>CM074732.1:128066341-128767538 GCA_037367245.1 Phrynocephalus guinanensis | reverse complement strand
CTTTAATCAGTTCATTCTCTGTTTCTCAATAGGCCAGTTGCTGAACATCTATGGAAATCTGATTTCTGAGCTGAGCTTTGTTCAGTCTCTCGTCACCTTAGACTGCACATATTACAAATTAATATGTCACAATGGAAACAATTACAGTAAAACCTTGGTTGAGGAGTATCTTGGTCTATGAGTATTTTGCCAGATGAACAAACATTTCTTCTAAATTTTGCCTTGATCGGCGAGCACTGGAGCAGGTCACATGATCACAAGTTACCCTATGGTGGTTCTCTCCCTCCCCCCTGGATTGTGGGGGATTGTCTGGATCTTCCATCTCAGGCAAGCCTCAAAAGCAGAGGGAGGAGAGGGGAACAGAAGGCAATGCAGCTGCCTGCTTGCTCGCTTAACAAGTGGAGTTAGAGAGGCTCTAAAGTGCAATGAGAGGTCTTTCCGTAAATGGGAATCCTCCCCAAATGAGGAAAATAAAAAGGAACACAAAAGAATTCCAGGAACAAAGCCAAATCTAGGATGATGCCCAGACTCTTCAATCTGTCTACCAGCTGGAGGATAGTCCCACCCAGACAGGGAAGAGGGCCACTGTACCCATTCACACACACACCCCAGGAACAGAACCTGGGTCTTCTCTGGGTTGAGCCTGACCCTTTTAGTCTTGGTCCACTCCATGACCGCAGCCAGGCAGTGATCAAGGGTCAGCACAGCCTCCACTGCAGAGGTAGAGAAGGAGATATAGAGCTGAGTGTCATAAGCATACTGATGGCAACATGCCCCACCCCTCCAAATGACCTCAGTCAGTGGCCTCATATAGATATTAAACAGCATAATACCTAGCATGATATGCTAGATATTAAACAGCATGCAAATTGTATATCAATTTCCTTTGATATGCAAGCGCTTTGGATTACAAGCATGTTTCCCGAATGAATTATGCTCATAAACCAAAGTTTTACTGTATATGAATTTGTATGCAACAGACAATTCATAGTGCACAACATGTGAATGTAGTGATATATCTATATTCTGTGGTATGCAACAGCAGCTGTAGTAGCAGTAACAACAACAACATGTAATGCCCCATCTTTGATGTTCTCTGGCCAACATGCAAAAGGCCTACATAACTGTGATGGATAATAGTATCCTGAAAGTTCCCTGCTCTCTTCAATATTCCATGTGTCAGAATCAGTGTGGCACTGCTATCATGACATGTAGATTGAAGCAGGGGACACATCACTGATTACCCCAATACCAAGATATTAGAAGGACCAATAAGACTGTAATGAGCCTGATCAGCCTTCTCTGGGATGCTGTCAGGTTGGGAAGGAGATGATGTTACCTAATGAGAAAGGCATAAAGTAATCACTTCTCTTGAATGTGCCATCTTCATTCAAGAAATGATGGGGGTCAAATTCTTGGGGATTGGCAAATCCTTTGTTGTTGTGTAGCAGAGACGTTAGGACAAAATGTACAGTAGTGCCCTGCATAGAACAAAGAAGTATTTCAATTAATTGCAAATGAATTAATTTTGTCATCAAAAGGTGGGCTCTGATGTCTTATTCAGTCTTCAAAGTGAGGTGGTGGTTTTGAAAAAGGGCAGTAAAATGTTCTTCATCTCTGTGGAATAAAAGAAACTACATGAACTCTAAGTTCAACAAGGCAACCATTCTGCATTTTTAAACAGTTTAGTTCCCTGGGGCAAGATAATATTTAGCCAGCCAGATGGCACAAGAGATCTCTCTCTGATGCTTGGTCAATCATCCATTCCATGGCTGATTGTCAATTCTATTCTGTTCTGCTCAGTTTTCCTATTGTTCTACGAGGACCACCACCACCATCACGATGTCACCTTATGTGCTTCAATTCTCTTTGAGAAGGTGGTTAGAGCTTCATAACTGTCATTTAGTTAATGTCAGTGAGAGATGGGTTAGAATCTTCCTCACTTCCTTAAGCAGAACTTCTTTCTTAAAGTGCTTCTCAGTACTATGTTCTTTCCCCATTATCAGTATCACTTGGTTCCTCAAAAGCATAGTAAGCTTCATTAATATTTCCATATGCCCTATATCAATTTTCCTTGAGTTGGCATCAAAGAAGACCATGTGGCATGCACTATTGGCTTGACCGTCCATGAGCATAATGCACAAATGCTGTGAACCACAGTCTGCTTCTTATAAAAAATGAACACAGTTGATTTTGTAACAGCTTGCCTATTCTTCGTATATTTAAAGGAATAGGGTGATAAATTTTGAAGAATAAGATTCTTCAAAGGGGTATGCAAAAAGTATGTAAGACACAGGATGAGTATTAAAACTTCTGAAAGAATTTGTTAACTAAAATTAATTAGTAACCTGAATCCTGTTGGCGAATGGCATATGTGTCCATAATATTGAATAACCCACCATAGCAAAAATCTTGATAATTAAAAAAAAACATTGGTGGCATTACTAGTAGAGGTGGGCATGAAACAGAAAACTGATGGTTTGGGTTTTTCTGTTTCTGGCCCACCCTTGGTTCGGTTCAGTTTGGATTTGTATGAAATTTTTTTTAAAAAATCGTATGAACCCAAACCAAGCCGAACCGGTTCAGGTCCAACTTACTGGGTGGTGGTGGTGGCGGCGGTGATCCTGGTTCTGTGGCTGGGGCTTTTTGAGGTGCTGGCTTGGGCCAGTGCCTCTCAGCAGAGAGATGCTGGCTTGGGGCCAGCTCCTTGGGTTTTTTTCCCCCAGTGCAAACTGCATGGCCCCAGGGGCCAGGTCGGCACTCATTTTATTTATTTTATTTTATTTTATTGATTTTAGAGTGCTGACCACACAGCCCCTGGGGCTGGGTTGGCACTACTTTCTTTCTTTCTTTCTTTCTTTCTTTCTTTCTTTCTTTCTTTCTTTCTTTCTTTCTTTCTTTCTTTCTTTCTTTCTTTCTTTCTTTCTTTCTTTCTTTCTTTCTTTCTTTATTGGTTTTAAAAGTCCCCAGCCAGGGGCTTTTTGAGGCAGTGGCTTTGGGTCAGCACCTCTACAAGCCTACCTTCCCCCACCAAGTTCCAGGACCAGGAGGACTGCGGTGAGGACAAGGTAGGAGGGGGTAACAAAAAATGAAGCTAACGAAATGGAAATTTCCATTTTCTTTGATGGGTTGGTTCATTATTGGTTTTGTTAGCTAACAAAATGAATAACAAACAACAAAACAAATTAAAAGTTCATTTTGTGCCCATCTCTAATTACTAGGCATGCATATGTGGCATAGCCATATACAGGGCTTGTAAAGGAACTGACACCCCATGAGTTAGTAGCACACTTTTGTAATAGGTTATACAATGTAACTTACACATACATGCATCATCAACAGAATTTTGGACATTAAATATTGTTACAACTAAAATGGCAGTTTTTAGTGAAGGATATTTATTTATTTATTTCTATACCACCTGTCTTTCCGAAGGAATTCCAGCCAGTGTACAACAATCACATATAACAAATAAAGACAAACACCAAACACATCAACCAAAAAACAAGAACAAACAAGCAAACAATAATATTTGGCAAGATGGTGGAACAGAACAACAACCAAAAAAAAACACCTTAATGGCTGACAAATGCCTCTTCGAAAAACAAGGTCTTAAGTGCTTTTGTAAAGGCCAGCAGGGACTGTGCAAGGCAAATCTCACTCGGCAGTTTGTTCCAAAGTTTAGGGGTGGCCACAGAGAAGGCCCGGTTTTGAGTGAGTGATTTCCGGGCCCTCTTGGGAGTGGTCACCTGAAGTGAGAGTGCTTGCAGCATTCTGGTGGGTTGGGCCTCAGTGGAACAGCTGGAAGATCCGCTCTGTCAGGTACTCATGTGCCAAGCCATGGAGGGTTTTGTAAGTCAAAACCAGTAATTTGAACCTTATTTGGTTGGGACACAAGAGGCAGCCAATGCAAATCAGCCAGAACTGGGGTGATGTAGTCATTTCTAGCCACACCTACCACCACTCTGGCTGCTGCATTTTGTACCAGCTGTAGTCTCCAAATAAGGGTAAAGGGCAACCCCACATAGAGTGTGTTGCAATCATCTATCCTCGAGATCACAAGCACCTGAACAATTGTTCTCAAGGAGAACTCCACAAGGGAGCGTCCAAGGAGCCGACAACTCTTCCCCCAGCTGAAAACACTGGGAACGGCCACCAAGGAAGGACCAGAGCCAGCTATAAGCTGTGCCTCCAATCCCCACCTCAGAAATCTGACCCAGCAGGATACCATGGTTGATGGTATTGAAGGCCGCTGACAGATCCAGGAGGACCGACAAGGTAGAGCAACCCCTGTCAGGCCCCCTGAGAAGGTCATCTTGCAGCATAACCAGGCTGTCTCAGTCCCCCAACTAGGCCTGAACCCAGACTGGACTAGATCACGGACGCAATACATGTGCAATGTGTTGTTGGATATAAACCAACAACCCACTGTACATGCATACAAGATAAAGAAAGGATAGCATATGCCTTCATTGGGGAAATGAGTATGAAAATGTATACAGCAGGGGGAAAGGCATACACCAGGGAAGATGAGTGTCAAAAAGGGACACAGTAAGAATTTACCCACAATTTTGAACATTCATAAAAATGGAAATGTACAAAACAGAATAATCATTTCCCCCAATTTGCATATCTATTCCATATTCCATAGCATTTTGTTTCATTTTTTAAATGTGATCCAACATAATTTCTCTTCCATCACTCCTACATTGAGCAACCATTTCTATGGAAAGATGGCTGTTTGATTTAACCTGCAGAGGTAACATCAATGTGTAATTAAGCAATGGTTCCTATAGAAAAAGAAAAAGCAAAGTGTTCTGCTTATATACCTCCCCATACCACTTCAAGTAGTCTCTGGGCAGTTTTACAGTTTAATTACAGTTTGCAGGCTACACATGACATACAGTGATGCATGGCATACAGACTAGACATACTACTCTAATTCACTAGTGATTAGAGATGGGGCTGAATTAAAACAATAATTACAATATTTGATTAATTTTGTTGATTTCTTTAATTTCCATCACTTCATATTTGTCAGTTCCAGAAATCCTGTTAAATATGAAGGGACAAATAGTTCCCCTTTTATTGGTCCCCATTAATCTTTTTTGAAAAGACAACTTATGACTGTCTAAAACAAAATAAAATCAAACAAACAAATAAGAAACAGTCCCCCTCCTCCTCCAAAGCACCTTCCTGTTGCCTCACCACAATTGTTATAGTGTCCCCCATGCCTAGGCCAACATCACTGTTGTGGCTGCCATCTTGGAAAAGATGGCTGCCTGATTTCTCATATTGACTAAGGGAAACCAGGCTGTATTTTTCCAAGATGTCAAACATGGTTTCACTTAGGGAAAGACAAGCCATTGTCATAGTACCTGCAAAAAGTGGCTTGCTTTGTCTTAAGCCATAAGGCAAACTTGGCCACCTTTTGTAGGGCCTATGGGAAACCAGGTAGCCATCTTTCCCATGATGGTGGCTGTGGTAGCCACAGCAGCTTGGATAGGTCCATAGTCTGGACTCATTCCAGTCCGGGTTCAGGCCATTTCGTGGGACCGAGACTGCCCTGGTCGCTCTGCAGGATGACCTCCTCAGGATGACCTCCTCCCTGTTAGTCCTCCTTGATTTGTCAGCGGCCTTTGATACTGTCGACCATGGTATCCTGCTGGACTGGCTTGCCGAGGCGGGAATTGGCAGCTCAGTGCTCTGCTGGCTCCGATCCTTCCTTGATGGCTGGATTCAGCGGGTTCAGCAGGAGAATGATTTGTCGGCTCCTTGGACGCTCCCTTGTTGGGTGCCCCAGGGCTCGGCAATCTCCCCCATGCTGTTCAGCATCTATATGAGGCCACTGGCTGAGGTCATCAGGAGATTTAGAGTTCGCTGTCATCAGTATGCTGATGATACGCAGCTCTATCTCTCCTTTTCTACCTCTGCAGTGGAGGCAGGATGCTCCCAGGATCTCTGCCTGGAGGTGGTCTTGGAATAAACCAGAACCAACAGGCTCAAGTTGAACCTGGAGAAGACTGAGGTCCTGTTCTTCGGGGTACCCTCATCTAGGTACAATGGCCCCTCCAACCTACGGACAGGGCCAGGAATCTGGGCATGATCTTGGATTTGGCCCTCTCCCTGGAAGCCCAGGTGATGGCTGTCTCCAAGGCCACTTTCTTCCATCTCCGCAGGATCACCCAGATCCGTCTGTACCTCGATGAGCCCTCCCTGAGGACAGTTGTGCAGGCTCTCGTGATCTCAAGGATTGATTACTGCAATGCACTCTACATGGGGTTGCCCTTGACCCTTGTCTGGAGACTTCAATGGGTGCAGAATGCAGCAGCCAGACTGGTGGTGGGTGCTCATAGATACAACCACATCACCCCAGTTCTGGCTCACCTGCATTGGCTACCCATTGCTCTCTGGATAAGGTTCAAGGTCCTGGCTTTGGTTTTCAAAACCCTCCACGGCTTGGGTCCTGAATACCTGTCGAAGCGTATCGCTCGGAGGTCAACTGAGGTCAGGCCCACTCGAATGTCGCAAGTGCGCTCACTTAGGGTGCCCACTCCCAGGGAGGCATGAAGGTTGGTCACGCGCATCTGCAGCTTCTCGTTTATGGGCCCCACTTTGTACAACCATCTATGTCATGCCCCGCACACAGAACACACAGCAAGCCAAGTTCAGTTCTTTGCCAGGAACTTTAGTTGTAATCCAGATAAAGTACAAAGTACAGTCCAAGTCAATCCAGAATAACTTACAGAGCTAAATGCCAAGTTCAAGGGAAACAGAGAAACGTCATAGTCAGGAAGCCGGTCCAAGGTCAGGAAACAGAGAACGCCGTAGTCAGAAAGCCGGTCCAAGGTCAGGAAACAAAGTCAGCATAACACACAGGAACGTGGTGGCAAGGTAAGTGACGTGTTGCTCCCACAGAGGGTTCAGGGTAAACTTGCTAGCTTTATCCTAAAACACGGAGCACACCGATATCTCTGGCAAGGCTCCTGCTAGAACTCAGGGCTTTCAGATCTAATTCTACGCCTATCATTAAATATCCTTTCCCTAGCTCTCCTGTTAGTTCTCCTTTGCAGGATCCTGCTCCTAGCCCTTATAGGAGGAGGAGATGTGCCCTCAGCTGTGTCCTCAGACTCAGCTGCCTGCTGAGTTGAACTACAAGGCTCTTCCTGCTGCTCTCCAGCATTTAACCCTTCACATTCGGGTTCCATGACAGGCAGGGTCCTGGCAATCTACCTAGTGAGCTGTGCCTTGCACAGTCCCTGCCCGCCATCAAAAACGCTTTAAAAACTATGCTTTTTAAGGAGGCATATGTCGACCTCTATTTTAATTTCTGTTTTTCTTTTTTTTTCTTTTTTTTCCCCCCCTCACGCCGTTGCCCCATCCTGCCGAGGGCTTTTCCCTGCTTTTTGATTATACTGTTCTTTAACTTGTGTTTTTATCTTGTGAACCACCTAGAATTCCTGTAGGAAGATAGCGTGGTATATAAATGAAACAAATAAATAAATAATAACAAATAATACTGGAACCATTGTAGCAAAGGTTGGGAGGCAAACAAGGAATGTTTTGGAGGCACTTTGTAGGCAGCGGGAGAGCTATTTTTTTCGAACACAACCATGGACTATCTAAAAAATAACCCTCACACATTAACAAACTGTTCACTGTTTTGTTAGTTCACAGGTGGGATATATGTGGTTAGTAGTTTGTCAGCCTTAAGGAAACATGAACTATAATGAACCACCATTTTGACAGATTATCCCCATATCTACTGGTGATTGTTCAAAGTCCAATAGAGACCACCCCATTTCAAGGAACTATTTATCTCATAGTGGATCCAATGCTAGACCAATAGCCTTGTTTGTCCCAGAACTCAGATTCATGAAGTGGAAAGAGAGAACGAACCTTTGGAATTATGTATTGTTGAAAGGCAGTATCTTTGGTGACTGCATGAGGGGCACCCAATGCGGCAAGAGAGATGAATCTCTGGATCTCATGAGCAACAGCATCTGTGTAAGGCATCTGTCCTCGATCTGCCAAGCAAGGTCTCCGTGTTCGCCCAATCACTCGATCAATCTCTTCATGTACTTTATCTGGGATGGGATAAAGTTTAGCACTAGCAGCATTGATAATTTCAGCCAGTCTGTGGAGCATCTGAGAGATGGATTATTTTTATACGAACTCTCCAAGAATTTGAGATCTTCAACTGAGCTTCTGTTTTGCTTTCTACCACGCAGAGAGATTAGGGTGGTGACTACACGGGGCAGGTCTTTTTCTATAGCAATATTTTGTTCGTGGAACTTCACCAAATTCAGCCTGATTCCCTTCTCACTAAGCTCTAACAGAGGTTCAGGAAGGATGCTATTGTTGTGCAATGTTTCTGACTCAGTTTTAGAAATAGTTCTAAAGTTCCACACTGGTGAATGTATTGCTCAGAACTGACTTGATGGCACATAATTAATTATTTTTGTATTTATCAATATTAGAAGAGTGTGAGTACATCCTAACCTGATCTGTGTCCAAATAATTGCTGTACACATCAGGACCAGCCTGCTCCAATCTGTTTAGGATGTGGCCAGAACCAATTTGTCCCCAAGTTCATATACCAGCATTTAAACAACAGCAACATATCAATGAATGAGGAAACAAAGGATAGGGAGCTTCATGTTGTGCCATCAGTTTTGGCAGTGTACTGTTTATTCTTTGCTGCTCAGAGAACACTTGGTGGTGCAGCAACTATTTTTTGTAAATAAATAAATAAATAAATAAATAAATAAATAAATAAATAAATAAATAAATAGAAGGCTCAGTGTGCTTCCATTTCAGAAAGTCAGGCACTTTTTCAGTCACTGGGGAGAGCTGCCTCCAAAAGAAACCAGGAAATCTGCAAAACCACTTGAAGCAGTATCAGTGCTTGGCAGAGAACCCAGAGATGAACATGCTCCCAACTGGTATTGTAGCTTCCACAGAAATGCATAGACAAGATACCAAAATAATTTTCTTCCCTGTGGCAACCAATATTTATTTATTAGATAAACTCTAAAAAAAAGGAAATCTCGAAGCTCGTAATGACTCGAGAGCAATTAATTAACTTATGGGTCATTTTACTCTGTTTTCTTTAAAATAACACACAGCAGAGTTTACAAGAAATGGGAAGAAGTTGTGAGAGACATGCAGTTTGGATTCAGAAAGGCTTTTAAAAATGGGAAAAATTATTCTATAATCATGTACTTTCAGGAAATGTTGAAATAGCTAAAGGACTTGGAACCACTTCTTGTGGACTCTCTGGAAGTTGAGTCATGAGCACTGGACTTCTTTTCTTGAGAGATTGAAACATTTCGCTGCTCACCCAAACAGCTTCATCAGACTGATGAAGCTGTTTGGATGAGCAGCAAAATGTTTCCCTCTCTCAACAAAAGAAGTCCAGTTGCCATGACTCAACCTTCAGATAAACTCACTGACTTCATGTGAACTATGTGAAACCCTTTGAGAACGTCTTATTACAGTGGTACCTCTACTTAGGAGCAGCTGTACTTAAGAGCAATTCGACTTAAGAGTGGAAATCTGCTGCCGTTTTAACTGCCGCCTTACAAATTTTAGATGCGGTCTGCTCTACTTACATTTTTAATTGTTTTTTAATTTATTTATTTTAATTTTTTTATACAGTGCCTCTACTTAAGGGTTGTTCGAATCAAGAGCATGCATTCAGAATGGATTAAAATTTGTAAGTCAAGGTACCACTGTACAAATAAAGATCTTGAATCATTTTACAGACCTCGGAAAGATGGAAGGTTGAGTCAACCATGAGCCAGCTAGCTACCTGGAACTGAACTCCAGGTCATGATCACAGTTTTAGCTGCAGTGTGTGTTGTGTCATTTCAGTCATGACCGACTCTTTGTGACTCCATGTCCATGGAGTTTTCTTGGCAGGAATACTGGAGTGGTTTTGCCAGTTCCTACTCCAGATGCCTACAGCACCTGGTATTCCCTGGTGGTCTCCCATCCAAGTACTAACCAGGGCTGACCCTGCTTACCTTCCAAAATCAGGCAAGATTGGATGTGCTTAGGACATCTAGGCAACTTCCTTTTTAGCTGCAGTACAGTCATTTAACCACTGTGCCACAAGGTGAAGAGTACAATTGAAGAGTACTAAAATGAATGGCTAAAGGCTTTTGGTGCATCATAAAATATAACATTCAGATAACTTTACAGATTTGGTCCCATAAGAAATGAAAAATACAAAGTATCACAACTAAAAACTGCAGAAAAAAGAACTTTTAGCTTAAAAAACGTAGAGACTAGAAATGGGCACGACCAGAAAAAATGACGTTTCGAGTTTTCGTTTGTTGGAACAGGTCCGTTTCGGGTCGTTTCTGTTTGTCGTGAAATTTTTCAAAAATTTGTCGTTCCGTTTGTCGTTTGTCGGTTCCGCTGCCTGAGCCAAGCCCATTGTTAGCATTGAAAGGGGGAGAGATGGAAGTGGTGGGCCGAGCCCATTGTTAGCATTGAAAGGGGGAGAGATGGAAGCGGCAGGAGGGGTTACCCGGAGAGCTCACCGCAGATACTCGGCAACCCCAGCCGAGCGCATCCCCGTCGGGTGTTCCTTTTTCCTCCAGCTCCAGGTGCAAGCGCCCACCCCGCCATCCTTGCCTCTTCCTCCGCCTCCTCCTCCGCCTCTCCCCCCCACTCTCACGTGATCCAGGCCATCAATCAGCGAGGGAGGCGGAGCAGGCAGACAGGTAATTGCCCTGGCGAGGGCGGCGGTGCAAGAGGGTTGGTTGGGATGAATGAGCTGCAACCCAGGAAGGGTGGTTGCGCGCGCTCCCGTGCCATGCAGTATAAACCAACCCGCAGGTGGGCCGAGCCCGGAGTCCCATTGATGTGCCGCATGCGAACATGCACGTCAGCAAGGGGGGAGACTGGGATTGCTCATCCCTCTTCCCGTTGCTGCCACCGCCACCGCGGGTTCCTCGTTGTCGCAGAGGCTGGACGCGCCCGCCCTTGGAAGGCAGGGAGACACAAAGGAGCCGCAGCACTGCAGCCCCGGCTGGAGCGAACACACATGCACGCGCGCACATGTGTGCCTGGGCTCCGGCATGCACACACACCTCCACCATGTTGGGAGGAGGAGGAGGAAGGCGCGCCGCCCTCCCGCCTTGCGGGCTGCGGGGGGGGCAGAGAGAGAGAGAGAGAGAGTGCAGCGATCAAAGATCTCCCTCCGAACAACCCGCCTTCCTTGCTTAATCCTCCGCCGGCACTTGGCGTTGCGCCCTTCCTGTCCCGCCACGGGCATTTGCAGGGGGGAGGCTTTGTTGAGAAAAAGGAGGCCGGAGCTGTTCATCCGCTTTGCCATTAAGGCTTTGGGGGAAGGGGGGGAGGACAGAAGAAGCACCTTCACTAATGGGGGGGAAGCGAAAACAATCAAGGCTCTTTAGTAGGATTTCCAGAGGACACGATAGAAAGGTGGCGGTTTGTTTTTTTTGTTAGGCAACAATAAGCGTCAAGGGAGGTTGCCGCCTCCTGCGCGATTGCCACGATGCCTCAAATGAAAACGAAAAACCCAACCAAATTTTTCTTTTTCGGTTCGAGTTCGAGTTCTAACAGCTTAATTATCGTTACCGTTTCCGTTATGTAACGGAAACGAAAAACGGAAACGGAAACGGAAATTTCGCCGAGTCGTGCCCATGTCTAGTAGAGACTATCTCTTCAGAGTCATGTTTTCCCCCTTATAACAAGATTGCTTTGCATAAGGTCTTGCAAGAAGCCTTGAGAATAATACTACAGAATTTCTCAGAAATTTTATGGGTGTTTCATTTTATTTTTTGAGGGGTGGCAGAAGAAATGGTTCTCTACAGGAAGCTTCAGGGAAGTGAGGCTTGAATTCTTGGCAAGAACAATAAATTTTGCAAGCACTTATCCTGTCCCCAGGCAAAATAGCTGTGATAGCATCTAAACTTTGTTGATAAAGGAAGAAGATAGGTGATCCCAAGAGGACTGAAGTGAAATGGCCAAACAACATTCATATTACCTTCTACTTCTGGATATTTCAAAAGGATCAACAACCCATATCTCAGTGTGCTGCTGCTTGATTCTGTCCCTGCAAAGAACAGGTCAACTGTAGAGACAAGCAGGTTGTCAATGGTGAACTCAGATGTGCCACTCTGTTCTTCCTGCAAAAAGATGAGTATATTCAGTTGAGTCATTTTGAATGTGCTGAGTAAGTATATATTTATAAAGAGACACTCTATCTATCTATCTATCTATCTATCTATCTATCTATCTATCTATCTATCTATCTATCTATCTATCTATCTATCTATCTATCTATCTATCTATCTTCCAATACACGGACCCAAGGCCATTAAGCTATACAAATTGCTCCCAATCAGACAGAGAGGTGTGATGATGCATTTCCCTGATTGGCCAGTGCCAGGGAGAAGGAACGATGACATTGGAGGCTTCTTCCTCATTGGAACTCAGCCCCACACAGGTGCAAAGCAAGGTAAGGGATTGCGTTTTGAAAGCTTCTGAACACCAGCTGGGCTCCCACGTGTCGATTCAGAACCAGTAGCTTCCGAAACAAATAGGCTATCCCTAATAAGAACTTAAAAGCTATCATAACTTTACATGGCATTCAGGGACTCAGTCATGATAGTTAAAAGCTTGCCTGAAAAGATCTTCAGCTGTTGGTGGAAGGAGCTACATCCATTATATATTCAAACACAATATTGCATTGTACTTTTATTACATGCATAAGTAAAATTATTCAGTACTTATTTGTATAATAAAAGTATGATATAATAGAAGAAGGGAGGAAGCTTGTGAGAAACTGAAAAATTGAAGAACAAAAATAGATTTTCAAATCACTAGAAAGAAAATATTTATTTATTTATTTATTTATTTATTTATTTATTTATTTATTTATTTATTTATTTATTGTACTTTAATACTACCCCTCTGGCAAGAAGGCCACTCTGGGTGGTTTACAACAAATATTAACAACAAAGACAATTAAAATAAGCAAAATATAACTGCATTTAATGGAAATTACAATTTAAATACATTAATTTCAATTACTTATGCTTATAAAATGGAGCGCCCTTCCTTACCAGCAGCCCCCCTTACCAGAGCTGGAACTGTCAAAACCAGCTGGGTGGAGGTGGCCAGAACAGGAGATCAGAGCTGGGTTTTGAATTTGGCTCCACCTGCTCCACTCTCCTGTTGTCACCACCACCACCCAGTTGGGCTTTTTTTTTTACAGCTTGGGCTATGGAGATGAGTGTCACTGCCCCGCCACACAGCCTGAGCTGTCAAAAAAAAAAAAAAAAAAAAACCCAGCTGGGAGCTGATGGCAATGACGGGAGAGCGAAGCACCATTTTGAATTTGAAAAACTTTACTGCACTGTTCCCTTCTCAGCCAGGCAAGGGGTGGTAAGGCGGTGCACTGATCCAACCCTTGCCTGGCTGAGAAGAGGACAGAGTAAGGTTTTGAATTCTGTGCTGCAGCAGCGAGGGTGCTGCTGTGGCACAAATTTCAAAACTCTGCTAAGCTCTCCAGTTCTTACCAATGCCATCCAGCTGTTTTTGATAGCTCGAGGTGTCAAAACCAGCTGGGTGGTGGTGGCAAGAACCAGAGAGCAGAGTAGGAGCTGCCAGATCTTGCTGCAGACCCTTGCCTGAAATGAGAGCCAGCAGCTCTCCAGTTCAGATTTCAAAAAAAAAAAAGTGGTTTGGTTAGTTTTGAGCTGACACGGTGTCTTTCATTTCATTTTGTAATGAAACAATTTGTTACCTTATGAAATGATGAAACAGCATGTTGTTTTTCATTTTTGGGACCAACTCTAGTATTTATCACTGCTGATAGGATATATATGTATTCAGCATACTATCATTTTTCCATTTTCCATTTATTTTAATAAAGCTTTGCACCCTTCCCTCACTGGTGTGCTTATTGGCTGTCACATCTAAAAAGAATCAATTGTCCCAGGGAAGATACCAGATCAAGACAAATTTAATACTTGAAACACAAGAAACCAAGAGTGACTAAAACTAACAATTTCTTCCATATTTAGGTGACCATACTCTATAAAGATCTAGCCTATCAACAATTTTTTCCTCAGTCCAAATAACTTGCCACAGTTTTAATGTCTAAAAAGAATCTTTTCTCAATCATTGCATTTTCTTCCTGAGGTGTTCCTGAGTTTCAGTTAGAGACAACTGGCTAAAGTCCTAGAGCAAGACTATATGTTAGAAATAGCCTGTCACAAAAGAGGGAATTTTGTAATACTGCGAGCATCTGATTATCACATCAGGAACTTTCCTCACTTTTGTGATTGGTCTTCAGGAACTACACCACATTTATCAGGCATGAAGATCCCATTGCAGCTCTTATAGCAGTACATAATTTGGTCCTCAGTAATTAGGAAAGGTAGATCACTTTAGATAAAAAGTGCCCTAAAAGAAAACAGTGAAGGAAATCTCCATGTTCAGCAATTTTCAAGAAACACCACACAGCTGTCAGCTGTCAGTATTTGGTGCTACCCTGAGGAGTCTGTGATCTTTGCTCTACCTGATCCATTTTAAGAAGGAAGCAGTCAATAAAATCTCGAGGTGTGCTGGGGTCCAGAGATGTCCTGTGCTGTTTAATGTGCTCTAAAACAAATTCTTTCATTGCTGTGTCACATTTCTGAAACCTTTGATGTGGTCCAGGAAGGGCATCCATGAAGGAAGGAAAGAAATTATAGAGCTAAAAAGGAATGACATGAAAGATAATGATAATCAGTCATTCTTTCTTCTCATGGACAAACACAGATTAAGTGAACTTTCATTTCAGTGCATCTGATAATACACATTAAAGCCCCAAAATAACTGGGCTGTGGGGAAAAAGCAGGTAAGCTCACCCATCCAGTTTCAAATAAGGTCTCAAGTCCCACACATGAAGCAACAAACATGGATTTTTTTTATCTCTACACATAGATTTGATATTGCTGTTCTTATAACTAAGCACCTAGATTGCCACTAGAGGTGGGGACAAATTGAAAAACTGGAGATTCATGCTGATTCATAATTTGTCAATATTGATAAATCATTAATTAATTTATGTATTTTTGATGACCTAAGGAATAAATCCATTGTTTTTTGCTTATCGTAAAGATAGAAGCACCAACACCACAGAGAAGCTTCCTCTGATTCTCCCCTATAATCCTTGCAAGTTTGGTAAAGTCTGGGCTTTGGACATTCACATTATGCACCCCCAAAGAGGGAACCCCAGCAAAGTGACAGAGGCTGCAGATGGTGGGGGAGGCGAAAAGGGAGTTGATGAATAAATTATCCAAGTTACTCTTAAACCAAGGTATTACTGTATAGTTAATTTCAGTATTACCAAATTTCAGTATTACCAATTAAACAGTAAAAATAAATTAAAATGAAATTGGATATAAGAGGCTGAGAAAAGATATTCAGGCATTAGAAGAATAAAGATTAAGATTCCCAGAAAGCTATCCTAAATATTTTTTTAAACTTGCTTTTGAATATTTTAAGTGTGGAGGCCAAGCATATATCTAGGGGCAGTTTATTCCATCAATGAGGGGCAACTACCGACAAGGTCCAGTTTCTCACTGATGTTTTTCGAGCCTCTCTTGGTTTTGGCATCTTCAAATGCCCCACTTGGTCACAAGGTCCCAAACAGTTTAGGGCTTTGTAAGTCATCATTAAAACCTTGAAATCAATGCAGAGGCATATTGGCACCCAGTGCAGAGCATACAGAAAAGGGTAATGTGGTGATGTCTTTTAGTCCCTGTTAATAACTGGCTGTTATATTCTGCACTAGCTGCAGCCTCCATATAAGCATCCCAATGTAGAGTCAACTACGGTAGTCTATGCAACAAAGGGCACTTTCACACGACCCCTAAAATCCAAGGCATAGGGCTCCCAGATGCACAGCTTAAAATTGTTTTCCCACCAGCTGCACACTTTAAAAAAATTAAGTATGACCACGCCCACCTAAGCGCGCCCCAGCGCATTTTAAAAGTACCTGGTCTCCGGAGGTAAAAAATTTCCTGATGCAGATTGTAAAGCAGTGACTGCTGGGCTCTCCTCGCCTTCTGTTTGGGTTTTTTGCCCCAATGCTTCCGCGGAGATGAGCCTGCATTCTTTTCTCCCTTTTTTTCTTCCTCCCCTCACCCCAGACAGGAGCAATGGTGTGCGAAGGGGTGGGAACACAGCAAGAGGAGCAAACCCCCAAGATCTCTGGTCCGAATTTAAGTTGCCAGTGGATCTTAGGGGTCATGTAAAAGAGCCCATAATTTAGAAGTAGGGAAGCCTGTCTTTAAGGCCAAATGTAAACAAAGCCGATATTAATGTGATATGTCTAGCCTGCTGTAGATTTGATATCTCAAATGAATGTAAACAAAGCTCGAAGACACATTCCATCTAAGAAGCGAGCCTTGATTTGTCAAAGAGGTGACATGTGACTTTTTCCCATGCTGTGAACAGAGATGGAGAGAAAGATGCAGAGAGATTTTTCCTGAATGGATTCTGCAATATGGACAAATGCACTAATGCTTAACAATGTAGTCTTAAAGTAGAATTGGTGAGGATTTGCCTCTGAAGTTTGCTTTAGATTTCTTTATGTTGGGAAGGGAAATCATGTCTTTATTTTCCAGTAAGAGAATATTCCTGCGAAATCCTTATTAGCCAAATACATGCTTTTACTTATTATTCAAGTGAAGGTGCCTTGTTGAATAATTATTCTGGTAAGTGAGAAAGATTTCAGATGTAAGGCTGAGAGATTCTTAGAGAACCCATTTGGGGCTTGACTTCTCCAGACACCAGCTTTCAAGCAGCTGTGGTTGATTGATTGCAGATGGTTCTGGGCAGAGGAGCAACCACTCATATTCCATTGCAGTCTAATCTCAAGATTATGAGTGCATGAACTAGTGTGGTAAAGGCCCCGACATCAAGGAAGGCCCACAGCTAGCTGTTCTGTCACAAGTAGAGATGGGCACGAAATGAAAAATTCCATTCCGTTTTGTTTTGTTTTTATTTTGGGGAGAGGGGGTTTCGTTTTGTACAAAACATTTTTTTAAAAAAAATCTTTTCAGATTTCATTTTGGTTCGGGTTCATTATGTGTGTGTGGTGTGTGAGTGGTGTGGTTCTTCTGTGTGACTTTTTTTTTGCCAGCCCCAGCGCTGATCAGCTGGCTGCTGGGGGCAAAAAAAGTTTAAAACTTCCACCTTTTCCTGCATCAATGGGGGGGGAGGTGGGAGTTCTAAACTTTTTTTTGGCCTCCCCCAGCCCATGCGCCAGCTGATGGGTTGTGGTGGGAGGGGGAAAAAGAGAACAGAAAGAAAGAAAAAGAAAACACCTCCCACATTTTCCGATGCTGAACCTGGCTTGCGGGTTGGGGGAGGCAAAAAAAAAAAGTGCCTGAGCGATTCCTCATTTGAATGCATTGAACCAATGCATTCCAATGGGGAAAATATCTCCATTGAAATGCATTGAGCCAATGCATTTCAATGGAGAAAAAGAAGAAAAAACATCCCACCTTTTCCTGTGACCAATCCGCCAGGGAAAAGACAGGAGGCCTTTTATTTATCTTTTTGCCTCCCCCAGTGCCCATCAGCTGTCTTGCGGGCTGGGGGAGCAAAAAAAAAAAAAAGCGCCCCAGCAATTCCTCGTTGGAATGCATTGAACCAATGCATTCTAATGGGAAAATTTCTCCATTGAAATGAATTGAGCCAATACATTTCAATGGAGGGGGGGAAGTACTGCCTTCCCCCCATATGGTGAGGAAGAGGCTAGAGTTTTGTTTGTTTGTTTGTTTGTTGCCTCCCCAGCACTGATCAGCTGGCGTGCGGGCTGGGGGAGGCAAAAAAATGTTTAAACCTCCTGCCTTTTCCACATGCAGGGGAAAGGTGGGAGTTTTAAACTTTTTTTCAGGGTCGTCCCCAGCCCACACACCAGCTGATCGGTACTGGGAAAGGCCAAACGCTAATGCATTCCTATGGGGATATGAAACAAAACAGAACAAAATAGAAATTTATTTTTTGTTTCATTTTGTTTCTCCTCCAGAGTGGGGTTGGTTATTCATTTTGTAATGTTACGAAATGAATAACGAATAATGAAATGAATTAAAAATTCATTACGTGCCCATCTCTAGTCACAAGTGGAAGTGCACTGACTGGACAACCAATGCCACCCGGGTTTCCATGGAAAGGGTTGGATCCAATTGGGTACCAAGGGTGTGGACCTCATCCTGTGCTACCCCCCCCCCCCCAATTGGTGAACTACAGGACAGAGTCATCTCACGTAGCTGCACTTTCTGGGGTCAGTCCTCCAAGAAGAATCAGAACCATACTGGGATGGAGCCACCGATCCCTAAATCAGAGAACCTTCCCAGAAGGTTAGCATCATTAATGGTATCAAAGACCACTGGGAGATTAAGGAGGACTGTCAGGGACATTTTGCCCCTGTTGCATTCCCTCAGGAGGTCATTATGCAGGGTGGCCAATGCCATGATATGGCCTGAAACCTGTCTGAAATGGATCAAGAGCATCAGTATCATCTAGGAGCCCTTGTAACTGGTCCACAACCATCCTCTCCAAAAACTTTCTCATGAATTAAATACTGGTAGCAGGATGGTAGTTGTCACTTTGGTCCACCAGTAGTACAGTGTGTGTGTTTTAGTATATATACCATACAATATAAAGTATGGTATATACACTGCGCACGCACACGCACACACACACACACAGAGAGAGAGAGAGAGAGAGAGAGAGAGAGAGAGAGAGAGAGAGAGAGAGAGAGAGAGAGAGGATTGAAGTGTGTGTGTGTGTGTGTGTGTGTGTGTGTGTGTGTGTGTGTGTATTCTATGGCATCAAGTTGGAATCAACCTATAGCAACCTTAATAGGGCTTTTAATGTTAGTGATGCATTTAATGAGTGGTTTTACCAGTTCCATTCCCCCAGTCAGTTTCCATGGCCAGGTGTAGATTTGAACCCCAGTCAGTCAGTTTATCCACTACACCAGTGCTCCCCAACCTTTTTATCACCGTGGACCGGTAAATGCTTGATAATTTTTCCCTGGCCCGCTTGTTTTGATTTAATAAGATAAAAAATGTAAATGCCCCCCGGCCGCTGACGCACATGCGTGCTAGTCGTTTCCCACTCTAGGGGGCGGTGCTCATCTCCGTACTCAAGCCGAAGAGCCAGTGTTGTGCGATGAGTCCTTGGCATCGCTGCAAGGAAACACTGTTTTTACTTCCTTGCATTTTTCCCCCCAGGGGCTACCCAGCCGCCGTGAGGTCTTGGGACCCTTTGCCCTTCCTTCACATGAGGCCTCCCTCCCTCCCTCCTTACTTTCTTTCTTTCTTTCCCTTTTCTTTCTCCCTCCCTCCCTTCCTCCCTTCTTTCTTTCTTTCTTTCGCTTTTCTTTCTCCCTCCCTCCCCCTCTCCCTTCTTTCTTTTCTTTCTCTCTCTCTCTCCCTTCCTCCCTCTTTCTTTCTTTCCTCCCACTCTCCTTCCTTCCTTCCTTCCTTCCTTCCTTCCTCTTTCTCTCCCTTCTTTCTTTCTTTCTCTCCCTCCCTCTCCCTTCTTTCTTTTTTCTTTCTTTCTCTCCCTCTCCCTCCCTCTCTTTCCTTCCTTCCTTCCCTCCTACTCTACCTCCATCCTTCCCTTCTTTCTTTCCTTCCTTCCTCATTTTCTTTCTTTCTTTCTTTCTTTCTTTCTTTCTTTCTTTCTTTCTTTCTTTCTTTCTTTCTCCCCCCTTTTCTCCCCCCCCTGCCTCCCCCCTCCCCCCCCCCCCCTCCCCCTCCCCCTTCCCTTCTTTCTTTCTTTCTCTCTTTCTTTCTTTCTTTCTTTTTTCTTTCTTTCTTTCTCCCTCCCTCCCTCCCTTCTCTTTCTTTCTTTCCCTTTTTCCCCCCCTCCCTCCCTTCTCTTTCTTTCTTTCTTTTTCTTTCTTTCTTTCTTTCTTTCTTTCTTTCTTTCTTTCTTTCTTTCTTTCTTTCTTTCTCTTTCTTTCTTTTTCTTTCTCCCTCCCTCCCTTCTCTTTCTTTCTTTCCCTTTTCTCCCCCCCCTCCCTTCTCTTTCTCTCTTTCTTTCTTTCTTTCTTTCTTTCTTTCTTTCTTTCCCTTTTTTTCCCCCCTGCCTCCCCCCTCCCTCCCTCCCTCCCTCCCTCCCCCTCCCTCCCTTTTCTTTCTTTCTTTCTTTCTCTTTCTTTCTTTCTTTCTCTTTCTTTCTTTCTTTCTTTCTTTCTTTCTTTCTTTCTTTCTTTCTTTCTCTTTCTTTCTTTCTTTCTTTCTTTCTTTTCTTTCTTTCTTTCTTTCTTTCTCTCTTCTTTCTTTCTTTCTTTCTTTCTTTCTTTCTTTCTTTCTTTCTTTCTTTCTTTCTCTTTCTTTCTTTCTTTCTCCCTCCCTCCCTCCTTACTTTCTTTCTGGCGGGGCGGGGGCGATTGCGGGGGGTCACAGCGGCGGCGGCGATGGTGGGACGGGGCGATTGCGGTGGCGGCGGCGGGGGTCGCAATGGCGGCGGGACGGGGGCGATTGCGGCGGCGGCGGGGACGATTGCGGGGGGGTCGCGGCAGCGGCGGGAGGGCGGAGGCAATTACGGGGGGGATTGCGGCGGCGGGGGGGGGTCGTGGCGGCGGCGGCGGGATGGGGGCGATTGCGGCGGCGGCGGGGACGATTGCGGGGGGTCGCGGGCGATTGCGGGGGGGATTACGGCGGCAGGGGGGTCGCGGCGGCGGCGGCGGGACGGGGGCGATTCCGGGGGGGCATGGCGGCGGCGGCTGGACGGGGGCGATTGCGGGGGGGTCGTGGCGGCGGGGGGGCGGGGACAGGGGCGATTGCGTCGGCGTCGGGGACGATTGGGGGGGGGGTCGCGGCGGCGGCGGCGGAGCGGGGGCGATTGCGGGGGGTCGTGGCAGCGGCGGCGGGACGGGGGCAATTGTGGGGGGGTCGTGGCGGCGGCGGCGGGACAGGGGCGATTGCGGCGGCGGCGGGGACATTGCGGGGGGGTCGCGGCGGCGGGGCGGGGGCGATTGCGGGGGGGATTGCGGCGGCAGGGGGGGTCGCGGCGGGGCGGCAGCGATTGCGGGGGGTTGGGGGGCGGCGGCGGCGGGACGGGGGCGATTGCGGGGGGGTCGTGGCGGCGGCGGCGGGACGGGGGCGATTGCGGCGGCGGCGGGGATGATTGCGGGGGGGCCGGCGGGGATGATTGCGGGGGGTCGCGGCGGCGGCGGCTCGCGGTTGCTTGCGGGGGGGTCGCGGCGGCGGGGGGGCGATTGCGGGGGGTGGCACAGCGGCGGCCCGGTGCCGATTCATCCACGGACCGGCACCGGTCCGCGGCCCGGGGGTTGGGGAACACTGCAATATGTTATGTCTCATTCTCATACTTTTCAGCCTGATTCTCTTATAGGAAAACAGACTGGCCAATAATTATCCAGTACTGTGGTTTATAAGAAAGATTTTTTTGAAAAATGGTCTTACTATTGCCTCCTTTAATCATGCTGGTATCCTACCTTGCTGCAAGCAGACATTCACTATCCCTTGAACCCACTCAGCAAAAACAAAATGGGCTGCTTATATATCACCCTATATAACACTTAAAACACTCTGGGTGGTTTACAAGTAATTATGCAGGCTATACATCCCCCACCCCAGTGAGCTGGGTACTCATTTACTGATCTCAGAAGGATGGAAAGCTGAGTGAACCTTGAGCCTGCTACCTGGAATTGAGCCCCAGGTCACAAGCACAGTTGCAGCCGCAGTACAGCAGTTTAACCACTGTGCCACAAGGCTCTTCAAGAGGCAAGTCCCTCTCTAGCAGCTTTTATAAGCCAGGAAGGGCAAAGTTCCAGCAGACAAGTGGTACCATTCACCTCTCCAAGAGCCCTGTCCAAATAGCCTGGCTACAGAAACTGCAACTTATCCATCAACATAGGACAAGCAAAAGCATAGATACACCTACAGGACCAGTGTTATCTGCAGCATCCAAGTCAGAGCAGATCCAAGCAATTTTGCCTACAAAATGCTGTGGAAACTTTCCACAGTGAGCTGCAGTGTGGTAAACACTATCTTCTCATGGGCTATGATGTTACAGGCCCTTGACCACACTGAAGAGCTCCCCTGGGCAACTACGTGCAGAAACAATGATGGCAGAGAAGAATGACTTTCTTCACTGCTGCCACTGCCACGAAATAAGCCTTCCAGTGGGCCCTACCCACGTTTGGTCAGATGTACTCCAAGGTTTCTGCCATCATTGCTCTAGTCTCTGTCCCTTTCGTTTCATCACCACCAGGTCCCTAGTAAACAAGGGGGCTAGTCTGGTTCTACTTTGTGGGAATCACCTCCCACCCCCCACAGAGGCTCTGAATCCCAGTGAGTCTAAACAGCAACAGATGACGATCATCCATGACAATAGAAAAATAGAGAGTTTCTCCAAAACCAGACCTCCCCAGCACAGAAATTCAGGTCTAAAATGTGCCCTGCAGCACAAGTAGGAGCAGATACTATTTGGGACATATCTATGGCCATCATGAGGTCCTAAACCAATGTGCCTGACAAAGCATGGATGCTGAAACGCCCCAGCACAACAAGCTTCTGAGACTTTAATACTACCATCGAGACCAGCCCAGAAAGCTCAGGAAAATAGCAGAGTGGGCAGTAAATCAACAGAATCCCTATTCTGTCCCAGGCTCCCACTTTCAAATACACACTTTACACACACTGTAAAATGTAACATGATGGAAATGTATACGGTTTCCCACCATCTTGCCTATCCCTATTTGATTGTAATGGCTCCCATCACACTTGCAGTTTTCTTACTATAGTCTCAACAGAGAAACTGCCTTTAGCCTCCAACTGGTACTGACACTGCTGGAGCTGAAGGTCACTTGAGTTTGTAGGTGATTAAATTCTTCAAGGCTCCAAGGACCTCCTGGAGGTCAAGCTCCCGGCCCTTCCAGGGTATTGGTTAATTTATTACTATCCAATACTTGAAGTGACTGAGGTATTTAGTTGTGCTGTTAATAAGGGTTGGGACAGAGCCCCACTCCTCTGTACCTGCTAAGTATCTAAATCAAATCTGTTTGATTAAGAAAATATTGTATAAATGTATACATCTGACATCTTTCCTACATACATTATTTAAGATGAATTCTTAAGATACTAGCCCTTTTAATAAATGAAAAGAATATGTTCTGCATCATTATGTAACTAAAGGGGGATGACCACTACCAAAATGGTCTTCTCCAAGACTACGCATACTTTCCCCACTCTTATACATATAGTATATTACTATTTGGTGGGCAACTTGAAGGGAAAAAACTATTCTCAACAGACCCAATTCTGACGGAGAAAAAGGAGAAATATCAAAAAGAAGCAACTGATTATTCAAGTAACACATGGATAGATCAGCAATCTACTACTATTTCACTTTGCATTAATTGTGGAAGGCTGTATTGCTGAAACACAACTTTTCTCAATTGTGCAACTGAATGACTCTGCTACATTAGCAGTGACCTGTTTTCAATCTCCACTCAGCTGCAAATTTTACTAGGTTCCTTGTGCCAGTCACTTCTGTAAAAGCTTTGACTTTTCCTTCACCAAGAAAAAAGCAAAACTTCCAATGCTTCAATACTTCAACTGTTTCCAAGTCAGACTAATAGAGTACGACAAATGCAAAGATGAAAGTTCAGTCTTTCTTGTGAGAGTGAAACATGTATACAGCTGGAATGTGACAAGATACCTGCTTAGTTAAGTCTGCTTCTCCACACCTTTCACAGCACAGACACTGACCATACAGCTCTAGTTCTAATTCCATTAGAGTCACTGTCAGTTCAATGGAACTGGAAGGGAAATCTCAACAATACCACACACAATGTGGTTACTTGTTTGACAATCTCACTCCATCTCTATTACTGAGAAACTGGGGGCATAATTGGCAGTACTATACTATCAGAATTATTATTATCATTAAACCACCAGTTCTTCTATGGATACTAATGCTCAGATTCTCTATAAGCTTGATCCCATCTCTATAAATATGATCCCTAGATAGCTGAATAATGAAACTACCTCACTTTTAAAAGAAAGTCAATTTTGTCCATTTTATACAGCCTCACTGCAACCATACAAAAGCTTTGCTATAAAAAGCTTGCCATTCTGGCGATCATTTTGACTGCTAGCAGTTTTTGAGGAGTCAGAGAAGCCACACTCGAGTATTTATACATTATGAAGCAAGCTTCTGTTTTATCAGGAACACTGAACACTTGCCTTGTATTACTAGATTTCACTAAACAAAAAAGAAAACCAGGTATTTTATAAGCATTTCTAGTGTTTAATCCATCCTCATTAAACAAACTCATACCTGGGGAAGTGCAGTATTCAGCTGTCGCTGTAGAGAATCCCTTTCATGACTAACTTCGTGCAATTTACCCTGTGTTAATGCTAGTGTCTCTTGAGTTTCTCGCAGTGTGTCCAGGAGCCGATCACGTTCCTCCAACATAGATACCATTAACTGTTCAAAATGGGAATCAGCATCAGGTTGTAGTGGGGACCCTGAACCATGGTGTCCATTTCCCCCTGAGGGAATCTCTGCCTCGCTGATGGTCGGCATCACCTCACACATCATCTGGAAATGAAGTTTAAGACATACTTAGTTAGACCATAAAGTAAAATGCATCACAAATTCTAACCAATAACAGAGTTGTGGTGGTCAATACAAATGTGTAAAACAGGAGCACTAATCTTCATACAGCTTGTCAAAGTGTGCCCATTAACCGTTGATTTTATTATTATCTTTGAAACTACATTAAGTCAAAGCTAAAATCTGCAAGTCAGGTTTAAAACAACAAAGCATTAGTAGCAGAGTTTGCTAACATGAATACCTTTTAAAAAAATAGTAACTTTGTCCCCATATACAACATACATATTAGCAAAACAGACTGCCTCTAGCAGTCCACATACAAATTCACCAGAATATAGATTACTCTTTATCACGGTAAGTATCCATCAGAATTGTTAGGAGACCAGTGGTTCAGTGGAAATATTTAATATGCATTGGAAATAATGCATTGTTTCCAATGCATATTTAATATGCTTTGGAAACAATGCATATTCATAGGAATATGAATTGATAACCCAATTATCAATTAGAAGTTCAGTACTTAATTACAGGCAATAGCTACTGACCAACATAAATGCTAACTACATATTAATTACATAGATTTTATTGTATGAAATATTAGATTAAAAACACAGAAAAAGCAAGGACATACTTATTCATATGGTGTACTATAAACAAGCCAATGGTGATCTATTGCAACAACATAGAGGCCAGCTCTGTGTGCACAATAAGAATGATAACAGCAGCAATAAAGAGTTGCCTTAGCAATTTTGGGAGGCACACGACTTTGTCATATTATGTATGAGTTGCATGACTGTTCAAAATTCCAAAGGAATCTGTTAATTACCAGGGATCTACCACTGTTGTCCAAGTCATTCTCAATGAACATGTGGAACTGCACAACAGGATTTCAGACAGTCATACACACAAAAATGGTACTCACAATTTCTTAGTTTACTTTGCTAACGGATTGCCCATGAATGTTCTATATGCTGCCCTTTGGAGTTATTATAGTGAGTTATAGCATCTATTACAGACATTTGTCATATTAAACTATTAAGCCATTACACTTTTACACTAGATACAATTAATAAGAAAAAAGAGCTCTTATGAAACACAAAGTACCTGTACACAAATATAATAAAAAGTAAATACAGCAATGCCTTGAATTACAAAATCAATCCATTCCAATGGATCTTTCATAATTCAAATTTTTCATAGATCAAAACGTGATTTTCCATAAGAATGCATTGAAAATCAATTAATCCAAATTAATTGGTTTTCAATGCATTCTTATGGGAAGCCTGCCCTGACTCAGCAAGCAGGGGAAGAGCTTCCCCCCATTTGCTGGGTTTGGGGGGAAAACCCTTAATCAACCAGCAGTGTAGCTGTCAAAATCACCTGGCTGTTGGCCAGGGATTTTGACAACTCCACAGCTAGGGTGCTTTTTACATGGCACAAAAAGTGCCATGCAAAAACAGTTTCTGATTTTAAAACAGGGGTGTGTGCCATGCAAAGAGTAGGCTGTGGACACGTGTGATCATAAATAACTGCAAGGATCTGATTTTAAAACAGGGGTGTGTGCCATGCAAACAGCAAGATGTGTGTGTGTGGGGGGGGGTGTCGATCAGATGCACAGCCTGGTCTTTGCAAGGTGCGTGCTGGTATTTGGGGGCTGAACGGGTGAGAGGTGGCGGGTGATAGCGGTGAGGGGGGAGCAGCGGCTACCCCGACCCAGCAGGACCCAAATTGGGCAATGGGTCACCCATTGCCCACTAACTACCCCTGCTGGTTCGGGGCATCACAACAGCCTTGCCCCAGCAAGGTTTTCAAAATACCTGCGCCCACAGCACCCTTTGTGTGGCACGTGGACGCGGGTCTTTTGAAAAACCTTGCTGGGTCAAGGGTCTGACTCCACCACTTACCTGCTAACTCCCACCTGCTGGGTCAGGGCAGCCCACAAAAGCCCTTTCCCAAAGACAGGAAAGGGCTTTTGCTGTCTATGCGGGTGGTGGGGGAAGTGGTGCTTTTTCCTTCAATGCGCTTCAAAAGCAGGTGGGGATGGGGGTCTGTGCCTTTGAATCCCTGCCACCTGTCTGCTTTCTGGGAACGCTGAAGGAAAAAGCACTGTCCATTACAAAAGAAAAAGCACCGCTGCGGAGCTGTCAACATCCCCTGGCTTTCACAGCCAGGTGATTTTGACAGCTCAGGATTTCCCTTCCTAATTCAAGTTTTTCATAATTCAAGTCATTCGTAATACAAGGCATCACTATAGCTCAATGGTTTAGGTATCTAGCTGCAAAAGGTTAGGAGTCCCACTATGGCTCCTTGACAGTCCTACTGTTGATGACTAGTGTTTCATTATGAAACAGAATTGTATGATGTGATATAATTGTACTTTTTCAACTGTCTATTAGAAAAAGAGAATGTTCCCCAGTTACAGTTTATTTTATTCATTTATTTACAAAAAGTTTTTGCTGCCTATTACCAAAAGGTCTCTGGGCAGCAGGCTCATAGACTGGTTGAGACTAGAAGACAGAGAAAGTATCTGTTCAACTACAGCTTTACAATAAAGCTCTTTGGAATGTGAAAACTGTAATAAAACTTATTTTTTCTGCTTCAAATGAAGGAATCTATATTGGCAAATATTAGCCAATATAGTATTTCATACAGTAATTTCATACAATAATTTTATACAGTAATTATATTGGTCCTGGATGGAATGGTGGAATTTAAAGCATTATTTTTAATAGTGGCCTATAAAGGTATTGCCCGTAACCTATTTTTCTAGTTGTAGAGTATACAATTTTTTTAAATGGAAACCAGCTGTAAAGTTTTTTAGCAGAAGCAGTTTGGAGTAGAAGTAGGAACCAACTGGGGAAAGCTTCAAGACTTCATATGAGTAGCAAAACCTGGAAGTCGAGTGAAAACACAAGAGGAAGCAGAAATAATCTGAAGACAATTGGAGAAGAACTTTCTGTGTAGACAGAAAACTCTAGAGGATGCATTAAAAAGAAATATGTGAGCAAATGTCAAAAGAGAATCCAACAGCAGGAGCTCAACCACAAGGCAGACTGAAAAAGTCTTGAGAAAAAGATCAACATATGTCCAAGTGCTCAGTAATCCACCAGGAGATCTAAGAAGGCATCCTAGTCAGATAGTGAGCTCAAGCAGTGCAGTGGAGCTTGCAATAATTAGAAAAAGGCTTAGTTGGGGGGTGTCACTCTTAATATAGCTAGTTTAAGTTATCGCTAGTTTAATAAACAGGGTGGATAAAAATGATTTTAAAAGTCCCATAGATTTAAACAAAAAAGAATTTTTTAAAATCTAAATAATAAAGAATCCAAATTTTCATATAAATCATGATTTAAATCAAATCCACCCTAAACTATAGTAACATATTTAGAGGAAATAACTTACATTTAATAATTCCAAACTGGTCAATATTATGTAAATTATTATCCATAAATACAGTAATTGCATTTGGTTTTCAAGTACAGCACTTAAAATATTCTTGTGATTTTACCCAGCTATTGAAAGGAAGAGGAGTAGAAAAAGAGTGATCAGTTAGGGCAGTGCTCCCCAACCTTTTTGTCCCCGCGGCCCGGGAAATTTTTGATAATTTTTCTGTGGCCCGGGGGTGGGGGTGGGGAGGGGGGGAGAATGCGAAAGGGGGGTCCGGCGGGGAGGCAAAAGGGGGGGTGAAAGCAAAGGATGGGAGGGAAGGAGGAGGGGGAGGCACGAGGGCGGCGGTGGCGGCACTCACCGGCCTGGGGCTGCGGGCGTGCCACTCCCCCCCCACACACGGGCGGGGTGGGGGGGAACCCGGGGCTCCTGGGCAGGCGGGCCCCGCCTCCTCCTCCGGCGCCGGGAGCCGCGCGCGGGTCTCGCTGCTGGCGCCCCGCTTGCTCCTGCTGCCGCCACCGCCGTGGGCCTCCTCCTCCGCCGGGGAAAGCAAGCGGGGCGCCAGCAGCGAGACCCACGCGCGGCTCCTGGCCCCGGCGCCCTGCACGCGGCACCCGCCCGGCCGCGCCGGGAAGCGCCCTCGCGGCACCGACGAGCCGCCGCCTCCTCCTCCTGCTCTGGTTCCTCCTCCTCCTCCTCCTCCTCCTCCCGCCGCCGCCGCCGCCGGAGGTGCAGCAGCAGCCACCCCCCCGCAATTGCCCCCCGCCGCCGCTGCAATCGCCCCCATCCCGCCGCCGCCGCTACCCCCCGCAATCGCCCCCCCCGCCCCCGCCGCAATCGCCCCCATCCCGCCGCCGCCGCCACCCCTCCGCAATTGCCCCCCGCCCCCGCCGCAATCGCCCCCATCCCGCCGCCGCCGCCACCCCCCCGCAATCGCCCCCCCCCCCCCACCCACCGCAATCGCCCCCATCCCGCCGCCGCCGCCACCCATCCGCAATTGCCCCCCCGCCCCCGCCGCAATCGCCCCCATCCCGCCGCCGCCGCCACCCCTCCGCAATTGCCCCCCCCCCGCCCCCGCCGCAATCGCCCCCATCCCCCCGCCGCCGCCGCCACCCCCCCCCGCAATCGCCCCCCCGCCCCCGCCGCAATCGCCCCCATCCCACCGCCGCCACCGCCACCCACCCCCCCGCAATCGCCCCCCCGCCGCCGCAATTGCTCCCCCCCGCCGCCGCCGCCATCGCCCCGTCCCGCCGCCGCCACCACCCCCGCAATTGCCCCCCCGCCCCCGCCGCAATCGCCCCCCCGCCGCCGCCGCAATCGCCCCCGTCCCGCCGCCCCCCCCCCCCCAGCAATTGCCCTCGCTGCTGCTGCTGCTGCTCCTTCGGCGGCGGCGGCGGCGAGGAGGAGGAGGAGGAGGAGGAGGAGGAGGAGGAGGAGGAGGAGGAGGAGGAGGAGGAACCAGAGCAGGAGGAGGAGGAGGCTCGTCGGTGCCGCGAGGGCGCTTCCCGGCGCGGCCGGGCGGGTGCCGCGCGCGGGGCGCCGGGGCCGGGAGGGGAGGAGGGAGGCAAAGGCAAAGGCGGCGGCGGCGGCTCCTCCTGCACTCCTCCAGCCTTCCTCCTCCACCGGCCGCCCGCGGGAGAGAAGAGGAGGAGGAGGAGGAGGGCGGCGGAGGAAAAGGGGAGGAGCCTCCCCGGCCTCCCCAGGCGGCCCGGTGCCGACCGGTCCGCGGACCGGCACCGGTCCGCGGACCGGGGGTTGGGGACCACCGCACTACACCATAAGGATATCTATCTATCTATCTATCTATCTATCTATCTATCTATCTATCTATCTATCTATCTATCTATCTATCTATCTATCTATCTATCTATCTATCATGAAGGCACAGATTCCTTTGAGTATAATGACTGTGCAATGCTATCAGCTTTCATCAGCAGCTGGTCTACAAATTGCAAATCATCTCTTGGTCTAAATAGGACTTTCTGTATGCAGAAATACATATAGACTGGCATATAGATATATAGAACTAGCCCTTGAAAACTTAATGGTAGTATCTGCTTTATGCAGTGTAACTATATGTTACTAGAATTAAGCTATAGTGTCATTATACCACATAAAAGTTTAGACCAAATGAAAAGCAGGGTTACTACCTACCTGTCCCCAAGGGGAGCTCAAAATAGCAAAGGCATCATTGATTAATTTCATCATCTGTAGGAATTTCTTGTCATCATAATCATATCGGTTCCCAAACACAATGGCACAGATGACATTGGACAAAGCACAGCTGAGTAGAAAAGTTGGATCAAAGGACATTCCTGAAAGAACAAAACAAACAAGCAAGCAAGCAACAAATCTGGATCATAGCCAATAATTAACCCAGAGAAGTCTGAGATCATGTTTGCTGGCAGATAGCCCTGTTTAGATATTAACTCTCTCTCATTAATGTTTTGCCAATGATTTGGAGCATCTCTGTATCTTTTTGGTGGAGAAAGTGCAGATTAAGATAGTGCTGGAGTAACGCATTGTTATTGTCAAATCAACCCTTAGAATAAATGATTCAATTCTACCTAACACCACCATACCTCAAGGCATACAATCCCTTCTGTTATGAGCCTTTGTTGGCGAAGGATGTGGTTCCATTTGGATTATGAGGTTGGTTAAAGTTTGGAGCAGAACTTTGTCAAGTAAGAAAGTTTAAGATTACTCCACTCATATCCACGAAGTGCCACCCAGAGACCAAATTTCTGGCTGTCTCACAACATAGCAACTATGAGGGTCTTCTCTATATGACATGTCTATGGCTCTGCCACAGTTAAAATCTCTGACATGTGCTAATGCAAAATTAGTTGTATGCAGTATATCCTAATAAGTGGCTCACAGAGTGCAGGCAATAACCTGGGATTCTTGTAACCACTGAGTCTTGTGGTACAGTGGTTAAACTGTTTTATGGCAATTATAATTGAACTGACGACATGGGGTTCAATCTCCGGCAGCTAGCCCAAAACTGACTTAGCTTTTTATCCTTCCAATGTCAGTAAAATGAGTACCCTGTTCATGGGGAGGAGGGGCAAGTTGTAGCCTGCATGAATAAATTGTAAACCACTCAGAGAATGCTTTAAGCACTATGGGGTGGTATAAGCAGAAGACATTGAATTGCTTTGCTTTGTAAATAATAATAATTATAATCCCATATTCATTTGGCAAATAATACTTGCTAAACTCCTTGAGCATTTGTATTAATTAAAGCATTCTAAAGTGATTCTGAGAAGATTTTTCTTCATAGAGGTCATGTTGGCTCACCTTCTACAGGACTGATGACTTTACTTTTAGTAACTGTTCCTACATGTTTCACGGGAATAGGATTCTTATCCATATCCTGTCCCCTTATCCCAATTCTTTCTTAAAAATTGAGTTACACTGAAGCACTGGATAGCCTTTTGGCAGTCCTTCAGGCCATCTGTTACAGAAGTCACTTTTATGGATATATTGCATGTATCTGTTACAAACAATTATCAACATATTAATAAGAGAGATGACTGTCTTGCAATATGTATGAATTTGTGAAAGGATAATATCTAGTTTTGGCGATTTGTTTGTTTTCAGTTTATCAGCAAACCATGCTGGTCAACATCTATGTGAGGCCACTGGCTGGGGTCATTAGGGGATTTGGAGTCTGCTGTCACCAGTACACTGATGATACACAGCTCTATTTTTCCTTTTCCACCTCTGCAGTGGAGGCTGTCCGGACCCTCGACCAGTGCCTGGACGCGGTCATGGCATGGACCAAGGCCAACAGGCTCAAACTCAACCCCAAGAAGGCCGAGGTGATGTTCTTTGGGAGTTCCCCGTCCAGATATGGAGGCCCTCTCCCCAGTCTGGAAGGTGTTTCCCTCCAGCTAGCGGACAGGGTTCGGAATCTGGGTGTGGTTCTGGATCCGGTCCTTTCTATGGAAGCCCAAGTGGCTGCCGTGACCCGAACCACTTTTTATCATCTTTGCCAAATTGCCCAGATTCACCCTTACCTGGACGGTGACTCCTTGAGAAATGTAGTGCAAGTGCTGGTGATCTCGAGGCTGGACTACTGCAACACACTCTACATGGGGTTGCCCTTGACTTTTCTCCGGCGTCAGCAGCGGGTGCAAAATGCGGCAGCCAGGCTGGTGGCGGGTGTGCGCCGTCACGACCACATCACCCGAGTCCTGGCTCACCTGCATTGGTTGCCTGTTGCATCCCAGATCAGATTCAAGGTCTTGGTTTTAGTTTAGAAAACCCTCCATGGCTTGGGACCAGACTACCTGTCAGAGCGGATCGCCCAGTGATCAACCTCGGCTCATTCAATCTGGTCGGCGTGGGCGCACTCGCTTCGGGTGGCCACCCCCAGAGAGGCCCGGGCTACTTCCACCAGGAACCAGGCCTTCTCGGTGGCCAGCCCGACTTTGTGGAATCATCTACCTAGCGAAGTGTGCTCCGCAGAGTCCCTGACGGTCTTCCATAGAGCTTTTAAAAAACTTGCTCTTTCGAGAGGCCTTTGGTGACCTGGCTTAGTTTTTTTCTCCCCTCCGCCATCTGCTTAAGTCTAACTCCAGTTCTTTTATGCCAAGGGTACACACCTTGTTTTTAAATTGTTGTTGTCTGTGTTTTGTTGTCTATTGTTATTTTGGCCGAATTGATCAGCCCATTGTTAGCCGCCCAGAGTTCCTATGGGAAGATGGGCAGGATAGAAATTCTATAATAAATAAATAAATAAATAAATAAATAAATAAATAAATAAATAAAGCTTCAGTAGAACATAATCAATGCTGTTGTTTGCAGTTGCTCATATTTCCCAGTTCAGATAGGAATAGCTTTGCAGCAAATGCTAAGTAATAATTCAGCTTCCCTACATTCTCTTTATTTTACATTCATCCTCATTTTACTACCCAACAAGTTGCTTCCTTCTGAGATATCTTTCTTTCTTTGAATAGTTTGTCTTAATGTTCATGTTTCTCCTCCAAATCTTTTTTTTGCTTCCATTATTGCCTGGTTGTCTGTGTATTTCTTTTGTACAAGCTTGTATTGCTTTTTTCTTTCTTCATTCAGGCAACATTTCTATTCTCTGCAGGGAAACTTGGTTATTTGTTTGTTTGTTTGTTTGTTTAGCTGGCATAGTGCCCCACTGTACATGGAACTCTTTGTCTATTATCAATTGAGAATTCAATCAAAGAAACACGAAATACTATGAACGTACATCTTTCTTCTTTTTCTTATCCTTTGTCCCACTTGGTGGTGGGGTTCACTAACTCTCTATCAGTGGAGAGATCCATTGTTTGATGTGATTTTGAATAAATCTGCCAGCCTGTTGCAGGGGCCTTTCACCAATTTGGTATGAGATCAGTTCACCCTGTTAGGTGCAGGGAGTTTCCAATGACACCACAAGGAGGGTCGGAGCTCGCCACCAGAAATGTTCAACCACTCTCTTGCCCCCGTTGCTTTTTCTGAGGTAGTTTTGTCCACTTCTGAAGGAGCAGGGAAGCAGTACCAGTTTGCAAGATCATATGATGATGCACCTTTGATCATTGCTATGCTCCACTCAGCCCATGGCAAATGTTCACCATAGCCCTAAAGAGAAAACCTAGCTGGCAGACTTTATATCTTGGATAAGCCTTACTTCTAATACTGTATACTATAAATGTACACTTTATAAATGCAATAATTAATCCCATGCATGCCACAACTAATCCAACTTAAATAGAAATAGACAACCTTCTCTTCTTTAATAGATTCCTTCCTATATTGTAGGTGTAGTTGTTGGATCTTATTATGGTTGTTGTTTTCTTCTTTTGATCAATGCTTTGTAAAAGGAGCATTGATCAAAAGCTGCAGCTGGGTCCAGGAAAGTTTGTGTCCTGTCAACTCGGCATTCCTTCTGATATGTCAATCAATCAGTCAATCAATCAAGCAAGCAAGCAAGCAAAGGAAATTCTAATTTTAGATTGAGATGAAGCTGAACACTGCTATGTGCTGCTCAAGAGAGACATAAAGTGGTGATTGCGATTTTGGTGGTAGAGGAAGGATTGCTTAGACAGATTGATAGTGAAAGTATACACAGGCATGGCAGCTACCTACCCTGTGTGTCCCGTAACTTTTCCAGCAGACATTGGGCTTCCTCCTGGATCCTCTCTTCATTGCTTCTCTTTCCCATTCCAAAATCACGCAAGGTGGTTAGGGTAAAACGACGAAGTTTTTTCCATCTGTCCCCATTACTGAATACAATTCCTGGGAATTGATACAATTGTGCGCACACAGTGCACAATCAATGGAAATACCATGGTGAAGCACACTCCAAGCCAAACATCATGGGCACACATGTACACTTGGGTATAACCATTAAGTTTTCATCTCATAATCAGATCTGAAAGTAAACTGAAATGAACCCAGAAAATTAGAACTATCTGAAAGAGATTGGTACAAGTTGACCATTGCTTATCCAGTCTCCTTCATAGACCAGGGCAGACTGAATAACATTTTTTTAATATCTAGAAGATCCAGTTCTCAGGAGAGAGCTTGAAAAGGGAGATGCACTTTCTTAAAATGGCATTCTGACTGTCCGAAGCCCTGGTCAGTATGTTTATTAGCAAGTCTACACATTTTGTAGAGTGCTCCAATTTGCCTCATACAAAGACATCTGCTGGTGGTAACTCCAAGACTTCTGCTCCTGCTAAGACTTATCAAACAATCTTTAGGAAGCTGAAACAAACAAAGATGACTGATTTTCTGTCACCATGCGAGACCCTGCTTAAATGCCCTGAGGTTATAACCCCCCCTTTACTAGACTTGCCTGACAGTATATTTATGGGTAGCCAACTCTTAGCAGACTATCAGGCAAGCTGTAACCTTTTAAACAGTACAGCCGATACAGACTTTGGAAAACCAATTAAAGTGACAGACCCTGACCTTGATTTATATTTGAGAACATGCAATCTGGCATTACGTAAGGAGTTGACTACCCCTGGGCCCAAGGTGATAAGTCATGGAAGTTTGTCAACATCTTTCACTGGTAACCTTACATTATCTGCAAGGCAACTAGATTCATGCTGCTCAAGTTCACTCTTATCTCCCAATGGCAGCAAACCTGAGGACTTGGATAATTATGGACTTAAAACTATATTACCAGAAATCAGGGACATATTAAAAGAGCTAAAACAACTAGTCACTTCCATAGAAGGCCATCTGAAGGAAAACAAAGCATCCCCAACACCATGTAAGGGTGATCACCTGGACAATGAACAGGGAGCATTTTACAACCAGAGGGAGATAAGATGAATTATTATAGTTTATCACCAGGAACTATTGAAAAAATAAATAAACTCTCCCTTGAGGAATTACTACTGTGTGGGGGCCCTCAGCCGGAGGTGTTGGCTAACTCTGCACCCTCAAGATCTAGCCCTTCAGACCTCTCAGCTCCCAGATGTACTGCAGGTAACCCATGCAAAGAGGTGCAAGAGCAAGAGCCATCTACAAGTCTACAATTGTCAAGGAAGAAACATACCTTATGCCCAGCAAAGAAAGGAAAACAACTTAAACAACCTCAACAAGAGCCTAAACCCCAGGTGAGGAAGGTGCACCAAAAATTAACATCTAAGAAAGGAAGGAAAAGGAGAGGTTTGAACTTCAAGCCATTGTATAAGATATTAGAAGCCTCAGAAACAACAACGAAGGGCATTTCAAACAAGAACACCCAGCCTAAAGGTGGACAACCTTCTACCTGTCTTAATCCCGCTCCTTCGAGCTTACCTCTGGATACCAGCCCTAAACACATGAGGAAGTCTGATCTACAATCCTCAATTTGTGATTCTCTGGGGCAAGGCCCCAGCTCTGATAATAGAGGCAATCGTCAGAGGCAGCCTCCTGAGGCATCACAGACTATTCCATCTTCCAGGAATTCGATACCCCATCAGAATACTCCATTCCTGTTATAATAGGGAACAGGTTTTACAACAAGAGACATCCTATCAGGGGTGGCAGATGGCATAACCAGGTTAAGAGACAGGGACTCCTCTATGACCATCTGAATAAGGTGCCTGAATCAGGAAACGAACATTATCGTGTTTGACCCATTGGAAGATGTATCCTCTGTTGAGCCATATGAACAATATGTACAAATGTGTGAGGGGGGGGGTGAGAAAATCCTTGTAAATGATGAACTTACTGTTATAGACAAAAGTGATAAAGTAGACTTAGTCAAGGCTCCTTGTTGCCCGGTTAGCAATGCAATTGTCGCTGCAGACTCCTCTTTACAATCAAAGAGCTCTGTGGTTAATTATATTTCATGGAACATTGCAGGGTGGCATGCTAAAGTATCAGATCCTGAACTTACTGAATTTCTCAGGGAATTTGAAATAATAATGTTACAAGAAACATGGGCTCTGGATGACCTGGCACTGAACGGATATGAGGTGTATTGCTTAAATGCCTCACCCAGTAATAAGTGTGGGAGGCCTCAGGGGGGCCTAGCTACATTTTTGTCCACCCAGTTCCAGGCCACTGTGCTATCTTGGGAATCCTTAAATAACATAGCCACTGCACTGCTCCTAAGAATTGCTGGGGACTTACTGTTGCTTGTAAATGTCTATGCTCCATACCAACGAACCCATGAGCAAGTAGACGCCTTATGGATAAAGTTGGAACAATTCATTAAGCTACTTTTAAAGCTACACCCTGGAGCTTATGTCCTAATGGCTGGGGATTTTAATGCAAGAATTGGTAATAATAATGCTGCTCTTCTAAAACACTATAAATCAATAATCCCTGAAACTTTTACCCCCCCTCCTAAATTTTATTCAAGACTAAAATCTAAAGACTGTGGTTTTAATTACTCTGGGTGGGGGTTCTTAAAGATGGTAATAGAGTTAGAATTAGTTATTTTAAATGGAAGTACCAAAGGGGATTGCCCTGGAGAGTACACCTTTATCTCTACACGAGGAGCTTCCACAATTGACTATGCACTGATCTCTAGAGAATTGGCTGACTTTATTATAACTTTCAAAATAAAATACTGGAGTGAAAGTGATCGTCTACCTATAACAATAAAGTTGTACTGTGACCAAAATGTGCTAGTGGAGGGCATCCCAATTCCTCCTATAGCAGCCAATATGAGGAAAATATGAATAAGGTGGTCCGATAAGCAGTCAGCCAGTTTACAGAATCTAATAGCCACTGATCTATATCTGCATTACAGCAAAAATATCACCATGGCCAGCTCTGCGGAGCAAGCCCTAAAGATATATGATAACCTGGTAGAGTCCTTGCAACCTCATTTAACTTACAAAACCGAACGTGCTTCATTTTGTACCTCCCACTCTAAACATTAGTTTGATGCAGAGTGTAGAGCACTAAAGAATGAGTTATTGGATACCTATGGTGTCTACAAAAGGCAAAATCCAGGAACTATTCCGGATAACTGGTTTCAGTGTAAGAAAAGATACAAATCCTTGATCAAAACCAAGAAACTTGAGGCCCAGAGGAAGGCCTGGGAGTCCTTGCTAACTGCTGCTAACATTGGAGACTCAGCCACCTTTTGGAGGATAGTCTCCAGGGGAACCTTAACTTTTATTCCCAAAATAGATTACTATATAATGCCCACTGTCTGGGAATAATTCTATGACAGGCACTATGCAGCTCCTCATTCCCATACGCGGATCTGCCTAACTGATTTAGAAAGCCTCCCTAAGTGACCTCCAGTTACTCAACAAGAAATATTTATGCCGATTGATAGACTAAAACCAGACAAAGCCCCCGGACCAGATTATATTCCCTCAGATTTTATCAAAACGAATGCTGAATGGTGGGCTCCCATTCTAGCTTCTCTGTTTACCTGGATTAATAGATCAGGCTGTATTCCAAAAGACTGGGGACTAGCTATAGTGGTCCCAATTTATAAAAAAGGAAATAGGAAAGACCCTGCCAATTACCATCCAATTAGTCTGTTAAGCACCATCAGTAAATTATACGCCAGGCATCTGCTGGAAAAATTGCAGGACTGGTTACAGGTGGAAAATATTCTTGCAGATGAGCAAGCAGGATTCAGACAGGGAAAATCTACAATTGATCAGTGCCATGTTTTACATCATTTAGTTAGTAAGTACGCATCAAACAGAAGTGGGGCTGTTTATGCTGCCTTCATAGACTTTAAATCTGCTTTTGATTTTATTTCTCAAGATAGACTGTGGCTAAAGCTAGAGACCATGAATATTGACAAACAATTACTTTTGTTAATGCGTCTCTTACATGAACATTCCTGTTTACAGGTCCTTTGCAATTCTAATGGGATTTTATCAAATCGGGTTCATGTTCATAGGGGCGTACTGCAAGGATGCATTTTGGCTCCCACCTTGTTTAACCTATATATTAGAGATGGGCACGACTTGAAAAAAAAATTTTCGAGTTGTCGTTAGTCGGGCCGGTTCCGTTTCGGCTCGTTTCCGTTTTTCGCGAAAATTTGCAAAAATTAGTCAGTTCGTTTTTTTTGTTTTTTCATTGTCGTTAGTACTGGTTTGGGGAGGGGGTAGCGGGCTCCTGGAGGGAGCTGCAGGAGTCAGCCAGAGCCACAAGTGACGGACTGGCAGACTCTTTGCACCCGCTGTGTCTCACGTACTTGCATGTAGTGCAATGCAAGTAGATCTGGCTTAGGGTTAAGACGGCTTAGCGCAACGGCTAGGGTTAGGCTAGTTACGGGTGAGGTTACGGTGAGTATTGGGGTGCATCTGGGTGCCTCTCTGACCCACTTAGAAGGACAGTGTACTGGCGTATGGGTTAGGCTTAGGGTTCGGGTTTGGGCTACGATTAGTGGGCTGTTTATGCCCGATTGGCACATCCCAGAAGTCTCTGTGGTCAACCTGGCCAAGTGGCCATGCGATTGGTGGAAAATTTGCATGGTCTACTCCCATGGGAGAGCCCATCATTGCGAATGCGCAGGTGTAAAAAAAATAAATAAAATAAAATAAAATAAAATCAACGGAGACTTTTTTTGCAAGAAAAACCCACTTCTGCTACTGTAAAAATTCAAGCATTTAAAATAGCTAATTTCCGCATGTTTCTGTGGTGCTTTGGTGGGGTTTTGGGCAACAATTTCAAAAAAAATATTGCGGTCGCCATTTTGGATCCCCCCCCCCACCGCATGGCAAATGGATGCGCCCTCCCAGCCTGGTACAGTCAGCAAAACCTGGCCATGTGATTGGTGGAATGGCTCCAAAACTTTGCATGGTCCACTCCCATGGGCGAGCCCATCATTGCAAATGTGCAGGTGTAAAAAAATAAAATAAAATAAAATAAAATAAAATCAACGGAGACTTTTTTTGCAAGAAAAACCCACTGCTCCTACTGTAAAAATTCAAGCATTTAAAATAGCTAATTTTCGCATGTTTCTGTGGTGCTTTGGTGGGGTTTTGGGCAACGATTTCAAAAAAAATATTGCGGTCGCCATTTTGGATCCCCCGCACTGCATGGCAAATGGATGCGCCCTCCCAGCCTGGTACCAGCAGCGGAGCAGTAGCAATAGCCAAGGAGAGGGGGGCGGGGAACCCCCCCCAAATAAAACACCCTTCTGGCCTGGTAGGTGCCCTTAGACAGTTTTCGCCTACTTTTAGGGCCGGGAATCGGGTTTTTTTTAACTTTTAAAAACTTTTTTTCTGTGCCGCTTGGCATTGCGCGATGCAAGTAACGAGCACGACAAATCAGACCAAATTGTTCGTTCGTCGGTTCGAGCTCGAAGTCTGGGGCAGTGATTCCCGTTACCGTTTCCGTAGAGTAACGGAAACGAGTAACGGAAACGGAAACGGGAATACCGCTAAGTCGTGCCCATCTCTACTATATATTAATGGAATTGTCGAGAGCCTATCTAACATCTTTTCATCCACCTAAACTGGAATCCCGCCCAGTCTCTATACTCTTGTATGCAGACGACACAGTGCTTTTGTCAACTACGTGTGTCGAATTTAGAAGGCTTTTGAGATCTTTCTCCTCCTACTGTACACAAGAATGGTTAGAAATCAATTATACCAAAACCAAAATAATGGTTTCCAGTAGAAGAAGAATTAAGCACAAATGGTCTCTTAATGGTCAACAGATTGAACAAGTTCAGCAGTACAAGTACCTAGGCATAACATTCCAGTCGTCCGGTGCTTGGTCTGCACACATTAAGTATGTAGCAACAAGAGCACAAGGGAATGCTAAAGTCATAAGTAAGTTTCACAACACGACTGGAGGAAAACATGTTCTTTCAACTTTACAAGTTTTTAGGGCAAAAATCCTCACCCAAATGCTCTACGGTTCACAGGTGTTCGGTTATGCTAACCTGAAACCCCTGGAGATCATTCAAACCAGTTTTGTAAGAGCTATCTTGGGGGTTCCCTTATGTGTGCCCAATTTTTTGCTCCGCCTAGAGGCTGGACTTATTCCAATTGTAGCATTAACTAACTTTTTGATGGTCAAACACTGGCTCAAACTTGCCTTCCTTTCGGATGGCCTAACCCCTCTGATCTTACTAGATAAATTCCAATCACAATGGAAAATACTAATAATAAAAGTGATAAATAATATAGGATATTCCCTTGGTGCCCTCCAAGCAATGGGTTATTGTAAAGCCATTAATGAGGTGAAGATATGAATTAGAGACATAGCTTTACAGAATCATATTGCTCTGGTTCAGAAACTTGATTTCCTAAAGAAATCTGCATTCACTGTGTCTCCTTACCTGGACAGGATTGTATCCTCCTCCTCCAGGAGAGCTTTTACCTTGGCGCGGTTTAATGTCCTTCCCTCCAAGTTTTTGGAGGGGAGATATCAAGGTTTACCATTAACAGACCGTAATTGTCCATGTACTAATGATCACCTGGAAACTGTGGAACATGTTCTCTTATTCAGTACTTATTATCAAGACCTACATAGAGAACTTATTTCCCCTATTATAGGCAAATTCCCTGGGAGGTAAATAGATTTTTATTTGCATCTGCTCCTTTCTGGTAAATGTTATCAAATAACCAAGCAGGTTGCCAAATTCTGTGCAGTAGCACTAAGGGTTCGAAATCAGATTATAAATGGAGATAAAGAATATTAATACTCTTGTCTTAATGGTTGCTAAATTTTAACTGGTACTTTTTATCTACCAATTTTATCTACCAATTTTATCTACCAATTTTATGTATTAATTAAAAATTTAACCCGTACTTTTTATCTACCAATTTTATCTACCAATTTTATGTACCAATTTTATGTACTCATTGAAATACTATCATGGAATACACATTGATGCTATGTATTTTGTTGCTATATGTGTCCAGTTTGGCCATTGGCCGTAAATAAATAAATAAATAAATAAATATGTTTATTGTTTTTAATTGGCAATTTTTGCTAATTAAAAAAACATCCCCAGCTTCGCTACTCTAAACAGCTTCCCAACAATGCAAGGAATTCTACAGGAATTCGGATATTTGGGTAGGAAATGTTTTGTTTCTGGAAAAAAATCATTGCAGCTGATGGCATTGTCAGTCTTGCCCATTGAATTAACTTACAGAACAAGATTTTCATCAAAAAGTTATTAAGTTTCCCTGAACACTATTTTGCTACACAACACTGTCTGCACGTTTTTCCTGTGGAGCAGGCAAAGCTGCATAGTGGTGAGTTAGCGTAACTGAAATTCATATTTCATCTTTCTACAACATGGTGTACCTGTCTGAATATATTTAAATAATGAACTGATTTGAGATTTTGGTGAACATGGCCCCTTACAGACATGCATGTTCCTATAGCCCATTTAGCTGATGGCTCTCATTTTGACTACCAACATCATTTTGCCCTCCACCTACCATCATCCATGGAAAAAACATCAAATACCTTGTCCCTTCTTGACATTGTCAAATAATGGCAAGTTTCCCCTGGAAGCAAATTCATTTCCACGGTCAATCAGTGCTTCTTTTATTGTCTCATACCCAAAGAGTGCCACAACACGTTCTGCTCCAAAATACAATGTGACCACAGGACCGTATTTCTCACTAAGCTGAAGAAAGAAAGAAAGAAAGAAAGAAAGAAAGAAAGAAAGAAAGAAAGAAAGAAAGAAAGAAAGAAAGAAAGAAAGAAAGAAAGAAAGATGCAGATATCATGACATGGAGAATGTTCTTTACATAAAGAACACAGAGTAAAATTTACTAATTTATATGCACATACTTGCAAATCTAGTGTGGACTGCCTCAGAGTGTGATTGATTGTCCTTCACTGGAGATTTTGAAACTGAAGTTATCAGGAATGCTTTAGCTGTGTATTTCCTGCTCCAACAGGGGTTGGATTGTATGATTTTTAGGATCATCCCTAGTGCTACAATTCTGTGATTCTATGAATTACTGTAATTTGAAAGGAAGTGAAATACTAGCTAAGGGGGGAAAAGCAGCAACCATCCATGATTCTGGATAAGCAAGATAAACTGAATTCCAGTACTGAGATTTAGTTGGATGAAGCTGGTCAACCACTTGGCTTTGTCCACCAGGTTTTTCTGTGCAGTAGCAGGCAAGACCTGAGGGGTGAAGACATGGAGTTGCAGTAGTTTATCATCACTCCATCTTCCTCACTAGGTGTCATATTCCCCCATGTTTCTGGGTTTGAATGTGTGTATCTAAAAGTTGGAGCCCAGGACAGAATAGGGGTTATTTTGGTCTACCAAATTGCTCAACAGTTTCCCATCCTAGCCAGGCTGGTCTTCAGAGTCGTGTAAGATTTCCCCCAGTTTCTTGTGCTGGGAGATTTCAATGCCCATGCTGTGGCAACTTTGTCAGGCAACTTTATGACATGGATCAATCCCAAATGGAATCTGGCTCGACACAGACTTCAGGACACCTTTTCAGCCTGTTTTTCTGTACTGGGGAAGATGTTAATGGTCTGGATGTGAAGGAACTCTCTGTAGATTCATTGTCACCACCATTGTATCTGCACACTTTCCCACTGGAGCTCTTTCAAGTGTCAAGGTACTATTCTTGGCTTTAGACCTGGTTATGGGATGTAGACTGCTTTGGTCTCCTTGGTGAATGATGTACATTGGGAACTGGACAGGGTGTGAGTCCCTGATGGCTCTGTTGGAGCTCTTAGCAGCTTTTGCTACCACTGGCCATGGTATCCTCCTAGGTTATCTCTCGAATGGTTAATTGATAAGGTGCTAGGTAACGTCTTGATTACACAGCCATGACAGGCCCATATACCTTGTCAATTGGCCACACTAAACAGTGACAGGCTACACAAACACCAATAAGATTCTGGCTACTGTTGTAGCTGTTCTTGTCATGTTCCCATATTGTTCCCGATAGGTTTTCCTTTGAGCAAGATAGTGAAAACATGTTTTGCTTAGACAGCATAGGAGGGCGAGGCTAGTGGCAAATGATTTAAGAACTGCTAGATAGCTCAGTGATTTAGGTATCTGGCTGTGGAGTCAGAGGTTTGGAGTGCCAATGTGCCTTAACATGGGTGGCACTCTGTAATCATACGGTCTCTTCCAACCCAGTAGTATTAAGAAGTTGGAAATAAGTGAGGGCACATATTTATAAATTTAAACAGAGTGCAGGAGCAGTAGTATTAATTCTGCTTTAAACCAAAGCTTTCATCGTCTTGAGAAAAGTCCAGAATAGCAGGGCTTGATCATCACCAAAAATTAAAAATGGCAGGTATCTGAATTTTTGTGCCAATAGTATATCATATTCATGAGGGTTTTTTTAAAAAAAATCCTTTGCTGTTTTAAAAAAATATATTTTAAGAGGAGAAAAATCATGTACAAAAGAGAATTTATGACAAGACGAAAGAAAGAATGTCCATGCTCAGTTGTATCTTATCACACACATGTGTGTGATAAGATACACTAACATCTGGGAGTTGAGTCATGGCTACTGGACTTCTTTTTTGAGAGATAGAAACGTTTCGCTGTTCATCCAAACAGCTTCATCGGTCTGAATGCAGCTGGTGCAAACCCTGACTCTTATAGGCAGCTTTGACCTCTAGTCACCCTGGCCTCAATTAGGCTCATCAGATGAACTAAATAGGCTCGTTAGGGAGACAATGGTATCCTTAGCCTTGAGGTGAACCATGGCTTAAGGTGCTGAAGCCTATCAAGAAAGGGTCGTTAATGGGTCGTTAGCTATGGCCTTGGTGGTAAAGGCTTTTTGATTTGTCTTGGTAGTGTGGAAAGCACAGCTTGATAAGTAGCAGATAAACTATGCCGGAGGCCACCACCTCTGTTGAGGGAGGGATTTTCAATGCTCACATGAATTGCCTCCCTTACTCCTCTTTCAAACCACCTCTCTTCTTTGTCTAATATGTGTACATCCTCATCTTTGAAAGAGTGCCCTTTCTCCTTCAAATGGAGGTGTACTGCTGATTCTGGACCTGAGCTGTTACCCCTCCTATGTTGGGCCATCCTTCTGTTTAATGGCTGTTTGGTTTCCCCAATGTAGAGGTCTGAACACTCCTCACTGCATTGGACCGCATATACTATATTGCTCCTTTTATGGTTGGGTACCGGATCCTTTGGGTGGACAAGTCTCTGCCTTAGGTTCACTAGAGAAGACACCCAAGACAACAGGCTGGCTTTCCTGGATTGTGCAGTCATCATCAGACCTGACCATGGCCTGGAAGTAGAAGTTTACAGGAAACCCACCCACACAGATCAATACTTACTGTTCGACTCCCACCATCCATTACAGCACAAACTAGGAGTCATCAGGACCCTAAGCCACAGAGCAGAGAGCATCCCCACCTTCACAGAAGCCAAGAAGAAGGAAGACAGGCACCTGAAGACAGCACTTAAGGCCTGTGGATATCCAAAGTGGGCCTTCAACAAAGCAGTGGGCCATCCCAGAAGAACAAGGGATCAGTCTGAGACCGAGACCCAGCGGAAGAACCTGGTCATTCCTTACATGGCTGGAGTGTCAGAGAAGCTTAAAAGGATTTTTGGCAAACACCACATCCCTGTTTATTTCAAACCCACAAACACACTAAGGCAGAGACTTGTCCACCCAAAGGATCCGGTACCCAACCATAAAAGGAGCAATATAGTATATGCGGTCCAATGCAGTGAGGAGTGTTCAGACCTCTACATTGGGGAAACCAAACAGCCATTAAACAGAAGGATGGCCCAACATAGGAGGGGTAACAGCTCAGGTCCAGAATCAGCAGTACACCTCCATTTGAAGGAGAAAGGGCACTCTTTCAAAGATGAGGATGTACACATATTAGACAAAGAAGAGAGGTGGTTTGAAAGAGGAGTAAGGGAGGCCATTCATGTGAGCATTGAAAATCCCTCCCTCAACAGAGGTGGTGGCCTCCGGCATAGTTTATCTGCTACTTATCAAGCTGTGCTTTCCACACTACCAAGACAAATCAAAAAGCCTTTACCACCAAGGCCATAGCTAACGACCCATTAACGACCCTTTCTTGATAGGCTTCAGCACCTTAAGCCATGGTTCACCTCAAGGCTAAGGATACCATTGTCTCCCTAACGAGCCTATTTAGTTCATCTGATGAGCCTAATTGAGGCCAGGGTGACTAGAGGTCAAAGCTGCCTATAAGAGTCAGGGTTTGCACCAGCTGCATTCAGACCAATGAAGCTGTTTGGATGAACAGCGAAACGTTTCTATCTCTCAAAAAAGAAGTCCAGTAGCCATGACTCAACTCCCAGATAAACGCACCTGGATGACTGAGAATCTTCACAGACGAAATGATACACTAACATACTTATGTGCACTAACAGACTTATGATGACCATGATAACTCACTAGCTGTGCTGACTTCATTCTCTTCAATCTGCCCCCCCTTCTCTCTAATCCGCTTGTTTTTTACTTTGAAAATTATCTAAAGATTGTGTCCCTGAGTGTGTGCAGAATAGTCTTCTACTGGATCCTGCCAAGCTTTGGACTCTGGGACTTTTCCCACTACATCACATTCCTTGGTGTTCAGTCCCTCTTCCAGAGGAATAATATCTCCATTCCAATTAAAAAAGAAAGTGTCCCCAGGCAAGAAAGCACATGAAAATCTAGACAAGACGGAAGAGCTGTTAGTGGGTGCTTCGCTGGACAGGTTAGAGGGCCACTTCCCTGTTCTGGATGGGGTTGCACTCCCCCTAAGGGACAGGGTCTGTAGCTTGGGGGTGCTCCTGGACCCCGGTCTAACTCTGGAAGCCCAGGTGGACTCGGTGGCCAGGGGCGCCTTTCTCCAGCTGCGGAATATATATCAGCTGCGCCCCTACCTGGATGAACGGAGCCTCATGACAGTTACGCATGCACTGGTAACATCCCGTATTGATTACTGCAATGCACTTTACATGGGGCTGCCTTTGAAGACGGTTCAGCAATTGCAACTGGTTCAGAATTGTGCGGCGTGGCTAGTAACTGGTGGGGCCGCTAGGGATCACATCATGCTGATTCTACGTAGCCTACGTTAGTTACCAGTTGCTGCCCGAGCCCAATTCAAAGTGGTTGTTTTGACATATAAAGCCCTAAATGGCTTAGGATCTAGATACCTGAAGGACCGCCTCCTTCCATATGAACCTACCCAACAATTAAGATCAATCCAGGGGGCCCTCTTGAAAGAGCCGTCCCTCAAGGAGGTAAGAGGGATGGCTTGCAGACACAGGGCCTTCTCGGCAGCTTTCCCCAAGCTATGGAATGCCCTCCCAAGTGAGATCCGCCTGGCGCCAACACTGATGACATTTCAGCGCCAGGTAAAAACCTTCCTGTTCCAGAAGTTTTTTAATTGATACAATTTAGATTGTGGGTCTTCTCATGGCAATTTTAGTGTGATGATTTTAGTATACGGTTTTTAATATTGTTTTAATTATTTATTGTTGTTTGATGTTTTTAACTGTTTTAATTCTTTGATTAGAAGCCGCCCAGAGACCTTTCGGTAGTGGGTGGCATATAAGTTGTAAAAATAAATAAATAAATAAATAAAATAAAAACACTGTGGAGTAGACATGGGCACGACTTGGCGAAATTCTCGTTTCCGTTTCTGTTTCTCGTTTCCGTTACGTAACAGAATGAAGAACGACAATTACTCTGCCAGAACTCGAACTCGAACCGACTAAAGAAAAATTGGGTCTGATTTGTCGTTGTCATTCCTGGCATCGCAGCGATCGCGCGATGCCAAGCGGCACAGGAAAAAAGTTTTAAAAAATAAAAAAAACCCGATTCCCGGCCAAAAAAGCAGGCAAAAATATGCCTGCCTGAGGGCACCTACCAGAGGGGTGGTTTCTGGGGGGGGGGCTCCCCGGCCTCCCCCCTCCTCTCCTGGGCTGCGCAAAGTGCGCATCCTCGTCGAGTTGCCACGCCAACCCGCCAAGCGGCGCGGCACAGAAAAAAAGTTTTAAAAATTAAAAAAACCCCGATTCCCGGCCAAAAAAGCAGGCGAAAATATGCCTGCCAGAGTGAGGGCACCTACCAGAGGGGTGGTTTCGTGTGTGTGGGGGTGTCCCCGCCCCCCCTCTCCTCTCCTCGGCTGCTCAGGTGGGGGGCATCCTCGTCATCTCGCTGAGTCGCCATGCCATGCGGTGCAGGCAGGGGATCCAAAATGGGGCGACCGCAATATTTATTTTGAAATCGCGTGGTCCAAAAACACAACAAAGCACCACAGAAACATGTGAAAATAGCTATTTTAAAACTGCCTGAATTTTTACAGTAGCAGCAGTGGGTTTTTCTTGCAACAAAACGTCTCCATTGATTTTATTTTATTTTATTTTTATTTTATTTTTTTACACCTGCGCAATGATGGGCTGGCCATGGGAGTGGGCCATGCAAATTTTTGGAGCCATTCCACCAATTGCATGGCCACTTGGCCAGGTTTTGACCGAGACTTCGGGGATGTGCCAGTCGGGCATAAAAAGCCACTAACCCTAGCCCGAAACCGAACCCTAACCCTAACCCTAACCCATACGCCAGTACACTGTCCTTCTTAGTGGGTCAGAGAGGCACCCAGAGGTACACCCCAGTAACTCACCCTAACCTTACCCGTAACCCTAAGCCTAGCCCTTGCGCTAACCCCTAACCAGTAAGCCAGATGTGTACTCGCATTGCACTACAGCAAGTACACTTCCCTTCTTAGTGAGTCACAGGGCACCCGTAGGGGTCCTCTCTCACTTCGTTCCCCAGCCCAAGTGCACCGTATGCAGGCAGGCAGTGAGTCACAGAGGCACCCGAAAGAGAGGTGCATCTGCCTGCTACTGCTGCAACTTAATGGTATGCATATCCAATTGGCTATGCATGCCATTTTGTAGTGGGCCAGAGGAGGCACCCACCCCAGAGAGGTGCCTCCAGGAGCCCGCTTTCCCTTCATGGCGGGCCAGAGGAGGCACCCACCCCAGAGAGGTGCCTCCAGGAGCCCCCCCCCAAAACCAGTAGTAACGACAGACAAAAAACCGACAAAAGAAACGACAAATTTTTGGAAAATTTCGCGAAAAACGGAAACGAGCCGAAACAAGCCGGCTCCGATACACGACAACTCAAAACGTAATTTTTCCTGGTCATGCCCATCTCTACTGTGGAGAAATTATAAGGGTACTCCTCTCACAAAAGAGCATACAATGGTTTTCCCTTCTCTTTAAAGGCACGCTATATCTTACTTAGTATAATATAAACAAAGCTAAAGAAGGTTGGGTAGCTTTGAGCATGTATGACATTCTGTTTTCCCCTCATTACAGAGTATACAATATTCTTTTCTACTGATATACTAAAATAAATCCAGATTTATTTTACACACACCAAATCTTTTTCTAATAACAACGAAGTCTGCCTTTCATTCAGGGGTGAATTCTAGACAAAGATCTTTTTTTTCTAAAATCCCAGAACTTCAAATTTAGGAGTTGATCCAGAACATCCTCCCATCGCAAGCTGCCTTTGTATCACAACTATTTCTCAGCATTCTGGAGCATGAATGAGCATATAATGTACTCATATAACATGTTGCATTGAAAGGCATTTTTGTTTTATGTCTAATACATAAAGCAGGGCTGTCCAAACTTCGGCCCTCCAGGTGTTTTGGACCACAACTCCCAGAATTCCAAGCCTTTATTGTCAATGACAAAGGACTGTGGGAGTCATGGTCCAAAACATCTGGAGGGCTAAAGTTTGGATACCACTGACATAGAGTCTTATGGCAGAGGTCTGCTGATGAATTTAATCTTTAGCCTACCTTGCAGAGAGTTTTATCCAAGTTGTTGATCTTCAACTGTAGAAGATTCCCTACGATGGGCAGAGGTGTTGGGCCAGGTGGTAACTTTTCATACCTTTTACCCCTGCTGCTGATCACAAACAAAAGAAGACAGGAGATAATCAAGAAAATGGTGACACTTCCCAGAGGCTCCATACCACTGGCTCACAATGGCTCTGAATTCTAGTTTGGTGGAATTTTATTTTCTCCTTGACATGATCCTTATGAAGAATGTGGAAACTGCTGTAGGTGTGGCCTGATGTTTGCCAATAGGCACTTCAGGTTTATCTTTGCATATCAGATCAGCTGCTATGTAACTGGCCTTCTTTGGCTTCTTTTGTCAGTAACCCCAACTGAACTTTTTGGCAATTATAAGCCAAGTTTCACCTTCTTTGTACACAAGATGACGATTGGTTGGTTTCTCTTGGCACACTTTGTCATGTAGGCTTGAGATGGCAAAATGCCTAGAACTAGAAACACTCAGCTCAACATTGGGAGTTTCAGGTACCAGATCAACATTTCCCACGTGACATAACAACAAATAATGTTGTGGAGCTTTAAAGACTTAACCTTTTTATAATGACAGAAGCTATTTGTAGAATAAAAACACAGCATTAGATGTGTGAGATATTGTCTCAGTTGACAATTACACCATACTTGGTTAAATGAGGGATTGTTACCCATGGAATCAGAGGGTATTTACATCTCAGTTTCCTCTGAGAATTCCAGTTAAATTCATCACCCAAGCAAAGGCGTAATAATTCAAACTAACACTTGATATAGAGCAGATGTAAATAATAAGTTAGGTAAGATATTCTGATGCCTCAACATAAACCTAAAGATTTTACAGAGCTTTACAGAGCTTTAGAAAAAATCAGGAATCTGTGTTTATCAAAGCTGCATTTATCCCAATAATTTATTTTATTAATGTATTACTTTAATTTATATACTAACCCACCCACTCCAAGTTAGTGCCAAAGTACTATCCTGGGCTAATTCCAGAATGAAACCAAATAATCATTGACAATTGTTTCAAAGTTCATCTGCATATCATGGTATGTGCACCTTGTAACATAAGGAATTCTTTATAACATATGGTGCCCTGTCACAACTTGTTCGTTGGTGGGGCAAGTGTGCCCGTCTGCTTGGCTCCCGGGTGGGCAACTTCCCGCCCATCCGGGTACCTAGCGTGGGGGCGGCGAAGCTTATTTAAGCTTGCCCACTGTGCGCTCGGCCTTCTTGCAGTGAGACCAGCAGCGAGAGGAGCGCTAACGGCAGCTTGTCCTTTGGCTCCCGGTCTGTTTCGGAAAGGCACTGAGCATCGGCTCAGTGCCCGGGTCAGAAGCACGCCACGGGGTTTAGGCAGGGACATTAGGGGTGGGGGAGCGGGGACAGGACTTAGGTAGTTAGGGCAGCGGTGCACCAACGGAAGGCTTACCGGCGAGCGCCACAGAGGCACATTTTCTTGGCGGCGTGGGCCCTTTCCAGCGGCCTGCCGAATCTTCATTGGACGATCCCCAGGGACCTGGAATGGCAGTTTCAGCCCTTCCCCGCGCAACGCGGGCTGGCTCCGACCCAGTCTTAGGCCCTCCTCTCCCTGGCTGCATCACCCCATAGGCAGAGCCCTACCAGTGCAGGGCCTGCAGTTCTCATTCTGAATCCTTCATCATATAACATCCAGGCAGGCCCCCGAAAATCAACGTAAGCCATATATATTAAGTCCATATATTGGATCAGAACAAAAGCTCATTCAGGCTGAACTCCTAACTATCGTACCCACATAAATGAAGAAGGCAGGCCGCCAATTTGCCCATACATGATCAGATATGCATTTCCTGATGCACTCTATGTTGCGTTCCTCCATTATATGGCATCAATGTCATGGTTAAGCAATTCAGAAATGTCTATGTACTTGCCCTTCTAGATCTTATCAACTGTTGCTGGAAGCAAGTGATCTTCTAATGGCAGAGACTGAGTGCAATCTGGGGTGGCACAGTGCTAGCCCCAGATTTTGCACTCTAATCATGCAGAACAACATTGGCAAACCCTGAGTTAAGGGGCAGTGCAGCCACTCCTGGAACAATTGAGGACTGTACAGCAGGGCCAGCCTCAGGTTGCGCAACCACTATGGTTGGGGCCACCACCGTCTGAGCTAATGTGGGACTGCTGCCAGGACGCTGAATATGTGAAAGAACCATAGGTAGTCCAGTGTTCAATGTCAGTGTAAGAGTGGTTAAACCGCTGGGGACTGCCATCTGATGGTTCATAGTATCCCAAGGCCAAAACCACCCCATGTTAGGTGTAGGTTGTGTAACAAGTGGCTCACCTGATTGCAACCTGGCCACCAGTATGATGGGATTCTCTGGGCTTCCCATGGAGAACTCCAAGACTTGTAGCTCTCCAGAGTTAATGGGTGGCTTGGGTTGCTTTGAAGCCTCAAGAAGTTGTAGATCAGTCAGTGTTGTCACACAAACTGGAGTTGCAACCCACCAGATGTTTGCAAATCAGCAGATGATGGTGAAGGCTCATTGCTGATCTACCTGCATTCTCCTTCTAAAACAGCAAGGTGAGAAAAATATCTTGACTCATTCTCCTTGTGCCTTAGAAGGCCACTGAGATCTATGTGGCTAAAATGATTCTTGCATTCCACCTGACTGAACCCTATGTTTCTCAGGCTTGCTAAGATTGTGCATAAGCAGATTAAATTCTGGCTACTCATCAGAAAACAATAGGAGGAGGTCTGGGTGGAGCTTTACTTTTCACAGGCTGTTTCCCCCTATCAGAACCAAGATATGAAATTACTTACCTATCAGAATAACAAAACCTATGTTATCCTCTCTATCTGGTTCATTTTAGCTATGGTTAACAAGTCCTGACTGACTAATTAAGCATCTTTGCTAAAAGCAGACTCAAGCGTATAATGACATTTCTTGCTTTCTTCTTCCTCAAAGACTCAAGGTCAAACATGTGGTGTTGACTGTCCTGTGGTATCTCTCTTGCTCTCATCTGAAAGGATTGTTATGTCTGTAAGGTGAATTTTTTGGATAACATTTCTCCTGCAAGATGGAAAGTGCAGTTAATATTGAGCTTAAAGAAAGTACACCATATTCCATCATAAACACACATAAACACAGACACAAACAGAGAGAGACACACAGACACACAGACACACACGCACACACACACACACACACACACACACACACACACACACACACACACACACACACACACACACACACACACACACACACACACACACACACCACAGTGGTACCTCTACTTATGAGCAATTCCATTTAAGAGCAGAAAACTTCTGGCGTTTTAACTGCTACCTTACAAATTTTAGATGTGGTCTGCTCTACTTACATTTTAAAATATTTTAATCATTTAATTATTTCATTTTTTAAATACGGCTGCTCTACTTATGAGTTGTTCGACTTATGAACATGCATTCAGAATGGATTTAACTTGTAAATAGAGGTACCTCATGGCACAGTGGTTAAATGCCTGTACTGCAGGTAAAATTTTGCTCACAACCTGGGGTTCAATCCCAGATAGCAGGCTCATGGTTGATTCAGCATACCATAATAGACATGGGCACGACCAGAAAAAATGACGTTTCGAGTTTTTGTTTGTCGGAACGGGTCCGTTTCGGGTCATTTCCGTTTGTCGTGAAATTTTTCAAAAACTTTGTCGTTTTGTCGTTTCGTTTGTCGTTTGTCATTTCCATCATGATTTAGCACGATTTGACTTCCCAGAGTATAGGGGCATCCCGCAATCAGGGCCGGCGCTAGGTGTTTTTGCGCCCTAGGTGGCAGGTGGGGTGGGGGGAGCGGGAGGCGGGGGGAGGTGTGGCCAGGCGGTGGTGGCGGGGGGCCATGGGTGGGCGGCAACAGCGGCAGGTGGGAGGCGCAGGCGGGTGAGCAGGCAGAGGCCGTGGGCGGAGGCCGCGGGCGGGCGAGTGGTCGGGCGGTGGCGTGAGCCGCAGGCGGGTGGCGGCACAGGCGGGCGGGCGCGTGGGCAGTTAGGATATCACTTAGGATAGAGGTTCTGTTCTTGGCTTGCACCCCAAATGTGTGTGTGTGCAAGCAAAAAGTTGGGAAAATAGAAAATAAATGGTAGTATATAATATAATTTTAAAATAAATCCACACCTCCCACTCCCAGTCAAACCTCCCCCTTTATCCAATATCAGAAAAAAAATCCTCACAATCTGCCAGAGAAGAAATAAAGAATAAACTGCTATTCCCTTCAGCAGACAAAGCTGCAGGGAATCAAAGAAATTATTTTCTAAATTCAATTCCCTCCCTGCCTGCCTAACCTAAATATAAAGCCTCCAGCCTCCCTCCAATCTCGATTTGAATAGCCAAAGCAGCCAGCCACACAGTCCTCCACCCGCCACATCCAAGACCCAACTGTGACTTCTGGAAGGTGCCTCGGCTTTTTATGCCCTCCGAGACATCCAGAAGTGTCAGTCAAAACCTGGCCATCCCATTGGTGGAATGGTTCAAAACATTTTCATGGTCCCATCCCATGCCCAGCCCAAATGAGCAGGTCTAAAATAATAAAATAATAAAATAAAATAAAATAAAATCAATACGACGTTTTATTGCTATAAAAAACCCACTGCTGCTACTACTAAAATTCAGGCATTTAAAATAAATGAATTTCACATGTTTCTGTGGTGATTTGGTGTGTTTTTTGACCACGATTTCAAAAGAAAAATTGTGGTCGCCATTTTGGATCCCCCCCCGCACCGCATGGCATGGCAAGATGACGAAGATGACCCCCCCCCAGCCTGGTGCAAGCAGCCCAGGACAGGAAAAGAGGGGGGAAGGCCAGGGACCCCCCAGAAACCACCCCCTGGTAGGTGGCAAAGCCTCAGGCAGGCATATTTTCGCCTGCTTTTTTGGCCAGGAGTCGGGTTTTTTTTAAAAAAAAAAAACTTTAAAAAACTTTTTCTGTGCTTCGCATTGCGCGATCGCTGCGATGCCACAAACGAAAACGAAAAACCCGACCAAATTTTTGTTTTCTCGGTTCGAGTTCGAGTTCTGATGGCTTAATTATCGTTACCGTTTCCGTTACGTAACGGAAACGAAAAACGGAAACAAAAATGAAAATTTCGCTGAGTCGTGCCCATGTCTATTCCATAATTCAGAGGTCAGTAAAATGAGTACCCAGCTTGCTGGAGGGGGCAATGTGTAGCCTGCATACTGTAATTAAACTGTAAACTGCCCAGAGACTACTTGTAGTGGTATGGGGTGGTATATAAGCAGAACACTTTGCTTTTTGCTCTCTCTCTCTCTCTCTCTCTCTCTCTCTCTCTCTCTCTCTCTCTCTATCTCTGTACATATATACAAACTAGATAGATAGATATAGATAGATAGATAGATAGAGAGATAGATAGACATTGTTAATAGTAAAGAATGAATTAATATTAGGTAAACAATTAAACAAGTAATGAATAATTAATACTCAACACGAGGTGACCCTGTACATGGTCGACCTCTGCACAATTAAATTAAATTAACAGATTTGCCCTCCCCAAGCTCAGGGCTATACACAACGAACAGCCCTGGTTCAACAATTAACTACTTAATATCCCCTTTAGCATTTTAATAATGATAAACTTAATTAAAGGAATGGCTTAAAGCAATAGATAAACAATTAGCAAATAATAGCTCCATAGCCTGGGAGGCTATCACCACATGTGATCTCCAGTGGTTGCACTGATGAAAACGAAAGCAACTTGGGTGCAACTGCAAAGCTCCTTCTAGCTCAGATAAGATGCAAAGGAAAGTGAATAAGCTGCACAGAGACTTTTTTAAAGGCTCTAAAACAGGGGCTCACCCCGCATCAAGTGGGCATGATTTTGGGGCTGTTCCTTCCTGAGTTAGGCTTCAAAGTGCCCCCTTTCTGGACTATGCCAGGGTGAGACCCCATACCAGTGTTTTCTAGGTATTTGAGTACTCAGAAGCAATTTTCCATTCCCTTCCTCTGAAGGGTCCTGGGACTTGCCCAGAGGCTAGCTCTTCTTTTATATCTTGTGGAGTCAAATGGTAACCGCTAGCTCTGCAGCCAGAAAGCCAACTCAAGAATAGTCCACAAATGCTTTTAACATGATCATACTTGTTAGATTTTTAAGCACCACAGTGTATATGGATTTATCTGCGTGCCTCAGACTCTTCTCCAAGTGATGCTGCCCATCAGTCTTGACAGCCAAACTGCAACAATCATACGGGCAGCAAAACTTAACAAATGTATGATCTCCACACAGTTTCAGTGTCATATGAAAGAGCTGTTTGCTTTCATGCACTCAAGCTGCAAATGTGGATATTTCACCTTGCCAGTTAAAAGAGCAGAAAGAAGCATTCTAAAACTCTTGAGAATTGAAGTGGGGCTTGCTTTCCCCCTTTTCTCTCACCCCCCCATACCATGAACTGCATTCAGCTTTGTTTCTGGAAACATCTGAGAGGAGGGAGAAACTGTGAAACCTTGCTGCTTGTAGCTTTGCCTTCTGCTACTTGCACAAGGCTCCATTGAGTATGGTTGCCTGTGCCCACTGTCTGTTGTCACTGAGAGCCCTTGTGGAGGAGACAAAGGATAAGCTCCTTGTGCACACTGAGTAGGAAGTAACGAGGCAAGTCACAAGAAATAGATTTTAACAGAATCACATTAAGTTAAACACATCCAAGCCAGACAATAAACCTCTCAAATACCTGCTAGGCAAAGCTATGCTAGCCAGTTTCAGAAGCAGTGTTAGCTCACTGTATACTGCTTGCCTATCCCAGAATAAGCAAGCAAAATACAGATAATGAGTTAAAACTGGGGTCATGCATTATTAAATTTAACTCAATCTTAAATTTGAACCTTACAAATAACAGAGGGCTCTGTCATAGTGTGGCATACAGCCTTGGAACTGAAGGTTGAACCTGATCTCCTCTACAGTCTTGCACGAATGAACCCCAGGCCTTGCAGTGATGCTGTCCTTAAGACAGCCTGGCCCCAGCTGGCCAATGACTGGACAAACCCAGCAGTACCTTTTGATCCTAGACTGCCAATGTTCACAGCCCAGGGAGACCTCAGTGCATCCAGTCCCAGCACTGTAACCTTAGGATCCACAGTATGGGAGATAGGATGGGCTAGCACCTCCCATGCCCTCCATGGGAATTCACTGATACTACATTTCGACCATGAAAACTGCAAGCCAGCTGATGGGTGTTGGGGGAGGCAAAAAATAAATTTAAAAAATCCTTCCTTTGCCATGCACGATGGGGCGTGGGAAAAGGCGGGACTTTTCTCTCTCAATTGAAATGCATTGGCTCAATGCATTTCAATGGACAATTTAAAAAAAAAAACACCCTTTTCTCCGTCCCCCAAGTCTCACCTGCCAGCTGATCAGTGCTAAGTTTGGGAAAATTTTCCCTACCCGAGCCCCAATCAGCTGGCAGGCAAGGCTTGGGAGGGAAAAAGTTTTTTAAAAAGCCCAGGGTTCCCACCACCACCACCACTTTCCAGCCCCCCCCCAACAAACCATTTGATTAATGGTTCATTTCATATGATTTTTTTGGGGGGGGGGATCGTATGAAAAGAAATGGAAAAAATGTGGGGGAGGGACAAAGGGAAACAAAACTATATATATAGTTTCGTGAACATCCCTACCAGAAGAATGTTACAAGAATGTAAAATTCAGTGGTAACAGGAATTTCAACAAGCAGCTGCTACACTCCTACTACTTCTCAAACATCTCTTTTGAGATAATTCTTGATTATCTACACTTTCAAGAGTGTATTTCTTGCAGTCATGTAAAAAAACATGCATTGTTAGAATCTGTGCTTAGCACTATTTTCACAAAGGAAGAAGCCAAACAGTAGGATGCAATGAATTGCGTGTGGCTGTCTGAGCAATCTGTCCTCGTGCTTGTTGTGTGTACTTAGACTCCCAACTACACAGACACATTTTGGGAAAAATGCACTAAACACTTCTTTGAAAGGGTGGCTGTTGTCCTATTCTCATACAGGTGACATACTCTTATGGGGCTTAACGAATACTGTACAGATTGCCGCTATGCAAAAATTAAGACAGCAATGGAACACACAGAGAGACATACAGACACAGACACACAGACACACACACACAGAGACAGACACACACACAGACACGTACACACACAGACACAGCTTGAAAGTTGCAGCTTGAAACAGGATTATAGGATTTTCACCACCATGTCAGAAACATTTGTGTTTGCCTCAGGTGCAATACTATTTTCAAATTTTGTCTGGGCAAAAATTGCTTTGCCTCACATTATGTCCCAGCTTGGAAAGAAAATTATTGTCGCTTCAAAACATGTTTTGCCTTTAACTGCATCATTTCTGTTGTGGGGTGGGGAGAATGAATTGTGAACACAGTTTATTAAAAATGGGATGTCTCCCCTTTCCTTATTTCATCACATCATGTACTTCAGGACTACTAAAGGCAGCAAGAAACCAGCTCAGGACATTCTGTCCCTTGAATATTAGAAGTAGCAGGGTTTAATTTGAGATTGCTAAATTAAATCATGGTTAATAATAAAATGTTTGAAATTCACTGGTAAATAAAACAGAAGATGTTCTTCAAAGGTCAGCATACATAATGTAAAATTATTTGTGTGCAAATTAATTGAATATTGGTTAACTAATGTTTTGCAATAGAAGCTGCTGCTCCAAACTATGATACACTGTCAAAGGCAATTGTTTTCTAAGTCAAACTATAAGCAGTGTTTTGTTTTTCTTGAATGGAGGTAAGCAAGAAAGCCAAGCAATATTTTTAGAATTAGATGAGGAGTGAGACAACTAGGATTTTAATCATGGAGGACATGCATATAATTAATTCATCAGAATATGAGCATATGTAGCTCTTTCTGCTTCACAATGTAAAACTAGTACAGTGGTCCCCCGCTCATTTGCGGTTCATATACTGCAGTCCCATTATATCGCGGGACTGCAGTACTGTATATGAAAAAGGCTCCCTGGGGTAAGGGAGGAAAGGCCTGTTTCAGGCCTCCCTTACTTACTGGTGCAGCCACAAACAGGCCTGCAGGGGCCTTCCTGAGCCTTCTGGAGTCCACCAAAGGCCCAGGAAGGTCCTTGCATGCCCGTTTGGGGCAGTGCCAGGCTGGGGGTAAATACAAAATCCCCCAGCTAGGTGCCTCAGGTCTGACTGGACCTGCATCCTCATATTGTGGATTTTCATTTATCGCGTGTCGGGTCAGGTCCCTAAGCCCCACAATAGGCGGGGGATCACTGTATGAAAGGAAAACACCTATTGAGAGTAAACATGTAGAACAAGTTTAATCCTCTTGTAGCTGTTCCTCTTCAACTAGAACGGGGATGTCCAACTTTTTGCAAGGAGGGCCAGATTTGGTGAGGTGAAAGTGTGTGGGGGCCGACCATTCAGCCATATTTGGAACCCAAGCCGGACTTTGGACAGCCTCTAGGAGATGAAAGGAGGTGAGGAGGATGCTGCAGTAATGAAGCCAGGGGTGGGTAGGCTGGGCAAGTGGCTGGGGGGATGGACAGAGGCAAGGCAAACTGTAAAACTGCAAGCTGACATCTCCATCCAGTATGGGGAGAGGCCAGCAAGCGGGGATGTGTGAGAGGCTGATCCGGCGGGGGGAAGAGGCTGCGGGCCACTCAGAATTTGAAAACAGGCCACATTGGGTCCCCAGGCCTGATTTTGGACATGCCTGCATTAGATATTAGCCATGGCTAGAATGACTTTGGATCTGGAAATGTGGAATTTCATTCAAACCAGTCTGCATGCATTTTTAGCCAATACATTCTGCCATTCCTGCACTTCTTTTCCAATTTAGTTGGATAAGTTTAGCATGAAAGATCAGGTGGAGTGAAATGAAATGAAATTTGTTACTGGTCAAAGAACAGCAAAATTTTACAATTACAGTCAAATTTTCATTGTACCTCTAATACATCTAAGTCCATTATAAAACAACCTCTATATTAACATTATTACTTTGAGACAAATAATAAAAAGAGTAAATAAGAATAAAATAGAATATAGGCCATCACAACTATTTATTAGTCGTTATTTATTATTTATTTATTATTTTTTATTAATGGGCAGTCATTCCTACAGAGCAAATACATAGCCAGGTACAGGGAACAAAGGACAATAAGCTAACCCTAGAAGTAGAGATGGGCACGACCAGAAAAAATGACGTTTCAAGTTGTCGTGTGTCGGAGCTGGCCCGTTTCGGTTCGTTTCCGTTTGTCGTGAAATTTCTCAAAAATTTGTTGTTTCGTTTGTTGTTTTTTGTCTGTCGTTAGTACTGGTTTTTTGGGGGGGGGTAGCGGGCTCCTGGAGGCACCTCTCTGGGGTGGGTGCCTCCTCTGGTCTGCTACAAAGGGAAAGCGGGCTCCTGGAGGCACCTGGGGTGGGTGACTCCTCTGGCCCGCTATGAAGGGAAAGCGGGCTCCTGGAGGCACCTCTCTGGGATGGGTGCCTCCTCTGGCCCGCTACAAAAGGGTATGCATAGCCAATTGGATATGCATACCAAGTTGCAGTGGCAGGCAGAGGCACCTCTCTTTCTTTTGGGTGCCTCTACTGTGACTCACTAAGAAGGACAGCATACTGGCATACTGCTGTATGGTGCACTTGGGCTGGGGATGGGGAACAAAGTGAGAGAGGACCCCTATGGGTGCCCTCTGGCTCACTAAGAAGGGAAGTGTACTTCCGTGTAGTGCAATGCGAGTACACAGATCTGGCTTAGGGTTAGGGTTAGCGCAAGGACTAGGCTTAGGGTTATGGGTAAGGTTAGGGTGAGTTAGTGGGGTGCACCTCTGGGTGCCTCTCTGACCCACTAAGAAGGACAGTGTACTGGCGTATGGGTTAGGCTTAGGGTTAGGGTTCGGGTTCGGGCTAGATTTAGTGGGCTTTTTATGCCCGACTGGCACATCCCAGAAGTCTCGGTCAAAACCTGGCCAAGTGGCCATGCAATTGGTGGAATGGCTCCAAAAATTTGCATGGTCCACTCCCATGGCCAGCCCATCATTGCACAGGTGTAAATAAAAATAAAAACAAAATAAAATAAAATAAAATCAATGGAGACGTTTTGTTGCAAAAAAAAACCACTGCTGCTATTGTAAAAATTCAGGCAGTTATAAAATAGCTATTTTCGCATGTTTCTGTGGTTCTTTGGTGTGTTTTTGGACCACGATTTCAAAATAAATATTGTGGTCGCCCCATTTTGGATCCCCCGCCCGCACCGCATGGCATGGCGAGTTGGCGAGACGACGCGGATGTCCCCCACCAGAGCAGCCCAGGACAGGAGAGGGGGGAGGCCGGCCCCCCCCCAGAAACCACCCCTCTGGTAGGTGCCCTCACTCAGGCAGGCATATTTTCGCCTGCTTTTTTGGCCCGGAATCGGGGTTTATTTTAATTTTTAAAACTTTTTTTCTGTGCCCCTTGGCATCGCACGATCGCTGTGATTCCAGGAACGACAACGACAAATCAGACCCAATTTTTCTTTTATCGGCTCGAGTTCAAGTTCTGGCGGAGTAATTGTTGTTACCGTTTCCGTTACGTAACGGAAACGAGGAACGGAAACGGAAACGAGAATTTCGCCAAGTCGTGCCCATGTCTACCTGGAAGGGTAAAAGGTTCTGAGAAGAAATTACAGCAGTGTTGGCAAATCTATAGCATGTGTGCCAAAGGTGGCACTCAGAGCCCTTTCTGTGGGCACCCAACATCACCTCTTCACATCCACCTTTATTCAGGTTAAATTGCTGTATTGGCACTTTCTGAAAAATTAGTGGATTTTGAATTGAAGTTTGGGCACTCGATCTCTAAAAGGTTTACTATCACTGTACAATGGTACCTCTACTTAAGAGCAGCTCGACTTAAGAGCAATTTGACTTCAGAGCAGAAAACAATTGGTGTTTTAACTGCTGCCTTACAAATTTTCGATGTGGTCTGCTCTAATTACAATTTTATTTATTTATTTATTTATTTATTTATTTATTTATTTAACATATGGCTCCTCTACTTAAGAGTTGTTTGACTTATGAGCATGCATTTGGACTGGATTAAATTCATAAGTAGAGGTAGCACTATATTACAGCAACCATTTTAAAAGTAATAATGATCAGGTACAACAACCTGAACTTTTTATTTCTCATTCTGCAAGGAGATTATTCTAGTTTCTGCACTTTTTTGTATGTTATGATTTATGAGAATGCTACCTGAGGAGTTAAATTTTAGTTACTTGCAATGCACTGATATTTGTTTTGTTTTGATTCCTTTTGTAACATACAAAATTGGCCATTCAAAAGTCAACCAAAGAAATCTACTGCTTTGTGTGATTGTGTATTTTTGGTACATTTTCATTCCAACCATGGTAACAGATATTTGCCATCTCAAATACAAAACATAATAACTATCATGTAAAATCAACATTTGATTCCTACTTTGCATTCCAGTCACCTATAAATATGAGTTAGAAATGGGCACAAATATATATAAAAAAGTGATTTACAGTAGCACCCCCATATCCACTGATTCACCATCCGCTGATTCAGCCCTGAAGACCCTGCTCGTCCGCCCTCCCGCCCGCAGGACAGGCGGTGGTGGCGATGGTGGAGGAAGCGGCCGCAGGACCCAGAAGACCCCATCTGCCCGCCCTCCCACCTGCAAGAGAGGTGCGGGTGTGCAGCAGGGGAAGCAGCCATGCAGCCCCGAAGACCCTGCTTGCTCACTGGCCTGCCCGGGCTCTCCTCCTGTTTTACCCCTGGAACCCTCGGATAAGAGTATTTGCTCTTATCTGTGGATTTCATTATCCATGGGGGGGGCAGGAACCAATCCCCCACAGATACGGGGCTCCTACTGTACTTTGATTTCTGATTTGACAACATTATCCTGGATAATGAATTTAAGTTTTTTATGATGTACAAAAAGTTGAGTTGATGGAGCTCTAGGAATCTTTGGCCAAGGATCAGGTACTGACAAACAGCCTGTTATAGTTACTCCTCTTTGAAGTTTCACCTCAAATGGCAGAACTTTTTTTCCATTTGTGGTTCAAGATGAAGAGCCACTGGAATCAATGTCCAGGGACAGGACATCCTACAACTTGGATGTAACTTCAACTGGTTGGATGGGGGCAGTGCTCCTGCAGATGATATGGGAGAAGAAAAAAGGTGAGAAGACTGAAATGTATCCCACTGGCCCACTTGCAAAGTCCCACCTGTATACAGGTCCTGGAAATAAATGAAACTGAGTCAATGAATCAATTTGTCAAATTGCTTTTGACATAAAAACTCTATAAGACAGTCCTCTTGGGAGAGTTCCCGGAAAACCCAATCTTTACTAAACTTACAGAAATTGTAGAATAAAGTCAGGGGAAGCTTCTCAACAATTTTGGTGTCTCTAAGAGCCTGGGGTGGTGTCTTGCTGGGTGTATAACTAGGATATCCGAAACCCAATTTTCACCAAACCTGGAAGATTTGTAGAGGAGACTCAGGGAAAATCTTTCTGCAGTTTTCATGTTTCTAGCTACCTGAGAGGGGCATAATCTGATGAAAAAACAAGTCAAAGATTGTGAAAAATTAGTTGTTGTGAGTTTTTCAGGCTGTTTGTCCATGTTCTGGAAGTTTTTCTTCTTGATGATTCACCAGACTCTGTGACTGGTATCTTTAGAGGGTAAGAAGCTCAGGGAAATCGGAGTTCTCTCTGCACTGTGGGGATCTCCTAGTTCCCTGAGCTCCTTGCCCTCTGAAGATGCCAGCCACAGAGTCTGTTGAAACGTCAGAAAGAAAAACTTCCAGAACACAGCCAAAAAGCCTGAAAAACTCACAACTATCAGATCCCAGCCGTGAAAGCCTTCGAGAATACATTGTGAAAAATTCATTGATTCATATTTGTTAGATCATCAATTCATATGAATGTGTATAAATGAATTAGCAATTTTAGATAATTTGTGCCATTTACTTTTTAATATGTGCCCCTTTCTAGTGTCAGTGAATCTTCTTTCGGTGAGTAATAGACATGGGGACGACCAGAAAAAATGACGTTTTGAGTTTTCATTTGTCGGAACGGTCCGTTTCGGGTTGTTTCCTTTTGTTGCGAAATTTTTCAAAAATTTGTCGTTTCCGTTTGTCGTTTGTCATTTCCACCGCGATTTAGCGCGATTTGACTTCCCAGAGCATAGGGGCGTCCTGCAATCAGGGCTGGTGCTAGGTCTTTTTGCACCTTGGTGGCGGGCGGGGCGGGCGGGCGGGCGGGGGGGAGATGCGGGCAGGTGGCGGCGGCAGTGGAGCCATTGGCAGGTGGCGGCCGTGGGTGGGCGAGTGGGTGGGCGGTGGCGCGGGCTGCAGGCGGGTGGCAGCGTGGGCAGCCGGGCGAGTGGGCAATTAGGATATCGCTTAGGATAGAGGTTCTGTTCTTGGCTTGCACCCCAAATGTGTGTGTGTGCAAGCAAATTGAAGTTGGGAAAATAGAAAATAAATGGTAGTATATAATATATATTTAAAATAAATCCACACCTCCCACTCCCAGTCAAACCTCCCCCTTTATCCAATATCAGAAAAAAATCCTCAAACTGCCAGAGAAGAAATAAAGAATAAACTGCTATTCCCTTCAGCAGACAAAGCTGCAGGGAATCAAAGAAATTATTTTCTAAATTCAATTCCCTCCCTGCCTGCCTAACTTAAATCCTAAAGCCTCCAGCCTCCCTCCTCAATCTCGATCGGATCACACCAGCACCAGCAGCCAGCCCTCCTCCCTCAACCACATCCATACACCGACCCGACTGTGATTTCTGGAAGGTGCCTCAGCTTTTTATGCCCTCCGAGACATCCAGAATTGTCAGTCAAAAACCTGGCGATGCCATTGGTGGAATGGTTCAAACAATTTGCATGGTCCCATCCCATACACAGCCCAAATGGGCAGGTCTAAAAAAAATAAAAATAAACTAAAGTAAAATAAAATCAATACGACATTTTATTGCTATAAAAACCCACTGCTGCTACTATAAAAATTCAAGCATTTAAAATAAATAAATTTCACATGTTTCTGTGGTGATTTGTTGTGTTTTTTGACCATGATTTCAAAAGAAAAATTGTAGTCGCCATTTTGGATCCCACCCCCCCACCGCATGGCATGCAGCGAGAGACAGACGACGAGGATGACCCTCCCCCAGCCTGGTGCAAGCAGCCCAGGACAGGAGAAGAAGGGGGAAGGCCGGGGATCCCCCAGAAACCACCCCTCTGGGAGGTGGCAAAGCCTCAGGCAGGCATATTTTCACCTGCTTTTTTGGCCGGGAGTTGGGGTTTTTTAAGAAAAAATTTTTAAAACTTTTTCTGTGCTTTGCATTGCGCGATCGCTGCGATGCCACAAACGGAAACGAAAAACCTGACCAATTTTTTCTTTTTTCGGTTCGAGTTCGAGTTCTGACAGCTTAATTATCGTTACCGTTTCTGTTACGTAACGGAAACGATAAGCGAAAACGGAAACGACAATTTTGCCGAGTCGTGCCCATGTCTAGTGAGTAGACATGGGTACGACTCAGCGAAATCCTTGTTTCCATTTCCGTTCCTCATTTCCGTTACGTAACGAAACGAAGAACGACAATTACTCCGCCAGAACTCGAACTCGAACCGACTAAAGAAAAATTGGGCTGATTTGTCGTGGTCATTCCTGGAGGCATTGCAGCGATCGCACGATGCCAAGCGGCACAGGAAAAAAGTTTTAAAAATAAAAAAAAAACGATTCCCGGCCAAAAAAGCAGGCGAAAATATGTCTGCCTGAGTGAGGGCACCAACCAGAGGGGTGGTTTCTGGGGGGGGGTGTCCCCGGCCTCCCCCCCTCTCCTGTCCTGGGCTGCTCTGGTGGGGGGCATCCTCGTCGTCTCGCTAACTCGCTCGCCATGCCATGCGGTGCGGGTGGGGATCCAAAATGGGGCGACCGCAATATTTATTTTGAAAGCGTGGTCCAAAAACACACCAAAGCACCACAGAAACATGTGAAAATAGCTATTTTAAAACTGCCTGAATTTTTACAGTAGCAGCAGTGGGTTTTTCTTGCAACAAAACGTCTCCATTGATTTTATTTATTTTTATTTTTATTTTTATTTTTTTACACCTGCGCAATGATGGGCTGGCCATGGGAGTGGACCATGCAAATTTTTGGAGCCATTCCACCAATTGCATGGCCACTTGGCCAGGTTTTGACCGAGACTTCTGGGATGTGCCAGTCGGGCATAAAAAGCCCACTAAACCTAGCCCGAACCCGAACCCGAACCCTAACCCTAACCCATACGCCAGTACACTGTCCTTCTTAGTGGGTCAGAGGGGCACCCAGAGGAGCACCCCACTAACTCACCCTAACCTTACCCGTAACCCTAAGCCTAGCCCTTGTGCTAACCCTAACCCTAAGCCAGATCTGTGTACTCGCATTGCACTACAGCAAGTACACTTCCCTTCTTAGTAAGCCAGAGGGCGCCCATAGGGGTCCTCTCTCACTTTGTTCCTCCTCCCCATCCCCAGCCCAAGTGCACCGTATGCGAGGCAGTGAGTCACAGTAGAGGCACCCAAAAGAAAGAGAGGTGCCTCTGCCTGCCATTGCAACTTGGTATGCATATCCAATTGGCTATGCATGCCATTTTGTAGCGGGCCAGAGGAGGCACCCGCCCCAGAGAGGTGCCTCCAGGAGCCTGCTACCCCCCCCCCAAAACCAGTACTAACGACAGACGAAAAAATGACAAACGAAATGACAAATTTTTGAAAAAATTTCGCGACAAACGGAAACGAGCCAAAACGGGCCAGCTCTGACACACGACAACTCGAAACGTAATTTTACCTGGTCGTGCCCATCTCTACTAATGAGTAATCAACTTCATCCTGCATGCTTTCATAAAAACTTTAACTTTCTTCCTTTTCAGCATCAGTAGTCAGAGCACAGACATGAATGATAGCTATGTTGATAAGTTTTTTCAAAATGTCAGACTGATAGTACTTGGTTATATTGCTCACATTTTAGCCCCAAAGAGCTTGTGCTATATCCTGCCTCAGTATTAAAGCCACACCTACAGATTTTGTTCTTTCATCAGCAAGGCAAAAAGGAAAGAAACTTAGTTCTGCAAAGTTCAGTTCTCAAGTAGAACAATGTTTCAATTACTCCAGTTACTTTGATTTGTACTTCCCATGCTCCTTGTTCCAATTTTAAGTTTTATCCACCACTGAACTTTCTTTTCACTTCTATAAGAGTAACAGTGTGACTTTTCAAGTCTTGACTTTCTCATTCAAATACGTGCATGTATAAATTGTTAACAGCCCCCATTTATTCAGAATTCTGATCTCTTTATATACTGATATTTAAGATATGTCTAGAGGTGGCCACGATCCAACATACGAACTGGAAAAATGAAAAACAACAACAAACAGATGAACTGGCCTGGTTCATGATACAGTTTCTGGTTTGTTTCGTGTAGCCCATTTTCCCAAAAAGAAACAAGGCACCAAACTTTTTTCTTTGGGCATTTGGTTTTGCTTCTACAAAATGGATGCCCACCCATCCCCTTCCCACTGCCCCCTATTGCCTGCCAACCTGGTCTTGCCTCTTCCCCCTGCTCTCCTTCCACTGCTGTCTTCAGAGATTGTGGCCTGAGTTCCCTTCCAGGAGGTGGGCCTGCTGTCTCTGCACATGCACCACCTGTCAGCAGATATACATGCACATGCACAGAGGCAGTGGACTAGCTCCTGGAAGGGAAGTAGGGCCGTTGCTTCAGAAGATTGTGGTGGAATCAGAGGAAGGTGGAGGAAGAACCAGATAGGCAAGTGACAGAGGGTAGTGGGAAGGGAGTGTGTGGGTGGCAGAGGGAGTGGAAGCAATAAGTTCTCATTAGAGATGGGCACGACTTGAAAAAAAAATTTTTCGAGTTGTCGTTAGTCGGGCCGGTTCCGTTTCGGCTCGTTTCCGTTTTTCGCGAAAATTTGCAAAAATTAGTTGGTTTTTTTTTTTCGTTTTTTTCATTGTCGTTAGTACTGGTTTGGGGAGGGGGTAGCGGGCTCCTGGAGGGAGCTGCAGGAGTCAGCCAGAGCCACAAGTGACGGACTGGCAGACTCTTTGCACCCGCTGTGTCTCACGTACTTGCATGTAGTGCAATGCAAGTAGATCTGGCTTAGGGTTAAGACGGCTTAGCGCAACGGCTAGGGTTAGGCTAGTTACGGGTGAGGTTACGGTGAGTATTCGGGTGCATCTGGGTGCCTCTCTGACCCACTTAGAAGGACAGTGTACTGGCGTATGGGTTAGGCTTAGGGTTCGGGTTTGGGCTACGATTAGTGGGCTGTTTATGCCCGATTGGCACATCCCAGAAGTCTCTGTGGTCAACCTGGCCAAGTGGCCATGCGATTGGTGGAAAATTTGCATGGTCTACTCCCATGGGAGAGCCCATCATTGCAAATGTGCAGGTGTAAAAAAATAAAATAAAATAAAATAAAATAAAATCAACGGAGACTTTTTTTTTGCAAGAAAAACCCACTGCTGCTACTGTAAAAATTCAAGCATTTAAAATAGCTAATTTTCGCATGTTTCTGTGGTGCTTTGGTGGGGTTTTGGGCAACAATTTCAAAACAAATATTGCGGTCACCATTTTGGATCCCCCCCCCCACCGCATAGCAAATGGATGTGCCCTCCCAGCCTGGTACAGTCAGCAAAACCTGGCCATGCGATTGGTGGAATGGCTCCAAAACTTTGCATGGTCCACTCCCATGGGCGAGCCCATCATTGCGAATGCGCAGGTGTAATAAAATAAAATAAAATAAAATAAAATAAAATCAACGGAGACTTTTTTTGCAAGAAAAACCCACTGCTGCTACTGTAAAAATTCAAGCATTTAAAATAGCTAATTTTCGCATGTTTCTGTGGTGCTTTGGTGGGGTTTTGGGCAACGATTTCAAAAAAAATATTGCGGTCGCCATTTTGGATTCCCCGCACTGCATGGCAAATGGATGCGCCCTCCCAGCCTGGTACCAGCAGCGCAGCAGTAGCAATAGCCAAGGAGAGGGGAGCGGGGAACCCCCTCCCCAAATAAAACACCCTTCTGGCCTGGTAGGTGCCCTCAGACAGTTTTCGCCTACTTTTAGGGCCGGGAATCGGTTTTTTTTTAAATTTTAAAAACTTTTTTTCTGTGCCGCTTGGCATTGCGCGATGCAAGTAACGAGCACGACAAATCAGACCAAATTGTTCATTCGTCGGTTCGAGCTCGAAGTCTGGCGGAGTAATTCCCGTTTCCGTTTCCGTAGAGTAACGGATACGAGTAACGGAAACGGAAACGGGAATACCGCTAAGTCGTGCCCATCTCTAGTTCTCATCCCTCCAGGCATGAACGAGAAAAACAAACCATGAACTGATTCATTTACCCAGAGGTAGTTACCCAGACACAGGGGAGTGGCATCAGGAGACAGGTACCACAGTTGTCTCATACCTCTGGGTAAATGAATCCGTTATTTGGTATTTTGTGGTTCACTGTTAGCCACAAATCACAAACCAGTCAGATTTGTTATTTTTCCCAAAAGACTAATAAAGAAAATATAAATAAGACACATGCATTCCACAGGTTTATTGGAATAGGTGCAATTCTCTTTTGAGTGTGCACTTTGCGGAACATTCTGTTTTGCCTCTCCATAATGTGCAAAACCAAGATTAGAGACCTTAGTTTTATAACTGTAAATCTGGTGAGATTAAGCAATGGGGGAGAGAACGTCACAAAGCCTATGGCTGGACTGCGGGGATCACTACTGACAGAATCAACACAATTAGATAAGCACACATTAGCATTGCTGTGCTTCTACATACAGCAATTAATTACATTAAGCCAAAATTCAGACTCAGCTGCATACTTCCAAATGTAAATATGTGACAGAAGGACAATTATGCCATGTCAATTTGAGTGAAGGGTGTTCATTCAGAATCATTAAAATTGCTGAAGACACTTCAATAACATCAAAAGAAGTTGAGATTACAGTTGTAATAGATCAAGAAAGGCTGTTAACTAGTCATCCAGATTTAGTGACTCGTTACAATTCTAATTTCAAAATCAATGTGCCTTGAAGTATTTATATAAGGAATGTCATGTGAACATGTAATGTAAGTAAAATATTGGTGTATGGATGCAGCTTTTTTATTAAATGGCAAATGGATGGATCATAAGAGAGCTAACTAAAACCTTAGGCTGTGCTCCAAAATTGTGCTCTAGATAGATAAACAGATCCATAATCAAATTAATACAGAGTCCCCATTTTCTCAATTCAAGCACTAGTGCTCAAAGATTTATTTATTATTTATTTATTTATTTATTTATTTATTTATTTATTTATTTATTTATTTATTTATTTATAAATGCCTGTGACATTCTGGTGGCTCGGGTCTCAGTTGACCTCTGGGAGATCTACTATGTCAGGTATTCAAGTCCCAAGCCATGGAAGGTTTTGTAAGTCAAAACCAGTACCTTGAACCTTATTCAGGACTAGAGATGGGCACGACTTAGCGGTATTTCCGTTTCCGTTTCCGTTACTCGGTTCCGTTACTCTACGGAAACGGTAACGGGAATTACTCCCCCAGACTTCGAGCTCGAACCGACGAACGAACAATTTTGGTCTGATTTGTCGTGCTCGTTCCTTGCATCGCGAGATCGCGCGATGCCACACGCGGCACAGAAAAAAAGTTTTTAAAAGTTAAAAAAACCGGTTCCCGGCCAAAAAGCAGGCGGGAAAATGCCTGCCGTGCCTCAGGGCACCTACCAGAGGGGTTGTTTCTGGAGGTCCCCGGCCTCCCCCCTTATCCCCCGTCCTGGGCTGCTCTGGTGGGACTCGCCGCAGGCTCGCAGCCAGCAAAAAGCCCAGTCTCGCCGCCGGCCGCCGCAATTAAAGCGCAAGCAAGCGGCACGGACGGCACAGGAAAAAACTTTTAAACTCTCCCCCCACCCATTCCCGGGCCAAAAAAGCAGGCGGAAAAATGCCTGCTTGACTAAGGGCGCAGGGCACCTACCGGAGGGGTGGTTTCTGGAGGGGGGGTCCCGCCTCCCCCCCGTCCTGGGCAGCCGGACTCGCGAGTCGCCATCGCCATGCCATGCGGTGCGGGCGGGGGATCCAAAATGGGGCGGCAAACGCAATATTGTTTTTGAAATCGTGGTCCAAAAACACACAAGCACAACAGAAACACGCGAAAATTTATAAACTGCCAGATTTTTCACAGTAGCAGTGGGTTTTTTCTTGCAACAAAATGTCTCTCCTCTCCTCCTGTGTCCTCCATTGATTTTATTTTATTTTATTTTATTTACACCTCCGCAATGATGGGCTGGCCGAGTGGCCAGCCATGTGGGAGTGGACAACCATTCAAATTTTTGGAGCCATCCCACCAGTCGCATGGCCACTTGGCCATGGAGACTTCTGGGATGTGCCAAAAAGCCCCCTAAAACCTGCCCTAGCCCTAACCCTAACCCTTGACTCCGTACCCATACGTCACAGACTGTCTTCTTAGTGGGTCAGAGAGGCACCCAGAGGTGCAACCCACTAGCCCACCGTAACCTTACCCGTCACTAGCCTAACCCTAGCTCTTGCACTAAGCCACCTTAAAGCCAGATCTACTTGCTTGCATTGCACTACACACAGCAAGTACAATTCCCTTCTGTGTGAGACATGGTGGTGCGGGAGCCTTGTGAAGGGCGGGCATGACCCTATCACTCTCACACTGGTCTCACGTCTGCACATTATGTTATGCAATATCCATATGGCTATTGCATAGCATTTTGCAGCAGCAGCAGGTGAGGAAGGGAGACCCCCATGTTGAGGGGTCTCTCTTGGAGCCTGCTTCCCCTTCCTAGTGGCAGGAGGCACCCACGGGTGCCTCCAGGAGCCCACTTTCCCTTTATAGCGGGCCAGAGGAGGCACCCACCCCACAGAGGTGCCTCCAGGAGCCCCCCCCCAAAAAAGCCAGTACTAACGACAACGAAAAAACGAAAAAACGAACCGACTAATTTTTGCGAATTTTCGCGAAAACCGGAAACGACCCGAAATGGGACTGGCCCGACTAACGACAACTCGAAAATTTTTTTTTTCAAGTCGTGCCCATCTCTATTCAGGACACAACGGGAATTCAATGCAAATGAGCCAGAACTGGGGTGATGCGGTCATATCTGTCCACACCAACCACCATTCTGGACACTGCATTTTGTACCCACTGTAATCTCCAAATAAGAGCCAAGGGCAACCCCATGTAGAGTGTGGTGCAATAATCTATTCTCAAGATCACAAGCACTGCACAACTGTTCTCAACGAGGCCTCATCCAGGTATGGGCAGATCTGGAGTAGTTTTATTTACCCTGCATTAGGCACACCATTTTGGAGGATCTCATCACAGGAGTTTCAAGGAAAGAAAGGTTCAGCAGTGGTTTATCACTGTGCAGCAATAACAAAAGTTAACTTGAATATCACTGTCACTGGCTATGAAAGATCCTCTGCCAGTGCCAACTTTAGCTGCCCAGGAGCTATCCTTCAGATGTTTTTCTGGCCTCATTAAAATTGAAACTATCCACTTCAGTTAGTGCATCTTTTACATCTGAGGGGACGTGTCTTTTCTGTGAACATTCCAACTTGGGTGACCCTGATAGGAATCTATGCTTGTAATAGAATCTAGCCTCCTGGTGGCATTGCTCTCAGTGTCTTTCACACACAAACATCCTCACCACATTAAGATGTTCATCAAATAATGGGATGAAATGATGAAACTGAACCTTTGGGCGCATCATGAGATGGCAAGATTATATGGAAAAGACAATAATGATAGGAAAAGCTGAGGACGGCAGGAAAAGAGAAAGACCAAATATGGGGTGGGTTGGTTGGTAAAGGAACCCCACAGACTTGAATTTATAAGAGCTTAGCAGGACTGTTGAAGACACGATCACTCATCCATGGGTTCATTATAATTCAGGGGCAATGTAAGATAACAAGTATGCCAGTTTCCAGTGTCCCTTCCCTTGCTCTTCCCTTTCTTCTCCTTGCTTTAATTTTGCTATTATAGGCATGGTCTGCAATTGGGAAATGTGTTATCTCCAGGCTTAAAATGAGGGTACCTAAAAGTGCCAGACTCAGGGGAGTGGTATCAGGAGACAGATACCACAGTTGTCTCATGTGCTCCCAGAGGCATTTCGTGAGGCCACTGTGAGGTAACAGAAGCAGGTTTAGATGGGCCTTGCCCTGATCCAGGGGGGCTCTTCTTATGTTCCTGTGTTCTTAATTGCTAGTGGTAATTAGTAATACTTAATCTCTTCCTGGTCAAATACTGTTATCACAGTTGGCTTGATCATGTCAGGAAGACACTGGAGATTCTTCTGCAGCAGAGCATTTCACATATATTAAAAATATCAAAGTTGCAGAATATCATTGGAACATTGCTGAATTAATATTGTTCAGAAGATATGCAATAACAGAAAATAAATGGGAAGTATTGCGAACACCAGCCTTTAAGAATGAACAGATGCTACAGTTTGACTTTAAGATTAAATCCTAGTAATTACGCTTGCCTCCTCTCCTCTCCTCTCTTTATATATCTTATTTTAAAAGACAAACAAATGCTTTGCCTTTGTATAAGATCACTGCAGATGAATAAGTGACTTGCTGCATTTTTTGACCGCTGACCGCACAGCTCCTAGGGCCAGGTTTGTTGTTGTTGTTGTTGTGGTGGTGGTGGTGGTGGTGGCTGCTGCTGCTGCTGCTGCTGCACAGGTATACAGTTGTGTCATTTTTGACTGCTGAATTGCCTGTGATTTTTTCCACCAATAACAGTAATATAAATATAGGCAATAAGAACATCCAGGCAGCAGGGACCAAGAATTTAATTAACTGTGCCTTTCTTCTGTTAAATAAAGGCACTTCATTTTGCTTTTTTTTTTTGAAGAGATGAAAGAAAGTTCTGAATTGTACATGGGAAACCATAAGCTGAAGAATAAGACCCAAACCTTTGGTATAAGAAGAGTAGATATCATCAACGGAATCATCCAGAGAGGTGATTATTGACAAATTGACAAAGTAATTTAAGAAAAGAGGAAGGAACTTGAAGTAGAATGAATGATATTTTTAGATATTTGGCACTGATACCATCTCAATAAGGGGCGGGGGAGAGGAACTATCGAACTGCTGAGGCCACAAATGAGTTTTTACCAAATCTATATAAAGTGTCTTATATGTATCTAGGTTTGTGTTGTTGTTGTTACAGAGTCTAGCAGAGCACTTTTGCTTTGGGCATCTCGCTTTCTCTTTTCCTTTTCTTTCTATTTGCAAATAGCTATTTGAGTATTAATTTTGATGACATTCTCCATGCCAGGACAACTTGCTTGTCTCAGTGTATTAGTCTTAATTAACGCGGGTGGGGCTGTTTTGTTTCCTTCTTTGGGCCAGATGTGTACTTGTACCATGACTGTGCTGATACGGCACTGGGCTGTGTGGGTTTTTCCTGTTCTTGGTTGGGCACAGCTTCGGTCATTAATCTCTTCAGTTGCCATGACTCAGCTCCCAAATTAATAACCTCACCTATATTACTGAGAATCTCCACAGACATTTTCTTTATTTTGCCTTAACTTGTGTTGCATGGGTTGCTTTGGTGCGTGAGTTTGTCTCTGCCAGTATGTGGCTGGTTGACTGCTTCCCTTCCCTTGTTGTTGTTGTTGTTGTTGTTGTTGTTGTTGTTGTTGTTGTTGTTGTTGTTGTTGTTGTTGTTGTTGTTGCTGCTGCTGCTGCTGCTGCTGCTGCTGCTGCTGCTACTGCTGCTGCTGCTGTACTTAACTTGCACTTTTCTCCCTTTTTTCTCATTTACTTTTGCTTGCTTTTAGAGTCAATTCTCTGTTGCCTTGCTTCTGATTTTTCGACCAGGATGGTTCCTGATGCCAAACTTCACCTGCCCAGGAAGCTGAATTCTGGCCGGAACAAGAAGGTTTTCATTTTCTTTCCAAAAGGCAGCATGAGAGGGAGCCAAACAGAGTTAAACAGGTAAATCATTTCCCAACTCTGAAAACTGAAGCTGCTATAAATTTATCAGTCTTTCAGGTGGGATATTTGTTTGCCCAGTAAAGTCTTGGGGTATAAATCTTAGTTTATTTCATTCTCACTACAAGAATGAAAAATGTCAGGTCCCCCCCCCAACACGCAATGTATTTTGACAGGGGGGTGTTTCAAAACAAATCATGTATTTAGCAGGAAATCGTTTATAAATGGCAAATAAGAAGTTCTGTTTTAAAAAAAGATAGTGAAAAAATGTTATAGATGGTGAAAAAAGTGCTGGTCCTTTTACTCTTGTATAAGAGCAAAAATATCACAGCCATTGTTCTTTTTTCAGTAAAGTGTCCCCATGTCACAAAGCATTTATTTAATGAGGATGAGAAAAGTGTGATTACTTCCTCTTTGTTTGTTTGTTTGTCTGTCTGTCTGTCTGTCTGTCTGTCTGACTGACTGACTGACTGACTGACTGACTGACCTTTCTCCTTTAAAAGACCCAAGGCAGCTTACATCATTCAAAACACAATTTTAACAGCTAAAGATTGCAGGTAAACATATATTTAAAAAGAATTAAACAAGTATTGTATTAAAATGGTAAATAAAATAAATACTAAAACATATGTAAGAGAATAGAGCACAACAATCTATTTAAAACGCCTCTCACAACAGCAGTCATTAAGGAAAAACCTGTATGAAGAGAAAGGTCTTTGCTTACTTGTAGAACAATGGCAAAGATGGGGCTAGCTTCCTGTGAACTCGCCACCGCAGGAGTATACCAGATATCTTGTACTTGTGGCCAGCTATATATATTGGGACCACAAAGTGCAGCATCCAGACCAGAAACAAAGAACATGAAAGACACTGCAGACTAAAACAACCAGAAAAATCAGCAGTAGCTGAGCACACCCTGAAACAAACTGGACATGAAATCCTCTTCTAGGACACAGAGGTACTGGACAACACTAACAATCATTATGTCAGACTACACAGGGAAGCCACTGAAATCCAGAAAAACAAGCACAGTTCCAACAAAAAAAGAAGACAGTCTAAAAAAAACAAAGCCTGGCTTCCAGTACTGAAAGCTACAGCCTGCAAAAGATCAAAGTTCAATGATCCCACCCAGCCACAAGCACAGATGATCAGTTCACATAATAGAACAGCTAACACCCATCAACTACAGAAAAATGATTGCTGACACACCTGACTGCAGTGAAACTTCTTAATTCATGCATCACAATACAATGCCTAACACCTATTCTCCTGCATAGGACAAGTTTCCCCCTTCCCACAGTCTCACCCACTCTATACCCCAGAGCACAGAGAGAACTACTAGTTTCCTGGGCTCCTTGCCCTCCGAAGATGCCAGCCACAGAGTCTGGTGAAACATCAGGAAAAGCAGCCCAAAAAACTCACAACCGCTATGAGGGGGGGGGGCATATTTCATCATTTCTGCAGATTCTCATGAAATACAAGAAGGCCCACACCTGGGGTCTGTGTCACCTGGGATAAACATGTATTCCACACCACTGCCCCCCACAGTTGTAAAAATACCATTTTATATATTGGTGCCCCCTCCCAGCGCAGTACACAGGGCATACATCCCCCCCCCCCGGCCGTGGCCCTAGCTGCAAAGGAAGAGAAATCCCAGCAATGCCCACTATCATTTATATCTTATTTTTAAAAAAAGAATAGTACAAATGTATTTCAAAAGGAAACTTACTGTTATAGCTCATCTGTATTGTATTTTGAGAACCCAATATTTTTCCTTTGTATCAGGAATTCGGGCTGTCCCAAGCCATTTCTCTGCTTGAGGCAAACTAAGAAAAGATGCTGCCTCTTATCCAAATTTGCATGAATAGTACTGTAAGCCAACCAAGTTATTTAGGAACAGGGACTAGAAAATCTCATAGGTACTGCTTTTCGCCATTGGCAGTAAAACAATCAAACAAACATCATGGTCAAGAAAAACAAAAGGCAAAATTGACAAAGTATGCAAGTAAAATCTGCTTCCTGAGGCAACTCCCTCATTCTTTCTAAAGACTGTGATGGCCCTGTAAGAATTCACATAATGGAAGATGGCTATCATACTTTTCACATAGATTTCATGGCATTAATCACTGCTAATTCTGGCCCTTAAACGGAATGGGTGGCAGTGACAACAAGGAGGGCTCTTAAATGATATAAATCAAATCTGTGGCCAATAGTTTTGAGATATTAGTGCAGCAAACAACATATTAATGCATTTACATGTGGAGAGTGATGGTTTGTTCCCATTAAAATCAGTTTTGTCTTTTTAATAGGCCCATATTTTACAAGATTAAGAAAACTCAGTTGTGCTCTAAAGGAAACTCTGTTTTTTTCAGTGTTAAAACTGAACATGCAATTTCTATCAAGTTTCACAATTTAATTAAAGGGAATCTTCCTTTGTTCTGATAATTTATCACTGTTCCAATTATTTGCCATGGAAATTAAAATACGAGAAGGAGAAATTCTCTAGGAGGATTACATAAGAGAAAGAATAGGCAATATAAACTGAGGGATTTTGAAGGATGATATCTTAATTCACATTTATTGCATTCCCTCCCCTCAGACTTAATCATACAGACAACATTTTTTTTCAGACAAGAAACTGGCATGCTCATGTAATCCAGTCACTCTCATTCTTGTTCTTCAGTTGTAAAACAAGCATTGGAAAAGTTTTATATTAAATGTACTACTCCGATGTCTTTTGTCTAATGTGGCAACTGGCCTATTGAAAGTGAGACTTCAAATGCTGGTTGTTGAGGATACGGCAGTACCTTCTTGTCCCTGTGAAACTAAACAGAAAAAACCCACAGAAAACACACTATTAATGTGCTCCCCTACACCTACACTATGGGCGTTTATACACGACCCCTAAGCTGCGCTGCAAATGGCTCCCAGCTCCGGAGCTTAGAAATGTTTTCCCACCAGCTCCGGAGTTTGGAGACAATTAAGTGCGACCCTGCCCACTTTAGCACGACCCAGCGCACTTTCCTTGTACCTTCTCTTTGGAGGTGATAAAAAATTAGATGCGGATAAAAGTGCCCGACTCTCCTGGCTTGTCTGTTGTTTTTTTGCCTCCCGCCCCTTTAAGAGCTCCTTGAGACGGAAGCAGGAAGTAATGGGGCTCGTGGCAAGTTCGACCGCACCGGCAGGTTAGTAAAGGCTTCTTTTGTCCTTTTTTTTGCCTCCCCCCTCACACCGACAGGAGCAGGAAGTGCTGAGGGGTGGGGACGCAGGAACAAAACGAACCCCCAAGATCTCTGGTCCGAATTTAAGGGACCAGCGGATCTTAGGGGGTCTTGTGAAAAGGCCCTATATTGAAGATGGGCTCCCACATCAGGCCAAGAGCTGATCTAGCTCAGCATGTTGTCCCCAACAGTGGTCTCAGAGAAATTGCCTTTCCTTGTAATTTGTGACTACAACTCATTGGGTTTTTGACAGCTCAGTATGAAAAGCTGAATAATTTAACAGATTTACAAGCCAGTGCTCAGCCATCTGCAACACTGACTGAGGAAAAGTTGCTGCCTGAGAAAAAGGCAAGATGCCCTGCTCCCACTTCACCTAGAGAAGCCAGCTAGCCATCCTGAGAATTTTACTTTTCCCTGCCCATGGCCCTGACTACCTCAAAGTATCCATTTCAACATTTTGTTAGAAAATTCTTTTCTTTTTTTCTTCCACCTCATAAGTTAAACCCTCCTTTTTCTTGGTACTGTTATCAGGTAGTGCACTTGTAAACAGGGCCCCACTTTTTCAGCAACCTTGCTTAGCATTCTGAAAGCAAAAGTAAACATTTTAAAGACTAGCACCTGAGGGAATCAGAGAATCCTCATTATTCATACCTCAGCACACAAGAGCTCCGATAACTAGCTTAAACCTAAATGCTTCAAATGAAGGGGGAATTGTATCAAATTTGGCACTTAAGGACAGCCCTAGGCAGATATCACTAAGCAAAGCCTGTACTTAAGAGAGTGTGAGGGATTCACAAATTATTTGAAGATGGCCTATGGCTCCTTTGAGATTTAATGCACCGGAAAGCCATCCTTCACCTTCTTTTACTACCTGCTCCAGCCACTTTAGAAACCTTGAACTCTAAGACTTGCCTAAAGCCAATCCCAACAAGCAGGATTTCAGCATTTAGTTCAAGCTGGAGAATGACTTTCTTCTCCGATACAAGTTGCCTCCCTTCATCCTCATTGTTATGCAGAGTTTCAAGTCAGCCTGGGAGGCTGCCAGCAAGCTAAGCAACTGTGACTTCTTCAGAGAGTTTTAACCACTGATCTGAAAAATACAGTGCAGCTACTCTTTAAGCAAGCCAGTGATTTCTCTACTTAAAGGGCCCAATTCTGTTTTCTGGATGCAATGGCAGTTTTGCTGTTGGCTCCCACCAGATAAGTCAAAAGCCTCTGGAGGTCCCTGGGTTTTATAAGCAGCTTGGAGGAAGATAACAAGTGCAGGGTTCATATCAGGGAAAGTAGAATTTTCAGATTATGTGGTGGTCAAGTAGAGTTGTCCCACGGGTCAGGACTTCAGACTATAACCTACCTATTTCTGGTCATAGGCAAATAGATGACCCTCAAGAAATTTGCAAGAGTATACCTTAAATATTATGAAATTTAAGGATTTTGAAGGGTTTGTTTTGTAAGCCTAATAGGTCAAAATTCATTGAAACAAGCAAGTTCTCACTCTTGACCAATATACTTGAAGGCTGGATAAATTTCAGCATCAGATAGGTATTTACTATTTAATTATCTAGCTATTATATTTTCTGGTAAATTCCCATTAGTAATCTAAGCCCAGAGGCAGATACACACATGAGAAGAAAATGCAGACCATGGAAACAAGTATGCAAGCATTGTAGTATGTATATAGCACCACTAATAATCCGAACCCAAATGCACAATAATTCCTTGACTACCAGGATCATTTTACCCCCATTTCAGTAGGAAAGTTAAAGCCATGGGGAATCTAAAAGGTTCAGTCCAATTCGTAGGAATAATATAGCGCTTAGAGATGGGCACAAAACGAACATTTTTCGTTTCTGTTATTCGTTATTAATTTCATTACGTAACGAAACAACAAACAAAAATTGTGATGAAAATGGAACGAAACGAACAGAACCGCAAAATTGGGTTCGTTACGTTTCGTTTTTGTTAATGGTGACGTGCAATGAAATGAGCTGTTTTAAATGTTAAAAAACGCCCTGGACATCCATAAAAATGCAGCGATAATTATTTATTCTGCCTGATAATACCTACCAGGTGGGTTGGGGGTCCATAAAACGTGCATTTATGTCTTTTCTCAGATCGCTGTATTTTTTTCCTTTAAGGGGAGTTAGGGGACATCGACCCAAAATGGCTCCCAGATGCCTAATATTGATTTCTTGGATATTAAAACGCCCTGGACATCCATAAAAAATGCAGCAATAATGTGATAATTATTTGAAATTATTACCTACCAGTGGGTTGGTGTCCTTAAAACATTTGTTTTTGCCTTCTCCCATCACAATGTATTTTTCTTTTCCCTTTAAGGATGACAAAATGGATGTTGCCACTCCAGCCACAACATGGAGGCAAGCCATGTGATGGGATCATGTAAATTCTTGAACAACTTCAACCAATAGCATGCCCAGGTTGCAGACTGGACAGGTCTGGCAGCCACAGAGGGCATAAAAAGCTCTGGCAGCCCCCATCCTCCTTGCAGTCCTTGGTGGGAGTTAGGGTGGGATTGCTGTCTCTGCGACTCTAGCTTCAGTCCTGCAGCCTCCCTGTGTGCGTGTGTGCATATCTCTTGGTGAGTACCCTCCCCTGCCCCACAGTGCAGTCACTCTGCGGCTGCCTTGCACACTGGGCAACGCCCGCCGCTGCCTTTGCAGCCTCCCTGCGTACCTAGTCTATACTGTGTCTCTGCCAACATCAATTTTTTTTAGTGTTTTCCCTCTGGTCTGGGGCGTTGGGGGACGCCCCCACATGGAAATGGTTTAAAAATCACGCAAAAGCGGGTAGAAACGTAAAACGAAAACAAAAACAATTTTTTCCAAAAATTCATGAAAAACGGAAACGAAATGAAATGGACCTCTCAACAACAAACAACAAACCGAAACACCATTTTTTGATTCGTTCCCATCTCTAATAGCGCTTATTAACATGCTTTCCCATATTTTATTTCATAACAAGTATATTCTTTACATATGTGGACCTCCAAAGCATGAATAATTCTTACAGGGAGTGTCATAAAACTCTTTTTTAAAAAATAGTCTGGCTTCCATATATGTAACTCCATTAAAGTGGAACAGTATTTTGAATTGAAAGCATTGATTTGCTTCAGAATTCTTCAAGTGTTCTCAACACAATTTTTGATACAGCAATAGCAAGCATTTTGATTCTCAGTTACCTTCATTTCTGTCATTTTAAATCTTTCACTTTCATATGTATATTGCAATTGCTTTTTTCAAATCTTGTTTTTTAAAGTCTTAAAGAGAGCATTAGGGGCCCTTGCACGTTATTGCCATGAAGAAAATCTCCTAATAAATTATGAAAAAACAAAAGTTATGGTTTTTGCTAAAAGACCAAAGGGCCTATAAATGGTCGATAGATAACCATAACATTGAACAGACAAGGACCTTTAAATATCTGGGAGTGGCCCTTAAATGCAGTGGATCACATAAGGAGCATGCAGCACATGTCGTGCAATCAGCTCAGCGAGCTTCCTCTGCAATAATAAAAAAATTCTATACCAGAGGGGGGCAAAATATTCCAGCAGCTTTGAAACTATTTCAAGCTAAACCGCTCAGCCAACTTCTTTATGGAGCACAATTGGGCCCTTATCCTTCTTTCACATCCTTGGAAGTAGTTCAATCAAAAATTTTGAGAGCTATCCTACAAGTACCCCGTTGGATGCCTAATGTAGCCCTGAGGTTAGAAGTGGGATTCATGAAAGTGGAAGTTAGGGCTTGGCTAGCCATCTTCAATTTTTGGCTGAAATTAATTTTTCTCCCAAGAACCCTAACCTCTTTACTATTTGTAGATAATTACCACTCAACATGGAAGAGAGGCCTATCCCTTAAACTTAAAACTTATGGTCTCTCAATGGAGTGCCTTATACAAGTAGGCTATGAGATGGCTAAGCAAATCCTCAAGCAACGCATCTTGGAGGTAGAGAGACATCATGATTTGGGGGCTATCTCTAATAACATATCAATTGATCCAGCATTGATCCCCTTCATACCAGCTAACTATTTCTTTGCTCATTTAACAAAGAATCAACGCAGAGCTTTTACACTTGCTCGGATGAATGCTCTGCCATCAGCAATACAAGAGGAAAAATTCCAAAAGATTCCCTATTCTAATCATTAGTGCCTCTGCAGGACAGATAGAATTGAAACATTGGCACATGTACTCCTGCATTGCCCCTTATATGATGAAATTAGGGGAAAACTTATTGTTCCTTATTTAAAGCAATTCCCTGGATGGCCAGAGGCATTTTATCCCTGCCTCCTGTTGTTAGGGCAAAATATATACACTGCAGAATGTCCTAATTCAAGCATGCTGTCTAATAGAGATGGGCACAAATCAAAAAAATGATGTTTTGCTTGTCGTTTGTCGTTTGGAGGGTCCGTTTCGGTTCGTTTCCGTTTTTTGCTAATTTTTGCAAAAATTGTTTTTGTTTTCGTTCGTTTCATTACCGTTTCATTACAATTTATTTCAATTTTTTGTGATTTTTTAAAAAGCATTTAAAACAGTTCACTGTATTGCAGTAACGAAAACGAAACACACGACAAAATTTCCGGTGTTTCTGTTCGTTTTGTTTAATTTTGGAGACAAAATTCGTTTGTCATTTCGTTGCATAACGAAATGAAAAAATGAAAACAGAAACGAAAAATTGTTCGTTTTGTGCCCATCTCTACTGTCTAATGTAGCTAAGTTCTGTGTGGCAACAATTATAATTCGTGCTCAGGAGGTTTCAACAATTGCTCAAGCACTCACAATTTAAGCTGGCTCAGTTTGTATGATATTTCCCCTCCCTTGTTCTTCCTTGTTTTGCTGTAACTGGTGCTATTTATATATATATGTACTTTGGATTTGGTCATTGACCACAATAAAGTATTCATTCATAAAACTCTTTTAAAAAATAGATTGGCTTCCATATATGTAACTCCATATTCAGAACAGTATTCTGAATTGAAAGCATTGATTTGCTTCAGAATTTATCAAGTGTGTTCAACACAATTTTTGATACAGCAATAGCAAGCATTTTGATTCTCAGTTACCTTCATTTCTGTCATTTTAAATCTTTCACTTTCATATGTATATTGCAATTGCTGTTTTCAAAACTTGTTTTTTAAAGTCTTCCAGATGTTGCCAGACTGTATTTGCCATCAACCCTTTCCAGCATAGCCAATGGTGAGGGATGCTGAGAATTATAACAGCCTGTCAAGGAGGCATATTAGAGAATCAAAATCCCAACCTCTGACAAAACAGCCAAATTCCTAAACAATTGATCTACCCAGCAGTTATTAGTTGCAGTAGTAATCCCAGCTGAATAAATAGAATATACAAAGAAGTTGACTCACCCAATAATTCAACGGGCCTACTCTAGTATGATTAGTACACTAAGCAACAGGACTTTGGCTAGTGTCTTGAAGAAAAATGTTAGCAGACTGAAGAACTGTGCTGTTTAAATTATGAGCACTTTGGAACATTACTTGAAATAATTTTCTCACAGATAGGAGTTGGATTTGAGTGGTGGAAAATTCATTGAAAGATCTACATACAACTAAGGCCATGGTCACACCTGGATTTTGATCCTGATCTTCTGAAGCTCCGGCTTTTCCTCTTCGTCCCATCATGTGATTTAAATGTGGGACAAGAGTTCCCACATCAAAAGCTGTGGTTTTTTTATTTTAAAGTGCAGTTCACACATCTCAACAACCTACACCCCAAAATACAATTCACTATGGAAATAGAAGCCAACAACCAACTTCCCTTCCTGGACGTCCTAATCTACAAAAAACCCGACGGCTCCTTAGGACATACCATCTACCGGAAAAAAACACATACAAACCGCTACTTAAATGCACAATCACACCACCACCCTGCACAGATCAACTCCGTAGCAAAAACCCTCATCTCCAGAACCAAACGCCTCGCTGACAAAGACCACCTAAAAACTGAATTACACACTCTCTCGAATGCTTTAATTGCGAACGGATTCCAAAAAAACACCATCACCAAACTAATCCAAAAAGAAACACCCCCCAAGAACCAAGAAACAGAAGAGAACAACGGCACTGCCCTCCTCCCTTACATCAAAGGCACCACAGACAAAATCAGCAAAATTCTCCACAAACACAATATCAAGACAGCCTTTTGCACCGAACAAAAATAGCCAACATTTTAAGAAACCCCAAAGACAAGATTGAGCTAGAAAACCAAGGAGTCTACGAAATACCATGCAAAGTCTGCCCAGCCACATACATCGGACAGACAAACAGGAGAAAAAGCGCACGCATCGCAGAACACAAGAACGCAGTCAAAAAAGAAGAAAAATCTTCCTCTCTCTTCCAGCACATAAAAACAACAGGTCATGAAATTGATTTTAAAAGAACCAAACTCATCTCCAAAACTGAACACTTCAACAGTCGAATAATCATGGAAGCCATTGAAATAGAGAAACACCCAAACAACATGAATAAACGTGATGACACCTCCCGCTTGCCTGACATCTGGAAACTAGCCCTGGTCAACAGACGAGCCTCTGTCACAAAGACTGACACCAAGTCCAAAAGGACACAAGATGCCACCACCTTCCATCCACACCAAACACAAACCCAGACCCTTCCCACAGATGAAACGAAACCACCATCCAATAACAAAACCACGACTGCACCATCTACCGCTACTCCCCACTCCAGCCACCACATGGAGCACACTTACACACGCCAAAAAAACATTGGGAGACCACAGACACGCAGCCAGACCAAAATGAATTCACAAGACACAGGACCCCACTCCACCAAAGCCCAGGATGCTGCCAGAACGCCCATCACCAAGGTCGTTAAGAAACAAAAGGCTAATAGACACACATCCAGCACCTCACCCACACAGGATGTCTCTAAACAGCCATCTAACCCACCAGCAGTTAAGCCCTTAACGATCGCCTCAGCCACACAGCAGATCACAAAAGAACAAACAAACCTACAATCAGCAACAGAGCAAGCAAACCACACACCCCCAGCAGTATTTATAGAAGGACTTCAACTGAGATCACGCTTTGCTTCAAGAAGAAAGAAGCCAGAACACCAGCCTGAAGATGACGAGTGAGACCTCGTCGAAACGTCGCCAAAACAACCAGATTTCTACACGGGAAGAAACCCGAATCCACCCTAACATGCATACCTATACCCGTGAAAATCTACGAAAACAAATATATATATCTATATCTATATCTATATATATATATATATATATATATATATATATATATATATATATATATATGTTTTCGTAGATTTTCACGTAGATTTTCACGTAGATTTCTCCAGAACCAAACGCCTCGCTGACAAAGACCACCTAAAAAATGAATTACACACTCTCTCGAATGCTTTAATTGCGAACGGATTCCAAAAAAACACCATCACCAAACTAATCCAAAAAGAAACACCCCCCAAGAACCAAGAAACAGAAGAGAACAACGGCACTGCCCTCCTCCCTTACATCAAAGGCACCACAGACAAAATAAGCAAAATTCTCCACAAACACAATATCAAGACAGCCTTTTGCACCGAACAAAAAATAGCCAACATTTTAAGAAACCCCAAAGACAAGATTGAGCTAGAAAACCAAGGAGTCTACGAAATACCATGCAAAGTCTGCCCAGCCACATACATCGGACAGACAAACAGGAGAATAAGCGCACGCATCGCAGAACACAAGAACGCAGTCAAAAAAGAAGAAAAATCTTCCTCTCTCTTCCAGCACATAAAAACAACAGGTCATGAAATTGATTTTAAAAGAACCAAACTCATCTCCAAAACTGAACACTTCAACAGTCGAATAATCATGGAAGCCATTGAAATAGAGAAACACCCAAACAACATGAATAAACGTGATGACACCTCCCGCTTGCCTGACATCTGGAAACTAGCCCTGGTCAACAGACGAGCCTCTGTCACAAAGACTGACACCAGGTCCAAAAGGACACAAGATGCCACCACCTTCCATCCACACCAAACACAAACCCAGACCCTTCCCACAGATGAAACGAAAACCACCATCCAATAACAAAACCACGACTGCACCATCTACCGCTACTCCCCACTCCAGCCACCACATGGAGCACACTTACACACGCCAAAAAAACATTGGGAGACCACAGACACGCAGCCAGACCAAAATGAATTCACAAGACACAGGACCCCACTCTACCAAAGCCCAGGATGCTGCCAGAACACCCATCACCAAGGTCGTTAAGAAACAAAAGGCTAATAGACACACATCCAGCACCTCACCCACACATGATGTCTCTAAACAGCCATCTAACCCACCAGCAGTTAAGCCCTTACTTTTTTTTTTTTTTTTTTTTTTTTTTTTTTTTTTTTACGATCGCCTCAGCCACACAGCAAATCACAAAAGAACAAACAAACCTACAATCAGCAACAGAGCAAGCAAACCACACCCCCCAGCAGTATTTATAGAAGGACTTCAACTGAGATCACACTCTGCTTCAAGAAGAAAGAAGCCAGAACACCAGCCTGAAGATGACGAGTGAGACCTCGTCGAAACGTCGCCAAAACAACCAGATTTCTACACGGGAAGAAACCCGAATCCACCCTAACATGCATACCTATACCCGTGAAAATCTACGAAAACAAATATCCGACCTCTACGGGGAGGAAACCTTCCAGCTGACCAGAACCTACGAGAAACTAGAAGTCCGAAGAGCCACCATCTTATGTGACATTGCATTCCTACGCAACTGCCGAGATAAAAATGTGATCCCCACAAGCTTCCAACTGAAATTCCACTCAAAAACCCCATCCAGCGAAAGGATCCTGAAAAGAACAGAACTAGCCCTAATCAGAAACGAACTACACAAGAAAAGATACCTACTAGATCAAACCAACAGAGACCTACTCACTCTCCACCTCAAACTCAGCAACAAAATCCACCCAACACTCTGGAACAAATCCAAGCAACTCGCCGCCTGGAGAGCTGAAACAGAGACCTCCCACAAGACAGACACACACACCAACAAACTCCACAAACTGGAAAAACGCCAGAAGCCCAACCCCCCACAGCAGCCCATGAAACAAACAGTTCACAACATATCAGACAGGACACTCACCATCGCAGAGACCAAAGTCCTGTCCAAAGGATTCAACTTTGCAGTCGCCCCCAGACACATCCCCACTGAAAACATCATATGCGGAGTGGAAGCCAGCCTAACCAAAATCAACCCAGATGAAGCCAACAAAATCAGACTCGAAGTCACCAATATCCTCTGCTCCAGCAAACCACCCAGAAGCAATTTACACAAAGAAGAACAAAAAGCCCTCACCAACCTGAGGAAAGACAACAACATAATCATTCTCCCAGCAGACAAAGGCAATGCCACAGTGGTGATGAACACATCTGACTACCAAGCCAAACTATCCAACCTACTACAAGACCCTGCTTACATACCTTTGAACACAGACCCCACCACCTACCTGGAAAAAACCACCAAAGCCAAAATAAAAGCCTCACCCTTAAGTGAAGAAATCAAGCCAAGCATCATCCCCAGAGAGAAATCTTCCAGATGCCCCAAGCTCTACGGCCTCCCCAAGATTCACAAAGAAGGAACACCTCTCAGACCCATAGTCAGCTCCATAGGCTCACCCCTACAAAACCTCGCCAAATTTCTTGCCAAACAACTCCAGCCCTATGCAGAATCCATCTCTTCATACGTACAAAACTCGTTCCACTTCATAGAAATTATAAAGAAACAAGACCTACAACCCAATGACCTACTCGTGAGCTTCGATGTTGTTTCGCTCTTCACACAAGTGCCCATTCAAGAAGCCTTGACAGCTATCCACAACAAATACAACCCCCCCAAGCCACATCCTAGATCTGACCAACCACTGCCTAACCAACACATACTTCATCCACAATGGACAAAGATACAAACAGATAGAAGGAGCACCCATGGGATCACCCCTCTCACCGGTCATCGCAAACCTATATATGGAACACTTTGAAACCAACGCGTTACAGAAGTCCGAACATAAACCCAAACTCTGGCTCAGATATGTTGACGACACCTTTGTTATCTGGCCACACGGGAAAGACAAACTGAACAACTTCCTCACACATCTCAACAGCCTACACCCCAAAATACAATTCACTATGGAAATAGAAGCCAACAACCAACTTCCCTTCCTGGACGTCCTAATCTACAAAAAACCCGACGGCTCCTTAGGACATACCATCTACCGGAAAAAAACACATACAAACCGCTACTTAAATGCACAATCACACCACCACCCTGCACAGATCAACTCCGTAGCAAAAACCCTCATCTCCAGAACCAAACGCCTCGCTGACAAAGACCACCTAAAAAAATGAATTACACACTCTCTCGAATGCTTTAATTGCGAACGGATTCCAAAAAAACACCATCACCAAACTAATCCAAAAAGAAACACCCCCCAAGAACCAAGAAACAGAAGAGAACAACGGCACTGCCCTCCTCCCTTACATCAAAGGCACCACAGACAAAATAAGCAAAATTCTCCACAAACACAATATCAAGACAGCCTTTTGCACCGAACAAAAAATAGCCAACATTTTAAGAAACCCCAAAGACAAGATTGAGCTAGAAAACCAAGGAGTCTACGAAATACCATGCAAAGTCTGCCCAGCCACATACATCGGACAGACAAACAGGAGAATAAGCGCACGCATCGCAGAACACAAGAACGCAGTCAAAAAAGAAGAAAAATCTTCCTCTCTCTTCCAGCACATAAAAACAACAGGTCATGAAATTGATTTTAAAAGAACCAAACTCATCTCCAAAACTGAACACTTCAACAGTCGAATAATCATGGAAGCCATTGAAATAGAGAAACACCCAAACAACATGAATAAACGTGATGACACCTCCCGCTTGCCTGACATCTGGAAACTAGCCCTGGTCAACAGACGAGCCTCTGTCACAAAGACTGACACCAGGTCCAAAAGGACACAAGATGCCACCACCTTCCATCCACACCAAACACAAACCCAGACCCTTCCCACAGATGAAACGAAACCACCATCCAATAACAAAACCACGACTGCACCATCTACCGCTACTCCCCACTCCAGCCACCACATGGAGCACACTTACACACGCCAAAAAAACATTGGGAGACCACAGACACGCAGCCAGACCAAAATGAATTCACAAGACACAGGACCCCACTCTACCAAAGCCCAGGATGCTGCCAGAACACCCATCACCAAGGTCGTTAAGAAACAAAAGGCTAATAGACACACATCCAGCACCTCACCCACACATGATGTCTCTAAACAGCCATCTAACCCACCAGCAGTTAAGCCCTTAACGATCGCCTCAGCCACACAGCAAATCACAAAAGAACAAACAAACCTACAATCAGCAACAGAGCAAGCAAACCACACCCCCCAGCAGTATTTATAGAAGGACTTCAACTGAGATCACACTCTGCTTCAAGAAGAAAGAAGCCTGAAGATGACGAGTGAGACCTCGTCGAAACGTCGCCAAAACAACCAGATTTCTACACGGGAAGAAACCCGAATCCACCCTAACATGCATACCTATACCCGTGAAAATCTACGAAAACAAATATCCGACCTCTACGGGAGGAAACCTTCCAGCTGACCAGAACCTACGAGAAACTAGAAGTCCGAAGAGCCACCATCTTATGTGACATTGCATTCCTACGCAACTGCCGAGATAAAAATGTGATCCCCACAAGCTTCCAACTGAAATTCCACTCAAAAACCCCATCCAGCGAAAGGATCCTGAAAAGAACAGAACTAGCCCTAATCAGAAACGAACTACACAAGAAAAGATACCTACTAGATCAAACCAACAGAGACCTACTCACTCTCCACCTCAAACTCAGCAACAAAATCCACCCAACACTCTGGAACAAATCCAAGCAACTCGCCGCCTGGAGAGCTGAAACAGAGACCTCCCACAAGACAGACACACACACCAACAAACTCCACAAACTGGAAAAACGCCAGAAGCCCAACCCCCCACAGCAGCCCATGAAACAAACAGTTCACAACATATCAGACAGGACACTCACCATCGCAGAGACCAAAGTCCTGTCCAAAGGATTCAACTTTGCAGTCGCCCCCAGACACATCCCCACTGAAAACATCATATGCGGAGTGGAAGCCAGCCTAACCAAAATCAACCCAGATGAAGCCAACAAAATCAGACTCGAAGTCACCAATATCCTCTGCTCCAGCAAACCACCCAGAAGCAATTTACACAAAGAAGAACAAAAAGCCCTCACCAACCTGAGGAAAGACAACAACATAATCATTCTCCCAGCAGACAAAGGCAATGCCACAGTGGTGATGAACACATCTGACTACCAAGCCAAACTATCCAACCTACTACAAGACCCTGCTTACATACCTTTGAACACAGACCCCACCACCTACCTGGAAAAAACCACCAAAGCCAAAATAAAAGCCTCACCCTTAAGTGAAGAAATCAAGCCAAGCATCATCCCCAGAGAGAAATCTTCCAGATGCCCCAAGCTCTACGGCCTCCCCAAGATTCACAAAGAAGGAACACCTCTCAGACCCATAGTCAGCTCCATAGGCTCACCCCTACAAAACCTCGCCAAATTTCTTGCCAAACAACTCCAGCCCTATGCAGAATCCATCTCTTCATACGTACAAAACTCGTTCCACTTCATAGAAATTATAAAGAAACAAGACCTACAACCCAATGACCTACTCGTGAGCTTCGATGTTGTTTCGCTCTTCACACAAGTGCCCATTCAAGAAGCCTTGACAGCTATCCACAACAAATACAACCCCCCCAAGCACATCCTAGATCTGACCAACCACTGCCTAACCAACACATACTTCATCCACAATGGACAAAGATACAAACAGATAGAAGGAGCACCCATGGATCACCCCTCTCACCGGTCATCGCAAACCTATATATGGAACACTTTGAAACCAACGCGTTACAGAAGTCCGAACATAAACCCAAACTCTGGCTCAGATATGTTGACGACACCTTTGTTATCTGGCCACACGGGAAAGACAAACTGAACAACTTCCTCACACATCTCAACAGCCTACACCCCAAAATACAATTCACTATGGAAATAGAAGCCAACAACCAACTTCCCTTCCTGGACGTCCTAATCTACAAAAAACCCGACGGCTCCTTAGGACATACCATCTACCGGAAAAAAACACATACAAACCGCTACTTAAATGCACAATCACACCACCACCCTGCACAGATCAACTCCGTAGCAAAAACCCTCATCTCCAGAACCAAACGCCTCGCTGACAAAGACCACCTAAAAAATGAATTACACACTCTCTCTAATGCTTTAATTGCGAACGGATTCCAAAAAAACACCATCACCAAACTAATCCAAAAAGAAACACCCCCCAAGAACCAAGAAACAGAAGAGAACAACGGCACTGCCCTCCTCCCTTACATCAAAGGCACCACAGACAAAATAAGCAAAATTCTCCACAAACACAATATCAAGACAGCCTTTTGCACCGAACAAAAAATAGCCAACATTTTAAGAAACCCCAAAGACAAGATTGAGCTAGAAAACCAAGGAGTCTACGAAATACCATGCAAAGTCTGCCCAGCCACATACATCGGACAGACAAACAGGAGAATAAGCGCACGCATCGCAGAACACAAGAACGCAGTCAAAAAAGAAGAAAAATCTTCCTCTCTCTTCCAGCACATAAAAACAACAGGTCATGAAATTGATTTTAAAAGAACCAAACTCATCTCCAAAACTGAACACTTCAACAGTCGAATAATCATGGAAGCCATTGAAATAGAGAAACACCCAAACAACATGAATAAACGTGATGACACCTCCCGCTTGCCTGACATCTGGAAACTAGCCCTGGTCAACAGACGAGCCTCTGTCACAAAGACTGACACCAGGTCCAAAAGGACACAAGATGCCACCACCTTCCATCCACACCAAACACAAACCCAGACCCTTCCCACAGATGAAACGAAACCACCATCCAATAACAAAACCACGACTGCACCATCTACCGCTACTCCCCACTCCAGCCACCACATGGAGCACACTTACACACGCCAAAAAAACATTGGGAGACCACAGACACGCAGCCAGACCAAAATGAATTCACAAGACACAGGACCCCACTCTACCAAAGCCCAGGATGCTGCCAGAACACCCATCACCAAGGTCGTTAAGAAACAAAAGGCTAATAGACACACATCCAGCACCTCACCCACACATGATGTCTCTAAACAGCCATCTAACCCACCAGCAGTTAAGCCCTTAACGATCGCCTCAGCCACACAGCAAATCACAAAAGAACAAACAAACCTACAATCAGCAACAGAGCAAGCAAACCACACCCCCCAGCAGTATTTATAGAAGGACTTCAACTGAGATCACACTCTGCTTCAAGAAGAAAGAAGCCAGAACACCAGCCTGAAGATGACGAGTGAGACCTCGTCGAAACGTCGCCAAAACAACCAGATTTCTACACGGGAAGAAACCCGAATCCACCCTAACATGCATATATATATATATATATATATATATATATCTATATATATATATCTATATATATATATATATATATATATAAATTCAGTTTTTATCCTTTGTTTATGCTATTTTATTGTTATTCATCGCAAGTGGGTGGTATTCAAATAATAAATAAAACTAAAGTAAACCTAAACTATTCTGCTCATTGTTTTATGTATCTGGTTGTGGAGCCAGAGGCTGAGAGTTCTTGCACCCCAAGCCCCGGAAATAAAGAGGTGAGACAACTTCATTTTTGGGGCGATAGTTTGGGCCACAACTTTATTTATAACATATTTACTTATATCTACTAACATGCCAGTAACCTGTTAAGGGGACCTGACACTGTAGTGCAAGCAGGTAATGGACAGAAATAATCCTCTATCAGCCCATTATGTATTTAGGGAGATTCACCCCTGGCAAGATGCTGCCCACCTGTTCAGCATTGTGCCAACCTGAGTGAATCTGCTATCCCACCACAGCCCTCGCTTCGGCCTAATATTAGCTTGCTGACTTTACTTTACTCCTAAACATACCAATGATTATTAACTTTATTCGAGGTCTGTCTAGCACCTTAAGGGTGACTTACTTGGGTCTACCTGAATACCATTATGTCTTGCACTACCCAACTACCCGGGTTTGTGACCAGTGAGAAGGATAAATGATACCCATTCCACGTGAAAAAGAGAATGGGATGGGCAAAAAAGCGTGGCTACTCAATGCCAATCCGAGTAGTCACCAAAAATTCCCAACCAGCCCCGTAGCAACCAGCTAACCTCATTCTCCTTTTGATAGGGTGGAAGGGTGGGGCTGATGATCTCGCTGAGAAGAGGCTGGGGCAACTTATGTAGGCTCCCATCCCCAGGTAAAAATACCTGGATCAGTGTGAAGTCTTCATGCCAAAAGTCCAGTGCAAGTGGGCAAATGTGCCCCGCCCCCAAAATACATTGGGGAGCTGCCCAGTTCCTCACTGTGTCTCCTGTTAAGCAGAGGCAGCCCATGCAGATAATCAACACTTCCAAAGTGGCCGCAGAAGAAGGGAATAAATAGTAAACCACTTCTGTGTATTCTCTACCTGAAAAACCCACGAAAGTATTGCCATAAATCATAATCGACTTCATATAAAAAAGTATTATTATAATTATTAACTCTATTTCTTTACACCTTTCATTACCAGTTGAAAGACTCTTTTTAATATTCTCCCTTTGAAGATACTTCAGACATAATCAACCCGGTGATTTAACTTTCTTTTTCTTCATTCTATTACATCTTTGAATGCAAGCTGGAGTTCCCAGCCTTCAAAATTATATGTATAGCTCTTTTTTTTTGCATTCTCTCTAATTTTCAGCATCCCTTCAAACACTTGGGAGCACTTAAATGAACTTTGTCTATACTCCCCCCCCCCCCAAAAAAAATTGCTACTGAAAACTCATTGATGGGAAGTCCAGAACACGTCAATACATTGGAGACCATCTTTTTTAAAAACTCCATAAGCTATTCATAGAAATGGTGAAGCCAAAAGGAAAAGGTGATAATGGAAAGGAATAATGATTATTGCAGATACAGGCATGGAGTACTTTCAGAATAAGATGTTCTGGAAATATTATTTTTTTAAAAACCTACTGGAAAGGGAAAGGGGAATGTGTGCAGTGTCAATAATATCTAGTTCCATCATGTCCCAAATATCCCATCTTTGGGATGTGGTGAACACCCGCTTAGTTTCACAAAATGGAATACATAAGATATACCAAGAACATTTTTCAGCAAAACTGTGATTATTTGAAAGCAAAGCAAAGCAAAGTATTCTGATTATATACCACCCCATAACATTTAAAGTACTCTCTGGGTTTACAAGTAATTATGCAGGCTACACATTGTCCCCCACATCAAGCTGGGTACTCATTTTATAAACCTCAGAAGGATGGAATCCTGAGTCAACCTTGAGGCTGCTAGTTTGAACTGACCAGGTCCTGAGCAGTTATAGCTGCAGTACAGCAAGGATCTTCACCTACCATCTGTGGATGGAGAGAATATTCACTAAATTCCTCCTCCTTGCCAATTTCAGAATTTTATAGATCTTAGAAAATCCTGGCTTCGAGCCAAGGGTAAGACCAAGGCTGGGATTATGATCTGAAAGAAGAACATATGGTCTCAGCACCAAACACGTAGGAGGCTGCTTGCAACACATCCTGTTTTTAATGTAAACTATTCTAAGCAGTGTATTCATGTGTATATGCTTCCCCTCGTTCACTTTCTTGATGGTCAGATTTATGCTTGATCCATACATGCCAGCCACGGGGTAAAGGGAAACACAGAGCAGGCTTCCCCTTCTCTTGGAATGCAGTATATGTTCATAGAAAGAAAGAAAGAAAGAAAGAAAGAAAGAAAGAAAGAAAGAAAGAAAGAAAGAAAGAAAGAAAGAAAGAAAGAAAGAAAGAAAGAAAGAAAGAAAGAAAGAAAGAAAGAAAAGCTCCAGTTTCATGCAAGCCACTTCCGGCTGTCCTCCACAATTTATTCTTTTCTCTGGGCTCATTCTGCCTCCTTTCATTTATTCACAAGAAATACAGCTTCCCCAACTTCTGACACTTCCCTTCTCAAGTGCATTGTCAACTTCTGGGCACCTTCTGTTGTTATTGAAACATGTGAATTACCAAGGAAGATGTCCCAGGAGACCAAAAGTGTGGATTAGGGGCCATTTTAAAACCACAGTTGGGTGTTGCATCATGTAGAGTGACAAGAATTGTTCTGGATCCTCGGCTTTCTATGATTCATGTATAATATCTATAGGGTGCTTTTTGTTTGAGAAGCAAAACGTGTGTGTGCATGTGCATGCACAAACACAGAGAGAGGGCAAAATGATCAAATGTGCAAATGAGATGATCAAATGTACAAAAAATTGATACCCAATAGCCAAGGCCCTGCCGATCGAGAGGTCACAGGGCCTGCTTGGGGTACAAGGGGACGCCTCCCTACACAGGGAGAGAAGTATCAGACCGGCCTGGGTGGCGTCGTCGGCTGACCACGCCACCCGGGGGTCAGAACTCACCCTATGCTGCCTGGCTGGAGGGGCCTGAAACGACCCCAGGGTTTCAACCATGATTGCTGAAGCCAGGCCCCTCCTTGTTCTTGTTGCTGTTGGTTTTAAGTTGTGTTCAATAAATGTGTGGCCCAGTTTCACCCCATATTACTGCTTCGTCTCGTTATTCCGGGTGGGTGGGCAAATAATTTTAAAAACCCAAACCCACCTACTAATTCAGATTTGTAAATGAAGCAGTAGCCAAGCAGTTTGAGACAAAACCAGCAAATTAGCAGATTACAGTTTTAGATGCAGCTCCATTATTGATTTATGATGATGATGATGATGATGATGATGATGATGATGATGATGATGATGATGATGATGCCTTCAGTTACATTAAAGTAATCTACTTCTTGACTTCTGAGTAGATCTTGGGAATGTTGGTTGTCACATTGGGTTGCTTCATGAACCATCTGAGTAGAGATAGAGGAGGAGGGTTACACTGAGGATGGCTGTTTTTTTAAAGAAATGTACCCTACTTGGATACTTCAGACTCCTGAGAAAATGCAGTCCTTGTGAGTAAGGCTAGATAAAATATATTCTTTTACAGTGCTGCATTGTGTAAAAGATGCATTGTGAGATGGATAGATTGGATCAGTCTTGAATATTTGCTGTTTTTGTTAGCAATATAAAGAGTGCAATTAACAAAGAATTGGGTAGGGGGCAATTGAATATTGAGGATCTTCCCATCAAAACTGTGAGAACAATTGGGGACCAGGAGAAGAATCATTCATAGGCTTAAGAGGAATTAGCTATAAGAGAAACTGATTGGATTCCTTTGTTCAACCTGCCTTCATCATCTACTCATCTTGAAAGCCTAGTTTGTTTGTTTGTTTGTTTGAACAAATCATTGTTTCTTTCTGTTCCTTCACTATATTTGTCTCTACAGACTCTCTTCTTAATTTGCCTCCAGTGTGAACAACTAAAAAATCCTCATACAGTACACAAGCTTTTGTGCATACAGAACACCTGCTCTTCACACTGGTACAAACCTGACCAAGTGGGTATTGTTATCCATGAATTCTTATGAATTGTGTGATGATTTTTAGTGGTCTCTAAAGATACTGCTTAGTTTTGTGTTTGTCCCTTTAGAGTATCTTTTTTCAGGTGGTGAGGCAGGAAAGAGTTGATGGGAAAACGAATAATGAAAATCCATGCCCAGCCCTGAGAACTCAGGGGAGCCCAAGCCTGGATCAGAACCAAATCAGGTGGTATTCAGTGGGGTGATACTTTTCATGGAGCTAGTTTATCATTTCCGCTTCAAGGTATTAAGTGAAAGGCTGTTAAATGTAGCATCAGTGTGGGTAAAGGAGCCTGTATTCTAAGATCGGCTACTTGAGTGTGACAGCAAAGGAGAGAGGAACAAACAAAACAGTGGGGAGCCACAAATAGAGTACAGAGTGGGTGTTTTTATATATATATATATATATATATATATATATATATATATATATATATATATATATATATATATATATATATATATATATATATATATATATATATATATATATATATATATATATATATATATATATATGCATGTTAGGGTGGATTCGGGTTTCTTCCCGTGTAGAAATCTGGTTGTTTTGGCGACGTTTCGACGAGGTCTCACTCGTCATCTTCAGGCTGGTGTTCTGGCTTCTTTCTTCTTGAAGCAAAGCGTGATCTCAGTTGAAGTCCTTCTATAAATACTGCTGGGGGTGTGTGGTTTGCTTGCTCTGTTGCTGATTGTAGGTTCGTTTGTTCTTTTGTGATCTGCTGTGTGGCTGAGGCGATCGTTAAGGGCTTAACTGCTGGTGGGTTAGATGGCTGTTTAGAGACATCATGTGTGGGTGAGGTGCTGGATGTGTGTCTGTTAGCCTTTTGTTTCTTAACGACCTTGGTGATGGGTGTTCTGGCAGCATCCTGGGCTTTGGTGGAGTGGGGTCCTGTGTCTTGTGAATTCATTTTGGTCTGGCTGCGTGTCTGTGGTCTCCTAATGTTTTTTTGGCGTGTGTAAGTGTGCTCCATGTGGTGGCTGGAGTGGGGAGTAGCGGTAGATGGTGCAGTCGTGGTTTTGTTATTGGATGGTGGTTTCGTTTCATCTGTGGGAAGGGTCTGGGTTTGTGTTTCGTGTGGATGGAAGGTGGTGGCATCTTGTGTCCTTTTGGACCTGGTGTCAGTCTTTGTGACAGAGGCTCGTCTGTTGACCAGGGCTAGTTTCCAGATGTCAGGCAAGCGGGAGGTGTCATCACGTTTATTCATGTTGTTTGGGTGTTTCTCTATTTCAATGGCTTCCATGATTATTCGACTGTTGAAGTGTTCAGTTTTGGAGATGAGTTTGGTTCTTTTAAAATCAATTTCATGACCTGTTGTTTTTATGTGCTGGAAGAGAGAGGAAGATTTTTCTTCTTTTTTGACTGCGTTCTTGTGTTCTGCGATGCGTGCGCTTATTCTCCTGTTTGTCTGTCCGATGTATGTGGCTGGGCAGACTTTGCATGGTATTTCGTAGACTCCTTGGTTTTCTAGCTCAATCTTGTCTTTGGGGTTTCTTAAAATGTTGGCTATTTTTTGTTCGGTGCAAAAGGCTGTCTTGATATTGTGTTTGTGGAGAATTTTGCTGATTTTGTCTGTGGTGCCTTTGATGTAAGGGAGGAGGGCAGTGCCGTTGTTCTCTTCTGTTTCTTGGTTCTTGGGGGGTGTTTCTTTTTGGATTAGTTTGGTGATGGTGTTTTTTTGGAATCCGTTCGCAATTAAAGCATTCGAGAGAGTGTGTAATTCAGTTTTTAGGTGGTCTTTGTCAGCGAGGCGTTTGGTTCTGGAGATGAGGGTTTTTGCTACGGAGTTGATCTGTGCAGGGTGGTGGTGTGATTGTGCATTTAAGTAGCGGTTTGTATGTGTTTTTTTCCGGTAGATGGTATGTCCTAAGGAGCCGTCGGGTTTTTTGTAGATTAGGACGTCCAGGAAGGGAAGTTGGTTGTTGGCTTCTATTTCCATAGTGAATTGCATTTTGGGGTGTAGGCTGTTGAGATGTGTGAGGAAGTTGTTCAGTTTGTCTTTCCCGTGTGGCCAGATAACAAAGGTGTCGTCAACATATCTGAGCCAGAGTTTGGGTTTATGTTCGGACTTCTGTAACGCGTTGGTTTCAAAGTGTTCCATATATAGGTTTGCGATGACCGGTGAGAGGGGTGATCCCATGGGTGCTCCTTCTATCTGTTTGTATCTTTGTCCATTGTGGATGAAGTATGTGTTGGTAAGCTGGGGGTGTGTGGTTTGCTTGCTCTGTTGCTGATTGTAGGTTCGTTTGTTCTTTTGTGATCTGCTGTGTGGCTGAGGCGATCGTTAAGGGCTTAACTGCTGGTGGGTTGCTCCAGCAAACCACCCAGAAGCACTTTACACAAAGAAGAACAAAAAGCCCTCACCAACCTGAGGAAAGACAACAACATAATCATTCTCCCAGCAGACAAAGGCAATGCCACAGTGGTGATGAACATATCTGACTACCAAGCCAAACTATCCAACCTACTACAAGACCCTGCTTACATACCTTTGAACACAGACCCCACCACCTACCTGGAAAAAACCACCAAAGCCAAAATAAAAGCCTCACCCTTAAGTGAAGAAATCAAGCCAAGCATCATCCCCAGAGAGAAATCATCCAGATGCCCCAAGCTCTACGGCCTCCCCAAGATTCACAAAGAAGGAACACCTCTCAGACCCATAGTCAGCTCCATAGGCTCACCCCTACAAAACATCGCCAAATTTCTTGCCAAACAACTCCAGCCCTATGCAGAATCCATCTCTTCATACGTACAAAACTCGTTCCACTTCATAGAAATTATAAAGAAACAAGACCTACAACCCAATGACCTACTCGTGAGCTTCGATGTTGTTTCGCTCTTCACACAAGTGCCCATTCAAGAAGCCTTGACAGCTATCCACAACAAATACAACCCCCCCAAGCACATCCTAGATCTGACCAAGCACTGCCTAACCAACACATACTTCATCCACAATGGACAAAGATACAAACAGATAGAAGGAGCACCCATGGGATCACCCCTCTCACCGGTCATCGCAAACCTATATATGGAACACTTTGAAACCAACGCGTTACAGAAGTCCGAACATAAACCCAAACTCTGGCTCAGATATGTTGACGACACCTTTGTTATCTGGCCACACGGGAAAGACAAACTGAACAACTTCCTCACACATCTCAACAGCCTACACCCCAAAATACAATTCTCTATGGAAATAGAAGCCAACAACCAACTTCCCTTCCTGGACGTCCTAATCTACAAAAAACCCGACGGCTCCTTAGGACATACCATCTACCGGAAAAAAACACATACAAACCGCTACTTAAATGCACAATCACACCACCACCCTGCACAGATCAACTCCGTAGCAAAAACCCTCATCTCCAGAACCAAACGCCTCGCTGACAAAGACCACCTAAAAACTGAATTACACACTCTCTCGAATGCTTTAATTGCGAACGGATTCCAAAAAAACACCATCACCAAACTAATCCAAAAAGAAACACCCCCCAAGAACCAAGAAACAGAAGAGAACAACGGCACTGCCCTCCTCCCTTACATCAAAGGCACCACAGACAAAATAAGCAAAATTCTCCACAAACACAATATCAAGACAGCCTTTTGCACCGAACAAAAAATAGCCAACATTTTAAGAAACCCCAAAGACAAGATTGAGCTAGAAAACCAAGGAGTCTACGAAATACCATGCAAAGTCTGCCCAGCCACATACATCGGACAGACAAACAGGAGAATAAGCGCACGCATCGCAGAACACAAGAACGCAGTCAAAAAAAGAAGAAAAATCTTCCTCTCTCTTCCAGCACATAAAAACAACAGGTCATGAAATTGATTTTAAAAGAACCAAACTCATCTCCAAAACTGAACACTTCAACAGTCGAATAATCATGGAAGCCATTGAAATAGAGAAACACCCAAACAACATGAATAAACGTGATGACACCTCCCGCTTGCCTGACATCTGGAAACTAGCCCTGGTCAACAGACGAGCCTCTGTCACAAAGACTGACACCAGGTCCAAAAGGACACAAGATGCCACCACCTTCCATCCACACGAAACACAAACCCAGACCCTTCCCACAGATGAAACGAAACCACCATCCAATAACAAAACCACGACTGCACCATCTACCGCTACTCCCCACTCCAGCCACCACATGGAGCACACTTACACACGCCAAAAAAACATTAGGAGACCACAGACATGCAGCCAGACCAAAATGAATTCACAAGACACAGGACCCCACTCCACCAAAGCCCAGGATGCTGCCAGAACACCCATCACCAAGGTCGTTAAGAAACAAAAGGCTAACAGACACACATCCAGCACCTCACCCACACATGATGTCTCTAAACAGCCATCTAACCCACCAGCAGTTAAGCCCTTAACGATCGCCTCAGCCACACAGCAGATCACAAAAGAACAAACGAACCTACAATCAGCAACAGAGCAAGCAAACCACACACCCCCAGCAGTATTTATAGAAGGACTTCAACTGAGATCACGCTTTGCTTCAAGAAGAAAGAAGCCAGAACACCAGCCTGAAGATGACGAGTGAGACCTCGTCGAAACGTCGCCAAAACAACCAGATTTCTACACGGGAAGAAACCCCAATCCACCCTAACATGCATACCTATACCCGTGAAAATCTACGAAAACAAATATATATATGCATGTTAGGGTGGATTCGGGTTTCTTCCCGTGTAGAAATCTGGTTGTTTTGGCGACGTTTCGACGAGGTCTCACTCGTCATCTTCAGGCTGGTGTTCTGGCTTCTTTCTTCTTGAAGCAAAGCATGATCTCAGTTGAAGTCCTTCTATAAATACTGCTGGGGGGTGTGGTTTGCTTGCTCTGTTGCTGATTGTAGGTTCGTTTGTTCTTTTGTGATCTGCTGTGTGGCTGAGGCGATCGTTAAGGGCTTAACTGCTGGTGGGTTAGATGGCTGTTTAGCGACATCATGTGTGGGTGATGTGCTGGATGTGTGTCTATTAACCTTTTGTTTCTTAACTACCTTGGTGATGGGTGTTCTGGCAGCATCCTGGGCTTTGGTGGAGTGGGGTCCTGTGTCTTGTGAATTCATTTTGGTCTGGCTGCGTGTCTGTGGTCTCCCAATGTTTTTTTGGCGTGTGTAAGTGTGCTCCATGTGGTGGCTGGAGTGGGGAGTAGCGGTAGATGGTGCAGTCGTGGTTTTGTTATTGGATGGTGGTTTCGTTTCATCTGTGGGAAGGGTCTGGGTTTGTGTTTGGTGTGGATGGAAGGTGGTGGCATCTTGTGTCCTTTTGGACCTGGTGTCAGTCTTTGTGACAGAGGCTCGTCTGTTGACCAGGGCTAGTTTCCACATGGGAAAGACAAACTGAACAACTTCCTCACACATCTCAACAGCCTACACGCCAAAATAAAATTCACTATGGAAATAGAAGCCAACAACCAACTTCCCTTCCTGGACGTCCTAATCTACAAAGAACCCGACAGCTCCTTAGGACATACCATCTACCAGAAAAAAACACATACAAACCACTACTTAAATGCACAATCACACCACCACCCTGCACAGATCAACTCCGTAGCAAAAACCCTCATCTCCAGAACCAAACGCCTCGCTGACAAAGACCACCTAAAAACTGAATTACACACTCTCTCGAATGCTTTAATTGCGAACGGATTCCAAAAAAACACCATCACCAAACTAATCCAAAAGGAAACACCCCCCAAGAACCAAGAAACAGAAGAGAACAACGGCACTGCCCTCCTCCCTTACATCAAAGGCACCACAGACAAAATAAGCAAAATTCTCCACAAACACAATATCAAGACAGCCTTTTGCACCGAACAAAAAATAGCCAACATTTTAAGAAACCCCAAAGACAAGATTGAGCTAGAAAACCAAGGAGTCTACGAAATACCATGCAAAGTCTGCCCAGCCACATACATCGGACAGACAAACAGGAGAATAAGCGCACGCATTGCAGAACACAAGAACGCAGTCAAAAAAGAAGAAAAATCTTCCTCTCTCTTCCAGCACATAAAAACAACAGGTCATGAAATTGATTTTAAAAGAACCAAACTCATCTCCAAAACTGAACACTTCAACAGTCGAATAATCATGGAAGCCATTGAAATAGAGAAACACCCAAACAACATGAATAAACGTGATGACACCTCCCGCTTGCCTGACATCTGGAAACTAGCCCTGGTCAACAGACGAGCCTCTGTCACAAAGACTGACACCAGGTCCAAAAGGACACAAGATGCCACCACCTTCCATCCACACCAAACACAAACCCAGACCCTTCCCACAGATGAAACGAAACCACCATCCAATAACAAAACCACGACTGCACCATCTACCACTACTCCCCACTCCAGCCACCACATGGAGCACACTTACACACGCCAAAAAAAACATTGGGAGACCACAGACACGCAGCCAGACCAAAATGAATTCACAAGACACAGGACCCCACTCCACCAAAGCCCAGGATGCTGCCAGAACACCCATCACCAAGGTCGTTAAGAAACAAAAGGCTAATAGACACACATCCAGCACCTCACCCACACAGGATGTCTCTAAACAGCCATCTAACCCACCAGCAGTTAAGCCCTTAACGATCGCCTCAGCCACACAGCAGATCACAAAAGAACAAACGAACCTACAATCAGCAACAGAGCAAGCAAACCACACACCCCCAGCAGTATTTATAGAAGGACTTCAACTGAGATCACGCTTTGCTTCAAGAAGAAAGAAGCCAGAACACCAGCCTGAAGATGACGAGTGAGACCTCGTCGAAACGTCGCCAAAACAACCAGATTTCTACACGGGAAGAAACCCGAATCCACCCTAACATGCATACCTATACCCGTGAAAATCTACGAAAACAAATATCCGACCTCTACGGGGAGGAAACCTTCCAGCTGACCAGAACCTACGAGAAACTAGAAGTCCGAAGAGCCACCATCTTATGTGACATTGCATTCCTACGCAACTGCCGAGATAAAAATGTGATCCCCACAAGCTTCCAACTGAAATTCCACTCAAAAACCCCATCCAGCGAAAGGATCCTGAAAAGAACAGAACTAGCCCTAATCAGAAACGAACTACACAAGAAAAGATACCTACTAGATCATACCAACAGAGACCTACTCACTCTCCACCTCAAACTCAGCAACAAAATCCACCCAACACTCTGGAACAAATCCAAGCAACTCGCCGCCTGGAGAGCTGAAACAGAGACCTCCCACAAGACAGACATACACACCAACAAACTCCACAAACTGGAAAAACGCCAGAAGCACAACCCCCCACAGCAGCCCATGAAACAAACAGTTCACAACATATCAGACAGGACACTCACCACCGCAGAGACCAAAGTCCTGTCCAAAGGATTCAACTTTGCAGTCGCCCCCAGACACATCCCCACTGAAAACATCATATGCGGAGTGGAAGCCAGCCTAACCAAAATCAACCCAGATGAAGCCAACAAAATCAGACTCGAAGTCACCAATATCCTCTGCTCCAGCAAACCACCCAGAAGCAATTTACACAAAGAAGAACAAAAAGCCCTCACCAACCTGAGGAAAGACAACAACATAATCATTCTCCCAGCAGACAAAGGCAATGCCACAGTGGTGATGAACACATCTGACTACCAAGCCAAACTATCCAACCTACTACAAGACCCTGCTTACATACCTTTGAACACAGACCCCACCACCTACCTGGAAAAAACCACCAAAGCCAAAATAAAAGCCTCACCCTTAAGTGAAGAAATCAAGCCAAGCATCATCCCCAGAGAGAAATCATCCAGATGCCCCAAGCTCTACGGCCTCCCCAAGATTCACAAAGAAGGAACACCTCTCAGACCCATAGTCAGCTCCATAGGCTCACCCCTACAAAACCTCGCCAAATTTCTTGCCAAACAACTCCAGCCCTATGCAGAATCCATCTCTTCATACGTACAAAACTCGTTCCACTTCATAGAAATTATAAAGAAACAAGACCTACAACCCAATGACCTACTCGTGAGCTTCGATGTTGTTTCGCTCTTCACACAAGTGCCCATTCAAGAAGCCTTGACAGCTATCCACAACAAATACAACCCCCCCAAGCACATCCTAGATCTGACCAACCACTGCCTAACCAACACATACTTCATCCACAATGGACAAAGATACAAACAGATAGAAGGAGCACCCATGGGATCACCCCTCTCACCGGTCATCGCAAACCTATATATGGAACACTTTGAAACCAACGCGTTACAGAAGTCCGAACATAAACCCAAACTCTGGCTCAGATATGTTGACGACACCTTTGTTATCTGGCCACACGGGAAAGACAAATTGAACAACTTCCTCACACATCTCAACAGCCTACACCCCAAAATAAAATTCACTATGGAAATAGAAGCCAACAACCAACTTCCCTTCCTGGACGTCCTAATCTACAAAAAACCCGACGGCTCCTTAGGACATACCATCTACCGGAAAAAAAACACATACAAACCGCTACTTAAATGCACAATCACACCACCACCCTGCACAGATCAACTCCGTAGCAAAAACCCTCATCTCCAGAACCAAACGCCTCGCTGACAAAGACCACCTAAAAACTGAATTACACACTCTCTCGAATGCTTTAATTGCGAACGGATTCCAAAAAAACACCATCACCAAACTAATCCAAAAGGAAACACCCCCCAAGAACCAAGAAACAGAAGAGAACAACGGCACTGCCCTCCTCCCTTACATCAAAGGCACCACAGACAAAATAAGCAAAATTCTCCACAAACACAATATCAAGACAGCCTTTTGCACCGAACAAAAAATAGCCAACATTTTAAGAAACCCCAAAGACAAGATTGAGCTAGAAAACCAAGGAGTCTACGAAATACCATGCAAAGTCTGCCCAGCCACATACATCGGACAGACAAACAGGAGAAAAAGCGCACGCACCGCAGAACACAAGAACGCAGTCAAAAAAGAAGAAAAATCTTCCTCTCTCTTCCAGCACATAAAAACAACAGGTCATGAAATTGATTTTAAAAGAACCAAACTCATCTCCAAAACTGAACACTTCAACAGTCGAATAATCATGGAAGCCATTGAAATAGAGAAACACCCATACAACATGAATAAACGTGATGACACCTCCCGCTTGCCTGACATCTGGAAACTAGCCCTGGTCAACAGACGAGCCTCTGTCACAAAGACTGACACCAGGTCCAAAAGGACACAAGATGCCACCACCTTCCATCCACACCAAACACAAAACCCAGACCCTTCCCACAGATGAAACGAAACCACCATCCAATAACAAAACCACGACTGCACCATCTACCGCTACTCCCCACTCCAGCCACCACATGGAGCACACTTACACACGCCAAAAAAAACATTGGGAGACCACAGACACGCAGCCAGACCAAAATGAATTCACAAGACACAGGACCCCACTCCACCAAAGCCCAGGATGCTGCCAGAACACCCATCACCAAGGTCGTTAAGAAACAAAAGGCTAATAGACACACATCCAGCACCTCACCCACACATGATGTCTCTAAACAGCCATCTAACCCACCAGCAGTTAAGCCCTTAACGATCGCCTCAGCCACACAGCAGATCACAAAAGAACAAACGAACCTACAATCAGCAACAGAGCAAGCAAACCACACACCCCAGCAGTATTTATAGAAGGACTTCAACTGAGATCACGCTTTGCTTCAAGAAGAAAGAAGCCAGAACACCAGCCTGAAGATGACGAGTGAGACCTCGTCGAAACGTCGCCAAAACAACCAGATTTCTACACGGGAAGAAACCCGAATCCACCCTAATATATATATAACTTTCTTAGTTATATATGCTCATAGGTCTTATACCACTTCTAGTTTCATTCTTCAGACCCTAACTAAATGCTAACCAGCTCCTTTCTCTAAACTGTCAAGAGAAACCTTTCCAGACCCTATACAGTCCCTATCTGCCAGTTATTCCAGCAAGCACATGTTTTTATATGCTTTAGCCCTGCCCACAGTCTATTCCATTGGTTACCCAGGTGACATTATTTGAATATTTATGAGTTACATGCCAGGTTTCACCATAACTGGAATCAGAAGTCAGGTGTTAATTTAACTGTAGTCTTTTTAGCAGTCTTGTAAGAAGCTTTAATTTAGCCCCAGGCTTAAATTACTGGGTACATTTTCTTATTGTGACATCTTCAGAACCCATCCATGACATTATAGCCTTATAATTCACATTTACCTCTTATTTCCTTAATACTGTGTCAGCATTTCTCACTGTTCATTGCAGCTTTAATATTAACTGCCAGATGTTCCTTTCTCTCTTTCCTCCCCCAAGCAATGCATTTGCTCTTCACCAGTGAACAAAATTTCACACTACAATGCTGGCATGCACTGGAACACCATGAACCAGTAGCATGGGGATAGTGGTGCCAGAGGCAAATTTTGTGTTACTGTGTTCATAAAGAGGAAAGACTTGTGTCTAGCCTGCTGAAGCAAGAAAGACATCTGAATGAGATCGGTGTAAACCATAACTCTGAAATCTCCTGTTTCTTACGTTGTTATGTATCATCAAATCATTTCTATGCTACAACAGCTCTGTGAATTAATGACCTCCAAATTGTTCTAGTTTTAACCATTCTCCCCAGGCCTTGCAGTCTAAAGAGCTTTGTTTCCTTCATTGAGTTGGACCACCTCATACTAGGTCTTCTTTTCTTTCTGACTTCTGCTTTTTTCAGCATTGCCACCTTTTCTATTGAATCTTGACTTTTTGTATTGTGTCCAAAATATAGTAGCTCCTGTTTAGCCATTTTAGCGATCACTGGCAGCGCTGGTTTTATTTCATCTGCAAATCATTCATTTGTCTTTCTCTTGGTCCGTGTGTGTGTGTGTGTGTGTGTGTGTGTGTGTGTGTGTGTGTGTGTGTGTGTGTGTGTGTGTGTGTGTGTGTGTGTGTGTGTGTGTGTGTGTGTGTGTGTGTGTGTGTGTGTGTGTGTGTTGTGTCCTTAAATCTCGTGGCACAGTGGTTAAACATTTGTACTGCAGGTAAAACTGTGCTCAGAACCTAGGGTTCAATCCCAGGTAGCAGGCTCAAGGTTGACTCAGCCTTCCATCCTTCCAAAATCAGTAAAATGAGTACCCAACTTGCTGGGTGGGGGCAGTGTGTAGCCTGCATACTGTAATTAAATTGTAAACCCCCCAGAGACTACTTGAAGTGGTATGGGGTGGTATATAAGCAGAAGCAGAACACACTTTAAATCTCCAGTGCTTTGTTTTGAAATAGAGAAGCAGATTATTACTCAGACTTTAGACACCAAAGCACTATATCAGTGGTGGCCAAACTACGGCCCTCCAGATGTTTTGGACCACAACTCCCAGAATTCCAAGCCTGTATTGCCAATGACAAAAGACTGTGGAAGTTGTGGTCCAAAACAACTGGAGGGCCGACGTTTGGCCACCACTGCCCTATATTATATGGAGAATGTTGGCCATGCTTTATTCAGACAATGTTTAGAGAAGAGATGGGCACAAACCTTGTTTGGTGGTTTTGGCAATTCGCTGGTATGGCATCACCAGTGCTGCACATTCCCTTTTCCCTCTTCCCAGCTAGCTCCTCCACTCACCAGCCAGGCGTGTTGCTTTTTCCCTCTTGCTCAGTTGTCCAGTCACAGCAAGAGTGGGTGTTCCCCTCCTCAGCCTCCTTTGGCAGCTGCCCACTCCGCTGAGGAAGTGGGACACAGATTCCTGAAGCAGTGCATTTGAATGGGCAGATGCTAGAGGAGGTGCAGGAGGGAAATACGCTCTCCTGCTGTGACTGGATGGTCACACATAGATGAGCCGGGAAAGAGTATGAGTTGGCTGGTGACCAGGAAAGTTGGCTGGGGGGAGGGGGGAGCGAGGGAGAGGGAACGTGGCACCTGTGGTTCTGGGTCAAAAAATTAACATGAACCTCCAAACCAGGTTCATGCCTTTCTCTTTTTTAAGAAAGAGCAATTGATAGTTCTGGGATTTACTCAATGGAAACAAAAGTATACCAGTAATAAAAGCTAATTGTATTATGGGTCAGAAGAGACAAATAGGAAACCTGTAAACTTAAAGGTATGAAAAAATACACTGGGTCAAGTATTGGTTTTGTACCTTGGCTGATCCATCCTCATGCACTAAATGAGAATTCATTTTCCTCAATGTGCAATGGCAAAAAATTGAGAGGAAGATATTGCATGGACTATTGAAAACTGGAAGACTTAGATGTGTCATTTTCATCTTTGTGAGCAATCAGCATATCCTTTCAGGATTGGTGTGTTTGTATTTCACAAAGCTTCACAAATGGGAAAAAATGTTAGGGACAATTTGCATGAATTGCATAAAGCACAACAATAAAATTAAAAAAGTAGTTGGTGTAATTGTCTCATTATGGAGGTGAGAATCATTGAGAAGCTGTTAAAACCACAGCAAAACATTGCCATTCTCATGCCAAAATAAACTCTTGGGAAAGCATAAATCTCACCTTCCCTTCTGAAATCTTTACTGTGAATTTGTTTGTCTTTTACATTTTCACTTTGGCCTAATAGATGTGAGTTTTTGAACTCCATTTCCCAGAATTCTTGCTGTACACTAAGCTCTCTAAAGGGTACCTCCTGAAGAACTATGACATACAGAAAGCACCACAGCAGCTCCTCCATTTTCTTTTCACAGGAAACAAAAACTGGAGGAGGCCATGCAACCTTCAAGGTAGGCTGAATTCGAAGAGCAAAGCGAAGGTGGCTTTAGGTGCAAGGTTTTGGGCTGCAATTCCCAGAGTTCTGCCTAGGAAATTCTTGTAGAATTCTGGGCACTGGATTTCAAAACAATGAAAGGACACACCCTGGTGGGATAAGAGCTACACTGATATTGATACCTTGATTGGTTTATTTATCAGTATGCATATTAAGTATACAACAATAGAACATATTGCATATACAGTATATGAAAATCATACACAGAATATACAGTATCTGTGTGGTCTATATAATAGGAGGTAGGTTGGTCTATTGAGAGAAGGTCTACCTAAATAGTTATGGTTTCAATATGAGACTGTGAACACCGTTGCCCTTGCCAAGTTCCAGGGCAGCAGGAAAGGCTTCATCTGCTATCTTTTCCTTAAACCCTTGACTCATGAAGCTGACTGATCTTACCTGCATTGATGTCAGGGAGTGGAGTACAAAAAAATCAACAAAACCATTCTGATTCATGAGTCTTTGATGACCAGAGGTAATTGCAATAGCCTTTGTGTCAGAGTGACAAGCGAAATGTGATGTCAAGTTGAGTTCCTCTTCCTCTTCCTCTTCCCTGAGGTAGCTACACCTGAAGCAGGATGCCCTTCCAGAGTTCATCAAAGTAGGCATAATCCACCATCCCTTCAGCACGGGGTACAGGATCCTCCACAGTGTCACTTTAGGCCCCTTTTGGCCCAATAGTCTTCTGATTCCCCATCCCAGTTTCCTTCTCTCATCCTTGTTCCTCCTCTGACTGTCCAACAGTCCCTTCCACCTTCACCTTCACTTCCATCTCCTCCTCCTTTTCTTCTTTCATCACCGCTAGCTTCCTGGTCAACCTACCATCACACCTTCTGGCACAGCTCAGTAGACATGGGCACGACCAGAAAATGACATTTCGAGTTTTTGTTTGTCGGAACGGGTCCGTTTTGGGTCGTTTCCGTTTGTCGCAAAAATTTTCAAAAATTTGTCGTTTCTGTTTGTCGTTTGTCATTTGTCATTTCGACCGCGATTTAGCGCAATTTGACTTCCCAGAGCATAGGGGCATCCCGCAATCAGGGCCAGCGCTAGGTGTTTTTGCGCCCTAGGCGACGGGGGGGTGGCAGGGGGAGGGGCGGGCGGGCAGCAGTGGTGGGGGGTAAGGGGCGGGCGGCGGCCGCGGGCAGGCAAGTGGGCAGGCAGCGGCGTGGGCCGCAGGCGGGTGGCAGCGCGGGCGGACGGGTGAGTGGGCAGTTAGGATATCACTTAGGATAGAGGTTCTGTTCTTGGCTTGCACCCCAAATGTGTGTGTGTGCAAGCAAATTGAAGTTGGGGAAATAGAAAATAAATGGTAGTATATAATATATTTTTAAAATAAATCCACACCTCCCACTCCCAGTCGAACCTCCCCCTTTATCCAATATCAGAAAAAAATCCTCACAAACTGCCAGAGAAGAAATAAAGAATAAACTGCTATTCCCTTCAGCAGACAAAGCTACAGGGAATCAAAGAAATTATTTTATAAATTCAATTCCCTCCCTGCCTGCCTAACTTAAATCCTAAAGCGTCCAGCCTCCCTCCTCAATCTCGATCGGATCACACCAGCACCAGCAGCCAGCCCTCCTCCCTCAACCACATCCATACACCCGACTGCGATTTCTGGAAGGTGCCTCGGCTTTTTATGCCCTACGAGACATCCAGAAGTGTCAGTCAAAAACCTGGCAATACCATTGGTGGAATGGTTCAAACAATTTTCATGGTCCCATCCCATGCCCAGCCCAAATGGGCAGGTCTAAAAAATAAAATAATAAAATAAATAAAGTCAATATGACGTTTTATTGCTATAAAAAAACCCACTGCTGCTACTATTAAAATTCAGGCATTTAAAATAAATAAATTTCACATGTTTCTGTGGTGATTTGGTGTGTTTTTTACCATGATTTCAAAAGAAAAATTGTGGTCGCCATTTTGGATACCCCCCCACCGCATGGCATGGCGAGACGACGAGGATGACCCCCCCCCCAGTCTGGTGCAAGCAGCCCAGGACAGGAGAAGAGGGGGGGAAGGCCGGGGACCCACCAGAAACCACCCCTCTGGTAGGTGGCAAAGCCTCAGGCAGGCATATTTTCCCCTGCTTTTTTGGCCGGGATTCGGTGTTGTTGTTTTTTTAACTTTTAAAAACTTTTTCTGTGCTTCGCATTGCACGATCGCCGTGATGCCACAAACGGAAACGAAAAACCCAGCCAAATTTTTCTTTTTTCGGTTCGAGTTCGAGTTCTGACGGCTTAATTATCATTACCGTTTCCGTTACGTAACGGAAACGATAACCGAAAACAGAAACGACAATTTCGCCGAATCGTGCCCATGTCTACAGCTCAGCCCTATCTACCATGTCCTCCTCTCTAACCCAGGGCTAGTCAGCCTGTGTCTGTTCCCACCAGAAGTCTGGCAGGTGCCATATTTGGCGGGATAAAACAGTCATCGAAGGGCACTGTTCCTGCCCTTCACCCTGAGACTAAAGGTTGTTGGAGCTACTCAATCTAAAGTTGTTGGAACTAATCAAATTACTGAAGGAAGACTATTCTACATAGTGAGTGGAAGAATTCTAAATATTTTTCTCTCATTTGTGGCATAATCAACTACAGGATCTACAAGGGCTTTTCTAAATGATGTTGAAGGCTTTTTCAGATGAACTTGAGGAACAAATGGATCTACAAAGAAAAGCACGGTCTCTCTGAGTTAGGTGACACCTTGTTAAACACTTTGTAAATTAATAGCAAAAACTTAATCATAGTCTGTTAGCAGATGCCTCCTTAACACTCAATGCCAGTTGGTATTTTATAGTGCGGTCACCACTTTATGACTCATTCTCATTGGTGACTAGGTCTTAAATTTTCACCTCTAAATTTTCTGCACTGAAATACGGCTGAAGAACGTTTCCCTAGCATTTTCCAGTGGTGTCATTTTAGTGGGTGTTTTCTCCCCCTCCTTTCCTTTATGCAGGGTGTTGAAATTATGCATGTGTGTTGATTGGCAATTTATGAAAGGTTGTTAGGGAGATGGGCTCTTAGCCAAATGGAATGAGTTGGGCCTTGAAACCAAAGTAGGGAATGAGCTGATAAGACTTGACAGAAGAACATGATGAGGGTAGATTCAATTGGAAGGGTGCAGATTGGAGAAAGGAGGAACTTTTCGGATAGTGCTAAATGATGTCGCTCCCTATGCCTCAGTATTTAAAGACTATGCAAAAATCAAATAAAACTGGAGAGCTAAAATATCGGTTTGGAAATTACCTATGGCAATGCAAACAGGCCAAGGATTGACTGGACCTTATGTGTCTAATTCATTGTAAATGATACATGTTTTGGTATTTGGCTGGATCTGTCCAAAGTCACTCCGGTACATCTCTAAATACCTGTATAAAAATATTTACTTTTCTGGAAAAGTGCTAATCCCATTTGTAGCACAAGCCAACCATAGCATGATACAAACCTCAGGCAGTCCAGTCTGTTGCAATTTCTCCTTACATTAGTATGATGTCTAAAGGAAATGGGCATTTTAAAGAAAACAGACAGACGGAAAAAGATCTGAGCCTGTTAAGTTTGGGAGGAAGACAGCATACATTATTTCTACCACTCTGCACACCTCATTTTAATATCCCATTCATGTTATGAATCTGTCCTGTTCACACGGTACCTGAACTATGACTTGATGCAAAAGTCCATGTTCTACAAGCATTTGGTCTTTTTTCCATCTTAGAATAATGGCAGCTGAGAAGAGGAGGGTGAAAGAGAGTTCTAGGGCCATCATGTTTAGATCCTTTCTGAACAAAGGAAACTCCATCTAAAGCAACTTTGACAAATGGCCATCCATTATTTATGAACATCTCTGATGCTGAAGAATTCACCACCCTCCAAATAATCCATCCCATTGTCAAGCAGCCCTCACAGTTGTCAGGTTCTTCCCAATATTCAGTTACAAATCTCCTATTCTGTAGTTTAAATCCTACCCTCTGGAATGGCATAGGACTAGCTTATTCCATCTTCCACATGACACCTCTTCTTTGCTCAAGAGGTCTAACCCTATTAGGTTAGAAAGACCTATGTCTAAAAGCTTGAAGAACAGACATGAGCATATCACCCATTACTAAAAGAGGAGAATCCTTATTTCAACTAACAAAAGCATCTGAATTGCAGGGGTTTCTCTCTCAAAATGAAGGATGCTAATCAACTGCTTCCACAGTTTTTGGTGGCTACTTTTCTAAATAGTTTTCAAGCTCTTCTCTTGGCAGTTCAACCATTTACACCAGAGATCCATTGCGTATAGTCATCATATGTAACTATCAATAAATCAAATCCCTGATGCTTCCTATAAACTGACCTTCATACTTTATTATATTAGTTTGATTTCTGGTGCTGTACAGACAATAGCCCCTTCCTGCAGGCCAGAGGTTGGACTGGATGGCCCTTGAGGTCTCTTCCTACTCTATGATTGAATGAATTCTGCTGATATTTCCCAGGAGACGAGAAATCTTGGGCAAAACTGAACTGTGAATCTAGTAGACAGTCATTTCATTTTAGCTATCTGCCCAAACTTTGCAATATTCAAAATGAACCAAATATATATCAACAAATAATGTATGAGCATTCAGAAACAGCATGAAATAAATCATGTCAAAATGCAAAATGGAAGTGGGTTCTGCAAGAAAACCCCTGTTCATTTATGCTCACAGTTGGTTTCTGCCAATTCTTAAAACTGCAGAGCTGGATGGCATCCTACAGAGTGTTGAGTCCAGCCCTTGTCAGGAAGGCACAGCGGGGAACTGAACTCCCAACCTTAGGCTGTGCATCCAGATGCTAAAACCACTGAAATATCCCATACAGAGGTTTCATTCCGAAGGCTCCTTTCATGGAAGATGAATGGTAAATTGCAGGGAAACTTGAGGAATCAGGCCATGCATTTTATATCCCATCTAATCCTATGTCTGCAACTGTCTGGTTTTTCTGAGCAGCTTGACAGTTTTGACAGTTTGGTCTCTGCAGTTGATTTCAACCGATGTAACATTTTTCATTCCCTAGCATTTATTGCCTTCTCTCCTACCATGTCTTTTGATGATTCAAAAGGTCCTTATATATGCCTGGCAATGAATCTTTTCTTTTGTGGCCAATTGGAAGCATATTTTAATCTCGGCATGTAAAACATGTAGGCTGGAGGTTTTCCATTATTCTGCTGCAAAAATAAATGGGACATGGAGTGCAGAGGAGAGAGGAAAGCACTTATTCAGCCATTCAAAGACTATCATGGCCAGATATCTTAAAGATGAAACAACTGTTTGGGATGGGATTAAGAGCAAGAAAGGTGTTAAATTAGTAGTGATGCTTTGAATTGCCATGCTCATATTTCATCCTAGATAGCTAGAATCATAGAATCATAGAGTTGGAAGAGACCTCAAGGGCCATCCAACCCCCTGCCATGCAGGAACGCCCATCATAGTATTTCTAACAAATGGCCATCCAGTCTCTGCTTAAAAATCTCCAAAGAAGGAGACTCTACCACTCTCTGTGGTAGCATAGTCCACTGCTGAACAGCTTTCACCATCAGGAAATTGCCCACCCACCCGGAATAAGAGACGAGGCAGTAATGTGGGGGTGAAACTGGGCCACACTTTATTAAACACAACTTTCAACGACAACAACCATAACAGGAGAGGGCCTGGCTTCAGCGTTCATGGTTGGAACCCCGGGGTCGTTACAGGCCCCTCCAACCAGGCAGCATGGGGCGAGTTTGACCCCTGAGTGGCGCGGTCGAACGACAACGCCACTCAGGCCGGCCTGATATTAGCTCTCCCTGCGTCTTATAGCTTAAGGCTGGGTTATCCCCTGCGCAGGGAGGCGTCCAACTTTACCCCAACCAGGCCCTGTGACCTCTCGATCGGCAGGACCTAGGCTATCGGGTATCTGGAGACAGATGTTTAAGCTACTCACCGCTGCCTGAAACCGCTTCCGCCGCCAAGGCCGCGGGCCTAGCCGTGCTATGGCCCCGGTCCCCCCACCCGGCCAGCTCCTCCGCCAGGCCCTCCCGTAAATCCCGCAAAAACAGTTCCGTACCCACGTCGGACAGGTGCACCCCGTCAGGCCTGTAGAGCTCACCCTTGCCGACGTGGAAATCCGAGTGGGCCACCACCGCCCCAAAGTCCCGGCGCACCGCCCGGCAGACCTCTTTGTTCACCCCCCGCCACGAGCGGTTCAACTTGCTCGGTTCGCCATCGGCTGCCCAACGCTGGCGGGGCATCATATTTGACCAAACCACACGGCAGGCCGGATACCTGGACTTCCAAATGCCGAAGTCCCGCAAAATCTCCAGCACTAAAGACTTGCCAGTGTGTTTGGTCAAATCGTTGCCCCCCAGGTGGACAACCAACATGTCCGGGGGCCTGCCAGCAGCGGCGGCGGCTGAAGCCGTCCCCAGGAATTCCCTCCATCGCATCCCCCGCTTCCCCCACCATTCCACGGTGGCCTGATAGCCCAGCCCCAGGTTGGGTCCCCAGCCAGACCTGCGAGCATACCGTTCAGCCCAGTACACGTAACTGTGGCCGATGAACACCACTCTGGCGCGGGAATTGCGAGGAAGCAGTCCTGGGAAGACACAAAAAACAGGTTAGAGCACCGGCAGCGGGCGCACGTACCGCCGGTAACAATTGGAGGACCACCTGCCCAGCCAGCGGATGTCGTTCTGCTTGTACCCCAGCGCCGCGGCCGTGGAGGCCGCGCCAATACGAAAGGAGTGCGTACCGAAGCGCAAGGATCCCAAACCGAGGTCCCTCAAGACCTTACCAGAGAGCTGCCCAAATTGAAATATTGTCAATGGCCTACCATCTTTATGTTGGAAGAGGTAACCCTCGTTAGGTCCTCTCATGGCCATGTAAGCCTGCAGGGCTCTGACAGGGCAGATAAGCTCCTGCGAGCAAGTACCTAAGCTAATGAGTGTTCCCCTGCCCTTCTGGTCCGTTTTGGATCGCCGCAGGCGAATGGTGAGCCGGCAGGGCTCGAGGGCAACATCTGATGCGAGGAGGGCGGCAAACGAGCAGTCCCGCTTTCCCTCCGCTACAAGCTCACCTACCCTCAAAGCGCCAAAAAAGGCCAGGAGGGACGCCGCCTTCAGGAGGGCAGCCTCGAAGGCGTCGTGGCAGACCGTGTGCCACCTGGTGCACATTGCCCCCAGGATTTGGGGGGTAACTGGGGAACGGGGGTCCGGTGTCTTCCCCCTCTCTCTGCTCCACCCCGCTACCATACCCCTTATTCTAAAGTCACCTGTGGGGTCCCCATAACCCCGCAGCTTAGAATGGAATGCCAGGGCCGCCAGCTTTCCCTGCATGGAGCTCGGGGCCAGGCCTTTCCTATGGAGGTGTACGAGGAAGATACGCAGGTGGTCTACGGGTAGTGGCCAAATCCGGCCCAGCCCTTGAGCGGCACGGAATGCTTCGAATTCCTTCATCATGGCCGCGTATCCCCTGCGTGTCCTGGGGGCAACTGAGAGGCAAAGCGCCCGGTCAGCTTCATGTCGCCAACCCTCCATACCTCCGTCGGGATCTCCACTGGAAGTGCCGCCGCTCCTGGGGCAAGAGCCCGGAAACGCTCGGCCTGTCGGCAGGATAATGCGTCAGCTATGTTGTTCTCCACCCTGGGCACGTGGCGAGCGCTGGCCACGATATTATATTGTAGGGCCCTGAGTGTAAAGGCCCTGACCAGGCACATCACCCTGGGCGAGCGCGATGTAAGGCTATTAATGACATGGACCACCGCCAGGTTGTTGCACCAGAAGCGGACAACTGAGTTGGCCCAGTCCTTCGACCAGGTGTACAACGCGGCCCAGATGGGAAAGAGCTCGAGGAATGTCAGGTCACGTGTGATGCTGGCCTCGTGCCAGGCCGTGGGCCAAGTGCCGCTGCCCCACTGCCCCTTCCAGAATATGCCGAACCCGATGCCTCCCGCGGCATCGGTCTGCACCTGAAACTGGGCCCCCAAGTGGAGCTCGTCCCTCCAGAAGGACACTCCATTGAATCCGTCCAGGAAGGTGCGCCAAACCGCCAAATCTTCCCTCATCTCAGCTGTGACCCTGGTTCTGTGCGCGGGCCTACGCAGCCCTGACATGGCCGCGCAGAGGCGGCGAAGGAAAGCTCGCCCCGGTGCCACCACCTTACACGCGAAGTTAAGGTGGCCCACCAACTCCTGCAGCTCCCTGAGCGTGATTTTCATCTGCGCTTGGGCCTCCCTAACTCTGTTGCGGAGGGACACCAGTTTGTCTTCGGGGAGGCGGCACGCCTGCGCCACGGTATCGATCTCGATTCCTAGGAAGGTGAGCACTGTCAGGGGGCCCTCAGTCTTCTCCTCGGCTAGTGGCAGGCCCAACTGCCCGGCCAGCGCCCTAAAGCCATCCAGTAGGAGTTGACACCTGCCTGACCCGGGGGGGCCACAGAACAGGTAGTCGTCTAAGTAATGGGCCGTGCTCGACCAACCCGTAACATGGCGCAAGCGCCACTCCACAAAAGTGCTGAACTTCTCGAAAACCGCACAAGACACCGAGCATCCAAAGGGCAGGGCGCGGTCCATAAAGTATTGGTCCTGGAATTTGAAGCCCAAAAGTTCAAAGTCCACGGGGTGGACAGGGAGGAGGTGGAAGGCCGACTTGATGTCGCACTTGGCCAGCTCCGCGGCCACCCCGCAGGAGCGCACCATGCGAACCGCGGCATCGAACGATGTATACCGGACCGCGCACAGCTCGTGGGGGATGCCCTCGTTCAGTGAGGCGCCGCTGGGGTGTGAGAGGTGGTGTATGAGCCGCAGCTCGCCTGGGGCTTTCTTGGGGACCAGTCCCAATGGGGACACTCTCAAATTGGGCACCGGGGGTGAGGGAAAGGGCCGAGGACCCGGCCCTCCCGCACCTCCTTAAAGATCTTGTCTGCCGCCACCCCCTCAGCGCCCCGCAGGGACCTGAGGTTGTGGGCCGAGAAGGGCAACCTGGGGCCCTGAAACGGGATATGGAAACCAAACTCAAAACCTGTAACTAGAAACTCTGCCGCTTCCCTGTCAGGGTACTCGGCAGCCCACCGCCTCAGCACTTCAAGCTTGATTGGGCTGGGGCACTTTCGGAGGGGCGCCATCCCCAGGTCCTGACTTCCGGTTGCCCCCTGGGTCCCGCCCCCTCCCCTGTTGTGGGCGGGCCCTACTACAGTTGATCGAAGGATGTTGCCCCCCGCAGACGGAGCACTCGTGCTTAAAAAGGCACGGCTTCCTGTTGCACGCCCCCTGACCATTGTAGTCCCAACAGACCAGCCGGACTTGAACCGACTGGCCCGCCGGGGCATGGGCAGCAGGATTTTGGGTCCCCCTACGTATGAGGTGACCACTGTCGTAACGCTCCCCCAATGTTGGACGGACTGGGGTCATAAACTGCAGCCAAACCGGGGGCAGTGGCTCGTCCCACCGCAGGTAGGGCTCCAAGGCCGCCCTACGACGAAATTCCTCGTCGTATTGCAGCCAGGTATGACCTGGGAAATCCACAAAGGCGCGGTAGATAAGGTCCAAGTATTTAAGCATGGACTGCGCCCGCCAGGGATGGGCTTGCAAAGTTAAGGACATATAAATGAGGTAAGCCGGAAGCCATGCCGCCCAAGAGCGCTCCGGCTTTTTGCGCAGCCTCCGATCCCTGTCCTGCGGGTCCTCCTTCTCCAGCTCCTTGGTATCCAGGTCACGGTTTAACAGACTAAAAATGTCGATGAATTCCCCCCTCCAAATTTTCTCTTTCGTGGCCTGGGCGAGGTGATGCCCGAACGGCGAGGAGTAGTCCCCATAAGGGAGCGCGCCCGCGGAAACCCCCGCGTAGCTCGGAGCCGCACCAAGGTACGGCCATGCACCTGCAGGCAGCTGGCCGGGCGCCAGCCAAGCGGGAAGCTGCCCGAGGGGCCAGCCGAGCGGAGCGGTGGCTGGAGAGCGCGGTGGCGCCCCCCCATCCCCGGGGGCCCGGGCTGCCAACCTGTCGCGGGTACGGCCGCCCCGTGAGCCGCCCCCGGCGAAGGCAGCGCAGAGCCACTCCAGGAGAACCCCGTGCCCGGCGTTGCCGGTCCGGGGCAGGCTGCTTGCGCTGGCCAACCCGCCGGGGCAGGCAACCCAGGGGCGGCCGGAGCCGCCGGCCAAGGCCACGCGGATGTGGGCGCTAGTTCCAGTGCGCCAGCCAACTCACTTGTGGTGGGTATCTCCGCCGCCGGTTCAGCGCCGTCGTCCTCCCTTCCACCCGTTACCTCCGGGCCAGTGGGCGTTGACGGCAGGCCGCGCGGTGCTGCTCTCTGCCGCCGGGCGGGCGGGGTCGGGCGGCATGGCTCCCTGGCCACTCCAGCAGTGGATTGCATCTGCTCCAGAGCTGCGAAGCGAGCAGAAAAATTCTGGGCCATCTCCCGCAGCTGGGCTCGCTTGCGGGCCTTGGAAAGCCGGGTTCCCACCCTAGGCCGCACCTCCTGCGGACCCTCTGTAGGCTGCACTCCCTTGGCTGTCTCCAGAGCCACCAAGCGCGACTCCAGCTCGAGCCATATGGGCCAGTCCTCCTCGTCTGAGGAGGATTCTGAGAGCTGGGGCGCGGGACGCGGCTTCTTTGCAGGCTGCTTGCCCCTGCTCTTCCCCTTCCCCTTCCCAGGGGCCATCTCAGAATCGGCCAGGGGCCCTGGCAAACCACTGGGGCAAGGCCCGCCCTCCCGGCCTACACTCTTGCCTGCGGGCCCCAGCTGGGTCCCACCACCCAGGAGTGGATGTGTGTGTGCGGGGGGGGGGGTTTCCACCTCCCAACTGACCCCTGCCCTTAATACCCTCTGCCCTGGTGGCAGTGGGAAGAGGTCCTGGGGAGGCCTAATGGCAGGCTTCCTTCAGGCCCGCTCCGGGCCTAGGCCGAATAGCCTGCAGGGCAGGCCGGCTGGCTGCCCAGCTATGCTGATGGCCCACCACCCGCAAGGCCGCGGCCTCCCACCGGTCCGGCGCCCTCCCCGCAGGCCAGGGGAACCCACGATGCCCCGGGAAGGGCCCCCCGCCCGGGGAGGGATGGCAGAGGGTTTGGGGGTGGGCTGGGGTGTTAAGGAAGCCTCGGGACGCCCCGCTCACACGGGGGGAGGGCCGTTGCCGCTCCCCCAAGTCCTGTTCCGGCGTCCCTCGGCGTCTGGCTGCCTCCCCTCGAGCCTCCCGGCACTGGAGGCCGCCGCCGCCTGGAACGCGGCCGCGCCGCCCGGCCTGCCCCGGCCGGCGGCCGCCGAGGACGCAGCCGCGCCGCCCGGCCCGCCCCGACGGCGGTCGCCGAGAACGCGGCCTCGATCAGCTGTACGACGGCGCTGTGGGCGCCGCAGCCGCGGAGCCGCAGCCGCCGGGCGCACAGGGTTGGCGTCCGCGCCGGCCACGAGGGAAGGCCGAGCGCGGGGCTCCCGTCGGTTGCGGGCCGGTCCAACGGCCCAAAATGGCGCCCGCCGCGTGGTGCAGCGCAAGGCGCGAACGGCAGGTCCTCTCCTGCCGAACGCTTGGCAAAACAGGATGTGGGAGGGGGTTGGAGCCGGCCCTTTAACGGGGCGCTCCTCCCCCTCCCCGCTGGATGCTCTAGGCGTCCTGCCTGTCTCTCCATCCGGGGAGGCAGGCAAGTACGCCCCGCGGGCGGAGTCCCGTCCACGGAGCGGCAATTCTTCCTAACGTTTAATATGAATCACTTTTCCTGTAGTTTGAAACCATTGCCCTGAGTTCTAGTCTCTGAAGCCACAGAAAACAAATCTGTCTCCTCTTCAATATTACATCCTTTCATATATTTAAACATGGCTATCATATCCCCTCTCAACCTTCTTTTTGTAAGGCTAAACATTCCCAGCTCTCTAAGCCACTCCTCATAAGACATCTCTTCCAGGCTTTTAACCATCCTGGTCATCCTGTTCTGCACCCATTCAAGGTTGTCAACATATTTTTTTTCTTTTGAATTGAGGTGTGCAGAACTGTACACAGTACTCCAGGTGGGGTCTGACCAGAGGAGAATAGAGTGGTACTATCACTTCCCTTCATCTAGACATTATGCTTCTGTTGATGCAACCAAGAATCCCATTGGCTTTCTTGGCCATTGTGTTTCATTGCTGACTCATGTCCAATTTGTGATCCACCCAGACTCCCATATCCCTTTCCCAGGTACTATTCTCCAGCCACGTGCCTCCCATCCTGTATCTGTGCAATCCATTTTTTTTATCTAGATGCAGCACCCTACATTTCTCTATTTCGAAACTCTTTCTATTATCTTTGGCCCAGCACTCTAATCTGTCAAAGTTATTTTGGATTTTTGTCCTATCCTATAGGGAATTATCCACCCTCCCAATTTGGTATCATCTGCAAATTTAATCAGCCTACTCTTGATTCCTTCATCCAAATCAATAAAGTTATTGAACAGACCTGGACCTAGAAGAGAACCCTGGGGCTCCCCACTGGTCACACCTCTCCAAGGTGAAGAGAAGCCATTTATGGTCACCCTTTGGGTGCAATCAGTCAACCAATTACAAATCCACCTGACAGTAGCACTATCTATCCCACATTCTACTAACTTCTTTGCAAGTATACCATGAGGAACCTTATTGAAGGCCTTACTGAAATATAGATAAGCAATATCCACAGTGTTCCCCTTATCCACCAGGCCTGTAACTCTATCAAAGGAAGAGATCAAATTAGCCTGGCATGACTTGTTCTTAAGAAACCAGTGTTGACTTCTTGTAATGACAGCATTGCTTGTTAAATAATTATAGACTGTCTGTTTAATAATCTGCTCTAAGGTTTTTCCAGGAATTGAAGTCAAACTGATAGGGCAATAATTATCTGGGTCTTCTTTTTTTTAATCTTCTTGAAAATGGGGACAACATTCACCCTCCTCCAATCTATGGGGAGCTCCCCAGTTCACCAGGATTCCTCAAAGTTTATTGCCAATGGTTCTGAAATTACATCTGCCAGTTCTTTTATTATCTTTAGGTGTAATTCATCTGGCCGAGGAGACTTAAATTAATTTAATGTTTCCAAGTGTTCCTGTACTACCTCCCTATCTATCCTATGCTGCAATTCCCATCCTACCTCCTCTACTCTTTGTCCCAAATGAACTTTTTTCCTTTTTGGAGAAGACTGAGGCAAAGAACGTGTTGAGTAGTTCTGCCTTGTCCCTGTCTCCTGTAAGTAATTGGCTATGTTCGCAACCAGAGATGGGCACGGAACGAACATTTTTTCATTTCTGTTATTCGTTTGTCGTTCCATTACATAACGAAATGACAAACAAAAATTGTGATGAAAATGCAACAAAACAAACAGAACCACGAAAATTGTGGTCATTACATTTTGTTTAGGTTAATGGCGACGTGCAATGAAATGAGCTGATTTAAATGTTAAAAAACGCCCTGGACTTCTGTAAAAATGCAGCGATAATATGATAATTATTTGAAATTATTACCTACCAGGGGGTTGGGGTCCTTAAAACATTTGTTTTTGTCTTCTCCCATCGCGATGTATTTTTCTTTCCCCTTTAAAATGGATGTCGCCAACAGCCACAAAATGGAGGCAAGCCATGTGATGGGATCATGTTCAACCAATAGCATGCCCAGGTTGCAGATTGGGTGGGCAGGTCTGGCAGCCACAGAGGGCATAAAAAGCGCTGGCAGCCCCCATCCTCCTTGCAGTCTCTGGTGGGAGTTAGGGTGGGATTGCTGTCTCTGTGACTCTAGCTTCAGTCCTGCAGCCTCCCTGTGTGCATGTGTGCTGTGTACCTCTCGGTGATTACCCTCCCTTGCCCCGCAGTGCAGTCACTCTGCGGCTGCCTTGCACCCTGAGCAATGCCCGCCGCTGCCTTTGCAGCCTCCCTGCGTACCTAGTCTATACTGTGTCTCTGCCAGCATCCATTTTTTTAGTGCTTTCCCTCTGGTCTGGGGCGTTGGGGATGCCAGTGCATGGAAATGCTTTAAAAATTGTGTAAAAAGTGGGTAGAAATGACAAACGAAAAAACAAAAAACGGTAGCGAAATTTTTCCAAAAATTCACGACAAACGGAATCAAACCGAAATGGACCTCTCAACAACAAATGAAAAACCAAAACACCATTTTTTGTTTCGTGCCCATCTCTATTCACAATGCAGAGAGTCTATCATTTCCCTATTTTTCCTTTTGCTGTGGACATAACTAAAGAAACCCTTTTTACCATCTTTAATATATCTGGCAAGTCTAAGTTCATTCTGCATGTTAGGTTTTTTTTAACCATTCTCCTGCACATATTAGCTATTTGCTTATATTCTTCTTTGGTGCATTCCCCATTTTTACATTTCCTGTACATGGTTGTTTAAATACTTACCTGAGTTGAAAGTTATTTAGTTAACCATTGCAGTTTCTTTAGATATCTCTCATTTTCCTTGTTGGAACAGTTTTGGAGTCTGCCTTTAATATCTCACTTTTAAGGAACTCCCATCCATTATGAAGTCTCTTGTCTTTCAGTGTTTCAGCCCATGGAATCATGGCCAGTAATTCCCTAAGTTGACAAAAATTTGTGTTCTTAAAGTCTAGGATGCTTGTCTTGTTATGCTTAGCTTCCTCTTGCTACTGTATAACAAATTTGAAAAGAGCATGATCACTTCTACCTAATGATCCTACCTCTTCAACCTCATTTACAAGGTCCTCCTTATTGGTTAAGATCAGATCTAAAATAGTTGTTCCTCATGTTGCCTCCTCCACTTTCTATACCATGAAATTGTCTGCAAAGCCATTAAGGAATTTATTGGACATTGTGTTCTTAGTTGGACTGTCAACATATATTGGGATAAATAAAATGTCTCAGTACTACATCTCTCCCTTTTGACTGTGTGGTCATCAGTTAACAGAAGGCATCATCTGACTCCTCTGGCTGGGTTGGGGGTCTATTATATACCGCCACGGTGACATCCCTCCCAGTTTTTTCACCCCTAATTTTCACCCAGTTACTCTCAACATGCTTTCCCTGCTGTTTGTCTTGTATTTCTTCAGCAGTATAAATGTCCTTAATAGAGATGGGCACGGAATCCCAAAATGGCATTTCATGGTAGTTATTCAGGCTACCCCAGGAGCTCCATGCAGTGCCGCCCTAACTGTGGCCCTTCTCCCTGGGAACCACTCTGCCCCAGGAGCCACCGTCCCAGCAGACCGCCTGTGCACACACCCCTGGCCTAGACCCAGGAAACCTGTGGGGGGTGCCGCTGCGTCCCCCCCCCCCGTGATCCAACGATGCCCTCCACTCTAGCTTCCAAGCCGGCTTCACCGTCGCTGCTTCGCCATGTGGCCGAGATCCCAGAGCCCTGCCCAAAAGGGCTCGGATCCCGCCTCTTCTCATATCGGCTCCGGCGGGGAGGGGGCAAAGAGGCTCCACCAGTCCCAGCCCCCTCTTGCCGCCCTCCGCTGCTCCATTTTTCATTGCGCGAGCAGTGCGATGCCAGTAATGAAAACAAACAGAACCGAAGAAAATTTTCTTGGTTCTCTTCGGTTCGAGCCTGCCCCATTGCAACAGTCGTTATTCATACCATTACGTAACAGAACAAATAACGGAGAACGGCAACAAAAAATTACTGTTTCGTGCCCATCTCTAGTCCTTAATATATAAAGCTACACCTCCTCCTTTCTTACTAGGCCTGTTCCTTTTAAACTGGTTATACTCCCCAACAGGAACATTCCAAGGCCTGATCAGCCTTTTTATTCTATGCAAATATCCAGAACTGGGATCATTTGGAAAACTAAAAATGAAATAAAACAGCAAGACAATCAGTTTTTCTTTTCACTTAGTTTTAAACTCTCCTTCCTTCCTTCTGACATATATGGATTGGATCCTGAGATGCCCTCCAAGACTGCAAAGACTCTTCTACAATGCAAATATGACAGAAGACAATTATAATCAAGAGACACCATCATGTCATGTGGTCTTCATTACAAGGTCTTGAATTTTATCATACAACTAGCTTCTACAGGATTTTATTTGGCATAAAACAGCCAACATGTCTTCTGTTGGCATATTTCTGGGTCCAGTTCTATAAAGGGAAATGCTCCTCGCACTTCATATGCATTGAAATAAGTAATCTACAATCTTCATATAAATAATTTACCATGACAGAGCATACAGCACCAAACCTTAAACTGCAGGCCAGAATCTTATTGATGTTTATGTAATGCTTGCATAACTTGCCATAGCTAATTGCAGCTAATGCATGGTTCTGGAAGTACACCTCAGTTGTGCAATTAGATGAGTGACCAAGTATGCAAATGAAATGTCATATCATGTTGACAATTAATTGCAATTAGTGAAAACAAGTTACAGAAATGTAACAAAAACACCTTCAGGATTTGGGCTATAATTAGACTTAGTAAATGTTCAGAGGAGAATTTTGGGACTAAAAATTGAAGCTTCTTATTAATTGTGAAAATACCAGAGTATAAGAGAGGACCCAGGCTGAATGTTTATTGTCTCATAAATATTTATAATTGAGTACAAAATAGCAAATTATTATTTGTTGCCATTTTATTAATAATAATTGTCTAAGCTGATTTCTATGACATTTCACAATTACTCTGCAAACTATACTTGAGCCCACAAGCAATCTTAAACATGTTTATGAATACTCTGGCCTTTCTCAAGAGATTACTCATAAACATGTCCAAACCAACTTATAATCTCAAGCATAGGCCTGGCCTGGGCGAAAAATGGGAACAGGTTCTTTAGACAAGGGCAACATCAATATTTTTAGCAGACTCCACCACCAAGTGGTAGAAACACAAAGAAAAAGAAGAAGAAAAATAGATAGGCTGCTGAAAAAAATATGACATGCCATAGAAATCCTCCCACTACTGAATAAATTACGGTATTTTTTGTTCCTGTGTTGCTATTTATTTATAGTCAAGATCATTTTGTAGCAGCTGAAAGTTATTGAGATAAAAGAAGTAAGCCTGTAGAGGAAATAGGAGTAATGAGCTCTAAGATTTCCAGAAGATGTTGTAATACAAGGACTTCGTTCTAATCCACACTCCTTTCTCATGGATGGACTAGGAAGGATATATGATCAGTAGAGATGGGCACGAACAGAAAAAATTGTGTTTCGTTTCATTTCATTTCATCTAAGGCTTTGTTTCAGTGAAGATTCTCAGTCATCCAGGTTCGTTTAACTGGGAGTTGAGTCATGGCTACTGGACTTCTTTTTTGAGAGATAGAAACGTTTCGCTGTTCATCCAAACAGCTTCACCGATGAAGCTGTTTGGATGAACAGCGAAACGTTTCTATCTCTCAAAAAAGAAGTCCAGTAGCCATGACTCAACTCCCAGCTAAGGCTTTGTTTCATTTTGTTTCATTTTTAATGATTTTTTCAAAAAAATTGGTTTGTTAATTCATTGGTTTGTTAATTTGTTATTCATTTTTACCAGCTTTGCGTGATTTAATGCATTTGACTGTGCACGGGTGTCCCAATGCCCCAGACCAGCTGGAAAACATTTTTTAAAAAAAATAAAAAAATAAAAATAAAAAATGTGATCTGAGAAAACACATAAATTGACATTTTAAGCACTTCTCACCCCCCCCCCGGCTAGGTATTATCAAGGAGAGAAAAATGTTGGGTTTTTAAGTATATTCAGGACATTTTAATACCTTAAAAATGCCATTCTGAACAGATTCACCACCATTAACAAAAGTATGTGGCAGCCATTTTGTCCCCTTTAAAAATGATCTCTTTAAATACACATTTTTAGATGTTTTACATCACTGGCATCACCCTAATAGCTATAATCAGGCGTATTTTTTTTACAATTTTTAAGTGTTTCTCATCCATTTAAATCAGGGGTGCCCAAACTTTTTGTAAGGAGGGCCAGATTTGGTGGCTGAAAATGTGTCAGGGGCCGGTTGCTCCCTGAACCTGCCACCCCACTGCAAGCCCCACCCACTGACTGCACGTGCGCCCAACCTCACAATGTACCTGGCTATGCTGGTGGCAGCGGCCCGCCCGCACATCACCCTGTGTGTACGCACCTAGCTTCATAAGGTTCCCGGTGATGCCGGTGGCGGCGGCCCACCCGCACGCCACCCCCGCGTGTGTGCCTAGTGCCACAAGCTTCTCGGTGGTGCTGGTGGTGGTAGCCTGCCCCCTTGCCCGCCCACCCCACAAGCTTCTGCTCACCGGCCAGCCGGCCAGCCCAGCCCCTCAAGCTTCCCGGTGGTGTCAGTGTTGGTGGAAGTTTAAAAAAAAAACATGGGGCGAAGGAGGGGGAGGGAGGGGCGGGCCAGCCAGCCGCGGGCCACTCAGAATGGCCTGACGGGCCGGATTTCTCCCCCAGGACGGACTTTGGGCAGGCCTGATTTAAATGGTTAAAAAACAGCTCATTTCTTTGCATGCCACCATTAACAAAATGAAACGTAATGAACCAATTTTTCCCGGTTTGTTTTGTTTTTTTAGATTTTACTCCTAGGTTCATTATTCATTTTGCTAGGTAAAGAAATGAATAATGAATAACAAAACAAATCAAAAATTTGTTTCGTGCCCATCTCTAATGGTCAGTATAAGAAGGTTCTTTTCTCAACACATGATTAAATAGAAAATGCATATGGTCTGTCTATATTGTATCTGGGAAAACTATGCATGCAGTTTTATCCAAAACTCCAAATATATTGTCTTATGTAATTGTTATTAGTAATTGTCAAAAAAATACAGCACATTCTTATTACTCATTTAGCTGAAGATGATTTGTGTCAAACGCTCACCCTGCTGGTTGTGGCTCCGAAGGCTTAAATCACCAGCTGTTAACTAATAAAGGAACTGACTGGAATGACAACACATTTTTGGAACATGCAAAGCTGTCCTGTGGAATTAAGCCATTTGTCCATCTAGGCCAGTATTCTCATCTCCGACTGGTAGTAGATCACAAGCTTCTCAGGGAGGATTCTGTCCTAGCCCTAACTAGAAGTCTTAGGAACTGCTTGATGGGCTCCCATTCGAACAGTACTCAAATCTCCTCTTGCTTAGTTTCTGCAAGTAGCTAAAGACAGGTATATTCAGGGGAAAATGCTGGTGATTTTTGGAAGAGATCATGAAGAGGCAATGGAAAATATGAGCTGCTACTGTAGCACCATAAAGACAAAATGCTGACCAACTAGTAACAGAATAGCAGAGGCCAGTATAACAGTAGTCCATGCATTAGCTCAAAAAGTGCTCTGGTGGCAACCCTAGGGCTTCAACACAGGAAAAAGCTCTTCAAAATCATGTCAGCTCCTCCTCTCTCTTGCCGATCAGAAGACTTTGAACCATCACAAGCCTAATTACTTTATGAACCACCATGGGAAGGATAAATGTTTTGGTGGACATCTTCTATAGCATAAGTTACATCCATCTGTGGTTTAGGCTTTGGAGCAAGTTAAGCAAACCACTATTCATAAAGTACTTTTCTACTGAAACAAAGCTTCAACAACACACTTCTGCAAGGAAAGGCTATTTTTACCTCATTGCTTCCTTTGCAAAACATACCTATTTGCAGCCTAGAGCTGAGACCCCTTCCACGTTGCAAAGCACACTGACTCATAAGGTTAGAGGAATATAAAGGCCACAACTTTATTTTACCTTGGGTACATACTGCAGGACTCTGGCCAGGCATTGGGTCAGATTCGGCCCATCAGGAGACCTGCCTGTCTCCCGATGTCACCTGTCTTACCGCCACCTTCAGGCACTCCCATGTTCCAGCTCCTGGAAACCCTGTAGGTGCAGGCTCCTTCAGGTTTCCTCTCGAGCCATGTAGAGGAGGCCACCTAAAGCCCTGCCTGAGCCAGGGTGGTGACAAGCTGTGACATGGGTAATAAACAACGTTAAGGAAACAGAACAACAAATTATACATAATGGTCACATGGTGTTGGTGGGTGGGAGAAGTCCACAACCACTAGGCAGCAACTGAAATGGCTGCCAGTGCTGGCCCCTGTTCTAAAGGTTGGGGCCAGCTCTTCTGCTGTGCCTGCGCAGGCAGGCAATTCCCAGATTCTCACTCCAGCGTGTGGCATAAGGGCGCTCCCCTGATTGGCCAGCCCAGTCCCACCTGGTTGGGGGTCTCTTGAGGCCTCGGTATGCCACATGGCCAGCAGCATCTTGGCAAAGCACTCCCTGGGGGATGCGGATGAGCTGCCCCGGCCACAACATTGGTCCCTGGTGAGTCGGGTCCTTTTTTTCTCTGTGTGCATTGGACTCATATTTGCTTAGGTGTTGATTTGGCAGTGGCTTCAAGTTAACTTATTAGTTTTTTTCCTCTTTCGTTTTCTTTACCATATTGCCATTTTTAAGTAAACTACCATTCCTGTTCATATGAACTAAAAAGAGCTTTAATGCGGTTTAAGAAGGAAATTATAAAATACTTCTCTGACTGTAGTTGTTTAGTCATTCAGACGTGTCTGACTCTCCATGACCCCATGGACCAGAGCTCGCCAGGCCTTCCTGTCTTCCACTGCCTCCTGGAGTTTGGTCAAATCCGTATTGGTTGCAGCAATGACACAGTCCAACCATCTCATTCTGGGACACAAAAGTAACAGTGTGCCCCCATTTATAAGCCTAACAAGGCTTATAAGGCAACAAGGCTGAGTACTTACTCAGCCATTAAGTTCAGCGAGTACTTCTGACTACATTACATCTAGAAAACCTGAAAAGGGTAACCATAAGTCAGAATTGACTTGACAGCACATTGTCATATGGAAGATAGCTGGACAGGATCACAGAAATCAGACAATGTCCATTACAACGTCCAGTCAAGAATAACTTCTTTTGGAATTCATACTTTCAGTTTTGCAAGGGATTGGATGTATATAAACTTGATCACTGCAGATGGCGACTGCAGCAGTGACATTAAAAGACATGTGCTTCTTCGGAGGAAAGAGATGGCAAACCTAGGCAGCATCTTAAATACCAGAGACATCACTTTGCTGACAAAGGTCTGTATAGTCAAAGCAATGGTTTTTCCAGTAGTGATGTATGGAAGTGAGAGCTGGACTATAAAGAAAGCTGATCACCGCAGAATCGATACTTTTGAGCTGTGGTGCTGGAGGAGACTCTTGAAAGTCCCATGGACTGCAAGGAGACTTTCCATCCAGAAAGAAATCAACCCTGAATGTTCACTGGAAGGACAGCTTTTGAAGCTGAGGCTCCAGTACTTTGGCCACCTCATGAGGAGAGAGGAGTTCTTGTAAAAGTCCCTGATGTTGGGAAAGTTTGAAGGAAAAAGGAAAAGGGGACGGCAGAGAATGAGATGGTTGGACGGTGTCATTGATCCAACCAATATGGATTTGACCAAACTCCGGGAGGCAGCGGAGGACAGGAAGGCCTGGCGAGCTCTGGTCCATGGGGTCACGAAGAGTCAGACATGACTGAAAGACTGAACAACAACACAACAGCAAAAACATTATGTTGAAGGCAGGAGAAAAGAGAAGGAAAATGGTTGGATGTGTAGCAGTACAGGTTGGGGAAAATGCTAGTAAAGATGGGATTTTAAGAGTTAAAGGATTCTCAATCCCATAATTTAGTGACACAAGTAAATATATCCAACTGAATTATGGGAGATGTAAGAAGGCTGCTCTACATCCTACCAGTTTGAGTATTCCCCGTCCCACAACTTGGCCCATCCTATTATGGCTCTGGGAGTCCTTTAATTCCAAACCTTTCATTTCTAAATTATTGTATCAACCTGAATTGTCTTCTTTTAATTTTTCCCTCAAACAGTGACCCAAGCAGCGTTGAATAAGTAGACATGCTGTCATTCCAAAGGAAATGAAAATGATGGTGAGACACCTAAGTGTGTCTGTACTAAATACAACAGTTCAATATCTCCTTAACTGCCATGGCTCCATCCAATGGAGTGTTGGGGTCAGTGGTTTTCAAGCATCCTTAGACATTTATTTTAGATTCCTCTTTGTCACTTTCCCCTAGATTATAGCAACTGATCTCTCTAGCAGATTTTTCTAAGCACAAAACTGCAAATCCCACAATTCCATCAGATGAAACCATGATAATTAATGTATTGTCAAAATGCCATAGCTGTGTAGCATAGATATATTTTTACATGATGGCAGTCGCTGCTGCTGTTGGAAATGAAACTGTTTGGATCCCCTTGGAAACAGTGCTTGAGAGACCTTTGAAACTGGAGTCTGCCCTGACAGAATAGTAAAAAAAACCAACCACATATAACTTAATTTTTTTCCACATGTGTTTAATCTCTGTCTATTTTAGCAAGTGGAATTCAGCTTTGAAGAACACAGAAGTGCCATTATCCTCCCAGGTTCTCTCCTCATGTGATTAGACTTAGGGAGCAGTTTTGTTTTTAAAGTTTGCCAGACTGGTTTCAGATGTTGGTTTTTCTCTCCTTCCCACCACCTTCACAGGTGAATCTCATAAGAACTCATGCTAGTTGCTTCTCTGTTGCTGCTCTCAGACTTTGAAACTCCCTCCCATTGGAGGCCAGGACTGCCCCATCTCTGCTGTTTTTCCAGAAGCTGGCAAAGACCTTACTCTTCAGGCAAAATTTCCCTGAATAATGGACTACCTATTATGTGACTTTTAGATGGAGTACCATACATGGTTGCCTTGACTGATTTCATAAGAACACCAGTGTTTCCCATGTTAGTTTCCATCCTTCATAATGGATTTTGCTTTGCTTTTCACATGCTCCTTGTAGCCTTAATGTTACCTTTTAATATTGTAAGATGTCTCTTCTAATTCACTGTTTTTGTGTCATACAACCCTGACAGATTGCTCTGCTCAAACTAAATGTTTCTGCTACTATCTTACTGAAATCGTCTATTTTTCAAATCATGGTGTTTATTATATACACACAATTAGCTTCTAGAGCCCTATTCATTGTTAATGAGTCTGGTTTCTTCAATACACAAAAAGGAGCACAGAAACCCACTCTGCTCTGTTTTTGCCTTCTTCGCAAGATGATGAAGGGCTTTGAAGAGGCAAATTTCCTCTTTGTGCAATGGCTCTCCACACAAGCAATAGCTCTGGAAAGCATGAGTCCTTGCTCACAAGTAGAACTTGAATAACAGCAGGAATGCCAAGCAAATGTTCTACATTTGAAGAAAGAATAATGGAAAGGGCTGGGCTATGTCTGTACTCTTAACCTGCTGTAGAAACTAGGGTCAATAACACAGGATGATGACTTTGTCAATATCATATATCTAAAGCAATTAGGACTTTTGTATAAAATTGATTTGTATTTATTGCAGCAGATATTGAGGAGTGCCATCCAAGGAACACATGTGTCAAAGAATATCAATATTTTATTTAGGCTGATAAGCTTCTTTTCTTGGACAAAATCCTATTGACATAATATAGAGCAGGAAGCATTTAAATGAAAGGTATTAAAAGCCGCTTATCCCCTTACTTTTAGGCTCTGAGGCACCCCATGGCTCTCTTTTGCCCAGAGGAGGAGAGAAGGAACTGCTAATAGCAGAAAATCACTATCATATCTCTGCCAGGGTTTTTTTTTTAATAGCAGAACGTCACGTCACCCCACCGCATGACCTGAGGCTTTCAGTCTTTCCCAGGAATATGCTTGCCAGATCTATTCCATGTCTAGGGAATAGAGAGGGGTTGATCTGGAAAGGATGTCATTTACTCCCCTTTGAATGATTGACCAAACAGTTATTCTTTCAGCCAGTGGGCGAGGCTCAGAAAGTAACTTCCAACAACATCATACAACTTCTCTATTTTTAACTGATAAATGATAGAACAGACAGAAAGCAGAAACAAATAACTAGAGATGGGCACGACCAGGAAAAATTACGTTTCGAGTTGTCGTGTGTCGGAGCCGGCCTGTTTCGGCTCGTTTCCGTTTTTTGCGAAATTTTCCAAAAATTTGTCGTTTCGTTTGTCGGTTTTTCGTCTGTCGTTAGTACTGGTTTTTTTTTGGGGGGGGCGGCTCCTGGAGGCACCTCTCTGGGGTGGGTGCATCCTCTGGCCCGCCATGAAGGGAAAGCAGGCTCCTGGAGGCACCTCTCTGGGGTGGGTGCCTCCTTTGGCCCGCTACAAAATGGCATGCATAGCCAATTGGATATGCATACCATTAAGTTGCAGTTGCAGTAGCAGGCTCACTGCCTGCGTTGCACTTGGGCTGGGGAACGAAGTGAGAGAGGACCCCTACGGGCGCCCTCTGACTCACTAAGAAGGGAAGTGTACTTGCTGTAGCGCAATGCGAGTACACATCTGGCTTACTGGTTAGGGGTTAGCGCAAGGGCTAGGCTTAGGGTTACGGGTAAGGTTAGGGTGAGTTAGTGGGCTGCACCTCTGGGTGCCTCTCTGACCCACTAAGAAGGACAGTGTACTGGCGTATGGGTTAGGGTTAGGGTTAGGGTTAGGGTTCGGGCTAGGGTTAGTGGGCTTTTTATGCCCGACTGGCACATCCCAGAAGTCTCGGTCAAAACCTGGCCAAGTGGCCATGCAATTGGTGGAATGGCTCCAAAAATTTGCATGGTCCACTCCCATGGCCAGCCCATCATTGTGCAGGTGTAAAAAAATAAAAATAAAAATAAAATCAATGGAGAAGTTTTGTTGCAAGAAAAACCCACTGCTGCTACTGAAAAAAATTCAGGCAGTTTTAAAATAGCTATTTTTGCATGTTTCTGTGGTGCTTTGGTGTGTTTTTGGACCACGCAATTTCAAAGTAAATATTGTGGTCGTCCCATTTTGGATCCCCCGCCTGCACCGCATGGCATGGCGAGCGAGTTGGCGAGATGACGAGGATGCCCCCCACCAGAGCAGCCCAGGAGATGAGAGGGGGGAGCCCCCCCAGAAACCACCCCTCTGATAGGTGCCCTCACTCAGGCAGGCATATTTCCGCCTGCTTTTTTGGCCGGGAATCGGATTTTTCTAAAACTTTTTTGTGTGCCGCGCCGCTTGGTGAGTTGGAGTGGTGACTCGACGAGGATGCGCACTTTGCTCAGCCCAGGAGAGGAGGGGTGAGGCCGGGGACACCCCTCTGGTAGGTGCCCTCACTCAGGCAGGCATATTTTCGCCTGCTTTTTTGGCCGGGAATTGGGTTTTTTTAATTTTTAAAACTTTTTTCCTGTGCCGCTTGGCATCGCGCGATCGCTGCGATGCCAGGAACGACAACGACAACTCAGACCCAATTTTTCTTTAGTCGGTTCGAGTTTGAGTTCTGGCACAGTAATTGTCATTCTTCGTTCCGTTACGTAACGGAAACGAGAAACGGAAACGGAAACAAGAATTTCGCCAAGTCGTGCCCATGTCTACAAATAACCCATGACAAAGCACAAAAATGCTTTGGCCTTTCTCAAATTTCTCAAATTATTATTGACTTCAAAAAAGAATACTAGGAAACTTGCATGAGAAAGAACTTTTCGTTTTGCCGCCCGGGTCATCTTTCGTGGGGGGTTTTGTCCTTCCTTATTTTATTAGCATTTGATGTGGTTTCTTTTCTTTTCTTTTCTTTCCTTTTCTTTTTTTACTTTTTATTGCTTGTGTAATTGTACGCCGCCCAGATTTCGGCCCAGAAGATGGGAGGGATAGAAATATAACAAATAAATATATAAGTTCCATTGTACCTTGAACGTGAATGACTTTCCTAGCTGCAGGTGGACGATCCTTGCTGGATGCAAGGTTTTGGACAATATGGATAATATGAGCAGCTCTTGAGTCCTGAACCTTCAGGAATTTTTTGATGTTCCTGAATATTCCATCTGTGTAGAAGTTGTTTACCGGGAACTGCATCCTTCCAGGCAGTTGATGTTTAAATGCAAATGTTTAGTTTCATTGTTTGGTCCCAATATTGACGACTCTGCTGCCTTTAGCATTTAGGGCAAAGTGATCAATGTATGCAGTACCTCTTTTAAACATGCATTTACAGTTTAGGTCATTTCCTTGTTTTTTAAAGAAGTGACACTGAATCACATTATTCAGACTGCTCTAGAAAAAGAATATTAGGACAGTTGGTAGCCCATTTTTTAAAAAAATGTAAAAACGAACATTAGGAAAAGCTTTATTTCACTAAGAATTTGCAAGTTTCTCCCTCTATTATTCTGCTCCTCTTGTTCTTTCTCAAATGATTCACTGGCAGTGTAATTCTCCATTTCCCCTGTGGCACAGTGGTTAAATGCCTGTACTGCAGGTAAAACTGTACACATGACCTGGGGTTCAATCCCAGGTAGCAGGCTCAAAGTTGACTCAGCCTTCCATCCAGGTTGTTAAAATGAGTACCCAGCTTGCTGCGGGGTGGGGGGGTGGGGCAATGTGTAGCCTGCATACTGTAAATTAAAAACTGTAAACCGCCCAGAGACTACTTGCAAGTGGTATGGGGCGGTATATAAGCAGAACACTTTTTTTTGCTTTTTGCTTTCTTCATGGTTTCCTTTGATTGCTATGATCAGTACTTCAAAAGAATAATTTACACCCTTTTCTAACACAAAATCTATAGCTCATCTGAAATATGAGAATGAAGAATTACATCACAATGACTTTATCAATACTTCTCTGGTCAAGCATCCTTCATAGTTCATTTTGTTTGTTTGCTGAAAACAGTAAATCACTTGACAGCATTTCTTGTCTTGCTAAATACAATGGAAAGAAAACAAATGACTTTGAATTGCAAATGTGAAAGATAAATGTAAAACTACTGACATTGGAAACAATAGTATGCAAATTGGGTATTATATTACAAAGATAGTTGATGCCATGTGGCAGGCCAACACTCCTTACTCAGCCAGACTAGCTGTGCTATGATCAGATATTTCATTGTGGGTGTCGCTAAAATGGCAATCATTTGGTTTTGATGATGACACAAAATCAGTGTTGGATTATGGAACTCCACTCAGTGCACAGTGTTGGAGTTATTTCAGCCTCATATGTTGCCTTTAGGAAGTTTGGCTGCTACGGGTGGGGGTGGGGACCTTCTGGGTGAGGACCAGTTATTCTAGTATTAAGTTTTTCTTTGCCTGTCTCTGATTTTAAAGAGAGCCTTGCTTTTCTGCTCAATTGTATTTCTGCCTCTTTTTAATTCTTCCTCCAGTTTAGCCTGCTAGAGTGCTGCCGAAGGATTTGGTCTGTAGGTGTTTGCTGGGAGCAGGTTATAATTTGCAAAACCCTCCATGGCTTGGGACCTGAGTATATGGTGGAGCGGATCACCCAAAGGTCAGCTGTGGCCCAGCCCACCAGACCATTGCAGGCTTTCTTGCTCTGGATAGCCACCCCAAGGGAGACCCGTAAGGCATTATTCCATTATTGGGCCTTCTCAGTGGCTGGAATAAATTACCTAGTGAGATTCACCTTCCTGAGTCCCTCCCAGCCTTCAGGAAAGCTCTAAAACTTTGCTTTTCGAAGAGGCTTATGGCAATCGCTGTTGTTTTCTGTAGTTGCTTTGTTCTGGTTCTGTTATGCCACTGTCCCTCTTGCTGGGATTATTTGTGTTTGTTGTTTTTAACTTGTTTTACTCTGTTTTATCTGCTTACTTTGCTCTTTCGCCCTGTGAACCACCTAGAGTTCCTGTGGGAAAGTTGGTGTGATCAATAAGTGCAATAATAAATAAATAAATAAATAAATAAATAAATGTTTCAATCAATTGGTTTTCTGTACAGTATGTTGTATTCTTATCTTTTGTATTGTAAGTAAATGAAATCGTTTAAATTCTTTCTACTTGAAATGTCTCTGAGTGAATTACTGAGACTGTAAGTGCCAGTTGATGAGAATGGGATGAACTAGCCATGGAGATTTTGAAGCTACTTCTGCTCTGTGAATCCTTGCACGTCTGCTGCATAGCTGGAGAAATATAACCAGAAGTTCACAACTCGGCAACATGCAATTAAGCACACAAGCACTTACTAGTATATTCTTGAGTTCCATTCAGTCAGTACATATCTGGTTCTCAGCCACAGGCTTAAAGACAAGTGGTTAGTTGTTCTCCTGTCATTTTATTCCCTCACCCCTTCCCACTGCCCTGTCACCTACTTACCTTATCTGCCACCACCGCTGCTGCCACCATTTTTTAAAAAAGAAATTTTACTTTGCCAGCCTTTGGACCAACTAGGGGACAGCTGCATATGTCCCTGCCTAGCATAATGGTGGTGGCAGCAGCAGAAGGAGAAAACAATGTGAGGAGGCGAAAGGGCAGTGGAAAGGGGGTAGATTGTGGGAAAGGCTTGTGGGTCACTTATTATTATTTGATTTAATTATAATTTTTTTATTTTTTATTTTTAGGGATGCAAGCTAGGTTGCCTAGCATGCACTTTAAGGGATAAACAAAAGTTAATATGCATCACTTCTTATTTGTCAGGATCTCCAGACTTGACCAATACCAAGTAATGAATATTATATAATAGACATGGGCACGACTTGGCGAAATTGTCGTTTCTGTTTTCGGATATCGTTTCCGTTACGTAACGGAAACGGTAACGACAATTAAGCTGTCAAAACTCGAACTCGAACCAAAAAAAGAAAAATTGGGTCTGATTTGTCATTGTCGTTCCTGGCATCGCACGGTGATTGCGCGATGCCAAGCGGCAGAGAAAAAAAGTTTTAAAAATAAAAAACACCAATTCCCGGCCAAAAAAGCAGGCGAAAATATGCCTGCCTGAGGGCACCTACCAGAGGGGTGGTTTCTGGGGCAGGGGGGTCCCCAGCCTCCCCCCTTCCTGTCCTGGGCTGCTGGTACCGGGCTGGGAGGGGGCATCCTCGGCGTCTCCATTTGCCATGCGGTGCGGGGGGATCCAAAATGGCGTCCGCAATATTTTTTTTGAAATCGTGGTCCAAAAAATCACCAAAGCACCACAGAAACATGCGAAAATTAGCTATTTTAAATGCTTGAATTTTTACAGTAGCAGCAGTGGGTTTTTTATAGCAGTAAAAGGTCGCACTGATTTTATTTTATTTTATTTTTATTTTTATGTTTTTACACCTGCGCAATGATGGGCTGGCCATGGGATGGGACCATGCAATTTTTTTGACCCATTCTACCAATCACATGGTCAGGTTTTGACTGACACTTCTGGATGTGCAAGAGGGAATAAAAAGCCAAGGCACTCCCAGAAGAGTCGCAGTCCGGGCTTGGATGTGGGTGGGAGAGGGTTGTGTGTAGCTGGCTGCTGTGCTAGACTAGTTTCAATTTCGCGGAGCCTTTAGATTTCAGTTAGGCAGGCAGGGAGGGAATTGATTCAATTGAATTTTTAGGAAATAATAATAATTCCTATCATTCTCTGTCTGCTGTGGGGAATAGCAACACAGTTTATTCTTTTTTATTCTCCTGCAGTTTGTTAGGATTTCTTTTCTGATAGTGCTTCAAAGGGGGGGGGAGGTTTGAGTGGGAGGGGAGGTGTGGATTTATTTAAAAAATTTCATTTGCTTGGTGGCAAGCCAAGGTCCTTTCATACCCTGCCTGCAGCTCTGCTGTGGGTGCACTGCCCACTTTGTTTGCAAAAATTGCAATTGCTTTATTCGATGCAGTCTTGTGCAGCAAGTCAGTTTAAAGTGTTTTCCGCCTGCTCTGGGTTTTTTGCGGGACCCGCGCCCGCTGCCCGCGTGCCCGCCCCTCCCCCCTGCCGCTGCCGCCGCCCACTCATGCCACCCCGCCACCCCGCCTGCCACCTAGGGCGCAAAAACACCTAGCGCCGGCGGGACGCCACTCGCTGGGACGTCAAATCGTACGAAATCGCGGCGGCGGTAACGACAAATGACAAATGACATGACAAAATGACAAATTTTAAAAAAAAATAGTGAAAAACGGAAACAACCCAAAACAACAACTCGAAAAATTTTTTTCTGGTCGTGCCCATCTCTAGTAGATAAATAACCAATTTCTGACAGATATCACAACTTGTTTTGTTTTGTTTTAAATTCGCCCTCATCTCTAGTGAGTACCCAGTAGGCATGTGCTGCAGGTTTGGAATTTATTTGGACTCTGAAAAAAAGAGAGGAGTACTTGCCCGTTTCTAAACCAATCTGTCAGAAAGCAAAGGAGCCTAAAGCTGTGCTGCAACTGAAGGAGCCCTTTCCAAAGCACCAAATATTCCTTCAACACTGAAAATTTGCATTTCTTTTTTTATTTTCCAGAGATGCAGAGTAGTGGGGGGATTTTCTTTTCTTTTCTTTTCTTTTCAGACAGCAGTCTAGGTCCAAAGGTTTGAGCACCTGTGTATTTGAAATTTATACCATCATGTGAAATTTGTTTCGGGTAGAATATAGTAACATTAAGAATACATCATAGCAGAGAGTGCAAGAAGGGAGTAGGAAGGAAGGAAATGAAGATTTTTCTATAAACTAGAAGTCAAACAGAGTTGATGTCAGTCAATTTTAAACCTCCCCATCTTGTTTCAGCATATTTTTCCTTCCTTTATCATGTTTCCCCCAAGTATTCAGACATATGGAGATATATACAAATAATTTAGAATACTTCGATACAAATAAAAGTAGGTAACCTATGAGTCAGCTGAAAGCAAATAGGTTGCAATTCATAAGAGAAATAATTCAGACCAAATTGAACTTTGCACAGTTTTATTATTCATCATTTAACAGAACTATTGCTAAGGCCTTGTATGCAGAGCATGTTGGAAATTTGCCACATCATATCACTTTTTGTGTGTGTGTGTGTGAATAATTTACCTGCCTGACTTTGAGTCACTAAGCTTTTTATTTCGGAACACACTTACTTCAATCAGTGTGTATCTGTTTGATGCTGAATATCTAATGGATTGTTCCTGGCTTTTAAACTTATAATTGAGAGAGAGTTTTAAGTAAAACAACTCTGTTGGCCTCCTCCACTACCCTATTATTATTATTATTATTATTATTATTATTATTATTATTATTATTATTATTATTATTATTATTATTATTATTATTATTACACAGCAGACAAGATAACTATGCTGGGTTTTGTATTACAAATCCCTAGTCGAATGCTTCACAAGTGTTTAGGACTATGTGATGTATCGGCAAATTATGCGAGCAGATCCCAGTAAGGTGGCCTTTTGCAGCTGACTGGTGGTGATTTTGTCAACTTTCATTTCTTCTAAATACTTGCTTAGCTCCTTAGGCACCGCACCCAGCATGCCGATTACCACTGGGACCACCTGTATCGGTTTATTCCAGAGTCTCTGAAGTTCTATTTTCAGATCCGGATCTCGGGTAATTTTTTCAAGTTGTTTCTCGGTGACTCTACTATCACCTGATATAGCAACATCAATGATCCACACTTTTCTTCTTCTCCACAATCATAATATCCAGGGTATTATGCTCCAAAACCTTGCCTTCTTCTTCTTCTTCTTCTTCTTCTTCTTCTTCTTCTTCTTCTTCTTCTTCTTCTTCTTATTCTTATTCTTATTATTATTATTATTATTATTATTATTATTATTATTATTATTATTATTATTATTATTATTATTACTACTACTACTACTACTACTACTACTACTACTACTACTGCAGGAATGCAGAGGAACTAGGATTCCTCTGTGACAAACTCATGTGAGTGTTCAAGACCTTACTGCCATTCTATGAACTGAATTGGAATTCAATTCATAGAACTGGAAGGTATAATAACCATATAACAAATATCACTGATTTGTTATTTCTGAGGATAGATAAGACATTCATTCATCCATCCATCCATCCATTCACATTTGTAAACACATTTGCATCACTCTTCATTCTATGGCTATGATAGCAGTGTACCATAATACATTTTATTGCTGTTTATAAAACAATATAAGCAATAAACTAAAAAAAAATCTCCCCCTCCAAAAAAAACTAAATAAAGCACCAGGAGTAAAACATAGTTAATTAGCAGAGTCAAACCTCTCAGCAAACAAAAAGGGCTTGAACTGGCAGCAAAACGATTGTGGTGCCAATGGCCATGAGGAAATTATTCCTTTGCAGAAGCACTGCGACTGAGAAGACTCTCTCCATTGTAACATTATGAATTCAAGAACCTCAAGAAAAGCCTCCCCTGAGTTACTAACTTGAAAGTAGCTAGTTAAAAATGAGAAGTTTAATTATTTAAATTGACCAGTACAGGAGGCATAACTAATTTGCAATTGATAACACAGGAAGCTATCTTGCACTAAATTCTCCCGGGGACTGTCAATTTTGATTGGCAGTGGCCTCCAGGGGTTTTTGGCAAGATTCATTCCCAACCTTACTATAACACATCTACTGGAGGTATCGTCTTTAGAAGAATATCAGCAGGAGGATGTGTACTCTGATGATCCAAAACAGTCACATCAGACAGCAAAGAATCAGAGAGACCAGGTCTGGAGTAAGAGGATGAGGAAGAGGCTCCTTCCAGCCTCCAGTGACTACTAAGTACCCCAAGGCACCACAATGGCCAGAGGCAACCCAGAAAAATTCTCATAACAAAAGGAGGTCACTTTGGGAAGATAGGATTTCTTTCTTTCTTTCTTTCTTTCTTTCTTTCTTTCTTTCTTTCTTTCTTTCAAAACCTTTTCTTCCCACCTTTGTTCTTAAATTCTGTCTTACATCATTGGACAGCAATATTTAAAGCTGAAAAAAAAAATAAGCATGTATTGGTGCATTACATAATTAAAATACAATATCTAAAGCTAATAATAATGAGTAAAAGAGGCAGTTTACATTATTAAAAGACAATATAAATGCTGAAACAATAAGCATACAAATAGTAGAGCAGTAATGCAATATTTGTCTAAAAGTCACACTCATATAGCCTGTCACTGATGGAAAGCTTCCCTGATATTTATTCATATTTATTATTTATTTTTATATTTATATACCACTACCAATTTTCCCAGGCAGGAACTCTGGGCAGTTAATGATGCAAATTGCAAAAGGTATTTCCCTGCTGTGGAAGGATAGTAAAGATATGGCCAGCCTGGCCTTCTTGTGAGAAGATGTGCCAAAATCTGGGAGCAGCAATAGAGAAGCCCTTCTTAAGGACATTTTTATTTTATTTTATTTTTACACTGCCTATCTGGCAATAAAGGGCATTTTGGGCAGTTTACAGCACAATAATGGAAAAAAAACCCTATAATGATTTGAAACAATAAGCAACAATATATACAACTCAAATCAAATTAAACATCACACACAAAGATAGTACACAATAAAGCCTATAATTAGTTGAAACAATAATTTTGTTTGGAGACAAGGTGGCAGAATTGATAATATAATGCTGAAAGGCCTACCCTGAAGCCTAAGTTTCTTCCCAGATAGCTCATCTGTGCGATAGCTTATCTACTCTTTTATGTATTTTGCCTGTGTTTCAGATTTTTGCTAGTTATTCAGCCATGACTTGTGGGCTGCTTATTTTTCTATTTCTATTTCTGAGTTATTCAGTTCTGCAGAATGACCTTGGGTGTAGATATTTATCATTGGAACTGTATGGTGGGGCTTTGATTTCGGCTCTATTTTTTGATAATGGCTTTCAATTGTTCTTCCCATGGAATGGGAACTAACTTCTTTGTCTATCCCTTTTTGTCACCGGATTGATTTAATTATGCCACCGACTTCACCTGACTTAGAACCATGATGCCTAGTCCCTTGGCATTATCCAGCAATCTCTCATCCAAGTACTAACCAGATATGGCTGTGGTTCATAATCAGAAGACAGCACATGTGTTCTGAATATGTCAGGATGCTTCATTTGTGTGTGTGTAACATTAAATGCTACATTTGTCATTAGTCCTGCAAGGTAAGTTCCATTAAATCTAGTAAGACTAGCAGGATTTATTCACACAACCACGTATAGAACTGTTGTCAGAAGTACTGGCAGGTTTATAGGGTGAAAGTACAAAGATAGATCTGATGACTAATGCTGTTATATTTATTTACAGAAAGTCAAGTCTAGCCTCTGACAGTTTTATTTTAATGGAAGAAAACATTTGTTACCATGTCATGGGCTGTGGACCGGGAATTTCCCAGAAGACTGTAAGATACAGCAGGAGCCACAACCACGAAGGAAAGGAGGGATAAGAGTTTGCATGAATTTACCCAGTTCCCCCCACAGTAGGAATATAATCCATCAGAGTTTGAGTTACAGGTTCATTCTGACTAATAAGGGGAATATTTCTATGACAAGTCATATTTTTTCTGTGGCCTATATTTGAATTTACAGGTGGGCTTCAGCATCTTTATGAGTAGAGATGGGCACGACTTGAAAAAAAAATTTTCCGAGTTGTCGTTAGTCGGGCCGGTTCCGTTTCGGGTCGTTTCCGTTTTTCGCGAAAATTCACAAAAATTAGTCGGTTTGTTTTTTTGTTTTTTTGTTTTCATTAGTACTGTTCTTTGGGGGGGAGCGGGCTCCTGGAGGCACCTCTGTGGGGTGGGTGCCTCCTCTGGCCCGCTATAAAGGGAAAGCGGGCTCCTGGAGGCACCCGTGGGTGCCTCCTATCCTCACCCACTAGGAAAGGGAAGCAGGCTCCAAGAGACCCCTCAACATGGGGGTCTCCCCTCCTCACCTACTGCTGCTGCAAAATGCTATGCAATAGCCACATGGATATGCATACCAGTTGCGGACAGTGAGACTAGTGATGGCAGTGAACCCAGAGCCATAGGTGATGCCTAACTAAGGCTCTCGCACCACCATGTCTCACACAGAAGGGAATTGTACTTGCGTGTAGTGCAATGCAAGTAGATCTGGCTTAGGGTTAAGGTGGGTTAGTGCAAGGGCTAGGGTTAGGCTAGTGATGGGTAAGGTTATGGTGGGCTAGTGGGTTGCACCTCTGGGTGCCTCTCTGACCCACTAAGAAGACAGTCTGTGACGTATGGGTACGGAGTCAAGGGTTAGGGTTAGGGTTATGGGGCTAGGGCAGGTTTTAGGGGGCTTTTTTTCCCCCACCCCCCCCCCCCACCCCCCCCCCCCCCCCCCCCCCCAACCCGCACATCCCAGAAGTCTCCATGGCCAAGTGGCCATGCAATTGGTGGGATGGCTCCAAAAATTTGCATGGTCGTCCACTCCCACATGGCTGGCCACTCGGCCAGCCCATCATTGCGCAGGTGTAAATAAAATAAAATAAAATAAAATAAAATAAAATAAATGGAGGACAGAGGAGGAGAGGAGAGACATTTTGTTGCAAGAAAAAACCCGCTGCTACTGTGAAAAATCTGGCAGTTTATAAATTTTCGCGTGTTTCTGTTGTGCTTGTGTGTTTTTGGACCACGATTTCAAAAACAATATTGCATTCACCGCCCCATTTTGGATCCCCCGCCCGCACCGCATGGCATGGCGAGTTCGGCTGCCCAGGACGGGGGGGAGGCAGGACCCCCCCTCCAGAAACCACCCCTCCGGTAGGTGCCCTGCGCCCTTAGTGAAGCAGGCATTTTTTCGCCTGCTTTTTTGGCCTGGAAATGGGTGGGGGGAGAGTTTAAAAGTTTTTTTCCTGTGCCGTCCGTGCCGCTTGCTTGCGCTTTAATTGCGGCGGCCGGCGGCGAGACTGGGCTTTTTGCTGGCTGCGAGCCTGCGGCGAGTCCCACCAGAGCAGCCCAGGACGGGGGATGGGGGGAGGCCGGGGACCTCCAGAAGCAACCCCTCTGGTAGGTGCCCTGAGGCACGGCAGGCATTTTTCCGCCTGCTTTTCGGCCGGGAACCGTTTTTTTTTTTTAACTTTTAAAAACTTTTTTTCTGTGCCGCGTGGCATCGCGCGATCGCGCAATGCAAGGAACGAGCACGACAAATCAGACCAAAATTGTTCATTCGTCGGTTCAAGCTCGAAGTCTGGCGGAGTAATTACCGTTACCGTTTCCGTAGAGTAACGGAACCGAGTAACGGAAACGGAAATGGGAATACCGCTAAGTCGTGCCCATCTCTATTTATGAGTAACCTGGCAAGGAAGGCATATTTAAACTTGCTTGTGAGTTCAAGAGTTAATTGCAGAGGAAGTGTGAAATGTCATAGAAATCCTTCCCCTCCTCGCTGGAATTGTGAATTCTGGTTGCAGTGTTGATGAGACAGATACTCCAATCATTACAGGACTCTATGTGCATAGGGAGCCATTTTCCCATCAGCCATCTCAATTAGGTTTTGTCAAATAACCAGGCTGTTGTTCAAACAATTAGCTCTGAATCTATGCACAATTTATGTTGCTATGGAAGATTTTAAACATTACCATTGAAACAACAATGCACAAATCACAATGCCAATTACATGTTTTTAAATAATTTCCATAGTTAAAAATCAACTAGGGCTGTAAAATAAAATTGATGTGCATTACTTGGGTTTAATATTCAACAAATTGAGATATATATGTATCTTCTTTGTTTTCTGTCTCCACAGAAAAACTATAGATCACAATGTTATTTGGATACCTCTGATCTATCCATAATGAATATGCAAAATGCAATAGAAGTTTTATAAATATGGAGTAGCGCAGCAGGTTGAGCAGAACAGGTTACAGGTAGACCTTAAATCTCTTAGTCATGATGGGGACAGCCATATTTGTCTCCACAGCATCTTTTCCCATTTGCATATGAAGTACTGGATGAGGGCTCATTTTCACTCTGTGTGTTGGGCAACAGTGAATCACGCTGCCTCTTCATCATGTGCCACCACACTCTCTTTTTTCAGGAATCTTCTTTCAGTACGTACGGTGTTGGCCTACAGAGAGACTGAACCATTGTAAGGCAGGTCCCAATGCAATTATATCTGAATGTGCATCTCACTCCTTTCACACCAGAGATGGAGGAGAGGTGACTAGGCTCTGGAGGGAGCATCTGCCCTGTTTCAGCCCACAGACAACCATGGGATGCCTCAACTCCCTATCTTTTTAAAAAATAAATGTTCCAAAAAGCTTTTAAATTGGTGTTCGTACTTTTGCGTGTTCCTGGGGACAAGATGGGACTTTTTTAAAAAAATGAAGCAGTAACAATGACAACAGCACTAGGAATGGTTTTGGTTGATAGTTCTTTGGCAGGTTCTATCCTCATACTGATTTTATTATACCTGATCCTTGTTTGGTGCCCCTTGTGTCTGGACCCAAGACCATTGATTGCACATGTTTGTTTGGGCACATTTTAAAAGGTGGGTATGTATGGAACTGAGGACATGAAGTCAAAATTGAATTTCTCTTTTTTTAAAAATGAAAAAAAGACAACTAAGGGCCTTTTTACATGACCCCTAAGATCTGCTGGCCACTTAAATTCGGACCAGAGATCTTAGGGGTTCGTCGCTCTTCCTTTGTCCCCACCCCCTCCGCACTTCCTGGTTGCTGGCTGCGTGAGGGGAGGGAGAAAAAGAGAAAGAAAAGCATGCCGCTCACCTGGTTCTGCCTCTCGTCTCTGTAAAAGTAGCTCTTAAAGGGGCGGGAGCCAAAAAACAACAAACAGAAGCAAGGAGAGCCCCGCACTCACTATCGTTACACCGGATCAAATAATTTTCACTGTCCCAGAGCAGGTACAAGAAAAGTGCGCTGGGACGCGCTAAAGTGGGCGGGGTCGCACTTAATTTCCTGTTAACTCCAGAGATGGTGGGTAAACATTTTTAAGCTCCGGAGCTGGGAGCCATTTGCCCCGGAGTTTAGGGGTCGTGTATAAATGCCCTAAATCATTCTTTGCACTTAATGTTTTATACAACACTGGCATGTGGAGAACTAGCATATCTGGAACCGTCACACCTACTTTGCTCAATAAAATAGTACATTTTTCAGGCTTTAGCTTGAACAGGTATGAGAGCTGGAGACCATTTTCAGTACCAGTCCTGAGCTTTATGTGAAATGATAATGAAGAAGAAGTTGCCGATCACCAGATCACAAATAAATGCCCCTTACTATTAAATAATCAATAAATCAGCTCCCGCCTGTCTATTGTAGCTTTCAAAAATGTATATATAGTAATTTCACTGTTTTCATGCTGGAATTAAAGACTAAATGATGGAAGAGTGAGGTGAGTGATGTCAGTGAGACTGCAAGGGCAGTTGGAAAGGAGAAGAAAAGATCTCTTGGAAACTTTAATTTCAGCAGCTGTTTTCCCCCACACCTCTAGAGAAAAGGGTGTAGTATGTATATAACAGAGAGAGTGTGTTTAGGAAATGAGCAGAGGCATAGGTAAAGTTAGGCCTAAATTGGTTTGGATAAGTTAGGCTTAGGTTTAGGTTGAATAAAAGGCCACGTGAAACATGATTAGGATATTTTGGGTGGGAGTATTATAACTCTCTCTAGCGGAGAGTTCCAGAAAAATATCTACTTCTGCTTCATTGACTATGCCAAAGCCTTTGATTGTGTGGACCACAACAAACTATGACAAGTTCTTAAAGAAATGGGAGTGCCTAACCACCTTACTTGTCTCCTAAGAAATCTATATGTGGGACAAGCAGCAACAGTCAGAACTGGATATGAAATAAATGACCGGTTTAAAATTGGGAAAGGAGTACAGCAAGGCTGTATACTGTCACCTTGCCTATTTAATTTATATGCAGAGTACGTCATGTGAAAGGCAGGACTGGATGAATCACAAGCCGGAATTAAGATTTCCAGAAGAAATATCAACAACCTCAGATACTCAGATGATACTACTATGATCGCAAAAAGTGAGGAGAAATTAAAGAACCTCTTAAAGAGGGTGAAAGAGGAGAGAGAGAGAAATGGGCTGAAGCTTAACATCTAAAAACTAAGATCATGGCCACTGGTCCCATCACCTCCTGGCAAATAGAAGGGGAAGAAATGGAGGCAATGACAGAGTTTATTTTCTTGGGCTCCTTGATCACTGCAGATGCTGACTGCAGCAATGAAATTAAAAGATGTGTCCTTCTTGGGAGGAAAGTGTTGGCAAACCTAAGCAGCATCTTAAAGAGCAGAGACATCACTTTGCTGACAAAGGTCTGGATAGACAAAGCTATGCTTTTTCCAGTATTGATGTATGGAAGTGAGTGCTGGACTATAAAGAAGGCTGATCATCGCAGAATCGATGCTGCAGGAGACTCTTGGGAGTCCCCTGGACTGCAAGGAGATCAAACCTATCCATTCTGAAAGAAATCAACCCTAAATGTTCACTGGAAGGACAGATGTTGAAGCTGGGGCTCCAGTACTTTGGCCACATCATGAGGAGAGAGGACTCCTTGGAAAAGTCCCTGATGTTGGGAAAGATTGAAGGCAAAAGGTGGTGACTGGGCCATTTTCAGAGTGATCCAGCTGATGACAGCTCAGCTGGACCCCTTTAAAATGGCCCAGTTGCCATGGGGGGCTCCTGCAGTGGCAACTGAGCTATTTTTAAAGGAGCACAGCCAATGGCAGCTCAGCTGGATCACTCTGAAAATGGCTCCTGGGCATCAAATCTGATGCCTCAAGGACACAGGGGAGCCCTCTGACTCCAAGGTGAGAGGTGCTGCCTGAACCCTCTCCAGCACTGAATCAACAGTGCAAGGAGGAGAAGGAGGTGGTGGGGGGTGCCAGAGCAGCGGCGGGGACTGTTTCGTTTCATTTCATTTTATTTCTTACATTTTTTTTAAAATTCATAAGAAACAAAACAAAATGAATTGGGGGCGGTCACAAAATGGAACAAAATGCTATTTTTCGATTTCGTGCCCATCCCTAACTGAAACATTTTGCTGCTCATCCAAACAGCTTTGTCAGTCTGAAGAAAGCTAGTTGCGAGTCCTCCATTTTATAGTTCACTTTAACCTCATGTCACCCTTGTCTGACATAGGCTCATAAGATAAACAATGGCCTGAATAGGCTGATTAGGTTGACAATAGGCTCATTAGGGAAGGTTAAAGATAGGACTTTTACACACCTTAGTCCATTTTCCATCTAATGATCCTACTGTCTACCTAATGAGCCTATTCAGGCCACTGTTCATCTTAAGAGCCTATTTCAGACCAGGGTGACATGAGGTCAAAGTGAACTATGAAATGCAGAACTCGCAGCTAGCTTTCCTCAGACTGAGGAAGCTGTTTGGATGAGCATTGAAACATTTCAATCTCTCAATAAAAGAAGTTCAGTTGCTATGACTCAACTTCATGGTATACTAGAGTAACAAGTAGAGATGGGCGTGGAATGCCAAAATGGCATTTCATTTTGTTTTTTGTTTTTCCTCACCACACTTCATTTTGTTTATTACAAAATGATTTTTTAAAAACAAATTTGTTTCGTAATTTGCTTCATTTCGAGGTTTTTTTTGTTTTTTGAACTTCCCACGGCCCCATCGGTGCTTTTTTATTTCTTTTTTTTATTACTGCAAGTGCCTAGCAGGGGGGCACACTACAGCTGATCAGGGTTTTTTTTTAAAAAAAAACCCAACCAGCTCTAGTGCGCCTGGGCTCGGCGCTTAAAAAATATATATATTATTTTTTCTGCAAGTATTTTTTCCCCCGCGGGGGGTGGGGCACTACAGCTGACCAGGGCTTTTAAAAAAAGGCCTGGCCAGCTCTAGCACACCTTGTGCTCAGTGCTTTTTTTAATATTTTTATTTTTATTTTATTTTATTTTTCTGCAAGCCCAGCAGGGGGGCTGCACTACAGCTGATCAGGGCTTTTTTTTAAAAGCCCCAACCAGCTCTAGCCCACCCCGTGTGTGTCCCACTCATAGCACTGGTCATACCCTGGACCAGGTTTTTTTCTCTATGTCATCAGATTTTAATCTGAGGGTTGGGGACATTGTTCCCCTGCCTGTGTCATGCGCAGATCATCATTTGCTGTCTTTCCCCCTGTTGATTGCTGCCCCGTCCTGCAGGGAGCATCGGCCCCTTGTTTTGGGCATGCCCCCGAAAGCTCCTGGACCCCGATAGGTTCATGGAGGCCTTTGGGGTCCTTCCTGACGGACTGGCTGATGACCCGGTGGATGCCCTGATGGAAAGGTGGCATGAGGGTGCCACCAGGGCTGTTGACTGGATCGCCATCAAGTGCCTTCTTCACTGTGGAGCTCGCTCCTCACCGTGGTACACGGCTGAGCTGAGAGCTATGTAGCAAGGAAGGCTTGAGAGCAGATGGAGGAATAATCGGTCGGCTGTCAAGCCTCACTCACAGAATATACACACAAACAGAGTTCAGTCCTTTGCCAAGGTCTTTAGTGAAGAATCAAGCAAGTTCAAGTTCTTTGCCAACAATCAGGTGCCAGATAGATAACAGAATTTAAATCACAGTAATTACCAGTCCAGGTCAACACATGAATGTTTCACAGGAGCCAGATGACAAACCAGAGGAAATAGATCAAGCCGTTGTCAAGGAAACCAGTCCGAAGTCAGGCAAAACAGAGTCAGGATCAGGAACAGACTGGAATGTGGTCGCAAGTTCAAGTGACACGTTGCTTCCAGAGAGAACTCAAGGTGAGCTTGCCAGCTATATTCCAAAACAGGGAACACAACCTTACTTCTGGGAAGGCTCCTGCTAATACTCAAGGCTATCCGACCTGATTCTCCATCTACAATCAAAGGCCCTTTCTCTAGCTATGCTGGTAGCACGTCGTTGCAGAATCCTGCTCATGGCCCTTCTAGGAGATATGATTTCAGCTGAGTCATTAGACCCAGCTGACTAGAGCTGCAAGTCTCTCCAGTGGCTCTTCACCTGTTAACCCCTCGGGGTCAGGTTCTGTGGCAGGCAGGGTCCTGACATCAGCAGGTAATTGGGCTGCTGTTTGTGCACTGTCCAGGTGCTATGTTTATGCAATCAGGAACACCAAAACAGCTTACGCCTCCCTGAGAATTGGTGCGGCCTCAAACCGCCAGGTGGAGTTGTTCCGGGTGGTTCAAGACCTCACCAATCCTGGGCAGCCTAGGTCTCCTCCCAGTGATTTCACTGGTGAGCAGTTTGCAGCCTTCTTTAGATCTAAAATTGAGGCCATCGGTACCTATCTGGTTGCCCTAACCCCTCCTCTAGTATCCCAAGCACCACACCCCCTCGGTCACCTTGCCTGGTTGAGTTTGGACTGTTTTTCCAGCAGAGGCCTCCAGAGCTTTGGCTTATTGTTGGCCGGCGGCCACCCCTTTCGACCCTTGCCCATCCTGGCTTATTAAATCTGCCGGAGGGAGCATGCCAAAGTGGGCTTCATTTATCTCCACTGCTTACTTCAGGGAAAGAATTTTTCCCTCTTGCCTGAAGGAGACAGTAGTGAAGCCCACATTAAAGAAGGCCGGCTTAGTATTGGATGATCTGGCCAACTACCGACCGATTGTCATTGTTCCCTTCATGGGCAAGGTCATCGAGAGGGTGGCCGCTGTCCAGCTTCAGTCATTTCTGGAGGAAAATTATGTCCTCGACCCATTCCAGTCCAGGTTCAGGCCAGTTCGAGGGACCGAGGCTGCCCTGGTCGCACTGCAAGATGACCTCCTCAGGGAGGCTGACAGGGGGTTTTCTACCCTGTTGGTCTTCCTTGCTTTGTCAGCAGCCTTTGATACCATTGACCACAGTATCCTGCTGAATTGGCTCACCGAGGTGGGAATTGGGGGTTCAGCATTCTGCTGGCTTTGGTCCTTCCTTGGTGACTGATCCCAGCATGTTCACCTGGGGGACGAGCTATCAGCTGGGGGACGAGCTCCCTTGTGGGGTGCTTCAGGGGTTGGCAATCTCCCCTATGCTGTTTAACATTTATATGAGACCACTGGCTGAGGTCATTAGGGGATTTGGAGTTTGTTGACATCTATATGCCGATGACACACAACTCTACATCTCCTTTTCCACCGCTGCAGTGGAGGCAGTATGCTCCCTTGATTTGTGCCTGGAGGAGGTCATGGAATGGACCAGGACTAACAGGCTCAGACTTAATCCGGAGACAGCCAAGGTTCTGTTCTTCGGAGCACCCTCCTCTGGGTACAATGGCCCCCTCCCCAGTTTGGGAGGTGTCACCTTCCGGCCTGCGAACAGGGCCAGGAATCTGGGTGTGGTCTTTGATTCATCCCTATCCCGTGAAGCTCAGGTGATGGCTCTTTCCAAGATGGCTTTTTTCGATCTCTGCTGGATCACCCAGATTCATCCGTACCTAGATGAGGCCTCCCTGAGAACAGTTGTGCAGGCCCTCATGATCTCGAGGATTGATTACTGCAACGGCCTCTACATGGGGTTGCCCTTGACCCTTACCCAGAGTCTCCAATGGGTGCAGAATGCATTGGCCAGACTGGTGGTGGGTGCACGTAGATATGATCGCATCACCCCAGTTCTGGCCCGCCTGCATTGGCTGCCCGTGGTTCTCTGGATAAGGTTCAAGGTCCTGGTTTTGGTTTACAAAACCCTCCATGGCTTGGGACCCGAATACCTGTTGGAGCATATCTCCCAAAGGTCAACTGAGGCCCGACCCATTAGAATGTTGCAGGCACTCTCACTCCAAGTGGCCACACCTAGGGAGGAGCGTAAATCACTCACATGCAACCGCACCTTCTCTGTGGTTGGCCCCTCACTCTGGAACCCTCTCCTGAGTGAGTTGCGCCTTGCACAGTCCCTGCCTGCCTTCAAAAAAGCACTTAAAACCATGCTTTATCGGGAGGCATTTGGCAACATTTAATTTAATTTAGTTTTTTTTTCCTTTGACGCCTCTTGCTGATGACTCTCTTTTATTATTGCATTGTCTTTCTTTGGTGTTTTATTGTTCTTTTAACCTATTGTTAACCACCCGGAGTTCTTTCGGAAGACGGGCGGTATAAAAATATAATAAGTAAGTAAATAAATAAATAATAAACAGGTTTTCCCCATAGGAATGTATTGCTAATGCCTTCCTATGGAGAAACAAAAGAAACGGAATGAAACAGAAATTTCTGTTTCATTTCATTTCCTTTCTCTTCCAGAGTGGGGTTTGTTATTTGCTTTGTTAGGGAATGAAACAAATAACGAACAACAAAACAAATTAAAAATTCATTTTGTGCCAATCTCTAGTAACAAGACATCATCCAGTGTAGGTTCTACAGGTAGTTTCACTCTAAGGGGAAAGAATGGAGTAGAGGGAAAATTCTGATTACTTATAGTTCCTAGACCCGAGCATTTCCAGTTTGCTACAAGGCATAGATACTTTACCAACTACTTCTCTTCCATACTTACTTAGAAGTGCTTTGTGAGAGTATGTATCGAATTTATGTGAGTGGCACTGTCCATTCACAGAAGCCTCTTTCAACCAGCGGATGCTTCAAAAATGAAGGGAGAAGAGATGCTATTTTTGCTGATTCCCAATTCTCTCTCCAGCCTCTTGAACCATCATTTTTTCACCAAGGGAAATGAAGAATGAGGGAAGTGGCAGAGAACAAAGGAAAATTTATGAAAATTGTTTCCTTCTGCTTCCATTTGAAGAAGCTTATGCTCACAAAGAAGCTTTTTGGTGAACAGAAGGAACATAATTTGACATAGCTCACTGAAATCAACAACATTTTTTCTGTAATTATTGCTTTAATATAATCTTGTTCTGTTTGCTTTTATACGATTGTTTCTCATTGATTGGAAATTCCATGTAAATTATCCTGGCATCAATCAATCAATCAATGTGCATTCTAAATAAATAAATGAATAAAGAAATAAGGCATTTGTATTTCTCAGACTGAGAGGAGGGGAGTACACCGTTTTTCATATAATTTTGTAATTTTAGGTCCTAAAGACCGTTTCTGAGGAGATCTTGTCTTTGCTTGGATATTCTTTCTCTGTTCAAGTTTGACTGTACATTGCAGTACATGGAACCTTATGAATGGCAAGTGTCCCCACCCCCACCCCCAGGATCATATTCACAAAGCTCTTCTTTTTTCCAGGCACAATTCAGATTGCTGGTGATAACCTATAAAGCCCCAAAAGACTTGGGTCCAAGCTATCTCATAGACCGTGTCTCCCTTTATAAGCCTGACTGTATGTTAGGAACATCAAAAGAGGCCTTTCTCTTGGTCCCACCACCTTCAGAGGTATGTTTGGTGGAGACATGAGAAAGGCCCTTCTCTATCATTGTCCCCAGTCTTGGAATTCCCTGACACAGGTGGCCAGGCTTGCCCTGTCTTTGCTGTCCTTACACAAGATATTTCTCTCTGGGGAAGCTTTCCTTTAGTTCAGGGATGTCTAAACTTTTTGCAAGGAGGGCCAGATTTGGTAAGGTGAAAATGTGTGGGGGCCAAACATTCAGCTGAGCCAGACTTTTGATGCACCTCTAGGACATGCCAGGAGGTGGGGAGGACACTGCACCAACACAGTCGGGGGCGGGTAGACTGGGCAGGGGGCTAGGGGGACGGATAGAGGCAGGGAGGGCAGGCATGCTGTAACTACAATCTCAGGTCTCCATCCAGTATGGGGAGGGGACAACTGGTGAAAGGATGAGCTGCTGGGGAGAATAGGCTGCGGGCTGCTCGGAACTTGAAAATGGCCCACATTTGGTCATGCCTGCTTTAATTGCTGACTGCCAGAGTGGGGAGTTTAAGTGAACTGTTGTGCCTTACTGCTTTGAATATGTTTTTGGTGTTGCTGTTTACACTTTTTAAAGTGTGGCATTTATATGATCTTTTTTTAGTATGAACATACTCTTTGTAGCTTTAAATAAATAAATAAATAAATAAATAAATAAATAAATAAATAAATAAATGACTTCCTGGGCTTCTTAGAATGTTATGGATTATATGCAAGGCATTTGAGGCCAAAATGCAACTTTGAACTCCAAAATTTAGTGCCAAGAATCCCTACCCTAATGGTGCCATTTGAACAGAACATAGACAGAATTACAACTTCTTGAAATACAAGAGCAATGTATGAAGCTCAAGATTAACAACAGTACAACATTTAGAATGTTATGCTTCCAGTTGCAGATGTTTATTGCAAGTTGTCTTGTGGACACTTCTAAATCAGAGCAGTCTAAATGTATTATTTCCTGAACCAAGAAATCCAAGTATATGTTTCAATATGCCCCAGTCAAGCACCATGGAACTACAGTGGTACCTTTGTTATGAGTACTTTGGTTTACGAGTATTTTGCAAAATGAGAAAATAAAATTGATAAAATTTTGCTTTGCTTTTTTGAGCAATGTCTTGCAAACCAAGCACTGGAGGTGCTCATTTAGTAATCACACCCTCCTCGGCCATGGCCATCACCATCAGCCCCTTGCTGCTGTCAACCCGGGAAGGGAATGACAGCAGAGCAGGCCAGGGTGTCCCTCCCTCCCTCATGGCCTGGCTTTCCTCCTCCTCCTCCTCCTCCTTTCTGTTTTCTCCTCCATTTTGGGATGGCAATCAGATGTTTCCTGGCAGGCTTCCAAGATGGAAGCTCCAATTACAGACTGCTGCCAATGGAAAGCACCTGTTTAGGATACAGATAGTATGTGAATTTACTTCATTGCATTTCAGTTTCATGCCACCCAAAAATCAAAGGATAGACTCTTTAATTATCTTCATTATATATTCTGATCTCTCCTGCTTCACCAGGAGAGCTACACAACAGGATACCGGAGATTTTTATAATAAAACATATAATAATACAGACAAGAATGAAAAGTCTTTGATAGTGCCTATACGGTGAAAAAGAAAACCTATTTGGTTTGTACGGGCGTTTTTACTCTGAGGTTGGTTTTGTCCGTTAGAGGAGACACTGTAAGCAAATAACCATTAGAGGAAAATTAGACAGGATTTAGCAGGGCTCTGTGAGCTGGAACGTATAATGGGAAAATTCATTACAGACTGACCAACTCTGAGAGCCGCATAGTGCTCAAAAGAGAGAAATAATTCATCCTGATTGTTTTTGCAAATGGTACTATATGGGCTGTTGGCCAACTCAGTTTGTTTTCTATTTATTTTTTCTGCCTAAAACCAAGAGCCAGAGGAAAAGAAGCAAGAAAACAGAAAACATATTTTTAAATATGGCATAGTTGTGCATACAAATATTCTTCATTAAAAAAATTATTTGACTTCTGAATGATCTCCTAGTTATTAGTGGTCAAGAAGGAACCTTTGTGATTTACAAAACAGAAGCTTATGATTAACACACATGGTAAAAGATAGTGCAGTTCCAGCTAAATGCTGCATGTTTTGTTTGATATACAAATGTCATATATGGCATTCACACTAGTGCTGCATCCACTTACTGCAACAATAACAATCCTTTTTCATCCAGATTTCCTTAGAATGTTTATACTATGTCTTCCTCAGTCACTTAGAATGGCAGGTCCGTTACTTTACATGTGCCAAGAAGTTCTTCCAGATGTTTTTGGCTGGTAATTCTCAGTTCTAGACCAAATTTGTAATATATGGATTATGAGAGTTGAAGTTAGCAAACAGCAGAAAAGCCACAACTGCCCAACTTTGGTGCCTAGTATTTTATACAATTTTATATAGAGATGACCCTAATAAATAAATACAGATAAAGAGTGGGATATATAAGTATCTGTTATCATTTTGGTACCACCACGCTATGTATGGTTCATCTAGTTGCATTCATTCTCTTCTACATTCAAATGCACAATCATACTTATGGTCACATCTCTGCACTCCTGTTCTTGCACACAATCATATGCCCATGAACACAATCTTCTACATTTTCGAACCTTGTTAAAGGGTATCAGGAAAGTTGTCCCCCCCCCATGTTGCATTATTTACTCCCAATGATAATTATGGAGAGTAGGAGATCTCCCAAGTTGATTCTACCATGCTCTTTGCCCCTCCAGGTTTCAGTAATAAAGTCCTCCGTAAAAAAAGATTAAATCCTGACTTACTCAAACATTCTATTTTTCATCCTTTTGTGTAGTGTATCAAGCATCAAAAGTTTCCAACATTTCCTGACTTAGATTTTTTTTAAAACTTGATAGTGGAGTTCCTAAATCTGTGATAAGAGACAGAAGGTGGTTTAAGAGTTATGCTTGCCTGATAGTCCCTTTCCAATCTATGCCATAAACTTCCATGCTGCTAGAAAACACACTCTGGATGATTTCCCATCCCACTTCAATAGGTTTTAAGAATACACAGGAAACTGAAGGAGGAAATTACCATCCCTTGTCCCACTGATGGAAATTCCCTTGAATCCTGGCCCACATAAACAAAAAACAGAATACAGAATTCTAACAGAAAATTAGAGATCGGCATGAACCAGAAAACTGGTGGTTCTTGGCTCATGGCTACCCATGAACCATGAACAGACCATGAAAAACCCCTCAGAAAAACAAACCAGTTCATGGTTCGTTATTTGGGTTCTTCCTGGGGAGGTTACCGGGTCCTGCTGCTTTCACCTCCTCCGCCACCACCATGAGCCACTGGTACCATATTCATAGGCAGTGGCAGACTCCTAACATGAAGGCCAGGCCTACTGCTTCTGCGCATGTGCCTGCCTATGAGCTGGCCAGATGGCACATGCTCAGAAGCAGTGGCCCAGCTTCCAAGAGCCAGCCACTGTCTCTGAATGTGGCACCAACAACCCACAGCAGCAGAACAGGATGCCTGCACCAGGTCACAAACTGAACCATGAATCGAACTGGTTCATTGTTTTTCTGGTTTTCAGTTTAGTTCATGCCCCCCCCCAAACAAAACCATAATGAAAGCTGTGAGTATCTTAAGAAACAAAACAAAGCTAGATTGCATGTCAACCGTTGCCATGAAAGCCCCAAGGGCCAATTTTACTGAAAATTTATATCTCAGTTTCAAAATACATGATGAACCAAATAAAAATGTAAATTAGTTCCAAATTTAAAATGTCAAGTTTTTAGTGGTCTGGAAGAGCTAACACCTGTTAACATTTGTTACTGTAGTCACTTAATGGTAAAAATGCACATGGGACCCCCAAAATAAAAAGAATACAAAACAACTTGGTGTTAAAATGTGCTTCCTTAAAACATTTTAAAGGCCTCCTTAAAAGAAATATTTAAAGGAAATCTTCATATTCCTACACATTTATATGTACTTTACAGCAGGAGGAAGAAAATAATGTACAAAATATCTGCAAAAGTACATTGCAAATGTTGAAATTACAATTCATATGCTGTCAATATGAAGTTTTCAAAACAGAAAGAATTATAATAGCTTTAAGGATGCTAATGGCTGACATATTTTCTTTTTATGTGATGCATCTGCACTAATATTGTGATTAAGTATTTTGCTCAGTGAGGTCTGTAGCCATGAATTCATGAGCAAATGCATAACATCAAAATAATCACAGTCTGAAATGGTGTTTTAGAAGCAAGCTTTTGCTTTTCCATTAGTACTGAGCCCACCAGCTATTAACACTGCTGCTGTTCACTTGTTTGCCCATATGTATGCATTGTTGTGACTTACAATCATAGTCTTAGAATTCGATTATAAAACTCCTTGGTAATAGCCCGCTTTTAATGCCAGTCTGTTTTATCTTCTCCCAAAGCATAGCAGCAAAGTGAAGAACAGCCTTACATGCCACCTGTCAGAGAGACCTTTGTTTTATTTCGGACAACACAGATGAGCATGTAAGACTTGGGGCGGGGGAGGAATCACGTGGGGACAATCCAACATATATTAAGTCCAAATAATAAAGTTTATTTATGAATTTTGTTTGTTTGTTTGTTTTATAGGTCCACTTTCTCCTGATAAGGGGACACAAGGCAACTCACAATATTAAAAATAGAAATAAAAACATTACACATTTAAAAAAACAACTGTATTCTAATTAAAATACAATTATATAATTAAAAGCAAGTAAACATTAAAAAACTATGTTCACTCTAAAAAGGCATTCAAGCACTCATGATTATTAAGAGCCAGTCTGAAAAGATGGGTCTTCAGCATTCTGTAGAAGGACAAAAGGGAGGAGTGAAGACTGACATCTGAGGGAGAACACCCCATGCCCCAGGAGCTGCCACATAGAAAGCCCTCTCTTGTCTCCCCATTTTGAGCTGTGCCTGTGCTGGCAATGGAATTGAGATTAAGATGTCCTCTGATAATCTAAAATGCCCATATGGGGAGCCATGGTCCTTCAGGCAGCCTGGATCCATGCTGTATAGTGTATAGGGCTTTATAAGTAATGGCCAGCATTCTGAATGGGCCCCAGAAATGGACAGGTAGACAATGCAGTTATTTCAACCAAACCTGCTGAAGCTTCTGAACCATCATTAAAGGCAGCCCTGCACAGATGGTGTTACAGTAGCCCATGCTAGATGGAATTAAGGCATGTGTCACTGTAACCAAATCAGACATCTCAAGGAATAGGTGCTTCTGGCACACCAGTGTTCGAACCAGCACAAGCATATGAACATAACATAAGAACATAAGAAGAGCCATGCTGGATCAGGCCAAAGGCCCATCTAGTCCAGCATCCTGTATCTCACAGTGGCCCCGCCAAATGCATTTGGGAGTGCACAAGACTAGATATCTGTCTCCTGATACCACTTCCCTGCATCTGAAGTACCAAAGTTTTAAGCCTGGAGATTACACATCTCCATCATGGTTTGTAACATGTGATGAACTTTTCCTCCAGGAATCTGTCTAATCCCCTTTTGAAGGCATCCAGGCCAGATGCCATCACCACCTCCTGTGGCAGGGAGTTCCACAGACTAACAATATACTGGATAAAAAAATATATTTTCTTTTGTCTGTTCTCACCCTCCCAGCCCTCAATTTAAGTGGATGTCCTCTAGTTCTGGTATTTTGTGAGAGGGAGAAGAGTGGCCCTCTAACCACTTTGATCATGCCCGGCATTATTTTGTACATCTCAATCATATCTCCCATCAGAAGCCTTTTTTCCAGACTAAACAGCCCCAAATGCTGTAGCCTTTCCTCATAGGGGAGGACCCCCAGCCCAGTCACTCTCCTTTGAACCTTTTCTAGTTCCACTATGTCTTTTTTGAGATGCAGTGACCAAAATTGTACACAATACTCCATTGTTTTGTACAATGGCATTATAATGCTGATCATCAGTTGACACTGAATGAATGGAAATGCCATTGAGACTGAAAATATGGGTGGAACCTAGGTGTCCACAACTTGCTATCAAACTGTGATGAAAAAAAAGGCCTGTATAGGAAAGATGGTAGTAGTGAACTCTCAGTGAATTCTACTTAATGCAGGGGTGTCCAAACTTTTTGCAAGGAGGGCCAGATTTGGTGAGATGAAAATGTGTGGGGGCCGACTATTCAGCTTGAAGGGGGAGAAAGGGCGTGGTCTGTGTGCATCTGCAAAAGCCACATATGCTCCACTTTCAAGGTGCCCAAGGGCTTGGCAGCTGTTACAAGGCCCGGGAATTGACCCACACACACCCAAGATGCACCACTCCTCACATATGCTGCCGTCCCCTGCAAGGAGGTGGGGAATACGGAGCCAGGGGCAGGTAGGCAGGGTGGGAGGCTGAGGGGATGGACAAAGGCAGGGATGGCAGGCAAACCATAAAACTGCAAGCTGATGTCTCCAGTAGAGATGGGCACGAATTAGCGGTATTCCCATTTCCGTTTCCGTTACTCGTATCTGTTACTCTACGGAAACGGTAATGTGAATTACTCTGCCAGAATTCGAGCTCAAACCGACGAACAAACAATTTGGTCTGATTTGTCGTGCTTGTTACTTGCACGCGGCGATCGCGCAATGCCAAGCGGCACAGAAAAAAAGTTTTTAAAAGTTTAAAAAAAAACCGATTCCCGGTCCAAAATGGCAACCGCAATATTTTTTTTTAAATCCTTGTCCAAATCCCCACCAAAGCACCACAGAAACATGCGAAAGCTACCTATTTTAAATGCTTGATTTTTTACAGTAGCAGCAGTGGGTTTGTATTGCCAAAATGCGTCTCCGTTGATTTTATTTTATTTTTTTCTTAATTTATTTTTTTACACCTGCGCAACGATGGGCTGGCCATGGGACGGGACCATGCAAATTTTCGGAGCCATTCCACCAATCGCATGGACAGGTTTTGACTGACACTTCTGGATGTGCCAGAGGGCATAAAAAGCCGAGGCAGTTCCTGTCCGTCACAGTCTGGGCTTGGATCTTGTGGAGGGTGGTCAGGGCTGGATTGCTGCGCTCAGTCTAGTTTCGATTTCGCAGTCGCGGTCTCGGTCTCGCTAGGCAGGGAGGGAATTGAATTGATTTTAATTCGCAAAACATAATAATTTCTTTTATTCCCTGTGGGGAATAGCAACACAGTGTTTATTCTTTTTTGTTTTCTGCATTTTTGAGGAAGAGTTCCGTTTTTTATTTGCTTATATTTCGTTCAAGGGGGAGGGAAGATTTGAGTGAGAGCGGTAGGGGAGGGGAAGTGCTGCGGATTTATTTTGAAAATATATTATTTTACACTACCATACCATTTCTTTTGTATCCCAATTTCCCACCACGTTCATTTACTTGGCCAAGGTCCTTTTACCCTGCGCCTACAGCTTTTTTGCTGCTGTTGCGATTGGGGTTTTGGAAGGGAATCCAGCAACCCTATCCTACCCTAGTAGCAGCTTATAGTTTTATTCCATTTATTTTCTCTTCTACAGTTTATTAGCAAGTGGCAAGCAACAGCAAACGTCCAGTACTAGTGCTTGGAAGCGGAGGTTGGAGGCTGTGGATTAAATTATTTTAAAAATATTATACAGAGTACAGACTGAGTAGGCAGAGTCTCCCTCGCCAACCAGTGCACTCAAATTTCTCAAACACATTTGTTGGCAACAAGGCTAGGGCACCTTCCTCTGTAGAACATTTTACAATTTCATTTTACTTAACACTTATAGATATTCTTTCACTTGTCCAACACCTCATTCATTTTTTTGCAGTCAGGCACTCAAACAAACATTTGTTGAAGGGCAGGCACCCAGCCACCTCTATAGAACTTTTTCTTCAATTACATCTTTGAAGAAGTTCCATTCATCTTAGTTACTGTGCATTATTTGTGAAAGTTGGGCGCTGCCAGATTTTGCAAACCCCTTGCTTCTATTAGCTTGGTTTTTGTGCAGTTGTAACTTACATCTGTGAAGAAGTTAAGTTACAGTTCTCCTAATTACACTTGCCCTGTGCATTGTGAAACTTGTTTGCCAGGATTGGCAAACCCCTTGCTTCCACTAGCTTGGTTTTTGTGCTGTTTTTGTGAGTCAACCTCACTCATTTACTCGCCAGTTTGCCACCAGTCTACATACACAATTACATTTTTGAAGAAGTTACATTTCTCTTTGTTACACTTGCCCTGTGCTGTGCATTGAGAAACTTGTTTGCCAGGATTGGCAAACCCCTTGCTCCTATTTCCTTGTTTGTTGTGCTGCTGTAACTTGTGAGTCCATCTCACTCATTTACTTGCCACCACAGTCTACATACACAATCCAATTACAACTGTGAAGAAGTTACAGTTCTCCTAATTACAGTTGCCCTGTGCAGGGCATTGAGAGACTTGGGTGCCAGGATTGGCAAACCCCTTGCTCCTATTTCCTTGTTTGTTGTGCTGCTGTTGTGAGTCCATCTCACTCATTTACTTGACACCACAGTCTACATACACAATCCAATTACAACTGTGAAGAAGTTACAGATCCCCTAATTACAGTTGCCCTGTGCAGGGCACTGAGAGACTTGGGTGCCAGGATTGGCAAACCCCTTGCTCCTATTACCTTGTTTGTTGTGCTGCTGTTGTGAGTCCATCTCACTCATTTACTTGCCACCACAGTCTACATACACAATCCAATTACAACTGGGAAGAAGTTACAGTTCTCATTGCTACAGTTGCCCTGTGCAGGGCATTGAGAGACTTGGGTGCCAGGATTGGCAAACCCCTTGCTCCTATTACCTTGTTTTCTTGTGTTGCTGTTGTGAGTCCATCTCACTCATTTACTTGCCACCACAGTCTACATACACAATCCAATTACAACTGTGAAGAAGTTACAGTTCTCCTAATTACACTTGCCCTGTGTAGGGCATAGAGAGACTTGGGTGCCAGGATTGGCAAACCCCTTGCTCCTATTTCCTTGTTTGTTGTGCTGCTGTTGTGAGTCCATCTCACTCATTTACTTGCCACCACAGTCTACATACACAATCCAATTACAACTGTGAAGAAGTTACAGTTCTCTTTGTTACACTTGCCCTGTGCAGGGCATTGAGAGACTTGGGTGCCAGGATTGGCAAACCCCTTGCTCCTATTTCCTTGTTTGTTGTGCTGCTGTTGTGAGTCCATCTCACTCATTTACTTGCCAGCACAGTCTACATACACAATCCAATTACAACTGTGAAGAAGTTACAGTTCTCCTAATTACACTTGCCCTGTGTAGGGCATAGAGAGACTTGGGTGCCAGGATTGGCAAACCACTTGCTCCTATTACCTTGTTTGTTGTGTTGCTGTTGTGTGAGTCCATCTCACTCATTTACTTGCCACCACAGTCTACATAGACAATCAAATTACAACTGTGAAGAAGTTACAGTTCTCCTAATTACAGTTGCCCTGTGCAGGGCATTGAGGGACTTGGGTGCCAGGATTGGCAAACCCCTTGCTCCTATTACCTTGTTTGCTGTGCTGCTGTAACTTGTGAGTCCATCTCACTCATTTACTTGTTGCCACCACAGTCTACATACACAATCCAATTACAACTGGAAAGAAGTTACAGTTCTCCTCCTAATTACACTTGCCCTGTGCAGGGCATAGAGAGACTTAGTTGGGTGCCAGGATTGGCAAACCCCTAGCTCCTATTTCCTTGTTTGTTGTGCTGCTGTTGTGAGTCACTCATTTACTTGCACAGTTCCTTGGTTCTTTTCTTTACTATCACATTATACATTCCCTGGCCTGAGCCACAAGAAGTGAGAAAAATGAGGAGGGGTCGCACAGCTAGAGGGCAGGGGAGGGGGACCCCTACTAAGATAAATAGGGGCACGTTTCTGAGGGAAGGGACAGGAAGTAGTGCAGAAAGTGATACTGGTGCAACTCCCTCCCCGACTAGCAGTGCCAGTGGCACAAGCAGCACTGTGCCATCGTCTGTCACCGAGGGAAGCATGGATGAGGAGTACCAAATCCCATCTCCGTTATCTGACAGCCCCAACCTTGATCAGCAAGAAGACAAGGGCTCTGATTCTGAAATGGCATCAGAATCAGAATCGGGCTCCTTGTATCTAAACATGCCAGATTCTGAGGACCTGTTGGCAGGGACAGACTTAAGGCAGGCTCCAGGCAGTGGCGGAAGGAGCAGCCCTCTTTCCACCCAGAGTACCACCAGTGAGAGCAGTAGTACTACTCTACTTTCCCGGCAGGGCAGAGGCCACACCAGCACCACAGCAGCGGCAGTGGCAGGCAATAACAGAGGGGGCGTTACTTTCTGTAAGCCATGAGGGTGTCTCTGGGAGCATTTTGAGAACAGCCCCCAAGACGCAAGGATGGCGGTGTGCAAGATATGCAGGGTGGTCTTGCGCAGGGGGAATGACCCCAAACACCTCTCCTCAAGTGGGTTGTGCAGCCATCTGATGAGGAAGCACCCTGGGACTCTGCCTGGAACCCTGTCAGGCCCTTGCTCTTCAGGGAGGAAGAGAGGGGAAGAAGGGTTAGAGAAAGAAAAACACAGCTCCGCTAGTGAGAGTGGGAAGAGGCAGGCCACTCTGCAGGAAGTGGGGCTGTTGGGTGGGACTTTTGTCAGCCCGCGAAATAGGGCCAAAGCACAGGAGACCACCACACGAGTGGTGGGTGAAATGGTGGCCATGAACGGGTTGCCCCTCTCCTTTGTGGAGTCATCAGGCTTCAGGCACCTGATGAAGCACGTGGCACCATGGTACGAGACTCCATCCCGGCGTACCTTCAGCAGGCAGGTGATTCCCTCCCTTTATGAGTCTGTCAGGGACAGGATCCGGGCCCTGCTGCAGGCGGCCAGAGGGAGGAAGATCCACTTCACTTCCGACCTCTGGACCGGTGGGCACCACGGATACCTCTCACTGACGGCTCATTGGTGGCAACCCAAGGAGGTCCTGGAGCCCCGGTCAGCCCATGAGCAGCTGCAGGGGGAGGCACAAGGCAGCACCCCAAGAGGGTATAGGGTAGTGCTTCTCCAGGCACAAAGCATGGAGGACAATGCCACAGGGATCAACATTGCTGACGTTCTCAAGACAGCAATGCGAGAGTGGGGATTGGGGACAGAGGGACAGGTCAATCGTGGAGTCATGGTTACAGACGCGGGCCGTAACATGACCAACGCAGTTCTTAGGGCAGGGTTCCAGGGCATCGTGTGTGCAGCACACAAACTGCATCTAGTGGTGGGCGATGCCATTGGCCTGGGTGCACCAAAGGACTCCTGGAGTGAGGGGACCACGGAGACCAGGGCCTTGCTGGACAAGTGTCGGAAGACCGTGGGGCACTTCGCTCACAGCGTCAAGGCAGCCAGGATGATGCGTGAGAGGCAGGCGGAGACAGGCCGACCGGAGCACGTCCTGATCCAGGACGTGACCACCCTGTGGAACTCCACCCACGAAATGGTAAAGCGTCTGGTGGAGCAGAAGGAAGTGGTGGAATACATCATGTCAACCACCCCAGTCCTGCATGAGGGGAGGGAATTGGACCTTGGTGCTACCGAGTGGCTCGCCCTCTCCCAGATGGCGGGTATCCTGCAGCCTTTTGAGGAGACCACCCACGTCCTCAGCAGCTACAACGCCAGCCTGGGCCACGTTCTCCCCCTGGTCAATGCCCTTCGCCAACGCCTAGAGACCAGTATCCGGGAAGAAGGCAATCTTCTCCCTAAGAGCAGGGCATTGGCAGACAGGCTGTTGACCGGCGTGGAAGCCCGCCTTGGCCCACTAAGAAGGGAAAACGTGTATCAGATGGCCTGCCTGTGCGACCCTCGCGTCAAGGGTTCCCGGGCGGCCAGCACTGCCGAACTGAAATCCTGGAAGACGGAGCTATGCCGTCAAGTCAGGGCTGTCTCCGATGAGGGCCAGGCATTTCAGAGGGCGCACAGAAGCCAGAGCGATGCTGAGGAGGAGTCCTCACAAGGATCCACATCCCTCTGTACTCCAGGAGCGTTCACCCAGAGACCAGGTTCCGTTCCAGCAGCCAACTACCTGCCCTCTGCCCTAGCCATGGCAGTTTCCTCCTCAGTGGAGGCAAGGGAGGAAGAAGTAGCAGACCCCGCTCAGACCATGGTGAAGGAGTACATGGCCGAGCCCCTCCAACCCCTCAGCTCGGACCCACTGCACTACTGGGCCAGAAAGGCAGACCTCTGGCCCGCTCTTTCAACTCTGGCGTTGGACCTCTTGTCTATCCCACCCACCAGTGTCCAGAGTGAGCGTGTCTTCTCCCACATGGGAGATGTCCTGAGGCCGCGCCGCTGTCGCCTGGACCCGGAGACGGTGGAAAGGTTGACTTTCATCCGCTTCAACCTTTCCACCTTGGGATTACCCCAACACTCCAAGAACTAAGTTGCTGCCTGTAACCTAACCTCCTGCCTGCAATCCTCCATGCCCGCCTGCAAGCCTGCCTGCCTCCCCTTGGCCCTATGAGCCTGCCTGCCTGCCTGCCTGCCTGGCCCTGTGACTACCTGCCGACTCCAGTGCCTAATGCCTGCAAAACTGCCAGCTTGACTGCCTGCCTGCCTGCCTGCCTGCCTACCTGTATTCTCTCGCACACACAATTGAAGGGTACTATTAGTGGCCCAATTTTTCTAGCCCTGGCCTGTCTCCAAACCAGGCAGGGGCACTCAAAGTGTCATTGGAAAGGGTCTGTCTGTATTGGCCCAATGTTTCCCCTTTTCCAAGGCTGGTCTGAGAGAGACCCTAATACCTGCCTTCCTTGGTGCTTCACACCGTTCCCTGGGGTTTAGGCGCCAATCTGCTAACAAAGTGGTGAGGAAGCACTTTACAACAACCTACCTCAAAGGCTGAGTATCAGGGGGCAAGCTCCCCTCCTTACAGCCTTAAAGAAATAGACCCACCCAGTTCTCCTGCTTCCACTCTGTCTCCTTGGTTGCCAAAACCCGGTCTCCTGGGGTGGCAATAGAAACTCTGCCTGCCAAGGCGGAAACAATCCTCCCTACTGGCACTTTGGCTTAGTGCCTTCCCAATCCCTAGCCTTGGAGGATGGTATCCTCTAAGCATGCGCGTAGGCTACACACACATACCTGTAAGCCAGACTAGATGCTTCCATGCCTGCCCAGCCCTCTGCCAACCTGCCTGCCTGTCAGACTCCACCAGTCCCGGCTTTGAGCATGCTTTCAAGTTGCTTCTCATTCAACCTCCTCCAGTCTGCCCTTCTGGCCTCCCAGTCCTATACTTTGTCGTCTGGGCTGGGCTGTGAACCACTAAGAAGGGCTGTGGAAAGGGAGAGACAGGAGCTCTGCTTCTAGTGGGAAGAGGCAGGCCTCTCTGCAGGAAGTGTTGCCGCTGTGTGGGAGTTTTGTCCGCCTCCGCTACCACTAATTTTCACTCTGAGCCGCAATGCACTGTGAAGGGAGGGACAAGGAAGCCTCCAGGCTTGGTGCTTGGTGGATGCTCTGACGCACACTGACTGTGTGAGTCTGTAATTCACACAGACCTAGCTCTGTCTCCTCCGCCACTCTTTCCACTGGGCTGCCAGCTGTGGCTCACAAAGAAGGGAAACGTCCTTGTTGTGTGTGCGTACTCCTGGCCGAAAGTCCCCTGTGTGGATCTTGGTGCTGTGCTGTGTGACTCATTGTGCGCACACTCAGTGCTTAAACATTTTATAATCATTTCTGCCCTAACCCCGGAAGAAAGGCTGCCGGACAAGAAAAGTTACTGGTTGCAAATCTAGGTTGTGATTGATGATGATGATTGAGTTATGGGAACACTCTTCAGGAACAGCTGGTGGTGGGCTTAGGGTTAGGGTTAGGGGGGATGTTTAGGCTTCCGCTACTCTGTCCTCTGGGCTGCACCACACTGTGTCTCACTAAGAAGGGCTGGAGTGGAATGTACTTGCGTGTACCACAGTTCTGCACAATAATCGTTTGTTTCTTAGAAATAGAAGAGCCTTTCAGGAGGAAGTTCCAGGCTTGGCTCTTGGAGTTGTGGAACTGCTGTGATTCACTACGAAGGGCATGGAGATGGAATGCCGGCACGGCAGTTAGGAGCAGTCTACCAGCACACAGCTGGGAAAGAAAGTCAGAAAGCTTGGCTTGCTGTCCTTTTGGAAGCCTGTGTGGTCAAAGACTCAGACTCACTCTAGCTCTGTGTCTTCTCCCTGCCTGCCTGTCAGGCTCTCCCACTTCCGGCTTAGAGGAGGCCTTCCAGCTGCTTCTCCTTCACCCTAACAGCATGGTCCAGTTAGTGCTTCAAGTTCAGCCCTGTCGCCACTACCCTCAACTTGCCCATGCAGCAACCACGGCTGCGCCCGCCTCTTGGCGGAAAACCACTTGAAGACCAACTGTAACAGTGCATTCACTCATCAACTATTTTGTTTAGAAGAACTGGTGGACTCTGTCATCCCACATTGGGGGGGGGGGGTTCTTCACGCAGTCTAGGTTGGGAAATCCCTTGGCTGAGGGAGGGGCAATTCGGTGGTTCTCCTTCAACCCCCCCTAGTCTGGCCTTCTGGCCTCCCCTACCCTTCACTCTGGGTTGCACACACTGTGCCTCACAGAGAAGGGCATTGTGCTTGTGTGCTAGAAAACAGCCGTGGGGTGGTCCCGTGATTAGGCAGAACTCTGCCTTGCTCTCCTCAAGGTTGTTTCGCAGCCACCTCATGCGAAAGCACCCTTGGACTCTTCCTGGGACAGTGACAGGACTCTGCAGGAAGGAGTGCCGCAGTGTGGGAGTGTTGTCAGCCTCCGGACCGCCAATTAGTCTTCAGTGGGCTGCCATTGCCATACACTGTGGCTCACAAAGAAGGAAAACTTACTGCCGTGCTGGTGGCCCTCTGTCACCGTTATAAATAGGACAGTTTGTCAGAAAGTTCAAGGCTTGGCTCTTAGAGTTGTGGGGAATGTGATTCACTACGAAGGGCATGCCACTGGGATGCAATGCACTGACTGTGGCTCTCTGTGAAGGGAGGGAGCAAGGAAGCCTCCAGGCTTGGTTCTTTGTGGGTACTCTGACTCACACAGACAGTGAGCCTGTGGTTCTCAGGCCTACTGTCTTCCATGGACTGCAAAGCTATGTCACTCACTGAGAAGGGAACATGGCTGTGCTGGCCTGCTAGGAGTTTACCGGGAAAGCAGCACACAGCTGTGTAGGAAGACCCTCTGGCTTGCAGTCCTTTTTTCAGAGTGGTCTCAGGCCTCAGAGTCAGACACCATGTGGACTCTGCTTTTCCACTGGGCTGCCAACTGTGGCTCACGAAGAAGGGAAGCCTGCGTAGGCGTACATAACAGATTGTCGGAAAGGTGCAGCCTGGCCCTTATTGGTGGATGGATACTTGGAGTCACTGACTGTGAGTCTGTGAGGGAAGGGCGACTGTGTTCCATTTGCTGCAACCCACTGTGGCTCACGAAGAAGGGCATTTTCCTGGCGTCCTCCTCAGGCCATTCAGCTACGCTGGGGAGCTGGAGCTTCCTGGCAATGATCCTCCCCTACGGAGGCCCTGTGGCCTCAGACTCAGGCTATGTGGCCTCCTCCAGCCACTCTTTCCTCTTGGATGCAAAACACTGTGGCTCACTAAGAAGGGAAGAGTAGTTGTGTGCAGCACGCACTCCAGTAGTTTCTCGGACAGTTCCAGGCTTGGTTCTTGGAGTTGTGTTGGAGCTGGGATTCACTACGAAGGGCATGGTAGTAGTTTGCGGGGAGTTTCTAATTCACACAGACCTAGCTCTGTCTCCTCCGCCCCTCTTTCCACTGGGCTGCCAGCTGTGGCTCATAAAGAAGGGAAAATATGTACCAGTTGCGTGGTGGTGGCACCACCATTTATAAATAGAACAGTTTTCCGAAAGTTCAAGGCTTGGCTGTTGGAGTTGTAGGAGCTGGGATTCACAACGAAGGCCATGGTCGTGGATTGCTGGCCCAGCATTCAATTACTCCAGCTTGTGGCCTCCGCCACTCTTTCCTCTGGGATGCAAAACACTGTGGCTCACTAAGAAGGGAAGAGTAGTTGGGTGCCAGCACTCCAGTAGTTTCTCTGACAGTTCCAGGCTTGGCTGTTGGAGTTGTAGGAGCTGGGATTCACAACGAAGGCCATGGTCGTGGATTGCTAGGCCAGCATTCAATTACTCCAGCTTGTGGCCTCTGCCACTCTTTCCTCTGGGATGCAAGACACTGTGCCTCACAAGGAAGGGAAGAGGACTTGGGTGCCAGCACTCCATTAGTTTATTGCAAAGTTGCAGGCTTGGCTCTTGGAGTTGTGTGGGAACCAACTGTGATTCACAAAGAAGGGCATGGTAGTAGGCCATGGTACCAGCACACAGCTGGGGACCTGGGGAGGAAGAGGCTGAGGGCCACTCAAAAATTTAAATTCAGGGGAGAGGAACGTCTGGCACACTATGGCACGGACTCATCCTGGGTGTGCTGCTCGTCGGTGTGGTCCTTTTTCGTGGGCTGTGGTGTCCTCGCTTGAGTTTGAGAAGAGGGCGAGCAAGGTGAGGTGGGGCTGGAGGCACCCTCTCACAAGAGAGGCTTGAGGACCTGAAGGGGGACTGCTGGCAAAGGTTTTCTGGGCAGAGTCCTTTCTCTCGTCGAGCCATAGCACCGACAGCAGGGAGATTTTCCCCTGCACAAGCCACTGGTTTCGTCAGCTTCATGCGAGTTCTCAACGCGGAAGCTGCAGAGGCTCCGGAGGCATAGAGGAGGAGGCATAGAGGAGGAGGAGAGCGGTCAGTGTGTATGACACATGATTTGTGATACTGGCGATTATCATTTAACAAACTCAGCATATTCTGGGGACATTGTGAAGACGCTAATGGAACTCTGAGCCCTGAATTCCTAAGCGGCCGTCGAACAGAGAGAAGAGAAGGAAGGAGATGTGAAAGAAGGAGACGTGAGCGTATGGCATAAGGGCAAAAGGGGGATTGGAAGAGAAAGGGGTTGGATCAAAGGGGTTGAATAACTGAAGAAGTGTTGCAAGGCTTTGTGCCTTTGTGGATTAAACCCTATGAACTTTATGAACTTATGAACTTCTTGAACATAATGAACTAAATGAATTTATGAACTCTTTGAACTCAATGAATTGAATGAACTTACTGAACAAACAGCGGACTCGTAATAACCGGAGTGGAGTTTTGGACCCACATAAATGTACTCTTGCTGACGGAACAGAAGTAAGAAAATAAAACTGATTAAAAGGGAGCAAAGGAAATAAAATATGTGAAAAGATGAATTAAGAAGAAATAGAAACAAGGACTGGACAATTCAAGTAGAGAAGAGAGATAGAGAAAAGTAATTATAATTTATATAAACCATCTAGACTAGAAAACAATTGATCTCAAAGTATTATATAAGTGGTTGGACTGGTAATGAAACAGAAGAAACATGAGAAACTTGGGTTGGGTTCATGGGTATTTGGGAGGCACAAATGCTAGTAGAAGAACATACATGGAGCTAATAGATTAATGTTACTTAAACTGTTGCTTAATTGTTACTATTCAACTATTACCTAATTGATTGACTGGAAGATAGGAAAATAATTGGGACATAATAAGTTTAACTACATGGGTTTATGGGTATATAACTTGATTTAATTCTAATATCAAAGTTTTCTCTAATATCAAAGGCTGCTTAGCTGGTTGGGGAATATTAAGTAATAATAAGTAATTATTGCTAAGTTAATGTAAATGTAATTTTGAATTGATACTGCATTTTGAATTTTGAATCTATATTTCTACCTGGTTGGGGAATAACAAGCAACTGATAGTGTTCTTGTTTACTTGAGAGGGATTCATGAAACTGAGGATTTTATATCTTATTACAGATTTAAAAGGAGTAAAGACACTGTATCTATAGTGACCATTATGGCATCTAAAGGGGCTAAAAAACCAGGCTCCAATCCATCCTCAGTCAATTCCAGCTCAGCACAACAAAAGAAAATTTTAGAACTAATGGGAAAGGAAACAAATAAAGAACAAACCAGTAAGGAAATGGAAATAATAATGGCAATGTTTACAGATCTTAAAACAGAAATTAGAAATAATCAAGAAAAAATGGAGGAAAGGATAGATAGGATACATACAAAGTTGGATGAGACAGTTAAATCCTTAGAACACCAGATTAAGGAACTAAATCTCCACATAACTGACTCAAAAATGATATAATTAAAAATGCTAACAAAATTGAAGAGATAGAAAAGAAATTGAATGAAAGTGAAAAAGAGTTAGCAAGACAGAAAGAACTCAATATAGAGACACAAGCAGAATTAAAAAATTACTTGGAGGTAACCACAAGGATGGAAATGGAAAAGGCAGCATACATGTTGAGATTACGACATGTGGAAGAAAAAAAGATCAAGACCTAGGGGAAGTAGTTATCCCTCCACTTGCAGAAAAATTAGGCTTAGAGGTACAAGAACTTGAAAAAGAAATAGAAAGCATGTACATGGTTAATTCAAATTTTGCCAGAAAGCATAAAATACCGAGAGATATTAGAATAAATTTTGTAAAAAGAAGTACAAAGGACAAAATTCTGAAATTAACAAATGGCAACCCGTTGGTGATATTGGATAAGGAAGTAACATTACTAAAAGAAATCCCAAAAAGCATAAGAGAAATTAGGAACCACTACCGCTTCTTAACAGATAAACTAAACCACTGTAACATAAGATTCAAATGGCTTATTCCAGAAAGAATTCTTGTGAATTGGAAATCAAAAAATATAAAACTAGAGACGGTAGAAGAGGCAGAGAATTTTGATAGACAACACTTCAGAAAAGGACAACAAGAAGGTGAAGGCTTATCTGATGAGAATAGCAGTGACGGCATTAGGAAAAGTAACCAGGAACATAATTTATTACTTAGTCTAGGGAATCAGGAAGATCCTTCAGATTTTGAAACAATAACAGGAACCCGGAGAAAGACAAGGGCAACTAAACCAATATATAAAACATAAAAAGGAGAAGGAATAGAGGGGGGGGAGGAGAAAAATTGGGGGAAGCAATTTAGACATCAGGGGGGATAAAGTGTCAAGATGAAAATTAATTTATTATTGCTAAACATAAATCGCTTAAATATACCCGAAAAGAGGAAAAACTTTTAATAAATTACAGAAAGAAAAGATGGACATAATATGTTTGCAGGAAACAAACATAAAAAATAAAGATTATAAACTGCTGGAAAATCCCAAACTTGGTAAGCTTTTTTTCTCATCCAATAAGAATAAGAAGAAATGGGGAATAGCAGTATATGTAAGATCAACTTTAGAATCAAAATTCATCAAAGCAGATTCTGAGGGCAGGATATTAATGATAGAATTAGTAGTAGAAGATAAAAATATTTTATTAATAGCAATATATGCACCAAATGGAAGTCAAACAAAATTCTTTCAAAGTTTATACAAAGATCAAGTTATCAGAAAATGCCAGCATATTTTTATTAGGATATTTTAACGTGATTGTGGACAGAGGTAACGATCATTCAAATGTAAATAATAAAGGGCATAGAAAAAACTACCACATAATTTTTTTCAATGGAGTGAAGAGATCTGTTTAGATGATATCTGGAGAGAGAGAAATGCAGACAAAAAAGAATATACCTTTTATTCTGCCAGACACAATACTTGGTCAAGAATTGACATGATTTGGACGACTACAGATTTAAGGAAAGAAATTGATGAAACAGAAATTAATCCTAACACTTGGACAGACCATAATCCAATAAGGATAATATGGAAAATAAACAAACCAAAATCTTTAAGATGGTCATTTAACAGGGAAATATTAACTGACATAGAATTCAAACAAAATCTAAAAGAAAATATGGCTTGGTTCTTCAAAGAAAATACAACAGCCGAGATTAAATCACAAACTGTCTGGGACACAGTGAAGGTTGTAATTAGAGGCAATATAATTGCCCATACAGTAAAAAAATAAGCAAAGAAAAGAAACATACAACAATTTGAAGCAAAAACTTAAGACACTAGAAAAAAACATAATAGAGAAACGTAAAGAGAGGGTAAAATTGAGAAAAGAACTGTTATTAGTAAAGCACCAAATAAATAACATAGAAGCTGAAGAACTAGCAAAACAAATTAAGGCAAGTAAACAAAACTATTTTGAAGCCGCCAATAAACTGGGAAAATGTCTGGCCTATAAAATACGGAAAAGAAAAGAAGAAAGATATATTAGAAGTCTTAAAGATAAACTAGGTAATATACAGGCAAAAAGGAGCCAATACATGATATAGTGATCAAATATTATGAAGAACTTTATAAAGCACAAAGACAGATTCAATAAAAGTAGAACAATATTTAAATAGAGAGGAATTTCCTAAACTACCAGATGAAATAAAGACCTTATTAAACGCAGAAATAAAGAAAGTGGAATTAATTGAAGCCATCAAAAAACAAAAAAGGGACAAAGCAGCAGGACCAGATGGGCTGCCAGCGGAGATATATGAATGTCTTTGTGAAATTTTAATAGGACCTATGACCAAGATATTTAACGAAGCACTGAATACCGATGGCATCCCAACATCGTGGGAAGAAGCAATTATTACCTTAATTCCCAAGGAAAAAGCTGTCCTAATGGAAATCTCAAATTACAGACACATTTCACGTTTAAACGCCAACTATAAAATCCTGGCGACAATCCTAGCAGGAAGATTGAAAAATTACTTAAAAGAATACATTCACACAGATCAGAATGGTTTCCTACCAGGAAGACAACCAAGAAATAATATCAGGATTATTCTAGATGTGTTAGAGTATTATGAACTCCACCCAGAAAAAGAAATGGCAAATTTTTTTTTATGCAGAGAAAGCTTTTGACAGGGTGAATTGGACATTCATGATACAACAACTGAAGATTATGGGATTTGGAGAGACATTTACAAACTTAATAGTATCTATCTATTCTCAGCAGAGAGCAAGAGTATTAATAAATGGGGAATTCTCATCAAACATAAAAATAAACCAAGTTACCAAACAAGGTTGCCCACTATTGCCAAAACTTTTTATCCTAGTTTTAGAGGTATTGAACAGAGAGATAAGAAAAAACCAGAGAATCACAGGTCTAAAAATTAAAAAAGAAGAATATAAATTACAAGCATATGCGGATGACTTAGCCTTCATACTAGACCACAAACTTCCTCTCTGATATTACGTAAATTACTCTATGTTGTAAACCGCCCGGAGTTCCTCCGGGAAGACGGGCGGTATATAAGCCTAATAAATAAATAAATAAATAAATAAATTAAAGAAATAGAAGAATTTGGTGAGGTAGCTGGACTAAAAATAAACAAAAATAAAACAAAAATTTTAACAAAAATATGCAGAATCAAGAAATAAAACAACTTACAGAATTAACAGGTCTTCACACGCAGAAAAAGATAAAGTATTTGGGCATTTTATTGTCATCAAGATGTTCTTCCTTGAAGGAAGATAATTATGGGAGTTTGTTAAAGCAAATACAGCGAGATTTAGATAAGTGGAATAAAATGCACCTTTCAATGTTAGGAAGGATAGCTACATTAAAAATGAACATCCTCCCGAAACTGCTATTTTTGTTCCAAAATATACCCATTATTACAGGGAAAACCTACTTTCAGGAACTAAACAAAATAACCTCTAAATTTATTTGGTCAGGAAAAAAGCCCAGAATCAGAATGAAGCTTCTACAGGACATCAAAGACAGAGGGGGCTGGGGAGCTCCAAATTGGTACTTATATTACCAAACTTGTTCTATGGTCTGGGTGAAAGAATGGATCACATTAAGAAATAAAATACTATTGAATATAGAAGGTATTGACTTACAAAGGGGATGGCATGCGTATTTATGGTATATTAGAAACAAAAGAACTGTGCTTTGTAATCATTATATTCGAAGAACCCTAATACACATGTGGGATAAAATTAGAAATAAATTCTACAGGAAAATACCCCAGTGGATCTCTCCCCCAGAAGCCACATTTCATCCCAATTTTATAAACCCAGAAAACATAGCAACATATAAGGTACTATTAAAGAAAGGAGGCCAATTAAAATCTCAGCCCCAATTAGAAACTTAAGGCATACTGAAATCATGGTGGCCTTATTATCAACTCCATGACAGATATATGCAAGATAAAAAAGAATATGGGTTCGAGGAACAGGAATCACCAATTGATAAAATACTCCTAAGCTCAGAAACCAAAATGATCCAGAAATTGTATAGAGTCATGCTAGATTGGGAATTAAAAGATGAGGAAGTGAAAAGTACCACGATTGAATGGGCGAGAAATATAGGTCATGAGATTCATTTGGAAAAATGGGAACAACTATGGAAAGTTAATTATAAATTGATAATAGCCACCACAGATAAAGAAAATTTATTAAAAATGTTTTATAGATGGCATATAACTCCAGATAAAATAAATAAAATGTCCCCCAAAAGCTCAGAAAAATGTTGGAAATGTGAAAAGCACAGAGGAGCATTTTATCACTGCTGGTGGAACTGTAGCAAAATAAAGAAATTTTGGGCCAAAATCCATAATTGGCTCACCCAAATCCTTCAACAGAATATGGAGTTTACACCAGAACTCTACTTGTTAGGTATGACCACTAATAACTTAAAAAAGGAAGTACATTATTTTGTAGGCTCCTGCCGGGCTTGTCCCGGCTTGGGGCCGCTTTGTCTCCCTGGCCGCCGTAGTTTCGGCGCGAAAGAGGAGAGCACGTGATCCCCGGGCCGTGCGGGGATCAAAGCCCTTAAAAGGGAAGCCCACACTCCAACCCTCCTCTTTCGCGTCGAGCTGCACTGAGCCAGGAGGACGCCGGAGTGCTATCCGGCAGAGAGGAAGGCCTGCGGGGCTCGTGCTTCAGCCGAGCCCTGGGTGATAAACTGGGAAGGGGGAGGGCACCCAGCTTGGGACGGTAGTCCCCTAAACAGGGTAGATTTCCCCCTCTAAAACGTCACCTTCCTCCCTAGTCAGAGCACAGCCCCCGGCTGACTTACCCCAGCGGGTGGTGGTGGACGGGGTCCCTGTGCTCGAATGTAAAGAGAGAACAGGCACACACTCACTGTCAGCTGTTCGAGGCTGGGGCTGGGGCTGACTGCCGGCGTCCGCCGGGATAGCGAGGTGACCGCCCACTCTCCCCTTTCCAGCTCACGCGCGGCTGCTTCGCACGCACACCCACGCAAGCCCGGTGGCTGCCCCGGCTCCTTGCTGGCCCTTTGTTGGGCGTGCTCGCCCGTGTGGGGTCGAGCCTTTGCCCGGCGACGGCTGTCCGTTTCCCCGGCCCCGCTTAGGGGCCTTGCTCAGGCCTTTGGGCTCCTTGGGCGCCCGTCGCGCCCTGCTTGTCTTCGGCGCCGGCAGCGAGGGATAGTGGGCGTGCGCTCACTCTTCCGCCTTGTGTGCGGCAGCCCTGTTCCTTAGCGAGGAGCTCCACTCGATCCCTGCCTTGCGTCGGTGCCTTGCTCAGGCCTTAGGGGCCTTAGAGCGCCCTCTGGGCCCTGCTTGCTAGCAGGGCTTGTGTGGTTCCGTATTTTTTTTTTAAAAAAAAAAGAGAGAGAGAGAGAGAGAGAAATGATTAAATAAATAAATAAATAATAAAATGATAAAAACATATTAATACGACTATTAATAATTATTAGAACTATAATTATAATTATATAATTAAAGAAATATAAATACAGTGGACACTTGTATAACAAACAGCTTGTATTACATAAAATTTGTACAACATAAAAAAATCCGAGATAGGGGAAATTTGCTTAACATAATTGCCTATGGGGAGAATCCGTACAACATAAAAATGGGATCACTCCGTTTTCAATGCATTCCTATGGGAATTTGTAGAAAGAAAAATCTGCTTAACATAATTTCATTTGGAACGAATTAATTCCTTTATACAAGGTACCACTGTAACTAATATAATATATAAATAACTAATATAAATTATAACCCCCCTTCTTGGGTGGGTGGGGGCTTCTAGGTTTCTTTGTCTTTAGGCCAGGGAGGTAGCTACCCATCCTGGGTCTGGTGGATTCAGCGTGGTGCCACCTATCCTGCTCTACTCCACACTAAACATGGATTGCACATCCTTTGGCCAAAGGGGGTGATCCCTATCAGTAAACTGGGCCTTTGCCCTTGCATTTAATGCACTGTGTTATTGGTCCACATATTCTGGCATATGCGTTTCTGCCATTTGGGCACTTGACGACCCGTCAGGGGTCATATGAACATAAGAAGAGCCATGCTGGATCATTGCCAAGGTCCTATCTAGTCCAGCTCCCCGTATCTCACAGTGGCCCCACCATGTGCCTATGGGAGCACACGAGACTGGTTATCTGTCTCCTGCAAGGGGATAGAAGGGGTATAGGGGATTGCTTATCCCGTGACCAAAAGGGAGGATCCTCATCAGTAAACCTGGTATTTAAGGCACCGCGTTATTGGTTCATACCTAAGAACATATGAAGAGCCATGCTGGATCAGGCCGAAGGTCTATCTAGTCCAGCGTCCTATATCACAGTGGCCCCACCAGATGTGTTTGGAGCCCATGAGATTGGATCTATGTTTCCTGATACCACTCCCCTGCAGCTGGCCCTTGAAGTACCTTGGTTATAAACCCAGAGATTACACAGCTCCATCTTGATTTGTAATCTGTGACGGACTTTTGCTCCAGGAATCTGTCCAATCCCCCTCTTGAAGGCATCCAGGCCGAATGCCGTCACCACCCCCTGTGGCAGGGAGTTCCACAGACTGACAATGTGCCGGGTGAAATATTTTCTTTTGTCTGTTCTTACTCTCCCAGCCCTCAATTGAGCATATGTCCCTTAGTGCTGGTATTTTGTGAGAGGAAGAAGAATGCACCTCCATAAACTTTACTCATGCCTGGCATTATTCTGTATGTCTCAATCAAACTCCCCAGGTGCCTTTTTTTTCCAGACTAAAGAGCCCAAATGTTTGAGCCTTTCCTCATAAGGTAGGTGCTCCAGCCCAGTAAGTACTTTAGTTGCTTTCCTTTGCACCTTTTCCAGTTCCCCTATATCCTTCTGTTTGAACATGTTCCGGTTGGTGCTCTGTGTAAGAAGCAGTCCGGTACGTATGCTGGGGAATTTTCACTTCTGAGTGGCACCTATATGTGCACACCTACCACTTACTTCAGACCTCTGACTACACATATTAGGAGGCCACTGTCGCCTCATGCTATAGGTGCAAACTGGAATGTAATTATTATCTAGTTTTCAACTCTCTCAATTTTGTCGCACGGTTCTACTGTTATAAATCTTCTTATGAGATATGGCAGTCTATGATATTTTCATAAACCAAATGCAAATATTTTGGGAATAGATTACTCAAAATAACCCAAAAAGAAATGCAAACAAAATGTTTTGAATTCATCACTGAGCAGGAACTTTGCCCATCGTTGGCATAGAGGAATCTGAAGCAACTACTGCTGAACATCAAAATATCCTGTATCTCTGAATATATATATATATATTGCCCCTGTGAAGGGTGAACCAGGATAAGGTCAGTGCAGCACAGACCGCCTTCAGGTCGTTATTTGCGGCCACAGCAAAATATTTTCAGCAGCAAATTATGCTTGATACCCCCCTGGGGGTCCTTATCTTGGGCTTAGCGATTGTGTCCAGATGGACTGGAGGAAGGCACAGAATGAGCCGGGATAGCCTCTCTATGGTGGCATCCCGTTGCGCCTCTAATGCCTTGATTGCTGCTTCGCTTGTACATCTGGACTGGAGAGGACAGCGCTGAATGTGCTGGGATAGCTTCTTCAGGGTTGCATCCCATTCCACCTCTGAAGCCTCGATGGCTGTTCCACTTGTGCACCTGGACTCGAGAGGAAAGTGCAGAATACGCTGGGTTAGCTTTCCTGCGGCTGCACCCCGTTGCGTCTCTGAAGCCTCGATGGCTGTTCCAATTGCCTCCTTGACTGGAGAGGAAAGTGCATGATGAGCTGGGATAGCTTCTCTACGGTTGCATCCCGTTGTGCCATTGGCGCCCGTTGTGCCATTGTACGCCTGACCAGAGCTAAGGGAGAGGATTTAATTCTGAGGGTCATTGAGATCCGCAGGCCTTTAAGGCCCAACTCCCTTGTACCCATGTGGGTCTGGTCAGTGATGTTGCCACAGCTGGTGTGGCTGGGCGCCCGTATCCCACTGAAGGTGGATTGGGACAAGCAATGTTTGAATCGAGAAATTGGTATTGCTATGCACCGGGGCTTCGGCTCTGTGATTACTCACTCAGATATAAAATTCTCGCTATTCAAGCTAGCCTGAGCTCCCTGCTTGTCATTAGAATTATCAATCAAACTTGTCCCCTGTCATCTGGCTCATGATCGATCTAGTGCAGTATGCACATTACAACAAGTTCGACATTGTTCTCTTTTGAGGACATGGCAGAAACAGCATCAATTTGTTTATGGGTCCTTTTGTCGGAGGATCAGCAATGTGTTGCCATCAAAAATTACCCAAACGCTCTCTAAATGATGGAACTAAATGAATTTCGACTAGGCACAGCTAGCTTTCCATCTAGCTCTGAATGGTCAGGGAAAGCTTACTAAATATTGGTAGTATTATATTAGCCAGAAACTTCTTGCACAATGGCTCAGCCAGCCTCACCAGCAGAGCTCTAGGCTCTGCAAACGACATAAGTTGGAATGCTGTTTGAATAACTTAACATTATGCCTGTGAGAGGTGGCAAGATATCATGTCCAGACAGTGCACATTGTACCATTGGATTTCACAGTTGCACTGTGCAATTCATGATGTGGCCTGTACACTGGGACGTGCTAGATAACTGACGAACCAGCTTGAAAGATTAAGTCTGCAGTTTTAAACTTAAAAGTGCCAAACAATTACAGCAGGCATTCCTCCATCTTGAATGTGAGTCCATCTACTGTAAATCAGATATGGGAAGGATCACCCAGATATCGTTCAGCCTCATCAGTGTAGGCCACCAGTTATATCTGGCAAGCATAGTGGAAGGCCCAGTACTGCGGTCAATCTAGTATTATTATTATATGCTGTTAAAGGGGGCTGTGTTCTCACTAACGAGTTGTGTTTCTACAGGTCAGTGCAGCAACGAACGCCTTCGGGTCCTTGATTGTGGCCACAGCTATATATTTTGGGGCTGCAAAAGATGCTTGACCCTCTGCTTGGGGTCCTCAGCTCGGACCTGGCGACCGTGTCCAGGTGGACTGGAGAGGAAAGTGCAGAATGAGCTGGGACAGCTCCTCTATGGTTGCATCCTGTTGCACTTCTGAAGCCTTGATTGCTGTTCCACTTGTCTTCCTGGACTGGAGATGAAAGCGCAGAATGAGCGGGGATAGCTTTCCCATGGTTGCATCCCGTTGTGCCTTCAACGCCTCGAGGGCTGTTCAGCTTGTCCTCCGGGACTGGAGAGGAAAGCGCAGAATGAGCTGGGATAGCTTCCTTACAGTGGCATCCCGTTGCGCATCTGGTGCCTCGATGGCTGTCCATTTGTCCTCCTTGACTGGAGAGAAAAGCACAGAATGAGCTGGGATAGCTTCTTTACGGTTGCATCCTGTTGCTCTTCTGACGTCCCAATTGCTGTTCCGCTTGTATGCCTGACCAGAGCTAAGGGAGAGGATTTAATTCTGATGATCATTAGTGATCTGCAGGCCTTTAAGGCCCAACTCCCTTGTACCCACGTGGGTCTGGTCAGTGATGTTGCCACAGTGGGTGTGTCTGGGTGCCCGTATCCCAGTGATGGTGGATCGGGACATGCGATGTTTGAATCGAGAAATTGCTACTGCTATGCGCCAGGGCCTCGGCTCTGTGATTATTTACCCGGACATACAATTTTCGCAACCTAAGCTCTTTAGGAGCGATGGGGTCATCTGAACGAAGCTGGCTTGGATATCCTTTAGCTGAATTTGGGATGGGCCTTGTGCCATGCTAGATGGCTTGGTGGCGGGCAAGGAGCATGTGTAGCAGCTCCTTTGCCGTGGCGGGTAGTGCAACTAAAATGGGGCCAAGACTGTGACGTCAAAACTGAAAATGCACCTTGGACAGGGAGCAGGGCAGCTGTACAATAGAGAATATCAAATATAATGACATCCTATAGGTAAACCCCACAGAATGAAAGTAAATTAAAAGACCATAAAGTCACTGAGCTCGTACGGCTGCCCCAAGTAATATGCTGACCTAGTTTTGGCTGGGAGGGCTGCTTCCTTTGAACAGCACCCCCGTACTGGGTCACAACATGGCGTCACACTAAAACAACATCTGTAGGCTAAAATATAAGTTGCACTACGGGAGGCCCATCCCTCGGCTACAACTATTTAGTTACAGCTTCAGTACAGTTAATAATAAAGTGGATAAAGTTATTAATAAAGTTGTGGCCCGATTTAAAACCCAATTATCTGTGTGGACTCCTTATTTCGGGACTGGGGGGACAATGTAGGCTCCTGCCGGGCTTGTCCCGGCTTGGGGCCGCTTTGTCTCCCTGGCCGCCGTAGTTTCGGTGCGAAAGAGGAGAGCACGTGATCCCCGGGCCGTGCGGGGATCAAAGCCCTTAAAAGGGAAGCCCACACTCCAACCCTCCTCTTTCGCGTCGAGCTGCTCCCCACCCTCCCGCCCTTAGAGGTCATGAGAATGAGATAATCTGGTCGCTTCGGGGCCGAATGGGAATTTTTGACTGGTACCAAGATTGGCTGCCGGGTGCCAGTGTGTTTTCGCCCATTCCATTCTCATGGACCGTTAGGCAGGGCCACCCGAGTTTGCTTGGCGGGTAGTGCAACTAAAATGGGGCCAAGACTGTGACGTCAAAACTGAAAATGCACCTTGGACAGGGAGCAGGGCAGCTGTACAATAGAGAATATCAAATATAATAACATCCTATAGGTAAACCCCACAGAATGAAAGTAAATTAAAAGACCATAAAGTCACTGAGCTCGTACGGCTGCCCCAAGTAATATGCTGACCTAGTTTTGGCTGGGAGGGCTGCTTCCTTTGAACAGCACCCCCGTACTGGGTCACAACATGGCGTCACACTAAAACAGCATCTGTAGGCTAAAATATAAGTTGCACTACGGGAGGCCCATCCCTCGGCTACAACTATTTAGTTACAGCTTCAGTACAGTTAATAATAAAGTGCATAAAGTTATTAATAAAGTTGTGGCCCGATTTAAAACCCAATTATCTGTGTGGACTCCTTATTTCGGGACTGGGGGTACAAAGTTGTTCACATACCAACAGCAGCTAGACTAGTATGGGCATAGACATGGAAAATTAAAGCTATACCAACTGATGAAGACATAATTGCAAAATATTAGAATGTGCTGAAATGAATAAGTTGACTATGACTTTAAAACAAAAAGATGAAAGTAAATTTGCACAAATCTGGAATTTATTTTATGATGGGTTAAAAGGCAAATACAAAAAAGGAGATGAATTACAAACATAAGATAAAGACATAATTAAAGATCAAAGTGTAGACGGAAGAATCCTCCAATGATATATGCAACTATGTAAATGCATGCATTCTGGTTCTTTTTATCTATTATTTTTCTTTGCCCTACACTTTGGTCCTTTTTCTTCCAAAGTTTGGCTTTTTTTTTCTTTCTTCTTTCTTTTTTTATTTTGCTTTTTTGTTTTTTTTGTCTTTTTTCCTTTTCTTTCTCCCCTATCAAACACCAATAATTTATGATAAATACTTACAATCTACAATCATGATTACGTTTTGAAATTGTATAAATGTTTGTATATTATGTGAGCTATCAATATAAATAAAATTTTAAAAAAATATTTTAAAAAAATAAATTTGGCTGCATTTGACCCCCAGACCAGACTTTGGACATGTTCAACTTAATCCATGTGCTCCTAATCATTTTATTTCGTGGCAAGACTGAGAGGAATAAGGCAGAGTTATTTGACTGTATAGCAGTGGTACACAGTAGAGATGGGCACGAAACAAAAAAAATGGTGTTTCGGTTTTTCGTTTGTCGTTGAGAGGTCTGTTTTGGTTCATTTCCGTTTGTCGGGAAATTTTTGAAAAATTTTGTTACCGTTTTTCGTTTTTTCGTTTGTCATTTATAACCGCTTTTTGCATGATTTTTAAAGCATTTCCGTGCGCAGGCATCCCCCAATGCCCCAGACCAGAGGGAAAACACTAAAAAAAGAATGCTGGCAGAGACACAGTATAGACTAGGTATGCAGGGAGGCTGCAAAGGCAGCGGCGGGTGTTGCCCAGGGTGCAAGGCAGCTGCAGAGTGACTGCACTGCGGGGCAGGGGAGGATACTCACCGAGAGGTACGCAGCACGCATGCACACAGGGAGGCTGCAGGAATGAAGCTAGAGTCGCAGAGACAGCAATCCCACCCTAACTCCCACCAGAGACTGCAAGGAGGACGGGGGCTGCCAGAGCTTTTTATGCCCTCTGTGGCTGCCAGACCTGCCCGCCCAGTCTGCAACCTGGGCATGCTATTGGTTGAACATGATCCCACATCACATGGCTTGCCTCCATTTTGTGGCTGGTGGCGACATCCATTTTAAAGGGAAAAGAAAAATACATCGCAATGGGAGAAGACAAAAAAAAAACATTTTAAGGACCTCAACCCCCCTGGTAGGTATTATCAGACAATATAAATAATTATTGCTTCGTTTTTACGGATGTCCAGGGCGTTTTTTAACATTTAAAAGAGTTCATTTCATTGCGCGTCGCCATTAACGGAAACAAAACGTAACGACCACAATTTTCATGGTTTTGTTCGTTTCGTTTCATTTTCATCACAATTTTCATTTGTCATTTCGTTACGTAATGGAAACAACAAACGGTAACGGAAACGAAAAAATGTTTGTTCCGTGCCCATGTCTAGTACACAGTATGAAGGTTTCATACCATACAGTGGTGAGGACAAATCAGAAAAATGGTGATAAGTCGCAATTAATAATTTGTCAACTTAACAAATCACAAATCACATAATTATGATTTTTTTACAAACTTACAAAGGAATTTCTTAGTTTGTATTTCCTTTAATACTCCTATAAAATGCCCCCAAAAGCACTAAGAGACACCAACATGGCTAAGAAACTTCTCCTGAATCATCCCTGCAATCACTGAAAGATTGCTGAAATCTTGGTTTTCACGTATCCAGGTTATGCTCCCACCAAGAGGGACCCACCAGGAAAGTAATTCCTCCATTCCTCCAAGCACCTAAAAACACCAAAATCTCATCCACACTTCCCCAGACTCTTCTCTACAGTCCCTGCAGAACTGCTAAAGTTTAGCTCTTATATTTCATCTCCTACTACTTCAGGAAGGTGGTCAACAATGTTTTTCCCAGTCTATCTGATTGAACTGTAGAGGAAAATGGGTTAGGACTGCTAGTTTAAGGAGATGCCAAAGGTCATCACTGTGCATATCTGTCATAGGAAATAAGAAATGGGAGGGTTAAAAGAAGTAAATATGATGGCTAAATTACACAGCGTATGTTGCTGTTGTTTTTCCTACCTCCTGCCCTCTTTGGAAATTGATTTGCTTCATATTTCTGCTGAGATATCATTGGGCCATTCATGTCAAGTTATATCAACTGAGCTAGATTACGTTCAGTATTGCAATGTGACTGATGTAAGGCAGTGTTCCCCAACCCCCGGTCCGCGGACCGGTGCCGGTCCGTGGATCACTCAGCACCGGGCCGCCGCTTCCTGGCGCGGCCGGGCGGGTGCCGCGCGTGGGGCGCCGGGACCGGGAGCCGTGCGCGGGTCTCGCTGCTGGCGCCCCGCTTGCTCCTGCTCCTGCTGCCGCCGCCGCCGTGGGCCTCCTCCTCCGCCGGGGAAAGCGAGCGGGCCTCGGCTGCTGCTGCTCCTCTGGCGGCGGCGGCGGGAGGAGGAGGAGGAGGAGGAACTGGAGCAGGAGCAGGAGCCTCCAATGGGAGAGGCTGCTGCGGCCACTCTTGTGGGAGGGAGAGCGGCCGCCTCGGCCTGACGGGCTTCACTGGAGTCTCTCTGTGTGTGTATGTGTGTGTAAGGGAGGCGCATCGCTGGGGAGAAGAAGAAGGGGCAAGGCCGGGGGCGCGCGCGCTCTTTCGCGTGCGCAACCTTGTCTTCTTCCCACACCCGTTCCAGGAGGCAACGGTCACTTGTTGTTGTTGTTTTTGGGGCCCGTTGGGCGCCCCCTCCCCATCCTCCCCTCCCTTTGGGGAGCCCTGAGACCCGCCGCGCCTGACGGGGAGGAGAGGGGGAGAAGGAAGATGTCTTCCCACCCGCGCGTGAGGCGAGGCAGCGGCGGCTCCTCTCCTACGGGCCCGGCCTCCTCCCTCAGCGGAGCGGCAGCAGCGGCGGGGGGGGGCACCGGCTGTGGCGGCGGTGGCCCCAACGGCGGCGGGCCGCTTCCAGCCGGCTGCAGCCCATGAGGGCGACGGTGCCTTTCCAGCTGAAGCCGCACGGCAGCCCCACGAGGAGCGGCGGCGGCGGAGGGGGGTCGTCGTCGGTGTGCCACACTCGGCGGCGGCGGCCCCTCAACAACAACAACCGCCACCTCCTCTTCCTCCTCCTCCTCCTCCGCCGCCTCACGCTTCCTCGTGCGCCGCCAGCCCCACGCGGCCGACGCTGGCCCACGGGGGCATCACCACCCCCGGCAGCGGCAGCCCCCTGGCGGTGGCCATGCAGATGCCCGCCAGAGCCGGCCCGGGGAGCCCCCCCGTGCCCCGCGGGCGCCACCACCCCACTGGGTCCTCTCCGCCGCCGCCGCCGCCACCGGGCTCGGCGCGGGGCAGCCCCACACGAGGAGGGGGAGGGGCGCGCGGCAGCCCCCCTCGGCCCCCCACCCGCCGCCTCCCCCGGGCTCTTCGCCCGCCGCCGCCGCTGCCCCGCGCTTCCCCGGTGTCTCCGCCGGCGCCCAAAGGCAGCGCCTGCTCCTCCTCCTCCTCCTCCGCGGGAAGGATCCAGCCCCGTCAGCGGCGGCGGTCCCCCGAGCAAAGCCGGGCCTCCCCGGAAAGGAAGAGCCCCAACTCGCCCGTTTGCAAAGGTGAGAGGGAGGGGGTGGGGTGGGGTGGTGCGGTCGCGCGTGCATGCATGCGTCTCTCTCTCTCTGTGTGTGTATGCGGCTGCTGACAGGAGGAGGAGGCGGGGGCCCGCCTTCCCAGGAGCCCCGGGTTCCTCCCCACCCCACCCGTGTGTGTGTGGGGGGAGTGGCTTCCTTCACAAGGCACACGCGCCAAGCCTTCCTCCTTGCACCCTTGCCTCCCCGTCCTCCTTCCCTCCCATCCTTTGCTTTCACACACACACCCTCTTTTGCCTCCCCGCCCGACCCCCCTTTCGCATTCCTTTATCTCCCCCCTTCCCCACCCCACCCCCGGGCCACGGAAAAATTATCAAAAATTTACCGGTCCGCGGGGATAAAAAGGTTGGGGAGCACTGATGTAAAATGATAGAGAAATGCCCTCCAGTGGTCCAGCAGGGATATGCTCTCCCTCTCTGTATGTTTCCTTGTTTGCTCATTTCTCTCTAAGTGTGAAAGAGTACAAGGTCAAATAGTAGAGAACACCAAAACAAATCTTAGGAGCGCACTGCTGTTAGATTCAGAACGAGCACCTTGTGTCATGAGACCACCATGTTACTCATATTACTGGATTACTGTAAGCCGCCTTGGGTCCTTTTCCAAGGAGAAAGGAAGGGTAAAAATATAATAAAAATAAATAAATAGCAATATTACAAACTTATGTGTCAGATTATTTTTCAGTTGATAAAATTAATAATAAACAAAAGTAACATGATATTTGACTTGCAGTTGAAGGGCAAGAAAGAGCACTCACGTCATGATTAGACACCAAATTAAATCACCAATATCATGGACTTCACACAAACACATGGAAAAGGAAAGAATCTCCATTTGAGTTCCGTTTATCTACCAATATGCAAATTCATTCTCAATGCTTTCAACAGGATATTGCACCAGGAGCCAAATTAGTTCAAGAAAAAAAATTGCACAAATAAGTCAAGTTTGGTGGGCTTGGGAAATTTGTAGCATTCCACACAATGAAATCTAATTCCCGTCTGCCCCAGATGTATGGCCAGTGAACAGGGATTGTGCAAACTGAAGTACAATGGGATCGGGAGGGTCACAACTTATGTTCCTACCATAGAAAGCAGGGCCAGTCTTAAGTGTATCCTTTTTATGTACAGGAGGATATCCACAACTTGGTAAATAAAGTACATTTTCTGTGCCATCGCTTTTCCAGTTCAAGGTTCTTGTGTTTTGTTGGAATCCTAAAAGAGCTCTGATTTTTGAATGCACTTCTATGGATTGCTGTGGTTTCGTCATTCTTTGTTAACTTTCATGATGGTATTAGTCAGTCTTCTTATCTAAAGAAAAACATGGACAAAAACCAGAACATATTCTGTTTAGGAGAAATGGACAAGGTGTTAGGGCCTTAATTCTCCTAACACTAAATGGCCAGCAGATGTGACAGTATTACAACAAGCATACTATTCATAAATGAATACTCCTCTTTATTATGTTAACTTTCTTCAGATTCACTGGAAGTAACACTGTTGGAATATATACATTAGAGATGGGCACGACTAGGGAAAATGACATTTTCGAGTTGTCGTGTGTCAGAGGCGGCCTGTGTCGGCTCGTTTCCGTTTTTCGCGAAACTTCGCAAAAATTTGTCGTTTCATTTTTCGTTTTTTCATCTGTCGTTAAACTGGTTTGGGGGGGTAGCGGGCTCCTGGAGGCACCTCTTTTTTGGGGGGGTGTGCCTCCTATCCTCACCCGCTAGGGAAAGCAGGCTCCTGGAGACCCCTCATACATGGGGGTCTCCTCTCCTCACCTGCTGCAAAAGGGCATGCATAGCCATATGGATATGATTGCATACCAAGTTGCACGCAGAGACACAGCAGACTGGCAGAGGCACCCCTCTTTTTGGGGTGCCTTCCCTGCATCAGTCAGGCCTCGGGGGCATGGTTTGCATGTCACACATGCTGCCGGCCGAGCCAAGCCTGCAGGAGTCACCCAGAGCCACAAGTGGCGGACTGGCAGACTCTCTGCACCCGCTGTGTCTCACTAAGAAGGGAATTGTACTTGCGTGTAGTGCAATGCAAGTACAGATCTGGCTTAGGCAACAGGGTTAGCGCAAGGGCTAGGGTTAGGCTAGTTATGGGTGAGGTTAGGGTGAGTATTGGGGTGCACCTCTGGGGGCCTCTCTGACCCACTTAGAAGGACAGTGTACTGGCGTATGGGTTAGGGTTAGGGTTTGGGTTCGGGTTCGGGCTACGGTTAGTGGGCTTTTTATGCCCGGTTGGCACATCCCAGAAGTCTCTGTGGTCAACCTGGCCAAGTGGCCATGCGATTGGTGGAATGGCTCCAAAAATTTGCATGGTCACTCCCATGGCCAGCCCATCATTGCGCAGGTGTAAATAAAATAAAATAAAATAAAATAAAATCAATGGAGACGTTTTGTTGCAAGAAAAACCCACTGCTGCTACTGAAAAAGTTCAGGCAGTTTTAAAATAGCTATTTTCGCATGTTTCTGTGTGGTGCTTGTGTGTTTTTGGACCACGATTTCAAAAGAAAATTGCGGTCGCCGCCCCATTTTGGATCCCCCGCCCGCACCGCATGGCATGGCGACTCAAGTCCGGCTGCCCAGGACAGGAGAGGGGGGAGGCCGGGACCCCCTCCCCCAGAAACCACCCCTCTGGTAGGTGCACTCTGCACTGCAGGCATATTTTAGCCTGCTTTTTGGCCCGGGAATGGGGGGGGAGTTTAAAACTTTTTTTCTGTGCCGCTTCCGCTTGAATTGCGGCGGCCGGCGGCGAGTCCGGTGCTTGTTGCGAGAGACTACGACGAGGATTTCCCCCACCACCAGAGCAGCCCAGGACAGGGGGGGGTCAACCACCCCTCTGGTAGGTGCCCTGAGCCGTCACTCAGGCAGGCATATTTCCGCCTGCTTTTTGGCCGGGAATCGGTTTTTTTTTTAACTTTTAAAAACTTTTTTTCTGTACCGCTTGGCATCGTGCGATCACCGCGATGCCAGGAACAACCACGACAAATCAGACCGAATTATTCTTTAGTCGGTTCGAGTTCTGGTGGAGTAATTCCCGTTACCGTTTCCGTTCTGTAACAGAAACGAGGAACGGAAACGGAAACGGGAATTCCGCCAAGTCGTGCCCATCTCTAATATACATATTTGTCATGCAGGGATGAGGTCATATTCTCTCATCTAATTAAATTCTTCTGACACTAAAAATTAAAGAGCATCGTATACACAGAAGTAAGCCTTTCCTTTGGGGTGGGAGTGGGGGAGAAGCCAAACTGACGTTGCTGCTTCCCCCTTTCTTTTTGCGCTCTCACTAGCATCCGTTTGGGTTCTCCTGCTCTCTCTCTCTCTCTCTCTCTCTCTCTCTCTCTCTCTCTCTCTCACACACACACACACACACACACACACACACACACACACACACACACACACACACACACACACACACACACCTCTAAATCTTTTCAGGACAGGTTTGTTCTTAGAGATTAGTACAAAACATTGTTTTGGTGGTTTGTACCAGATAATCCTTTGGAAGAACAGGCATTTGGCAGTTCCCAGACCCCAATTCTCTGGCAGCTGCCCACTCAGAGGCAGCATCCTGAGGACTGCCCTGCCTCTTCTGGGCCCTGTTTCTGAGTGGGCACCTGCCAGAGGAGGCAGGGCTGGGAATTGCTAAACACCTGTTTGTTCAAATAAGAAACAGGCAAGGACCTGTGCATCTCTAATAGTGCTGACTATGGAATATACTGAAATGTGTTTCTTTTTCTATTATAGAAGTGTGTGGGAAAGTAAAAACAAAGCAAAGTGAGCTGCTTATATACTGTCTCCAGCAGTTCACAAAAACTGGACAGTAATTAATTTAATTAATTCAATAATTCAATTAATTCAATTTTTTTAATAATTATTTATTTGCATACACTCCCTGCAAGTGAGCTGGGCACTCATTTTACAAACCTCAGAAAATTTAAGGCGAAGTCAACCTGACCCCATTGGATCATACTCAAGTTGTGAGTAGAGTCTTGGCTGTAGTACTGAAGTTTAACCATGCCCCGTGAGGGCCCTAAAGAAAAATTCAAGGGACCCTTGTGACCAGAGATCTAAATGACACAATTAAAATGGCAGGGTAGCACTTTAAGTATCATGACTCCATATTAGAGATGGGCACAGAATGAACAATTTTTCGTTTTTGTTTTTTGGTTTTCGTTTTGTTACGCAATGAAACGACAAACAAAATTTGTCCCTAAAATGAAACGAAACAAACAGAAACACAGGGATTTTTGTCGTGCGTTTCGTTTCCATTACAGCAATGAAGTCAGCTGCTTTAAATGCTAAAAAAAATCACTTAAAATTGGAATAAATGGTAACTTAACGGTAATGAACCGGTAACGAAATGAAAATGATTTTTTTGCAAAAAAATCACGAACAACGGAAACGAACCAAAATGGACCTCTAAACGACAAATGACAAACGAAACTCCATTTTTTCTATTCGTGTCCATCTCTACTCCATATTAGTGAATCTTTGGATTTGTTGCTTGGTTTGAGTTCAAACCATAGTTTACACTGGGGGAGGGGGCTTTGAACTACGCTGGAGAATTCAAAGTATCTCACTAAATAGCAGATGCTACAATTCTGATAGATAGAATAGTGTCTACTTGCTATGCCATTATCCGTTTCATTTCATTTTGTTACAGCTCAATGACACAACATACTGGCACTTGTTTAGGATGTAGTACTAGAAAGTCATAGTGCCATAGCATGTGAGCTAAAGCCCACATGCAAGATTGTTGGAACTCCAACAGCTCTCTACATATTGGTGTCATTAAAATAGCATCATCAGGATGTCACTGACAGAAATTGCATTCATATTCAATTTGATATGACTTGACACATGTTTTGAATCTTTGTGTGGGAGTTTCAAAAATAGACAAAAGAATGAACTTTTGCTTTAATGTATGAATTTGCTATAATGAGTGAATGAATGAATTGATGCTTTATTACAGTCACTGACAAAATCCAAAATGCATATGCATAAATAGTGCCACTTACAGCAAAACCAGCAGGAAAATGCTACATAAATTGAATCAACCTAAGTTGTAGCTGTTTGAACATTTGTTGAAACATCATGAGCATAAATTATAATTGCTACTGTACAAAATTTGGCTACATTAGATAGCATACTAAAGTAGGACATTCTGGGGTGTATATGTTTTCCCTTACAGCAGGTAAAAGGTAAAGGTAAAGTCCCCCCCCCCACACACACACATGCATCCTAGTCATGTCCGAATCTAGGGGCAGTGCTTATCTTTGTATTCAAGCCAAAGAGCCAGTGTTGTGCAAGTCCACAGCCATGTGGCCAGCATGGCTGCAAGGAAGCACTGTTTTACCTTCCCACTTTTTATGGCAGTACCTATTTATTTACTTGCATTTACATATTTTTGAACTGTTAGGTTGGCAAGAGCTGGGGTTAACAGCGGAAGTTCACTCCGCTGCGTGGCACCTGGGATTCGAACCGCTGAGCTGCCGACTTTGTAGCCGACAGTTTTCAGTGCTGTACTCTACTGAGCCACCATGTGGGGGTGTAAAATGCCTCTGGCTGGGAAATTATACAATGAGTGATGGTGGTAGCCACCATCATAAATGGCTTCAAAAGTGACTTAAGAAAGACACCTTCTCTATTGCGTGGGAAAGAAAGCAGCCTGCAGCAGTCTGGGAATTTGAAGAAATCTCTCTGATTCTCAAAGATGCATGGAATGGTGACTGCTGTGGGTTGCTATTAGAGATGGGCACGAAACGAAAAATGGCATTTCAGTTTTTCATTTATCGTTGAGAGGTCTGTTTCGGTTCATTTCCGTTTGTCGTGAATTTTTGGAAAAATTTCGTTTCCATTTGTTGTTTTTTAGTTTGTCATTTCTTCCCGCTTTTTGCGTGATTTTTAAAGCATTTCCGTGCGCAGACATCCCCCAACACCCCAGATCAGAGGGAAAACACTAAAAAAATGGATGCTGGCAGAGACACAGTATAGACTAGGTACACAGGTGCAAGGCAGCCGCAGAGTGACTGCACTGCGGGGCAAGGGAGGGTACTCACCGAGAGGTACGCAGCACGCACACACACAGGGAGGCTGCAGGACTGAAGCTAGAGTCACAGAGACAGCAATCCCACCCTAACTCCCACCAGAGCATTTGAGCCTGGGAGTGAATCCAAGCAGAGCTACTGCTGAGAGAGAGAAAAAGAAGACAGCACTGGTAAGTTTCTGGGTTTGAACAGTTCAGCTAGGGCTGTTTGACCTCTGTTTTACCTCTGCCTCTGCTAACCTTAACTGCTCATTTAAATACAAAGAGCCATTAATCAGATAAACAAAGGAAGTTGCTAGGAAGCAGGGCTGGTGCCAGACTAAGCCATCCACTGAGCTTGGGGGTGGAGTTACACTAAGTGTTTTCCCCCTGAAGAAGCATTTGAGCCTCAGCATTTGATCCTGGGTGTGAATCCAAGCAGAGCTACTGCTGAGAGAGAGAAAAAGAAGACAACACTGGTAAGTTTCTGGGTTTGAAGAGTTCAGCTAGGGCTGTTTGACCGGCCTGCGTGCCTAACGGCGCACGAGAATTTATTTTTCACTTAAAAAGAGGAACATTGGTACTAGATTATTATTTCTAGAGTAGTAGCTAGTAACCCTAAAAATATTCAAGGCCCAGAATACTGCACTCATTAAAATGGAGTCTGAGGGAGCAGCTGTAGTTACCTGTAACACTTGTGCCATGTTTGTCATCTTGACAAATCGCACAGAGAATCACACTTGCTGCAAGTGCAAGCTGGTTGCACTATTAGAAGAGAAGGTACAGGAGCTAGAGGCCCGAATATCGAACCAGCAACTTATTAAGGAGCTTGAGCGGTTCTTGGACAGAGCAGAACAGACTATCCAGGTCCAAGAAGAGAAAGAGCACACTTTTGAGGATGTAATCACTTCCCCAACCCAGGAGGTAGATGTGTGGAGGAATGTGACTCAAAGGAGTAGAAGGCCAAGGGATCGCTCAGAGAGTCTCATATTGCACAATCAATTTGAGGCTCTTTCCCTCAGCACACCTCATGAGGCACACATAGAGGAAGAATTGGTTCCACCGGAGGATCTCTCCCTCATCACAATTGATGAGATACAGGATCAGGTACATGTAGAAGAACAGGCTGCAGGAGAGAAGCTCCTTCTGCTAGGGGATTCTATAATTAGAAATACGGAGGGATGGATTTGTGATGAGCATGATAACCATATGGTCACTTGCCTGCCAGGTACAAAGGTTGCAGACATCACGAGAAATCTAGATAGCTTGTTAGAGAGAACTGGGAATGAGCCAGTGGTCATGGTACATGTTGGTACCAATGATGTCGGGAAGGCCAAGTGGTCAGTATTGGAAGCCAAGTTCAGGTTGTTAGGAAGAAGATTGAAGTCCAGGACTTCCAAGGTAGCATTTTCAGAAGTGCTACCTGTTCCTCGTGCAGGACCCGCCAGGCAGGCAGAGCTCAGAAGCCTCAATGCGTGGATGAGGCGATGGTGTTGAGAGGAGGGCTTTAGATTTGTCAGTAACTGGAGAACATTTTGGGACAAGCCAAACCTGTTCAGGAGGGATGGGTTGCACTTGAATCATGATGGGACCAGATTGCTGGCACTCAACCTCAAAAAGGCTGCAGAGCAGCTTTTAAACTGATAACTGGGGAAAGCCGACAGGAGCTGTGTGGCATCCGGTTCGGAACACCTCATCCACAGGGAATGAGGTTGGGAAGGGTAGAGAATCACATAGAGATGACATAGCAGGTATTAGTACTGGGAGAATAATGGAATGTGATAGTTCATCTACTGAAAATAATAGCTGTGGGGGGAAAAGAACAAAGCAGCAGCCGTTGTTGCAGAACCCACTGTACAGGTGCTTCTACGCCAATGCTCGAAGCCTCTGACCAAAAATGGGAGAACTCGAACATTTGGCAGCTAGGGATAACATTGATATAATAGCCATAACAAAAACCTGGTGGAATGCAGAGAACCAGTGGGATACAGCAATCCCAGGCTATAAACTCTATAGAAGGGATAGAGAGGGGCGGGTTGGAGGGGGAGTGGCCATCTACGTTAAAGAAGGGGTAAAATCCAGCAAAATGGAGATTGACAGAGGGTCTGACTCCACCATAGAATCACTGTGGGTTAAACTACCAGGTCCAAGGAGTGATGTGATAGTTGGGGTATGCTATCGCCCACCAGATCAAAAACTTGAGGGGGACCTTGAAATGAGGAGACAAATCATGGAGGTGTCTCAGAAGCACAGGATAGTAATTGTGGGGGACTTCAATTATCCCCACATTGACTGGGCCAATGCGAGCTCCGGGCAAGAAAGAGAAACTGGGTTTCTCGACTTGCTGAATGACTGTGCCTTAGAGCAACTTGTCATGGAGCCCACCCAAGAACAGGCAACTCTGGATCTAATACTGTCTGATACTCAGGATCTGGTCAGGGATGTGAATGTCACTGAGACTCTGGGGAACAGTGACCATGCTGCAATCTCCTTTGCCATGCATGTTGGAGCAAGAGTGTCAAGCAAATCAGACATAAAAATCCTTGATTTTCGAAGGGCAAACTTCCCTCAGATGAGGAAACTAGTTAGAAAGAAATTGAAGGGGAAGGTTGGAAGAATCCAATCTCTTCAGAGTGCATGGAGCCTGTTTAAAACAACGGTAACAGAGGCCCAGCACAAGTGCATACCACAAAGAAAGAAGAGCTCATTTAAGTCCAAGAGGGCACCAGCATGGTTAACGAGTGGAGTTAGAGAGGCTCTAAAGCGCAAGGAGAGGTCTTTCTGTAAATGGAAATCCTCCCCAAATGAGGAAAATAAAAAGGAACACAAACTCTGGCAAAAGAAATGTAAGAAGATGATAAGAGAGGCAAAGAAAGATTTTGAGGAACGCATGGCTAGCAATATAAAGGGTAATAATAAAAGCTTCTTTAAATATGTTAGAAGTAGAAAACCTGCCAGAGAACCAGTTGGCCCTCTGGATGGTGAAGGAGGAAAAGGGGAGATTAAGGAGGACTTGGAAATTGCAGAGAAATTAAATGAGTTCTTTGCAATTGTCTTCACGACAGAAGACCTTGAGCAGATTCCGCTGCCTGAACGGCCCCTCTTGACTAAAGAATTAAATCAAATACAGGTTAAAAGAGAAGATGTTTTAGGACTAATTGATAAATTAAAGATTAACAAGTCCCCGGGCCCAGATGGCATCCACCCAAGGGTTATTAGGGAACTGAGAAATGAAATTGCAGATCTCTTAACGGTAATATGCAACTTGTCTCTTAAAACGGCCACAGTGCCGGGGGACTGGAGGATAGCAGATGTCACACCAATTTTTAAAAAAGGAAGGAGGGGGGACCAGGGAAACTACAGTCCAGTTAGCCTTACATCTGTCCCAGGGAAGATGGTGGAAAGCCTCATCCAAGAGAAAATCTTAAAACACATAGAAGAACAAACTTTGCTGAGAGAAAATCAGCATGGCTTCTGCAAGGGTAAGTCTTGTCTGACAAATCTTGTAGAATTTTTTGAAAAGGTCAGCAGGCATGTAGATTTGGGTGAACCGGTGGATATAGTCTATCTGGATTTTCAAAAGGCCTTTGACACAGTCCCTCACCAGAGGCTGCTGAGAAAATTGCACAGTCAGGGGATAAGAGGGCAGGTCCTCTTATGGATTGAGAACTGGTTGAGATCCAGGAAACAAAGAGTAGGTGTCAATGGGAAATTTTCACAATGGAGAGAGGTGAAAAGCGGTGTGCCCCAGGGCTCTGTCCTGGGACCGGTGCTTTTCAATCTGTTCATAAATGACCTGGAGACAGGGAAAAGCAGTGAGGTGGCCAAGTTTGCAGATGACACAAAACTTTTCCGTGTGGTAAAAACCAGAGAAGATTGTGAAGAGCTCCAGAAGGATCTCTCCAAACTGGGGGAATGGGCTACGAAATGGCAAATGCGTTTTAATGTAGCCAAATGTAAAGTAATGCATATTGGGGTGAAAAATCAAAACTTTATCTATCAACTCATGGGCTCTGAGTTATCCGTGACAGATCAGGAAAGAGATCTTGGTGTGTTGGTGGACAGCTCCATGAAGGTGTCTCCCCAATGTGTGGCAGCAGTGAAGAAGGCCAATTCCATGCTAGGGATTATCAAAAAGGGGATTGAAAATAAAACAGCCAACATTATAATGCCATTAAACAAAACAATAGTAAGGCCGCATCTGGAGTATTGTGTACAATTCTGGTCACCGCATCTCAAGAAAGACATAGTGGAACTGGAAAAAGGTGCAGAAGAGAGCGACTAAAATGATTACTGGGCTGGGGCACCTCCCTTATGAGGAAAGGCTAAAACATTTGGGGCTCTTTAGTCTGGAAAAAAGGCGCCTGAGGGGGGATATGATTGAGACGTACAAAATAATGCAGGGCATGAGTAAAGTGGATAGAGGGAAACTCTTTTCCCTCTCACAAAATACCAGAACTAGGGGACATGCACTCAAATGGAGGGCTGGGAGAGTAAGAACAGACAAAAGAAAATATTTTTTCACCCAGCGCGTTGTAAGTCTATGGAACTCCCTGCCACAGGATGTGGTGATGGCATCTGGTTGGATGCCTTCAAAAGGGGATTGGACAGATTCCTGGAGGAAAAGTCCATCACAGGTTACAAACCATGATGGAGATGTTTAATCTCCAGTCTTAAAACCAGGGTACTTCAAGGGCCAGATGCAGGGGAGTGGTATCAGGAGACAGATATCTACTCTCATGTGCTTCCAAAAGCATCTGGTGGGGCCACTGTGAGATACAGGAAACTGGACTAGATGGGCCTTTGGCCTGATCCAGCATGGCTCTTCTTATGTTCTTATGTTATGTTCAGAGACTGCAAGGAGGACGGGGGCTGCCAGAGATTTTTATGCCCTCTGTGGCTGCCAGACCTGCTCAGTCTGCAACCTGGGCATGCTATTGGTTGAACATGATCCTATCACATGACTTGCCTCCATTTTGTGGCTGGTGGTGACATCCATTTTAAATGAAAAGAAAAATACATCGCGATGGGAGAAGACAAAAACAAACGTTTTAAGGACCCCAACCCCCTGGTAGGTAATAATTTCAAATAATTATCACATTATCACTGTGTTTTTACAGATGTCCAGGGTGTTTTAATACCCAAGAAATCAATCAATATTAGGCATCTGGGAGCAGTTTGGGTCGATGTCCCCTAACTCCCCTTAAAAGGAAAATACACCGATCTGAGAAAAGACATAAATGCACCTTTTAAGGACCCCAACCCCCCTGGTAGGTATTATCAGACAATATAAATAATTATTGCTGCATTTTTACGGATGTCCAGGGCGTTTTTTAACATTTAAAACAGCTCATTTCTTTGCGCGTCACCATTAACGGAAACGAAATGTAACAACCACAATTTTTGTGGTTCTGTTCGTTTCATTGCATTTTCATCCCAATTTTCGTTTGTCATTTCATTACGTAATGGAATGACTAACGAATAACAGAAACAAAAAATGTTCGTTCCGTGCCCATCTCTAGTTGCTATCTCCATATACAGTGTGTAGATGAAGGCTGTATTAGAAATTGTCCTTCCATTCCCCTTTGTGACTTGCAGGAAGTCCTCACCAATCCTTCATTGTAATAGAACATTTTTTTTCTGCTCCACATCCTACTCGTTTGAGGGCTTTCACTCCCATACTTAGGGCTGGAAGGTTCTCACTGAACTATAAGTGTGTAAGTTTTCAAGATATGAAAGTCCCACTCCTAGTACCATGTTCTTGGTACAATAATAGGGGAGGGCCTGCTTCTAGCCCAGGCATGTCCAAACTTCGTCCCTCCAGATGTTTTGGACCACAACTCCCACAGTCCTTTGCCATTGGAAATACAGGCTTGGAATTCTGGGAGTTGTGGTCCAAAACATCAGGAGGGCCGAAGTTTGGACATGCCTGTCCAGGCTTTCCCAACCTTTTTTTGGTTGCTCTAGCAAGGGGATACATGAACGACCTGTGGTTTGATCCAAAGTACTTCATTCTGTGTATTTATGAAGACTAGATGTCAAATCAATACTCTTTTTAGTTTTGACCTGTAAAATTAACAACCTTCATTGGCTTTCTATGTGATTCCAGTAATTAAAGTGGACTCCTTCAGTACTATACTGATAATTTATGACAACTGCATGATTCAAATAGATGTCCATATGGCCCATTGCTATTATTCTATTAGCATCCCACCATGCTATTTTTAAATGTCTTTTGGAATAGCAATCAAATATGACAGTTAAGTATGTATTGATTAAAACAATGTAATACAATTGACCAATCTTAAATAAGGCACAGAACAAAATATTTAAACCTAATAAAGATTAATGATCCCTTACCTTCTTACACATTTTCCCAACTAGAGCAACTGGTTTTAAAAATGAGGACTTAACTGTTGGCGTAATGTTACTAAGCTTCAACATAATTATCGCTGTCACTTTGTTTTACATTTCATTTTTCTCTGACTTCACTGCATTGTGTTTGTCTCGGCCAAGAATGCATCCAATCCATCTGATGAAGTCACTAAAGCGCATGTCATAATAAATGTGCCTGTGCTATGAAATGCTACACATTTCACTCAAAGAACACACATTCTGTGTTTTAATCTATATATGAATACTAAAGAACTATTCTTTGATTTCCTTTGAGTCAGAGCTCAACTATCAAGTGACATACAGTAATTTATGTAATATTTTTCCTAAAATTATACAAATCAAAAATATTTTGTTCCTTAATATTAGACTTGTTTTTAAAACTTTAACTTGTATGTAGATTAGTTATATTATAGCTATCCTTTAAATATTATTTAATATTGCATTTGTATTTTTCGCAATAAGTGTGTATGATGCCAGAAGATTCTTAATTATTTCTGTTACCATTAGAGATGGGCACGAAACAAAAAAATGGCATTTCGGTTTTTCATTTGTCGTTGAGAGGTCTGTTTCAGTTTGTTTCCATTTGTCGTGAATTTTTTGAAATTTTTTTTGTTTTTTTGTTTGTCATTTCTACCCGCTTTTTGCGTGATTTTTAAAGCATTTCCGTGCGCAGGCATCCCCCAACGCCCCAGACCAGAGGGAAAACACTAAAAAAATGGATGCTGGCAGAGACACAGTATAGACTAGGTATGCAGGGAGGGTGCAAAGGCAGTGGTGGGCGTTGCCCAGGGTGCAAGGCAGCCACAGAGGAGTGCACTGCGGGGCAAGGGAGGGTACTCACCGAGAGGTACGCAGCACGCACGCACACAGGGAGGCTGCAGGACTGAAGCTAGAGTCTAAGAGACAGCAATCCCACCCTAACTCCCACCAGAGACTGCAAGGAGGATGGGGGCTGCCAGAGCTTTTCATGCCCTCTGTGGCTGCCAAACCTGCCCGCCCAGTCTGCAACCTGGGCATGCTATTGGTTGAACATGATCCCACATCACATGGCTTGCCTCCATTTTGTGGCTGGTGGCGACATCCATTTTAAAGGGAAAAGAAAAATACATTGCAATGGGAGAAGACAAAAACAAACATTTTAAGGACCCCAACCCCCTGGTAGGTATTATCAGACAATATAAATAATTATGGCTGCATTTTTACGGAAGTCCAGGGTGTTTTTTAACATTTAAAACAGCTCATTTCATTGTGCGCCATCATTAACAGAAACGAAACATAACGACCACAATTTTTGTGGTTCTGTTCGTTTCGTTTCATTTTCATCACAATTTTCGTTTGTCATTTCGTCATGTAATGGAAACGACAAACGGTAACGGAAATGAAAAAATGTTCGTTTCGTGCCCATCTCTAGTTACCATTGGTGGTAAAATCAAACCAGTAGTCACTTAACAAGTTTATTGAATACTAATAAAAATACCAATTTAGTATTACTGTGCATCCTCATCATCAATACATATACATTCATATCATGACATACTGTATATAAACTTGTGTTATGAACAGACTATGGTGACCAAGTCTCAAAATGGCAGTTGATTAGAAGATGTCTCTGTTTGTATAAACTGGACACGCAGCCCCAGCACAAGTGGAACTTTTTGTGCATGAAGCAGCTTTGAAAACTGGAGGTTTTTAAAAGAAGTGAATTCCTAAAAAGGCCTTGGGTCCCTTTAAAAACGAAGGTAAGGTAAAAGTATTTTAAATAAATAATAAAAAAAATCATTCTTCATATACTCCCTTTAAATAGTGAAGTTGATTTTCCTCCTGTTTTTCCTTTTAAGGGATTTTCTCTTTCCAAATGTCTGAATTACATATACAGCTTGTAAAATTAATTATTGTATTGGAACGTAAGTTGCTTGCTGTTGTTTCTTGCTTCTTTACTGTTATGTGATTTCTTTCCCTTCCAAATCCATTGAACTATCCTAAAATTTTGCTTTGATAATAGACTGATATTCCAGCATTCTACAATACATAGGGAACATACAAGGAGACTCAGGAAGGGGATGGATTAAAGTCATGTAGTCTGCATGCTTTTCAAGAAGGATCTGTACACTTTCAAACTCATCAGATTTTCTCTATTTCTTTTAACATTCTTATTTATTGACATATTTTTAATAACTGGATTTTCATTGCTTCCATTCTGGTTATCCCTCTCAGTTTTATTGTGCTACTTTTAATGAGCTATTTATCTTAATCATTTTAAAAAATATTATTATTCTTCCTTCCTTCCTTTCTTTCTCTTTTTTGATGAATGTATGTTTTATTCATGGATATATAAACAAACAACCTTTTTGGAAGAAACCCCACTGAGATCAGGAGGGGAACACACAGAATAATGTATCTCTAAGGAGCCTGGTGACAAAGATAAAGTCCAGGTGGAATGGTCATTCTGGTCCGCTGATGTCCCTTTAACCCTGTTATGAAAAAAAATCAACCATGAAATCTTATATGGTAGTGAAATAAACACCACAGCATAGCAGATAGGAGATTCCATGTGTTCATTGCTTAGTGAAATGAGTCTGTGCCTGTTGCCTTTGCTCTCCATGATAAAATGTGATTGCTGCACTTGCTGACATTTAAATATAAGGTAGACTCCTTTAAGGATGCCCCAGCACCTGCATGCATCTATGCATGAGGTAGTTCAATCCAAATGTACTGCAGCCAAGAAGTCAGAAGACAATCGCAACTAGGATGGACAAGGGCAAGAATGAATTAATTAGGAAAGATCTCAAAGTGTAAGGGAGGTGTCACTGAAGACCAAGACAGAGATCATCCATACTCTTTATTTCTTATTTCATGTCTGGTTATGAAAGACAGACAGTTAAAAAAAAACTGATAGGGAAAATTAATTCTCTTGAATTGGGGTTTCCTGCATGGCAGGAGGTTGGACCAGATGGCCCTTGAGGTCTCTTCCAATTCTATGATTCTATGAAATTCAGTGCTGAAAGAGAGCTTTGCGAATACCCTGGACTGCCAGAAAGAACAACAAATGGGTACAAGATCAAATCAAGCCTGAACTATCCCTGGAGGGGAAACAGCAGATTTCCTACACTGCACACTTCCTGATAAGACAGAATCCCCTGGAAAAGCCAATAATGCTGGGAAAGTTTGAAGGTATTAGGAAAAGAGGAAGGCCAATATGAGATCAACTGACTCACTAAAGGAAGCCACAGACTTACTGCAGCCAAGCAATTCTTGTTTAGAACAGGACATTTTCGAAAGCACTCTTCAAATGGTCACCGAAGTGTTTTGATGGTACATAACATCTTATTTCAGAATTTTAGCTGCTGACCCAGATTAACAGCTCTTCCTGTTTCCAGAAAGGGAAACAGGAAGATGGCATGCACGAGGCAGTTGCCGGAAGTTGCTGGAGTCTTTTCATAGACACTCATTGAAATTAACTTTTTGTCTTACACAACCTTGCTTTAATAAACTTTCAATGTGTCAGCCTTCCTATAGAAACACTTTAGGGCCCAAAGCCCGCACTGCAGCTAATATAATATATATTTTGACAATTTATACATAATATGTGATGTTACAGGTGTGAAGTGCGTTGTCAAGAATGTACCTTTCTGCCCCTGGAAGAAATTCATAGAATACTTGAGTTGTAGGGGAAATGACAGCCAGGAAAGGATAGGAATGAAAACTGATTTACAGTGGTGGGAACCTGTGAAGGACAGAGATTAGCATTGAAGTGAGTAGGAGGATCCCAAATGGTCTCCAAATTCGTGGTTTTCTCTTCCAACAAGTCTGAAATGTAGGCGGCTGTAGACAAAATAAATGCACACTCTACCCTAACATTGTTAGGGTGCTAAAAACAGTAAGTATATATTTAGAAAGAATTAAACAAGCATTATATTTTAAATGGTAATTGAAATCAACACTTACAACACATTGTGGATTGTTCTGCCCTGAAACATGCCCTGACACCTCATCAATTAGCTGCAATTAGCCCTTACAAGTAACACAAACCTTACCTTAAGACCAGTATGATTTTTGTCTGACCTAGAATGATCAGGACATGGGGGAATGCATCCTTGTCTTTACAAAGTGATTGAACATGAGGGAAAAATCTAGAATTAGATGACACTTAAGCCAGTCAAATGATTTTCTTACTTAGAAGTTTTGTAAACCTCCGGCATTTTTTTCATCCTGGAAAGAAAGTTGACAAATTTTGTAAGAGTTGTTGGAAATGAATTTCTTCCATATTGGTGGCAGTGCAATCAGGTGGTTTCAACTATACTCACTATGACAAGGACCATCCTGTAATTGTATTCCATGGTAAGAACATATTTGACTATACAGGGTTTCAACCCCTTGATTTTAAGAGTAGAGCACTCAAAGCCTAGGGCTTTCAAAAACAATAATAGTTACTCAAGTAACTATTAGTTGCTCAAGTCAGATAGAGTTTTCATTTAACCCACACTCCTTGATTAAAATATCATATTCCTCTTCTTCATTATGAAACTATTCTAAATATGGTAAATTTGCATCAAAATCACCTGGAGCAATAGTATCATTCAACTTTAACCTCAGCTTGTCAAAATCATTGTTCATCAGTTCATAAAGCTACTAAGCAGCAAGAGACATATATGTGTCTCCTATAAAACTGATGCAAAATTGTCTTCTGATAGTTAGGGGAGGGTAGCTAGTCACATGAGCCATCTGTAGGAAATTACACTAGCTCACATCATACAGTGTAATATCATTCATTTAATTTTCCCACCATGTTTGCTTAGTGGTCTACAAACTGGCATTATACAAGATTCTCCATTTTTTTCCAAGTGCTGAGAATTTGCAGCTCTTGACAGGTGCACACTGACATGTCATTACAAAGCCAAGGCAGCTTTAATAACAGGGAGAAATGCAGCACATTTCTTATGAAGAGCAGCACTTCCTGTGAATGAGTGCACCCTTCTATGTCTCTTAATTTATGTGACTAGAGATGGGCACGACTTAGCGGTATTCCCGTTTCCGTTTCCGTTACTCGTATCCGTTACTCTACGGAAACGGAAACGGGAATTACTCCGCCAGAATTCGAGCTCGAACCGACGAACGAACAATTTGGTCTGATTTGTCGTGCTCGTTACTTGCATCGCACAATGCCAAGCGGCACAGAAAAAAAGTTTTTAAAAGTTAAAAAACCCCCGATTCCCAGCCCTAAAAGTAGGCAAAAACTGTCTGAGGGCACCTACCAGGCCAGAAGGGTGTTTTATTTGGCGGAGGGGTTCCCCGCCCCCCTCTCCTTGGCTATTGCTACTGCTGCGCTGCTGGTACCAGGCTGGGAGGGCGCATCCATTTGCCATGCGGTGGGGGGGGATCCAAAATGGCGACCGCAATATTTTTTTTGAAATCGTTGCCCAAAACCCCACCAAAGCACCACACAAACATGCAAAAATTAGCTATTTTAAATGCTTGAATTTTTACAGTAGCAGCAGTGGGTTTTTCTTGCAAAAAAAGTCTCCGTTGATTTTATTTTATTTTATTTTATTTTATTTTATTACACCTGCGCATTCGCAATGATGGGCTCGCCCATGGGAGTGGACCATGCAAAGTTTTGGAGCCATTCCACCAATCGCATGGCCAGGTTTTGCTGACTGTACCAGGCTGGGAGGGCGCATCCATTTGCCATGCGGTGGGGGGGGATCCAAAATGGCGACCGCAATATTTTTTTTGAAATCGTTGCCCAAAACCCCACCAAAGCACCACAGAAACATGCGAAAATTAGCTATTTTAAATGCTTGAATTTTTACAGTAGCAGCAGTGGGTTTTTCTTGCAAAAAAAAGTCTCCGTTGATTTTATTTTATTTTATTTTATTTTTTTACACCTGCACATTTGCAATGATGGGCTCGCCCATGGGAGTAGACCATGCAAATTTTCCACCAATCGCATGGCCACTTGGCCAGGTTGACCACAGAGACTTCTGGGATGTGCCAATCGGGCATAAACAGCCCACTAATCGTAGCCCAAACCTGAACCCTAAGCCTAACCCATACGCCAGTACACTGTCCTTCTAAGTGGGTCAGAGAGGCACCCAGAGGTGCACCCCAATACTCACCCTAACCTCACCCGTAACTAGCCTAACCCTAGCCGTTGCGCTAACCAGTCTTAACCCTAAGCCAGATCTACTTGCATTGCACTACATGCAAGTACGTGAGACACAGCGGGTGCAAAGAGTCTGCCAGTCCGTCACTTGTGGCTCTGGCTGACTCCTGCAGCTCCCTCCAGGAGCCCGCTACCCCCTCCCCAAACCAGTACTAACGACAACGAAAAAACAAAAAAACGAACCGACTAATTTTTGCAAATTTTCGCGAAAAACGGAAACGAGCCGAAACGGAACCGGCCCGACTAACGACAAGTCGAAAAATTTTTTTTTCAAGTCGTGCCCATCTCTATATGTGACTTAAACATGACATACTCTTTCCCATTATCAGAGGAAAGAGGATAATACCTATCCATAGCCATTACAATTGCAAGGAATAAAGTTTGGTTGTCTAGTGAGGGTGATGACTGTGATCAGTACCAACAAAGGAAGTTATGAGCATGAATTGAGTCATGCCTCTCTGTACAAAGTTGTCAGCCTCCCCCAACCTAACCCAGCACTTGTGGTGCCATGAAGATGAATTGCTATAAAGCTGAACAACTCATTTTGCACCCATTTCTAATAACTTCTTGTTGCCTTTTGTGTACCTGCTCACCTTTTCTATAGGGGCTCAGTGGGCTAGAGCTCTGAAACTGTCGGCTGCAAAGTCGGCAGCTCAGTCGTTCGAATCCTGGGTGCCATGCAGTGGAGCGAGCTCTTGCTGTTAACCCCAGAGCCTGCCAACCTAGCACTTTGAAAGCATGTAAATGTAGGTAAATAAACAAATACCACCATAAAAAGTGGAAACGTAAGCAGTGTTCTGTGCGCAGAAATGCATTCAGCCATGCCAGCCACATGGCCACAGACTTGCACAACACTGGCTCTTTGGCTTGACAACAGATATGGGCACCACCCCTAGAGTCGGACACAACTAGCACACATGTGCAGGCGGAACCTTTACTTTTACCTAATCTTTTCTGTATTTACATCCATTGTTGTGTTTTAAATTCTCTGTCTACCCATCTTTAAGTCCAACCTGTGTTTCTTATTTGTGTTGTACCAATGAATTTAAAAGTCCCTGATTTTGGCATGCTAGTGGATACTTTCAGCATGCTAGAATTCACAAAAATGCTGCTATATTGTGGTGGGGATCCTTAAAAGAAGAAGAAGAAGCCTTTTGTAGATTTTTTTTGAAAAACAAAACAGCCCTACAATAATCTCCAGGTTTCCATGACTGTCTTATGGCAAATACACCTAAGCAAAAACATAGCAGTAACCCATCAATTTGGAGGAGCAGACCTTTCCCTCACCCTTACCTTTCTTTCACCTTTAACCCATAATGGTGATAGGCAGGCACAATTTTTTAAACAAACAAACAAAATCCAAAAGCTATACTGCCACTTTTCCTACCTGACAGATCAGTTTTGGCAGTGATGTGTTTGTATCTATCTGAAACAAGAGCAAGTTGGTGTAGTAGATACAGTGATACTCAGATTACTTTCTGCCAAATGATGGATGGCAGAGCATGGGCAAGGTATTTGAACCCTCTCTATTCCTACCCAGCATTTTTTTCTGCAGCAGTGTGGGGATATCACCTACAGTACCAGATTGTTATAGAATACATGCCAGCTGGGAATCCAAGCATTAACTTTTCAAAGCTCTAATAGACCACTACAATCATCTGCACAGCATGGGATTAATAATATATGTAAGAAACTGAAGGACATAGACTTGCTTGGGTACAATCATTAAGTGCACAGGAAGGGTTATGAGAGCCAAACTATAAGTTACAGATTAGAGATGAAAGCACATTAGTGTTCCAGAGTTGTCATTTAGGCAGACTTTTGTATCTGAGAAATGGGACTAGCAAATTAAGTTCATGTTCCCCTCCTGAAGATTATAGAAGCCCCTGTTTACCCATTTCATTGGAATAAGGCTGAGTGTTATTCATTAAATCAATGTGAGATGGATCCTATCAAACAGAGAAGCTTACAAATTGATTGTATAAGATTCACAGCTTGTAGTATGTTTGTGAATATTCTCAGTCATCCAGGTTCGTTTAACTGAATGAACACACTAAGGCAGAGTCTTGTCCACCCAAAGGATCCGATACCAAACCATAAAAGGAGCAATATAGTATATGCAGTCCAATGCAGTGAAGACTGTTCAGACCTCTACATTGGAGGAACTAAACAGCCATTAAACAGAAGAAAGGCCCAACATAGGAGAGGTAACAGCTCAGGACCAGAATCACCAGTACACCTCCATTTGAAGGAAAAAGGCCACTCTTTCAAAGATGAGGATGTACACATATTAGACAAAGAAGAGAGGTGGTTTGAGAGAGGAGTAAGGGAAGCCATTCATGTTAGCATTGAAAATCCCTCCCTCAACAGAGGTGGTGGGCTCCGGCATAGTCTATCTGCTACTTATCAGGCTGTACTTTCCAAAGTACCCAGGCAAATCAAGGAGCCTTCACCACCAGGTCACAGCTAACGACCCATTCTTGATGGGTTTCAGCACCTTAGGCCATTGTTTACCTTAAGGCCATGGACACTAATGTCTCCCTAACGAGCCTATTCAGGCTTTGTTCATCTTATGAGCCAATCAGACCAGGGGACAAGAGGTCAAGCTGACTATAAGAAGGTCTCTTGCACTAGCTGTATTCAGACCGATGAAGCTGTTTGGATGAACAGCAAAACGTTTCTATCTCTCAAAAAAGAAGTCCAGTAGCCATGACTCAACTCCCAGCTTGTAGTATGGTTGAATTCTCTGTCAGTGATCACAGAAGGGCTGTGAATTGATTCAGAAGTTCAGTGCTACCACTTGATGGTATTCTTATTCATATCCCCCCATAGCCTTTACTTCTCTCCCCTGGTTCCACCTCCACTAATCTTTTTACAGTTCACTGTCAAACCATTTGGCTTTGAAGGATTGTACGATGTTCTAGAAAAGGTGGTAGTATTCCAAAGTTCTTACTTACACATGCAAGGGATGTTTTTTCATTTGGGTTGTTACTATTTTGCTCGTTATTTTTATTTTATTTTTCTTATCTGGTGGCAACCTATCTAGCACTAAACTAGTATATCAATACAAATGATAAAGTGATCTAGTGCTAACCTCACATATATATAAATACATGGAGGACAATTTATAGGAGTTGTCTCTTGCTTTCACAGTCATCTCGAGTTGTTTATTGTCAAACCATTACGCTCCCAATGAAACTGAAGTTGAATGCATCGCAAAGCAAAACCAATCCATTTGAAAATTATTTGATGTGAGAAAAGCTGCTCCTGTAACAGTCATACAGTTTCAGCCATACAAGGACTCCCTCTTCTAATGACAAATATAGTTCATCCTACTTCTAAGTGTTAAGTGCATTGTTTGACCTTCAATCATCTTGCCACTAAAAATCCACCACCCTGACACCTGAGCCACACTTATGATACCTAAGTGAAAACAGCTCTTATTTCAGGCATAGCAAGACTCCATGGTTGTTTCTGAACTCATCAGGAATGAAAAGCATTCAACTCTTCTCTCCAAATGACGCCTAGACAGAAGGTAGTGTGCTTTCACATCTTTTTGATGAAGGAAAGGTCCTGTTGTGCCTGCTCCATGAGCTGAACCACTCGCTTGCTAATTCCACTGCTGTTAAGACAAGAGATGTAATTTACTAAAGTGTGATGAGTTTCTGTCAGCCTAAATGGAGCTGTCCATCAAGTGTATTGTTGTAATCTAGCCCCCGAAACACTATAGAAGAGTCAAAGTAAATTGTAGTTTCTTTTGTTAGTTGCTCAAGTCAGATAGATTCCTGTTTTGTTCTCCTGTCCATGAAAACATACCTGATTACCCGGCAATTTCCTTTGATTTCAGCCTAGTTTGCTGCAATAAGTAATGGCGGCTGGGCAGAGTAATGTTCTGTTTGTTCTGAGAAGAAATGTCTTCCACTACATCAGAGATGTCGAATATGTGTGAATAGATCACCATCAGATTTTTCTAGGTAAACTCTTTATTGTAGGGCCTTGGGGCAGCTTAATGATTTTGTTATATAGCGTATAAAGATAATAGTCAATGCATTTGACAACCGCATATCTCATTTAAAGAGCATATTATTGTACATGTTCTAGATGTGCCTGAGTATGATTCTGCTCTTTTTGTTTAGTTTTTTTTAAAGAAAACCTTCTGAATAACACATTTTGTTCAGTATATTCAGGTAAATATGATCGAATAGTTCATCCAGAAAAACAGATGATTTAAACCAGGCATGTCCAAAGTCAGGCCCCGGGGCCAAATGTGGCCCATTTTCAAATTATGAGTGGCCCGCAGCCTCTTCTCCTTGCTGGCTCAGCCTGTCATTCATCCCAACCAGCTGGCCTCTCCCCAAACCTGATGGAGAATGTCAGCTTGCAGTTTTATGGTTTGCCTGCCCTTACTGCCTCTCTCCATCCCCCCAGCCACCTGTCCAGCCTACCCACCCCTGGCTCCATTGCTGTAGCATCCTCCCTGCCTCTCTGCATGCCCTAGAGCACTGATGGCGAACCTATGGCATGGGTGACAAAGATGGCACTTGGAGCCCTTTCTGTGGGCACCCGACATCGCCCCTTCATAGCCCCCTGTATACAGGTTAAATTCCTGTATTGGCACTTTGCAAAAAATTTAGTGGGTTCTGAATTGCAGTTTGGGCACTCGGTCTCTAAAATGTTCGCCATCACTGCCCTAGAGGCTTGCCATTGGCCTGGGGCCCAAATGCGGCTGAATGGTTGGTCCCCACACATTTTTACCTCACCAAATCTGGCCCTTCTTGCAAAAAGTTTGGACACCCCTGCCTTAAACCATTGATCTCTTAACTAAAATATTGCATTTGCCAATTTGAACCTCTTTATCTGAAAAAAAAATGGCTAACATCCAGGCTGTCAGACTACACTTCCCCATTTAATCTTCCTCAAGTCTCAAAATCATTTTGGGGGGCCTTTGCTCAGTTCCTTCATTTTTATAGGTAGATTTGATGGGGACTCAAGAGCAGGCCTTTTCAGTATTTGCATTCAGATGGTGCGATTCCCTCCACTGTGAAGATTAGCTACCCCCACTTCTCATTTCCACATCAGTTGAAAATATTTTTGGTCCTACAGTTTTTTCATATTTAATATTGAGGTTTAATATAGGTAGTTGTTCTACACATGCTCCCGGTATATATTTTTATTGTGTTTTTAATGCATATAGAGTTCTTACCACATTTTTATATGATTTGAATATTTCATTGTTTATCTGGAAGTTAAGTCATAGCAACTGGACTTCGTTTCTTGAGAGGTTGAAAAGTTTCACGACTCATCAGTCTGAGGAAAGTTAGTAGTGAGTCCTCCATTTTATAGTTCACCTTGATTTCACATCACCCTGGTCTGAATAGGCTCATAAGTTGGACAATGGACTGAATAGGCTTGTTAGGTAGACAATGGCCTGAACAGCTCATAGGTGGACCATGATCTGAATAGGCTCATGAGGTGACAATGGCCTAGGGTGTGTGAAAGTCCCATCTATACAATCAAAGTGAACTATAAAATGGAGGACTCACCAGTAACTTTCCTCAGACTGATGTAGCTGCTTGGATGAGTAGTGAAACATTTCAATCTCTCCAGAGAAGAAGTCCAGTTGCCTTGACTCAATTTCCAGATAAAGTGGCCTGGATGACTGAGAATCTTCACAAACATTTCCTTGTTTAATATATCTTAATGTATCTTTATTTATTTTATTTATTTTTACAATTAATATGCCGCCCACTACCCAAAGGTCTCTGTATCTTGTTTAATTCCTGTCTCTTTTAATGCTCTGTAAGCTGCCTTTATTCCTACAAGATAAAAAATCAGCATAGTCACTTACTGTCGCACACCAATTCAAAAACTAGTGGGCAATAACAAACATCTACTTTGAGAACTTAATTTGTAGCATTTGTCCACTACAAATTAACACTGAAACAATCAAGAGTCTGTTACCACTGCTGGAATAAACTGGCAGAGGAATACAATATTTTGTACTGTATTTTAACAGGCAATGATGTTGCCTGTTAAAAAAGCAGTTTTCGTAGATTTTCACGGGTATAGGTATGCATGTTAGGGTGGATTCGGGTTTCTTCCCGTGTAGAAATCTGGTTGTTTTGGCGATGTTTCGACGAGGTCATCTTCAGGCTGGTGTTCTGGCTTCTTTCTTCTTGAAGCAAAGCGTGATCTCAGTTGAAGTCCTTCTATAAATACTGCTGGGGTGGTGGTGGTTTGCTTGCTCTGTTGCTGATTGTAGGTTCGTTTGTTCTTTTGTGATCTGCTGTGTGGCTGAGGCGATCGTTAAGGGCTTAAATGCTGGTGGGTTAGATGGCTGTTTAGAGACATCATGTGTGGGTGAGGTGCTGGATGTGTGTCTATTAGCCTTTTGTTTCTTAACGACCTTGGTGATGGGTGTTCTGGCAGCATCCTGGGCTTTGGTGGAGTGGGGTCCTGTGTCTTGTGAATTCATTTTGGTCTGGCTGCGTGTCTGTGGTCTCCCAATGTTTTTTTGGCGTGTGTAAGTGTTTTCGTAGATTTTCACGGGTATAGGTATGCATGTTAGGGTGGATTCGGGTTTCTTCCCGTGTAGAAATCTGGTTGTTTTGGCGACGTTTCGACGAGGTCTCACTCGTCATCTTCAGGCTGGTGTTCTGGCTTCTTTCTTCTTGAAGCAAAGCGTGATCTCAGTTGAAGTCCTTCTATAAATACTGCTGGGGGTGTGTGGTTTGCTTGCTCTGTTGCTGATTGTAGGTTCGTTTGTTCTTTTGTGATCTGCTGTGTGGCTGAGGCGATCGTTAAGGGCTTAACTGCTGGTGGGTTAGATGGCTGTTTAGAGACATCATGTGTGGGTGAGGTGCTGGATGTGTGTCTATTAGCCTTTTGTTTCTTAACGACCTTGGTGATGGGTGTTCTGGCAGCATCCTGGGCTTTGGTGGAGTGGGGTCCTGTGTCTTGTGAATTCATTTTGGTCTGGCTGCGTGTCTGTGGTCTCCCAATGTTTTTTTGGCGTGTGTAAGTGTGCTCCATGTGGTGGCTGGAGTGGGGAGTAGCGGTAGATGGTGCAGTCGTGGTTTTGTTATTGGATGGTGGTTTCGTTTCATCTGTGGGAAGGGTCTGGGTTTGTGTTTGGTGTGGATGGAAGGTGGTGGCATCTTGTGTCCTTTTGGACCTGGTGTCAGTCTTTGTGACAGAGGCTCGTCTGTTGACCAGGGCTAGTTTCCAGATGTCAGGCAAGCGGGAGGTGTCATCACGTTTATTCATGTTGTTTGGGTGTTTTCTCTATTTCAATGGCTTCCATGATTATTCGACTGTTGGAGTGTTCAGTTTTGGAGATGAGTTTGGTTCTTTTAAAATCAATTTCATGACCTGTTGTTTTTATGTGCTGGAAGAGAGAGGAAGATTTTTCTTCTTTTTTGACTGCGTTCTTGTGTTCTGCGATGCGTGCGCTTATTCTCCTGTTTGTCTGTCCGATGTATGTGGCTGGGCAGACTTTGCATGGTATTTCGTAGACTCCTTGGTTTTCTAGCTCAATCTTGTCTTTGGGGTTTCTTAAAATGTTGGCTATTTTTTGTTCGGTGCAAAAGGCTGTCTTGATATTGTGTTTGTGGAGAATTTTGCTTATTTTGTCTGTGGTGCCTTTGATGTAAGGGAGGAGGGCAGTGCCGTTGTTCTCTTCTGTTTCTTGGTTCTTGGGGGGTGTTTCTTTTTGGATTAGTTTGGTGATGGTGTTTTTTTGGAATCCGTTCGCAATTAAAGCATTCGAGAGAGTGTGTAATTCAGTTTTTAGGTGGTCTTTGTCAGCGAGGCGTTTGGTTCTGGAGATGAGGGTTTTTGCTACGGAGTTGATCTGTGCAGGGTGGTGGTGTGATTGTGCATTTAAGTAGCGGTTTGTATGGGTTTTTTTCCGGTAGATGGTATGTCCTAAGGAGCCGTCGGGTTTTTTGTAGATTAGGACGTCCAGGAAGGGAAGTTGGTTGTTGGCTTCTATTTCCATAGTGAATTGTATTTTGGGGTGTAGGCTGTTGAGATGTGTGAGGAAGTTGTTCAGTTTGTCTTTCCCGTGTGGCCAGATAACAAAGGTGTCGTCAACATATCTGAGCCAGAGTTTGGGTTTATGTTCGGACTTCTGTAACGCGTTGGTTTCAAAGTGTTCCATATATAGGTTTGCGATGACCGGTGAGAGGGGTGATCCCATGGGTGCTCCTTCTATCTGTTTGTATCTTTGTCCATTGTGGATGAAGTATGTGTTAGTTAGGCAGTGGTTGGTCAGATCTAGGATGTGCTTGGGGGGTTGTATTTGTTGTGGATAGCTGTCAAGGCTTCTTGAATGGGCACTTGTGTGAAGAGCGAAACAACATCGAAGCTCACGAGTAGGTCATTGGGTTGTAGGTCTTGTTTCTTTATAATTTCTATGAAGTGGAACGAGTTTTGTACGTATGAAGAGATGGATTCTGCATAGGGCTGGAGTTGTTTGGCAAGAAATTTGGCGAGGTTTTGTAGGGGTGAGCCTATGGAGCTGACTATGGGTCTGAGAGGTGTTCCTTCTTTGTGAATCTTGGGGAGGCCGTAGAGCTTGGGGCATCTGGATGATTTCTCTCTGGGGATGATGCTTGGCTTGATTTCTTCACTTAATGGTGAGGCTTTTATTTTGGCTTTGGTGGTTTTTTCCAGGTAGGTGGTGGGGTCTGTGTTCAAAGGTATGTAAGCAGGGTCTTATAGTAGGTTGGATAGTTTGGCTTGGTAGTCAGATGTGTTCATCACCACTGTGGCATTGCCTTTGTCTGCTGGGAGAATGATTATGTTGTTGTCTTTCCTCAGGTTGGTGAGGGCTTTTTGTTCTTCTTTGTGTAAATTGCTTCTGGGTGGTTTGCTGGAGCAGAGGATATTGGTGACTTCGAGTCTGATTTTGTTGGCTTCATGTGGGTTGATTTTGGTTAGGCTGGCTTCCACTCCGCATATGATGTTTTCAGTGCGGATGTGTCTGGGGGCGACTGCAAAGTTAAATCCTTTGGACAGGACTTTGGTCTCTGCGATGGTGAGTGTCCTGTCTGATATGTTGTGAACTGTTTGTTTCATGGGCTGCTGTGGGGGGTTGGGCTTCTGGCGTTTTTCCAGTTTGTGGAGTTTGTTGGTGTGTATGTCTGTCTTGTGGGAGGTCTCTGTTTCAGCTCTCCAGGCGGCGAGTTGCTTGGATTTGTTCCAGAGTTTTGGGTGGATTTTGTTGTTGAGTTTGAGGTGGAGAGTGAGTAGGTCTCTGTTGGTTTGATCTAGTAGGTATCTTTTCTTGTGTAGTTCGTTTCTGATTAGGGCTAGTTCTGTTCTTTTCAGGATCCTTTCGCTGGATGGGGTTTTTGAGTGGAATTTCAGTTGGAAGCTTGTGGGGATCACATTTTTATCTCGGCAGTTGCGTAGGAGCACACTTACACACGCCAAAAAAAACATTGGGAGACCACAGACACGCAGCCAGACCAAAATGAATTCACAAGACACAGGACCCCACTCCACCAAAGCCCAGGATGCTGCCAGAACACCCATCACCAAGGTCGTTAAGAAACAAAAGGCTAATAGACACACATCCAGCACCTCACCCACACATGATGTCTCCAAACAGCCATCTAACCCACCAGCAGTTAAGCCCTTAACGATCGCCTCAGACACACAGCAGATCACAAAAGAACAAACGAACCTACAATCAGCAACAGAGCAAGCAAACCACACACCCCCAGCAGTATTTATAGAAGGACTTCAACTGAGATCACGCTTTGCTTCAAGAAGAAAGAAGCCAGAACACCAGCCTGAAGATGACGAGTGAGACCTCGTCGAAACGTCGCCAAAACAACCAGATTTCTACACGGGAAGAAACCCGAATCCACCCTAACATGCATACCTATACCCGTGAAAATCTACGAAAACAAATATCCGACCTCTACGGGGAGGAAACCTTCCAGCTGACCAGAACCTACGAGAAACTAGAAGTCCGAAGAGCCACCATCTTATGTGACATTGCATTCCTACGCAACTGCCGAGATAAAAATGTGATCCCCACAAGCTTCCAACTGAAATTCCACTCAAAAACCCCATCCAGCGAAAGGATCCTGAAAAGAACAGAACTAGCCCTAATCAGAAACGAACTACACAAGAAAAGATACCTACTAGATCAAACCAACAGAGACCTACTCACTCTCCACCTCAAACTCAGCAACAAAATCCACCCAACACTCTGGAACAAATCCAAGCAACTCGCCGCCTGGAGAGCTGAAACAGAGACCTCCCACAAGACAGACATACACACCAACAAACTCCACAAACTGGAAAAACGCCAGAAACCCAACCCCCCACAGCAGCCCATGAAACAAACAGTTCACAACATATCAGACAGGACACTCACCATCGCAGAGACCAAAGTCCTGTCCAAAGGATTTAACTTTGCAGTCGCCCCCAGACACATCCGCACTGAAAACATCATATGCGGAGTGGAAGCCAGCCTAACCAAAATCAACCCACATGAAGCCAACAAAATCAGACTCGAAGTCACCAATATCCTCTGCTCCAGCAAACCACCCAGAAGCAATTTACACAAAGAAGAACAAAAAGCCCTCACCAACCTGAGGAAAGACAACAACATAATCATTCTCCCAGCAGACAAAGGCAATGCCACAGTGGTGATGAACACATCTGACTACCAAGCCAAACTATCCAACCTACTACAAGACCCTGCTTACATACCTTTGAACACAGACCCCACCACCTACCTGGAAAAAACCACCAAAGCCAAAATAAAAGCCTCACCCTTAAGTGAAGAAATCAAGCCAAGCATCATCCCCAGAGAGAAATCATCCAGATGCCCCAAGCTCTACGGCCTCCCCAAGATTCACAAAGAAGGAACACCTCTCAGACCCATAGTCAGCTCCATAGGCTCACCCCTACAAAACCTCGCCAAAATTTCTTGCCAAACAACTCCAGCCCTATGCAGAATCCATCTCTTCATACGTACAAAACTCGTTCCACTTCATAGAAATTATAAAGAAACAAGACCTACAACCCAATGACCTACTCGTGAGCTTCGATGTTGTTTCGCTCTTCACACAAGTGCCCATTCAAGAAGCCTTGACAGCTATCCACAACAAATACAACCCCCCAAGCACATCCTAGATCTGACCAACCACTGCCTAACTAACACATACTTCATCCACAATGGACAAAGATACAAACAGATAGAAGGAGCACCCATGGGATCACCCCTCTCACCGGTCATCGCAAACCTATATATGGAACACTTTGAAACCAATGCGTTACAGAAGTCCGAACATAAACCCAAACTCTGGCTCAGATATGTTGACGACACCTTTGTTATCTGGCCACACGGGAAAGACAAACTGAACAACTTCCTCACACATCTCAACAGCCTACACCCCAAAATACAATTCACTATGGAAATAGAAGCCAACAACCAACTTCCCTTCCTGGACGTCCTAATCTACAAAAAACCCGACGGCTCCTTAGGACATACCATCTACCGGAAAAAAACACATACAAACCACTACTTAAATGCACAATCACACCACCACCCTGCACAGATCAACTCCGTAGCAAAAACCCTCATCTCCAGAACCAAACGCCTCGCTGACAAAGACCACCTAAAAACTGAATTACACACTCTCTCGAATGCTTTAATTGCGAACGGATTCCAAAAAAACACCATCACCAAACTAATCCAAAAGGAAACACCCCCCAAGAACCAAGAAACAGAAGAGAACAACGGCACTGCCCTCCTCCCTTACATCAAAGGCACCACAGACAAAATAAGCAAAATTCTCCACAAACACAATATCAAGACAGCCTTTTGCACCGAACAAAAAATAGCCAACATTTTAAGAAACCTCAAAGACAAGATTGAGCTAGAAAACCAAGGAGTCTACGAAATACCATGCAAAGTCTGCCCAGCCACATACATCGGACAGACAAACAGGAGAATAAGCGCACGCATCGCAGAACACAAGAACGCAGTCAAAAAAGAAGAAAAATCTTCCTCTCTCTTCCAGCACATAAAAACAACAGGTCATGAAATTGATTTTAAAAGAACCAAACTCATCTCCAAAACTGAACACTTCAACAGTCGAATAATCATGGAAGCCATTGAAATAGAGAAACACCCAAACAACATGAATAAACGTGATGACACCTCCCGCTTGCCTGACATCTGGAAACTAGCCCTGGTCAACAGACGAGCCTCTGTCACAAAGACTGACACCAGGTCCAAAAGGACACAAGATGCCACCACCTTCCATCCACACCAAACACAAACCCAGACCCTTCCCACAGATGAAACGAAACCACCATCCAATAACAAAACCACGACTGCACCATCTACCGCTACTCCCCACTCCAGCCACCACATGGAGCACACTTACACACGCCAAAAAAACATTGGGAGACCACAGACACGCAGCCAGACCAAAATGAATTCACAAGACACAGGACCCCACTCCACCAAAGCCCAGGATGCTGCCAGAACACCCATCACCAAGGTCGTTAAGAAACAAAAGGCTAATAGACACACATCCAGCACCTCACCCACACATGATGTCTCCAAACAGCCATCTAACCCACCAGCAGTTAAGCCCTTAACGATCGCCTCAGCCACACAGCAGATCACAAAAGAACAAACGAACCTACAATCAGCAACAGAGCAAGCAAACCACACCCCCCCCAGCAGTATTTATAGAAGGACTTCAACTGAGATCACGCTTTGCTTCAAGAAGAAAGAAGCCAGAACACCAGCCTGAAGATGACGAGTGAGACCTCGTCGAAACGTCGCCAAAACAACCAGATTTCTACACGGGAAGAAACCCGAATCCACCCTAACATGCATATATATATATATATATATATATATATATATATATATATATATATATATATATATATATATATATATATATATATATATATATATATGGGTTGTTTTCAGCAGAATCCAGGTTTTTTGTCAGTAAGATTGAACCCTAACAGTGGTGTGTGACAGGATTCTGGAAAATATGTCTCAGTTCTTAAGAGGAATGCATGCTTTTAGTGCCATTATAAATTATTAGTCCAAAGAAGAGGACAAATTGAAAATGTGCATGACATTAGAATCCCCCAATATATAGTGAACAATATAACTTTGACTTTTGCTTTGCTCATTATTTCCTTCTATTGGAAAGTAAAGCAAGTCTATTTTCTTTTCCATGACTGATCTTCAAGAGTGAGTAGTAAGAATACATAAGCCATACAGTTTATAGGTTTAGGCAAATAGTGGATTTCATCTGTTGAACACATCTAATGTTATTAGATTCAATGATTTGCCAGCTAAAGAATATGGTCATGAGGGGGCAGGACCTCAATCACAGTAGGGTTAACAATGATTATGGGATGATTAAAAATATAATTCAATTTTACTGCATGCATGGTGTTTTTATTCCTTGTACAGAGGCTATTTTAATGTCCTATGCAAATGACCATCCTCTCCTAGGAGCACACTCCCCTGCCTGTTCCATTTCACTGTGCTCAGTGATACACAAGGCTGTGCACCTATGTTATTAAATAAAATTGTCCCAGTGAAAGATAATAAAAGTGGTTTTAACCTCTGGGATTGCTGTGGAATAAAGTTAATGAAACCCTAGCACCAATGACACTTATTGCTCCTCACCAGTTTACCTCGGGATCAAATGTAATGAAACAACCATGGATTTGGTCTGCTCGAAAAAGGCCTCTCCGGTTAATATATTGCTATATGGAAAAGTCTCTGCTATTTTTAGCAAAAGGTTACAGCAGGCACTGTGCTGAGTTCCATGAAGTGGCCAGCTATAGCTGACTAACCTCTGCCCCTCATTTGAAAGAGCCTTGAACTGATGTTTTATTGCCAGCGTTATAAAATTGGAGAGTCAACAATAAAGGAATATTGGAGATTCTCCTCCCAACCATCTCCTAGTTTGTCTCTAACAGGTCTTGCTTTTGAGTTTGTTTGTTTTCTCTCACACATATTGTTCACACTAACAATAACACATACTTGCCATGTCATGGGGCTGAGCGAAGTGGTGCATCACACCTGCTTTTAGCTTGATTCCTTTTGATTTTTAAGTTATGGGTGTAGTATGTGAATTTATCTGAGTTTTGACATGCTTCTCAAATCAAAACTTCCAGAATTATCTTCATACTGGAAGCAATTTGCTTTCCAAAATCCTCACACGAACAGATGTTGACACATCCCTTCTTCAAACTCCAAGAAGCATTTCGTTACAGACAAAATGAAACAGTCTTTTTTTTGTTAAAATGAACCATTTCATTCCCTATGTAAAACAGGTTGCCGCCATGGGTTTAAAAAAAAAGTGCTGGTTGGTGCTATGGTAAAAAACCAACCATAGGCCAGCTGGTTGGTGCTATGGTAAAAAAAGTGCCAACTGGGCCTGCGGGCCAGCTGGTTGGCGCTTGGGATAAAAAAGCAAAAAGAGAGAGCACTGTCTGGGCCCATAGTCCAGTGGGTTGGCGCTAGGGATAAAAAAGAAGAAAAAAGTGCCAACCTGGCCCATGCTTTTAGGGTTTTTAAAACAAGCACTGACTGGCTTCCCCATGGGCCAGCTGGTCGGCGGGAGAAAAAAATTGCGACCATGGCCCCAACAGTGTAAAAACAATAAAAAATGCAAAATGAAACAAAATGAAATACGAAATGAATATTTTTTAAAAAATTGTTTCATAGTAAACAAAACGAAACAGGGAAAGAAATGAAAAACAAAATGACGTGCCTATCCCTAGATACAAGAGTTTCTGGCTTCTTCTTTCCATTAGCTATTTAGCAGAATTTTGTTGGTTTAATTGGGATGGGTCTTCCAAGATATGAGAAATGGCACTTTGTGTAAATTTATTCATTTATTTATATATTTATTTCTACACAATAAAGTTGATATGTAAAATGATTAAAACAGTTTAGAATCAATCCGTTTAAAATACAGGATTGATGCTAAAATACAGCACATTTGTTTTTAAACTGCTTCATAAGCAATCAATTATATATTTATTTCCACCCTATAAATTGAAAATGTAAAATGATTAAAAAGTTCAGAATCATCAGTATAAAATACAAGATTAAATATTAAAATACAGTAGATCTGTTTTAAACTCTATCCAAGTTCTTAATAAACAATTACTTGATTACTTATTTATTCATTCATTTGATTAGTTATTTCTTAGTCAACCCTATAAATCTGAAACATGGGATATTAAGCCACCTTGGGTCCTTTTCCAAGGAAAAAGGTGGGGTAAAAATACTCTAAAATAAGTAAATAAAAATGTTGCACTAAGCTTGGGTTATGACAGGGCAATAAAAGAAAGGTATTGAGTACCTTCAAATATGTTCTCAAGCCTCTCTATGATGGGAGTCTTTCCTAGATTTTCTGGGCAATTTTCAGCCAAATTGCACTGTTAATACCCAGAAAGGCCTCCCTTTATATTTCAGGGTACTCTTTAATTACATTTCTCCTCAGTGTGGTTTCTCCTTTTATATATAGAGAGATATCGCTGATAGATTTTAACTTTTTATTTCCCTTTCAGAAAACTGACATCGGATCTATTAATGAATTAAAAAGAGTGACGGAGAAAGAGAGTGAGAGCTGTAGCAAAGTACAAATATCAGGGCAGATAGCTCATAGCTGTGCATTCTACCACAGTAAGACACTAGAAGGAGTGGAGACGAGTTAAGCTGCAGGAGAGTTGGCAACATGGAAGCCATGATCAGCTATTCAATCTGAGCTACTGGGAGCTCCAACTAGATTACAATAGATAGCATGAGTGCTGAGCTACATATCATAGCGAGTCAGGTCATGTAGGGGATCAGACTCCTGGTAGGTTAGGTCTCACTTGCACAACTTAAGATCACTTTTTCACATGATTGAAGATGATGATAAAGTGGTCTTTGGCAAGCCTGTTTCAATGGTGGTGTACTGAATGAAGTTAGGTGATCCTAGGGTGTGGGTGATTCAGTTAATAGATTCAGGTCAATGCCGCTTGATGCCTTTTCAGAAGGTATGAATATTGGCCACTGGGACTTACCCTTTTTTCCCAATGACTAAGGTAATAATCTTCCTAGTCGAGGATGCTGATATTTTCCTTATTGATTAATGATATTTGTAGAGCAAGATAGATAACAAAGACTTGCTAATACAATCAGTTGCCTTTTCCAACAAATCCGGTGAATTGTGGCCAAAGCCACTATGTAACTCATTCACTCTTGGGGACCTCAATTTGGTTTAGGGTATGATAATCTTATAGCATCCAAGATCGTACCATGATTTCCCTGAGTGTTCAGAGTTGAGACTCGTTGCACCCCCTCCTGCTAACAGAAGGTGAGCTAGCCGAGTTAGCAATTTAGGAACATGCTGAGCTAGTTCCATCGCAATGTTAGCAAACATGTCAACATATATTGGAGTAGAGAAGGAAGGGTGCTAGGCTGCCATGCTGAAGTACAAATTTAAAGATTGGTTATAAGTTATACAGCTTAGAAGAGCAGCTCTCACCCAACCTGATCTTATCATCATAAATTTGATACACATGCTCTCAGTCTGTACAGTGGACCTCTAATATTTAAGCAGATCTTTCATGGTGCACAGTGCATAGTAATTAAGATTTTCCCAGATGGGCTGTGAATTGCCACAGTGCACTCTTGAGTTGGTGTTTGCACAGTGCCAAGACAGGCAAAAAAGTGCTTCACCCCACAGAATTTTTGCTGAACTGTTTGAGATGCCCCCACTTTTGATTTCATATTGGTTTCAGTTAACTACACTCCATGAACCATGCAGGGTGAGTATCCAGATATGCATACAGGGAACATATATATTCTGGATTGATGTAGCTTCTACTGCTATTTCCATTAGTCCCCCCCCCCTTTTCCTTCAGAGTTGGCACAGTGTTTGCAACTGCTGCTCTTGGCCATCATTTGGTTTATACGCAGTGATGGGCCCTCTTTGGCTGAATTCAATTATTGAATTTCACATTCCATGTTTTATGCAATATATGATCCAAAATTTATACAGTTGGGTCCCAGTCTTTGGGCATCTGGCTTCAGACACTGAATTTTCACTGCAGTGGCTGGGCCTTGAAAGTGTATCTATGCAATTGTATATGCAAGTTTTGGATTCAGAATTACAGATTTGGAACTCTTGCAGTCCACACATTATGATGTGTCCTCTTTACCTGAACAGTGATTTGGTATTTACATCCCTAACCTTGAGTAATGTCAGGGTCCTGAATTATAATGTGGGATCCATTCATTATCAATTGCCCTCTGCCATTGAAGTTTGCAATCTCATTGGCTTAGCCCAGCCCATCAACCCCGTTTTTGAATGGATGCCATGAGAAATTATTCTGAGATCTGCTCAATGGGAATTATGACAGGAAATTTTCTCTTAAATGATGATGCAGCACATATTTTTGTTCGTGCATCTGAATGGGGGCCCCTTTAACTAGAGATCAAATAAAAGTTAGAATTTTGAAATCGGGGTCCATTCATTATTAGTAAATTACATCACAAGCTCAGGTGCCAACTAGAGATGGGCACGGAACGAACAAGTTTTTGTTTTTGTTTTTTCGGATTTCGTTTGTTACGCAACGAAACGACAAATGAAATTTGTCTCTAAAATGAAACGAAACAAACAGAAACGTGGGATTTTTTTGTCGTGTGTTTCGTTTCCGTTACAGCAATGAAGTGAGTGGCTTTAAATGCTAAAAAATATCATGAACAATTGGAATAAATGGTAACGAAATGGTAACAAAACGGTAACAAAAGGAAAACAATTTTTTTGCAAAAAAATTCACGAACAACGGAAACGAACCGAAACGGACCTCTAAACGACAAACAACAAATGAAACTCCATTTTTTCTATTCGTGCCCATCTCTAGTGCCAACTATAGGGAATTTGGAGAAAAGTAGTCCAAATGGCCTTAAGTTGTTCTGAGTGGCCAATTTGATTGTGCTTTATGTAGTTATTAAAGTGACTGAGTGGATGGCGGAATCCAAAGCCGATTGGTCAGGATCTCCTTTGCGGCGGGCTGATTCATCATAGGTGGCAGACCACATCAGGAATACTTTATACAACCCTAAGAAAGTATTATCCTGGGCTCATGCAACAATTTAAGGAGCTGCCCAGTGAATTAAACAAGTGATTAATTTGTTCAGAGTCTATGCACAGGAACTTGGTTGTGCATTATGATGGTCCCCCTTAACGTACATATTGTAATGTTATAGCCCTAGCCTTACAAAAGGTTGGAGATCAGAATTGCTGAATTTGGATTCATTCATCCATCATTGGCAAACATTCACAACTGGTGCCAGAGGCTATGATGCCACTTGACTACTGTCCCTATACAGTCACCCCTGCCATTTCACGGTTCAGGTACTGCAGTCCCACTACATCATGGGATCGCAGTACCTGCACCTCGGGGCCACGTGGGGGGGCGGCAGGGGGCAGTTGCATTGCTCTGTGCTGCCCCTCTGTGCTCCTCTGCGAAGCCTCGGGCTGCAGGGGGGTGCAGGGGGCGATTGGGTCACTCCACGCCGCCCCCGCGCTCCACCGAGAAGCCTTGCGCTGTGTGGGGGTGTGTGGGGGGTGATCAGGTCACTCCACGCTGCCTCCCGCACTCCACCAAGAAGCCTCAGGGCCACATGGGGGCGACGGGGGGCGATTGGGTCACTCCACACCGCCCCTCCATGCTTTGCCGAGAAGCCTCGGGCCACATGGGGGGGTGGGGGCGATCGGGTCGCTCTGCACCACCCCTCCGCGTTCCACCAAGAAGCCTCAGGGTTGCATGGGGGGCAGTGGGGGGCGATTGGGTTGCTCCGCACCACCCCCGCGCTCTGCTGAGAAGCCTTGGGGCCACGTGGGGGGGCAGCAGGGGGCAATAGGGTCACTCCATGCTGGCCCCGCACTCCAACGAGAAGCCTTGGGGCCACATGGGGGTGGCGGGGGACTATCGAGTCGCTCCATGCTGCCCCCATGCTCCTCCGAGAAGCCTCGGCTGGCGCGGGTGGGTGGCGGCGGGGGAGATAAGTTCCTGCAACACCACCTGTGTGCACCACCCCAAGACTTCTCGGACAGTTGCGCAGTCACCCCCCCCCCCGCCCCCAGGCCCCACCTCACCCACTTCCGCATTTCACAGATTTTCATGCATCACGGGTGGGGTGGGTCCCTAACCTCCACAATCAGCAGGGGGTTACTGTATAGTCACAAAGCTTGATTGTATGCTTGGCCTAGCCAAACAGTTAGGTTCCAGCCATTTTTTTCTTTTCTGACTCCAGGGGTAATGCCAAAGTGATACGCCACAGTACTTTTCATGGGCAGCTGAGTATGTATGGCATACAAGTTTAGGTTTGAACCTGGTCCAGTGGGCCATGTTGATGGAATGAAGCATGGAGAGAAGCCCTGGGATGGGTTTATGGAGCCTGCATCACAGAGTATTCAGAGTAACACCTGTTGTGGTGTTGAGCCACATGATGGCTAGGCCTATGAGGGCCACATTAGAATGGAGGAGACCAAGACTCAGTGTAGCACCTGGCATGGTGTTGAGCCACATGGTGGCTGGGCCTGTGAGGGCCACGTGAATTGGAGGAGACCAGAAGGCATGTTCTGGGACAGGTTCAAGGAGCCACATACCATGGTGCCCCAGTTGTGACTTTTTCATTGTGTTGATTCACAGTGATGGAGAGGAGGAATGAGGGCTGCTCAGACTGCAGGTTTTGGGAGAGTTCTGGACATGTGGGCAGCACCCTTCTGATAATATTAGGAATTATTAACTGATCCACCTGCACTACGTTCAGGCCCCCTTGTTTAAGGGATGTTTAACAGTCGAATTGAGTGAATTTCATATCAATAAATTGTGGCCCAATTTTAATCCCACAAACATGTCTTGCCTCTTTATTTCCGGGCTGGGGGCAAGGCAATGTATTTCCCCAAGAACCATGCCTGACAAAAATATCCCAATGGATTACTATCTGGATAGTTGAAATCTCACATCATATTACTAGTGTGTGTGTGTGTGTGTGTGTGTGTGTGTGTGTGTGTGTGTGTGTGTGTGTGTGTGTGTGTGTGTGTGTCTCTGTGTTTGTGTCTGTGTCTATGTCTATGTGTTAAATCCTTGTAATTTGTTTTTCAAATGTTTCATCTATTTGCTCTCTTTGACTGAACGGCTGCCAGTAGACTCCAAATGTCATATTATTTTTGTTTTTTTACATCAACTAGATTGGTCCCAATATGTCAGTGGGACAGCAACTCTTCTCCTCCTGTATTTCTGTGCAGGAATGCATTTTTGACATATATTGCAACTCCACCTTCCTTTCTATTATCTGTGCTCTTTCTGAACAATTTACATCATTCAGTTGCTGTATTCCAGTCATGAGAGTCATCCCACCAAGTTTCACTTATTCCTATCAAGTCATATTTGCCCTCCTGAACTGAAATTTCCATCTCTTGTCTGTTGCCCATATTCATGTACACAGTACCAGTGACTGTGTGATTTGTGGCTTGTTTATCTTTTTTAATTTTTTCAAATACAGTGGTACCTTGTATAAAGGAATTAATTCATTCCGAATGAAATTATCTTAAGCCAATTTTCCTTTCTGCAAATTCCCATAGGAATGCATTGAAAACAGAGTGATCCCATTTTTATGTTGTACGGATTCTCCCCATAGGTGATTAGGTTAAGCAAATTTCCCCTATCTCTGGAATTTTTCATGTTGTACACATTTTATGTTATACAAGCTGCTTGTTATACAAGGGTCCACTGTACAAAAGTAGAACAGGTGATACCTTTAGGTTAGTAGAAAAATAACAAAGAAGTTCCTAATATTTCAAAGGCAAAACCCTCTTACTCAGAGCTGTACCAACTAGTTAAAACATGGCACAATATGGAGATGACAGGAGTTATTTCTTAGATGTAAAGTCCTTAAAACATGGCACAATATGGAGTTGACAGGAGTTATTTCTTAGATGTAAAGTCCTTGGCAAGATGGAAAATATGCCAGGTAGTTTCTTGGTTGAAGCCTGTAACTTAGATGTTCTGAGGTTGCATCTGACATAAAGGGTGGTGTTTTTATTGTTCCAGTCCTTCAAACAACATGTCTCCGCTCACCTACATGCTTTCACACCCCTTCTCCATGTGGCTCTTCCAGGCTAATGACCCTTTCTTGGCCAGGGAAGGGAGAGGGTTGGTGCAGAAGACCCATGTGTTTCATTTGGGGCTTGGGATAAAATTTAGAAAAGTCCACTAGGTGCAGCCAATTGAATCAAATAAAAAGGAAAAAAAAGTTACCTAGTGTTTGCAATCTTGTTGTATCTCCATTGATGGCCAATTTGCCTCCTTCTTGGTATGTATGGGAGTCTCATTCCTGGTATTTCAGTATTTCCAAATGTATTTGGTTTTTGTGATGGCTACATGGCTCCTCAACTTGTTTTGTTCATTTTTATGAATATTATTATTAATGCTAATACTATTTGCACTATTTGAACAATTTGGTCCATTTCTCTTAACATGCATAAGGCTTCACTTACCTTAGTACCAGTAATCTTCCAGTACTGTGTTCTTGAAATGCAAAACAAACCCATACTGTTCCTTAAACAATCTGTTATAGCGCAAATACAGGTAATTTGCCAATTACAGGTTGGGGAATGCTCATGTTATACTATCTAGACAATCTTTTTTTTCTGTTTCTGGATATTGAATCGATGTCTCATCTACTGAAACTTATTTCTTAAAAGCTTCTCTCCTGCCCAAAATAACATTTATTTTTAAATGGAAATGTAGGAGTTGATATTCATATTTGTTGTAGATGTAGTACAAGAACAATGCTTCAGTGGCAGTTGGTGACTTTCTAAGATAGTCATTTGCTTGCTTATTAAACCACACAGCAACAAAAGGCAAAGCAATTATTATGAATTTCTGTACATTTGATTTAAAAGGCAGCATTATTTTTCTTCAGACCCTCAGTTTATGTGATTCCATTTTACTCAGCTGTAGCTGTAATTAAGAATCAGAGCCATTAAGACTTTACAGATGAAAACATTCATTTCACAATCACACCACTTATACATTATAAATTGATCTTGAAAACCCTAAATTGCTATTTTACCCCATTTAAAATCAAGATAAAGCATAATCACATTTGACTTCTGAATAAGCTGATCAAACTGGCTAAAATCTTGTTGCTCAGTGCACTGAATTGCAATATAGAAAGCCCAATAAATCTATGAAGATTTGGTGTGTCAACTCCTCACTAAGTTCCATTGATTCAAATGCCCCCAATCTTATTTTTAACATTTATTTATTTATTTATTTATTTATTTATTTATTTATTTATTTAAAATATTTTGTTTTAAAACCAACTTTCTCCGTAAAAGAATCCAAGGCAGATTACATCATTAACAGTACAATGCAATGGTACCTCGATTTACGGTTGCTTCAGCAACTGGATAATTCAACTTACAAATGCTGCTCTCTGCTCTACATGACAGCTGACTTTGACAAGTGAGACCTGTCAAAGTCACCTGTCATGCAGAGCAGAGAGCAGTGTTTGCTGTCTATCACCACCTCCTCCCTCTTGGTTGCTTTGATCTCTGCAAAAGATATTGAAGCTACCAAGAAGGAGGAGGAGGTGGCCATCGCGCCTCCCTTCCAAACTGCATGGATTAATTGATTTTCAATGCATTCCTATGGGAAACCACTGTTCGACTTATGAGTTGATTGACTTATGAAAATGCCTTCGGAACAGACTAACATTGTAAGTCGAGGTACCACTATATTTAAAATCTAAGAATAGTAAGTATACAAAGATTTTAAAAAGAATCTATGAGGGCCATAACTTTCTACTTTTTGTAGCTTTTCAGATCTGATGAAAAGATGCAACAGTAAGTATACAAATATTTAAAAATAATTAAACAAGTATCATATTAAAATGGTAAATAAAAGCAGTACTAAAACTTAAAGGAACAAAACATAATCATCCAATGTGTGGTGTAATTTACCATAACAAGTAAAGTAGGACCATTTGATGGCCTAAATCCCCATTGATTCAGTGAGTCTACTATAGTGCAATTCTCTATGCTAAACAACAGGATTTGAGCCACTGAATTAGAATTCTGCTTAGAATGAGTCCCATTTTTCTGCTAATCATATTGAATTGGGTTTACCAATTGAGTCTTGAGAGAAATGACTCTTATGTTTGTCACATAGAATACATCTACAAGGAAATGGTCATGTTTTCCCCCTATACACTTTTATCAATGGAGCATATACAATTGTATTCAATTTTGTATTTGGTTATCTCCTGAGCTGGGTTAAATATTAGGAATATGTGTTCTTTAAAATTGCCTGTATTTTGCTGACCCAAATGTATATGAATTCTGTCTGATTGACCCATGGCCCATGCATCTGTGCAGCTGGAATGCCTTAGAATGCCCAGTTAAATAAGTATTCAAAGCGTCCTTGCAAGTCTCAGTTAGGTCTAAGCAGAGAGCAACATGGAGTGTTATATAATACCGCTTTATTTCTATCTTATTAAATATTTTGTGTTTCACTTGGTGCCATTTGTAAATCAAAATAATTGCCTTGCATCCAGCAGCCAAACCTAAACTCGGCTTTGAACAAAATGTTCTATAATAACCTGTCTGCAATGTTTGTTGCTTTAGCCAACCTGAAACAAGCATTGCTATTTAGGTCCATCAGAAAGGAATTACAGCATAAGAAGCAAAAAGAAACCATTTTTTGTTTTTTGTTTTCTGTACTTCAGCTGTCCAGAAAGGACTGGCTGGCAGATGCTATGCCTGAAAATCTCAAGTCCACACCTGCTACTAAGGGAGGCCATAGCAGAGATTGAAAATGTTACTTTTTTGGATAACAATGCCCCAAATCCCCAGCCAGGATTTCTATCCATGTTTGTGTTGTGTGCTGCGACGTTGGAATTAGAGATGGGCATGAAATGAACCTTTTTTCATTTCCGTTATTCGTTATTCATTCCGTTACGTAATGAAATGACTAACGAAAATTGTGGTCTGGTATCACCAGGGTGCTGATGACACCTATTTCCATCTGCTTTTTAAGATCTTCCAGGAGTCTGAAACTGTGATTAAAATTACTTTGCAGAACTGTCAGGAAGAAAATGTGCAACATTTTTGCAGAAATCCATAAAATTCACACAAATCATGCTTTAATGCAAATAAATTAAATTGCACAAAATCACAATGGCTGCTCTTTTGGGGAGGCACACTTCATCTTTTGAAAAACCTAGCCAGTCATTCTGCCTCTTGTATTGGGGTGTGTGTGCATGCATGTGGCAAGAGAGAAAAGGGGGCTCAATGGTAAGTGCTTTTTAGATAGATAGAAAAATAATATTGTCATTGTCCTGTGCAGAACAATGAGAAAATTCCACATTGAAGCACTCACTGAATTGAGGAAATTTGTATTGATGAAACTGAAGAATTTAATGAGTATTCTTTATATCTTTAACATAGATACTAGACATGGGCACAGAGTGGTGAAATCTTTGTTTCCATTTTTGGTTTTTCGTTTCTGGAAATAACGGAAATGGTAACAGTAATTAAGCCGTTACAACTCGAACTCGAACCGAAAAAAGAAAAATTTGGTCGGGTTTTTCGTTTCCGTTTGTGGCATTGCGTCGATCACGCGATGCAAAGCACAGAAAAGGTTTTTAAAAGTTAAAAAAAAAAAACGACTCCCGGCCGAAAAAGCAGGCGAAAATATGCCTGCCTGAGGCTTTGCCACCTACCAGAGGGGTGGTTTCTGGGTGGGGGGGTCCCCGGCCTTTCCCCCCTCCTCTCCTGTCCTGGGCTGCTTGCACCAGCCTGGGAGGGGTTCAACCTCATCGTCTCGCCATGCCATGCGGTGGGGTGGGGATCCAAAATGGTGACCGCAATTTTTCTTTTGAAATCGTGGTCAAAAAACACACCAAATCACAACAGAAACATGTGAAATTTATTTATTTTAAATGCCTGAATTTTAATAGTAGCAGCAGTGGGTTTTTTTATAGCAATAAAATGTCGTATTGATTTTATTTTATTTTATTTTATTTTTAATTTTTTTAGACCTGCCCATTTGGGCTGGGCATGGGATGGGACCATGCAGTTTTTTTGAACAATTCCACCAATGGCATGGCCAGGTTTTGACTGACACTTCTAGATGTCTCGGAGGGCATAAAAAGCTGAGGCACCTTCCAGAAATTGCAGTCGGGTCTTGGATGTGGTTGAGGGAGGAATGTGGCTGCTGCTGGCTATCCGATCGAGGCCGGGGTAGAGGGAGGCTTTAGGCTTTTAAGTTAGGCAGGCAGGGAGGGAATTGATTTTATTAGAAAATAATTTCTTTGATTCCCTGCAGCTTTGTCTGGCGAAGGGAAGCAGTTAGAGTTTTTTCTTTGTTCTCTTCTCTGGCTGTTTGTGGGGAGAGGAAGGATTTTTCTGATATTGGATAAAGGGGGAGGGTCGACTGGGAATGGGAGGTGTGGATTTATTTTAAAATATATTATATACTACCATTTATTTTCTATTTTTCCCAACTTCAATTTGCTTGCACACACACACATTTGGGGTGCAAGCCAAGAACAGAACCTCTATCCAAGTGGAGAATATTTTACAATATTATTTAGTTTACTAATTGCTTACTTCATTGTTTGTTTTTAAACTTGTTGTGTTGTGTGTGCACTTGAACACACAGACACATTCCATTTAAGTGAATCAGAAGAATTTAGAAAATTATTTTCATTTTATTCCCTGACTACAACTACTAAACTATATTGTATTTATTTTCACCCCACTATCCTTCTTGGGAGGCATAGTACCACTCTCTCTTTTCACTTCAGGCTTATTTTGGGGTGTGGCTGAAGCCACCTGTGCAGCTGCTGCTGCTGCTGATATCAGCCTTACTATATTATATTTATTCATTACTCCAGCTCATTGTTTGTTTGTTTACATACATACACTCGTTGTGTTGTGTGTGCACTTTAACACATAGAAGACACGTTCCATTTAAGTGGATCAGAAGAATTTAGAAAATTATTTTCATTTTATTCCCTGACTACAACTACTAAACTATATTGTATTTACACCCCAATATCTTTCTTGGGAGGCATAGTACCACTACTCTCTTTTCACTTCAGGCTTATTTTTGGGCCTGTGGCTGAAGCCACCTGCGCAGCTGCCTCTGCTGCTGATATCAGCCTTATAATATTATATTTATTCATTACTCCAGCTCATTGTTTCTTTGTTTACATACATACACTTGTTGTGTCGTGTGTGCCCTTGAACACACAGACACATTCCATTTAAGAGGATCAGAAGAATTTAGAAAATTATTTTCATTTTATTCCCTGACTACAACTACTAAAGTATATTGTATTTACACCCCAATATCTTTCTTGGTAGGCATAGTACCACTACTCTCTTTTCACTTCAGGCTTATTTTTGGGTGTGTCTGAAGCCACCTGTCCAGCTGTACAAATTCCAGTGACACACCACCAGTTCAATTACAGGCTGGGAGAGCCTAATTTGCTTGCACACACCCACTCACAATTTGGGGGGGGGGGTGCAAGAAACTGAACCTCCTCAAAAAGGGGACAATATAAATCTTTTACAATATTATTTATTCATTACTCCAGCTCATTGTTTGTTTGCTTACATACATGCACTTGTTGTGTTGTGTGTGCACTTGCACACACAGGCAGGCACATTCCTTTTCAGTGGATCAAGTTGAATTAGAATTTAGAAAACTATTTTAATTTTATTCTCTGACTGTGCCTGGGCTGCATGCACTGCAGTTTTGCTGACTGATTGCTGAAGAAGGGAAGAAGAGTTTTCTTCTGGACTTCTGGTCTGGATTTAATAGTTTCATTACATTTATTTTCAAATACTACCGTGCCATTTCCTTCCTAAGTTTTACAGCCTGACCTGAGAGCAAGAAGAGACACTTTTATATTTCATTTCATTCATTCATTTAGCTGTGCCACACCATTCTTAGTTGTTGCTTTGATAACTACTGAACTATATTTTATTTACACACCAATATCTTTTTGGGGAGGCATCTCAGAGTACCCCTACTCTCTTTTCACTTCAGGCTTATTTTTAGTTTCATTTATTTTCTAATACTACCATTTGCTTCCTAAGTTTTCCTCCATTTCAGTGGATCAAGTTGAAATCAGAATTTAGAAAATTATATCAAGGGCCAGCAGGGCAACATTTAAAGCTTGTACAAAAGAACACAGTGTGAGAGTAAGCTTGTGGGTCAAAAGGATAAGTTTATTAGAATAGTTTGCTTACTTAACACAAATATAATAAGAAAATATATTTCTATAACTTTGAGAAATAAAAAATGAGGAGGGTTGGCAGAGCCAAAGGGAAGGGAAGGGGGACCCCCACTAAAATAAATAGGGGCACATTTCTGAAGGAAGGCACAGGAAGTAGTGCAGACAGTGATATTGCTGCCACTCCCTCTCCAAGCAGCACCGGCACAACCAGCACCACTGGACCATCTTCTGTCACTGAGGGAAGCATGGATGACTGCATGTGATCCCCATCGCCAAGGTTTCACACTCACCCCCTCCCCCGCCCTTGTATCGGGAGGAAGACAAGTACTCAGAATCAGAAAGCTTTGTTCAGCTGCATCTGCTGGATTCTGAGGACCTGTTGGCAGGAACAGATGAAAGGCAGGGTTCAGGCAGTGATGGAAGGAGCAGCCCTCTTTCCACCCAGGACCAGAGTACCACCAGTGACAGCAGCAGTCAATTGTCCCAGCAGGGCACAAGCCACACCACCACCAGCACAGCAGTGGCAGGCAGTACCAGAGGGGGCAGTACTTTCCATAAGCCTCGCGGAACTCTCTGGGAGCATTTTGAGAACAGCCCAGCAGATTCGAGGCTTGCAGTGTGCAAGAAATGCGGGGTGGTCATGCGCAGGGGAAATGACCCCAAACACCTCTCCTCAAGTGCCTTGTGTAGCCACCTCATGCGAAGGCACCCTGGGACTCTGCCTGGGACAGTGTCAGGCCCTGGTTCCTCAGGGAGAAAGAGGGGGAAGCAGGAATGGGGAAGGAGGACTCCAGAGGCAGCTCCACTGAGAGTGGGAAGAGGCAGGCCACTCTGCAGGAAGTGGTGCCGCTGTGTGGGAGTTTTGTCATCCAACAAAATAGGGCCAAGGCACAGGAGACCACCACTCACGTGGTTGGTGAAATGGTGGCCATGAACGGGTTGCCCCCCTCCTTTGTGGAGTCATCGGGCTGATGAAGCATGTGGCTCCATGGTACGAGCCTCCATCCCGGCGTACCTTCAGCAGGCGGGTGTTTCCCTCCCTTTTTGAGTCTGTCAGGGGACATGGTCCAGGCCCTGCTGCAGGCGGCAATTGGAAGGAAGATCCACTTCACTTCTGACCTCTGTACCGGTGGGCACCACGGATACCTCTCTCTGATGGCTCATTGGTGGCAACCCAAGGAGGTCCTTGACACTAGGGCATCCCAAGAACAGCTGCAGGGGGAGCCACAAGGGAGCACTCCAAGAGGGTAAAGGGTGGTGCTTCTCCAGGAACAAAGCATGGAGGACAGTGCCAAAGGCATCCACATTTCTGAGGTCCTCAAGACAGCACTGCAAGAGTGGGGATTGGCAACCGAGGGGCAGGTCAATCGTGGATTCATGGTCACTGACGCAGGACATAACATGATCAATGCGGTTGAAAGGGCAGGGTTCAAGGGATCGTGTTCGTAACACAAAAACTGCATCTACTGGTGGGCAATGCCATTGGGCTGGGAGCACCAAAGGACTCCTGGTGTGAGGGGACCCTGGAGAGCAAGGCCTTGCTGGACAAGTGCAGGAAAATAGTCGGGCACGTCTCACGCAGCGTCAAGGCATCCAGGATGATGCGTGAGAAGCAGGCAGAGATGGGCCGACCAGAGCACATCCTGATCCAGGACGTGACCACCCGGTGGAACTCCACCTACGAAATGATCAAGCACCTGGTGGAGCAGAGGCAAGTGGTGGAATACGTCATGTCAACCACTCCCGTCCTGCCTGAGGGAAGGGTGTTGGACATTGGTGCTACCAAGTGGCTCGCCCTCTCCCATATGGTGGATATCCTGCAGCCTTTTGAGGAGACCACCCACATCTTCAGCAACTACAACACCAGCCTCGGCCACGTACTCCCCCTCATACATGCCCTTCACCAATGCCTAGAGGCCAGTATCCGGGAAGAAGCCAATCTTCCCCCAAAGAGCATTGCCTTGGCAGACAGGCTGTTGACCGGCGTGGATACCCGCCTTAGCCCATTGAGGTGGGAAAAGGTGTACCATATGGCATGCCTGTGTGATCCTCGCGCCAAGGGTTCCTTGGCAGGGAGCCCTGCTGACCTGAACTCCTGGAAGACGGAGCTATGCCGCCAAGTCCACAGGGCTATCTCAACTCAGGCCCAGGTGTTCCCGAGGGCGCACGGAAGCCAGAGCGATCCAGAAGAGGAATGCTCGCAAGGATCCTCTTCCTCCTCTGCTGCAGGAGTGTACACCCAGAGACCAGGTTCCGTACCAGCAGCCAACTACCTGGCCTCTGCCCTAGACATGGCAGTCTCCTCCTCAGTGGAGGCAAGGGAGGAAGAATATCCGGACCCCGCTCTGACCATGGTGAGGGAGTACATGGCCGAACCTCTCCAACCCCTCACCTTGGACCCACTCCACTACTGGGCCAGAAAGGCAAACATCTGGCCCGCTGTTTCGACTCTGGCATTGGACCTCTTGTCCATCCCACCCACCAGTGTCCAGAGTGAGCATGTCTTCTCCCACATGGGAGATGTCCTGAGGCCGCGCCACTCTCGTCTGGACCCGGAGACCATAGAAAGGTTGACTTTCATCCGCTTCAACCTTTCCACGTTGGGATTACCCCAACAGTCCAAGACCTAGGCACACAGTCGTTCTTCCACCTGTTCCTTCCAAACAGGCCTCCCTTGCTCTAACATGCACTACCAGAGCAACACTTATGCCTGCCTGCCTGCAATTATGCCTGCCTCACAGCTTGGCTTCCACCCTGCAAGCCCAACTTCCTGCCAGTCTCATTGCCTGCCTGCCTGCCTCCCAGCCTACCTGCTTGGCTGGCCCTGTGCCTACCTGCCTAAGTGCCTGCTTGCCTGCCTGCCTGCCTTCCAGTCTGCCTGCCTTCCTGCATTCCCACTGAATTTGAAGGGTTTGATTATTGCCCAATTTTTCTAGGCCTTGCCTGGCTCAAAACCAGGGAGGACCACTCAATGTGTCATTTGTAGGGAATCATACTATATCTGTAGGCCCAATTTATCTAGCCCTTGCCTGGCTCCAAACCAGGGAGGACCACTCAATGTGTCATTTGGAAGTTTCTGTGTAGGCTCAATTTGTCTAGCCCTTGCCTGGCTCCGAACCAGGGAGGACCACTCAATGTTTATAATTTTGAACCGGACAAAATTGTTGGGGTTGCAGCCGTGCAACTTCCCCTAACCCTAACCCTAACCCAATCAAACCAATGCCTGTATGCCTCCCATCCTAACATTCCACCAGCGCAACACAGTTATGCCTGGCTGTCTGCTCTGTCTATATGACTGCCTGCCTGAATGCTTCACCTGCCTGCCTGCCTTCCACCTTTGTCTGCCTGAATGCCTGTAGTTCTGCTGCATGTATGGATCTAATAAGGGCTACATAATTAGCCCAGGTTTTATAGGGCTTCCCTGGTCTTTATAGCAGCCCAGGAATATTTTTTCTAGGGTCAGTGTAGGCCCAATATTTCCCTGTTGGCCATGGCTGGTCTGAGTGTAGTACACCCTAATACCTGCCTTCCTCGATGCGTTCCTCCCTTCCCTGGGGTTTTGGAGCCACTCTGCTTACAAAGTGGTCGAGATGCACTTTACAACAACCTACGTGAAAGACTGATTAGCAGGGGCCTAGCTCTCCATACAGCCTTAAAGAAATAGTCCTGTTCTCCTGCATCCACTCTGTCTCCTGGGTTGATGAAAATCGGTCTCCTGGGGTGGAGAAACTCTGCCTCCAAAGGCAGAAACAATCCTCCCTTCTGGCACTTTGGCTTTGTGCCTTCCCTAGCTTGGGTGGGTACCCTGCAAGCCTGCCTTCCTACCTGTAAGCCAGACTGCCTGCTTCCCTGCCTGCCTGCCTGGCTGCCTGCCTGCCCCTCTGCCTACCTGCCTGCCTGTCAGGCTCCCAGGACTCCTGGCTTGGAGGAGGCCTTCCAGGTGCTTCTCCTTCAGCCTATCAGCAGTTCAGTGCTTCAAGTTCAGCCTCCGAGCCAACACGTCGGCCACTCTCCTTGACTTCCCCAGGCAGCAACCCTGGCTGCCCCTGCCTCTAGGCGGAAAATCACTTGAGAAGACCAACTTTAACAGGCACAGTCATAATCAACTATTTGGTTTAGAATAGGGGTACTCTGTCCTCCAACATGGGGGGGGGGGTTCACTCCCACTGGTTACAGTCCAGGATGGGAAATCCCTTTGCAGAAGGAGGGGAGATTCCTTCTAACTAGCATTCCGCCTTCCAAAGGCGAAAGAAACAATCCCTCCCTAACATTTGCACTCTGATTTTTTTGTGGCTTTCCTGGGTGGACTGTGTCTCCACTGGGCAGTCAAAACTCTGGCTTGGTGGTCTCCAATGTAGGTGGCTGAAAGAATCCCTCCCCGTTGTTCCCCGCCGTTCTGGCTTTGTGGCTTTGCCGCGTACGTGGACTCTCTCTCCACTGGGTTGGTGGAACTGGTCTCCTCTTTTGGAAAAACTGGCCTCCAAAGTAGGTGGCTGAAAGAATCCTTCCCCATTGTTCCCCGCCGTTCTGGCTTCGTGGCTTTGCCACGTGTGTGCGTGGACTCTGTCTCCACTGGGTTTGTGGAACTGGTCTCCTCCTGGTTTGGAAAAACTGGCCTCCAAAGTAGGTGGCTGAAAGAATCCCACCCCAAACTTCCCCACCGTTCTGGCTTCGTGGCTTTGCCGCGTGCGTGGACTCTATCTCCACTGGGTTGATGGAACTGGTCTCCTCCCTGAAAGCTTCATTGAGAGATAAAAGTACCAGGCCGGAAACAATCCCTCCCCGAACTTCCCCATCGTTCTGGCTTCGTGGCTTTGCCGCGTGCGTGGACTCTGTCTCCACTGGGTTGGTGGAACTGGTCTCCTCCCTGAAAGCTTTGTTGAGAGATAAAAGTACCAGGCCAGAAAAAATCCCTCCCCGAACTTCCCCACCGTTCTGGCTTCGTGGCTTTGCCGCATCCGTGCGTGGACTCTGTCTCCACTGGGTTGGTGGAACTGGTCTCATGTTTTGGAAAAACTGGCATCCAAAGTAGGTGGCTGAAAGAATCCCTCCCAGTTGTTCCCCGCCGTTCTGGCTTCGTGGCTTTGCTGCATGCATGGACTCTGTCTCCACTGGGTTGTTGGAAATGGTCTCCTCCTGGTTTGGAAAAACTGGCATTCAAAGTAGGCGGCTGAAAGAATCCCTCCCCGTTGTTCCCCGCCGTTCTGGCTTCGGGGCTTTGCTGCGTGCGTACGTGGACTGTCTCCACTGGGTTGGTGGAACTGGTCTCCTGTTTTGGAAAAACTGGCCTCCAAATTAGGCAGATGAAAGAATCCCTCCCCGTTGTTCCCTGCCGTTCTGTCTTTGTGGCTTTGCCGTGTGTGTGCGTGGACTCTATCTCCACTGGGTTGGTGGAACTGGTCTCCTGTTTTGGAAAAACTGGCCTCCAAAGTAGGCAGATGAAAGAATCCCTCCCCGTTGTTCCCCGCCGTTCTGCCTTCATGGCTTTGCCGCATGCATGCGTGGACTCTGTCTCCAATGGGTTGGTGGAACTGTTCTCCTGTTTTTGAAAAACTGGCCTCTAAAGTAGGTGGCTGAAAGAATCCCTCCCAGTTGTTCCCCGCCATTCTGGCTTTGTGGCTTTGCTGCATGCATGGACTCTGTCTCCACTGGGTTGTTGGAACTGGTCTCCTCCTGGTTTGGAAAAACTGGCCTCCAAAGTAGGCAGCTGAAAGAATCCCTCCCCGTTGTTCCCCGCCGTTCTGGCTTCGTGGCTTTGCTGCGTGCGTGCATGGACTCTTTCTCCACTGGGTTGTTGGAACTGGTCTCCTCCTGGTTTGGAAAAACTGGCCTCCAAATTAGGCAGCTGAAAGAATCCCTCCCCGTTGTTCCCCGCCGTTCTGTCTTTGTGGCTTTGCCGTGTGTGTGCGTGGACTCTATCTCCACTGGGTTGGTGGAACTGGTCTCCTGTTTTGTAAAAACTGGCCTCCAAAGTAGGCAGCTGAAAGGATCCCTCCCTGTTGTTCCCCGCCGTTCTGTCTTTGTGGCTTTGCCGTGTGTGTGCGTGGACTCTATCTCCACTGGGTTGGTGGAACTGGTCTCCTGTTTTGTAAAAACTGGCCTCCAAAGTAGGCAGCTGAAAGAATCCCTCCCCGTTGTTCCCCGCCGTTCTGTCTTTGTGGCTTTGCCGTGTGTGTGCGTGGACTCTGTCTCCACTGGGTTAGTGGAACTGGTCTCCTGTTCTGGAAAAACTGGCCTCCAAAGTAGGCAGCTGAAAGAATCCCTCCCCGTTGTTCCCCGCCATTCTGGCTTCGTGGCTTTGCTGAATGCAGACAAGAGCAGCTGAAGGTGGGCTCACATATCCTCCGGATCATGCTGAGTGGGAGGGAAGGCTCCGCCCACGACTGCCTGAGACAACACCGAGGTCACTTCCTGCGACACGGCAGGGAAGCCGGACAGGGTGGAGGGCAGTGGAGGGTCTCTGCCCTGGAGATGGGCATGGAACTGCGCCACTTGGTCAAGGAGGGAGAAAGTCTGCTCCATGAGCGATCTAGGCTCCCCGGTCATTGCGCTGTGGTGAAGAATCTGAGGCAAAGGCCAAACCTTCCCAGGCAAAGGCTGGGCAGGCGGCTCGGGTGGGCCGCGCTGGTATGGCGTTTCCAGGGTGTTCCCACCGGCCGCTCCCTCTGCTCTCTCCTGAATTTGATCCATTCTGCCAGTCAGCTCCTTTGGATACTCGAGCTGGCGATGATACCCCAAGAGGTTGAGGGTACTCTACAAGATGAGTGGGGGGGGAGAGAAACTCTCATGCCACTACCAGACCTAATGTCTGACCGCTAGTTGACCAGGGTGGCATTTGCTTGGCTTTACAAGGAGTGTCATGGGGAGGGGACATTGGGAGGAGTAGAGTAGACCCTCATCCAGATTTGGGGGAGGAACGGAATACTGTTTCTCCTGCTGCCTCTAAGAGGTGGAGGGGAAATGGGATGGATAAAGGCTTCAAAACAAAACAAAAAAAAGTATAACAGGCAGCCAGACCAAGTACGGTGGCCGGTTCAGTCAGCGTTGACCAAGAGAAAAAAAGAATATTGCATTCTGCCCACTTTGTTTGCTTTATTGCATAGGATGCAGTCTTATGCTATGATATATTTATTAAATATCTTATTCATCACCCAGTTTAAAGTATTTTCCGCCTGCTCTGGGTCATTGCGGGACGCCCCCATGCTCTAGGAAGTCAAATCGCGCTAAATCGCGGTAGAAACGACAAACGTCGAACAAAACGTCGAACCGAAAAATTTTCAAAAAAAATCACGACAAACGGAAACAGAATGAAACGGACCCGTTCCGACAAACGAAAAATCGAAATGTCTTTTTTTCTGGTCGTGCCCATCTCTAATAATACACTTTTTATCTTAAATTAGATGTATACATTAAAAATCTGGAGCACACAGTAAAACATATGTACGAGTTCAGTATTCTTCATGTATTTAATTCCCTCTCTATTTTCACCATGATTCTTTTAAAACATCAGACACCGACCAACTTGTGATTACATGTGCTACCCTTCTTTTTTTGTATTAATCAGGATTTTCACAAGCCTGCTGAAGACAGCAACATTTATCTTTGGTTTTTGTATTGGCAAGTAAGCCCCTTTGAGTTTAATAGGAGTTGCATTCACCTTTTTATTGTGTATGCGACTGTACAGGAGGGGGGGGGATAATGGGTTAATGTTTATGCCCAAACATGGAAAGTGGAGGCGGAGCCTTAGTGCTTAAATAGCTCTACCTGAGGTAGTTAGAGTAAGATAGGGCACAGATAGGGCTATGTTAGGGAAACTGACAGGCACTGAATAAGAGTTAGGGCAGTTAGGGAACTGTCAAATTTGAGTGAGGGAATTAGATCACCTGCCAGATGCAGGGGAGTGGTATCAGGAGACAGATATCTAGTCTTGTGCACTCCCAAATGCATTTGGCGGGGCCACTGTGAGATACAGGAAGCTGGACTAGATGGGCCTTTGGCCTGATCCAGCATGGCTCTTCTTATGTTCTTATGTTCTTATGTTCTTATTTGAGTGAACTGCTTTGAGAAACTTTAAGTAACTGAACACAAATGAACTGTATTCAACATCTTATTGTATTCAATAAACCTACATTCTATTTTTTCCACATTACATCTTGTCTGGGACTCAGTGATTGAACTGGGATTCCTGACTGGTGGCAGAGATACAACGAGTCTAATTTGGTACAGGTCAATAGTCCGTGAGATGACTGGGGGCCTGTGCTAGAGTGAGATTGTACCTTTTACTACTCTTTTGTGAGGGGAGTGTGGTGACCCAGCCACACTCTGAAGGCTGACCTCCACAATGGTGTTTCCTCCCAGTGTAATGGGTGGAGAAATAAAGTCTTGCTTTCTCCTACCATCAGAAGTAGAACTTGAAAAGTCTTCACTATGTCTGCATGGGCTAAAGTGTTGTTTTAAAATATTAAGCACGGCAATCGGCATTCCCCCCAGTTCAAAACTGGTCACAAGAGCAGACATACATTGTCAGTTGCATTTGTGCTTTTTACGCACATCAGACTGAACTGAGCATATTAACCTAATTGTGTTCAACATGGGACAGATTAAGGAAAGCTACATCCAGGGACTTGAAGAAGGCTGTGAAAAAGAAGATGGCCTTGCAAAGAATTAATGCTAGACAGATTATTAGGCAGAGGTTAGAGCTTCTGCAGGCAACCGCTCAGACCAAGTGAAGTGAACTGAAGTGGAACAGGCACTCATTTGGCTGATCACACTTCTTCAGATGCATGGCTCATGCTTTGATTAAAGTTAATTGTACTGATAATAAATAACAACATATTGTAAATAATTCAAAATGCGCCCAGACAAAGATGGCACTCTGGGTGATAATTACTTCATTTATTTTTGGAAAAGAGAATTTGAATAGAACACCCCCCCCTTATGATATCTCATCCTTTTGACGGTTGGGCCATGGTAAAATAGAAATTAAATATATCGTTTACCAGAAGAGAGTTTCTTATGAAGCTACAACCAAAAATACAAGTTTGCCGTTATCAAGGTTAGAATTAATCCAACAATTATCTCTACTCCAGTGTTTCATTAATTCTAATTACATGGAGGTACTCATAAAAAGAAAAGGTTGGGGGGGAAAACCAATTCTTTTATGAAACCCAAAGTAAATGCTACAACAATGTATGAGATATTGAGTTTTGGAGAATTTTAAATCCAGCTAATGTTAATCACTGCAGGTGGTAATGTGGAAGTATGCCAAAATAGTCAAACTTAGATAAGATGTTATCGCAAGATTTACTTTAAATCATAGTTCCTAGATGAAGATTGCATACTAAATGAATCACTGCTTAATGTTCAGAAAGGTTTGTCAGTTTGTACTGGTTCATCCTTTGGATGAACAAGTGTTTGGTTCTTCCAGATGCACCTCCTCATGGCGGTGGCCACCCAGAGGCAAGATCCTGGCTTCCCTGCCCTTCTTTCTCTGAATGCTAACTCTGAGTGGGCACCCTCTAGAGGAGCCAAGTCTGGGATGTACCAAAAACCTGTTCATCCAAAGCATGAACTGGCACAAAATGCCAAACTGGTGGTTCAGAATAGACTTGATGGCACATTTATTTATTATTATTATTATTATTATTATTATTATTATTATTATTATTATTATTATTATTATTATTATTATTATTATTATTATTATTGCCAAGTGATACAGAGGAACACATATTTGGATTAAGGATTAATTTCTATTTCTGAAAACAGAAATATATTAGTAAACACACAAAGCTATATACATTCTTATACAGCGTCTGAGATTCTTCTTGTTAATACAGCCCATGTTGTGACTGAACATGAAAAACTGTTATCATAGCATATAAAACTGAAAGAGTTGTGTTTGTTTGTTTTCTGAAGGATATTGATGTTTCTTAATGCAGCAATGTCAGCATGTATGCAGCTCTTCACATAAAATAATAGGTTAGAGATGGTTCACTGTATAACACATGCATTTGTTATTTCTTCAGTGCTGCATATTTTGTATGCATATTTTGAAAAGAATTGGGTACCATGGCATTATTTATTTTACACAGTTGTTCTTCATGATTACAAAAATTAAGTAAATAAAAATCATCTTCACATTGTTTTCTCTTGTCAAAGAAATAAACACACAATGCTACCACAGGGAGCACAAAAATACATCACCTTCCAATGGAGGTAGGACAATAATTTTTTTTAATTCTCGAGTGTGAGAAGACATACAAAGATTTACATCCCTAATACAATCTCCCTTTCCTGTTCCTTGTCAACTATCCCTATAAAAATGACAGACAGGACATAGTATGGATATAAATCTCTTCTTGTCTCATCTTTGAACTTGAGGATGTCAGATCCTGATTTGGATTACATACACACACATACCCTGCGGCCAAGAGTCCGATAAAGATTTAGAGACCTCCCAGGCAAAGAGAATTGATGCTGTGATTCATCATAGCTGACAATACCCAAGTAAAAGTCAAATGCCAGAATGAACTCTAGCGTTTTGTGTACTCATCTGGTTATCTAATTATAAGTGTCTTAACTGTTACAATAATTCCAGGTCACCTCAGAATTTGTTAATTTTCCATGTTCAATTTATTTACATAATTTATAGGTTCCATGCTTAAAAGTAGCAAATGATTTTTTTAATCAAATACAGTCTTACAGTTGCAAGCAAAAATCAAACAAAGCAAAACAAAACAAAACACCCAAAACATGTGACAACTTAAATACTACCTTTCATATTTTAATGTAATGTTTGGTGGACACGGCCACTTCCTCAGACATATAGCAGGAGAAACAAGTGTCTGAAGTAGTGGACATGTCTATGAAATGTTACATTAAAATATGAAAGTTAGTCTTTAAGGTGCCACATGCTTTGTTTCTTTTGTTTTGTTTTGCTTTTCTTTGATTTTTGCCTGCAATTCTTGAAAGAACTAACACAGCTACCCTCTCTGAGTTATACAGGGGGAAGAAGCTGTAGGCACATCAGCTTAATTCAAAATCAAATAAATAGGTAAAAATAATAGGCTTCAATTGCTTTAAAACCCCAGCACACATCAATTGTAATCAACAGGCATGGCCATTTAAATTTATAAAAGTAAAAATATACATATCAAAAGCATTAGTTAGCTCTAAACATGTAATTGGCACAAAGAAAAAAACTTTTTCTTAAAAAAAAAAAAGCCTTTATCTGTGCTATTCCAATAGCTTTCTCCTGGCCACTCTCAGTTCATTTGCAAAACAAGTGGCTTCTGCATCCTTTAAGATGGTTCTCATCAACACATTCCATCAAAACACCATTGTGCAAATCTCTGGCTTTCCTGCTAGGTTCAGAGGTCAAGCTGCATCCACCTTTGAGTAACTTGCCTAACGCCAAATTTGGGCAGTATATCCCAAATGATTATTACATATCTTTATAATTAAAATCTTCCATTCACAAATATTACAGAACAATATATGAGTTCATATTCCTTGTTGTTACTACACTGAATTAGGGAATTATTAATCATTTGTTGTGAGGCTTAAAGACTTATAAAATGAACAACATTTTCAGTTTTCTTTTCTATTTGCTTATCAAGAAACCAATCAACTTCAAATAACATTATTTTTCTCCTCCTACACTGATTTGTACAACATATGGTTATTCTTGTTTAATATAGTTACCCATGTCTATTCTGTGTTATTTCTATGTTAATTTACATTTTAGGTAACTCAAGTGGCAAAATCAACTGGGCTCCCATTTTTTCCTGCTGGCTTTGATCACATAATGTAAGTATTAATTCTTTACTTTTTCATTATGAAAGCTGGTGCTGCACTCAATCAGCTTCTGCTTCTTATCTAATCAGTGTTCCAAAACAATCTCAGTTGGTTTGGCAAACTGTTCCCAGCTTTAATTTTTCAACTGTGCTTTCACTTTTTGTCACCTCTCTGAGGCACTTTTAAAAGGACTTTTCAGTTGTAGGGAAACACTTCTGCACCCATTCAATTCATTCCTGTCATATTTCCATTTAAAAAACATAGATAATTGATTAAATTGGGAAACTGAAACATTCTCCTTGTTGGAAAGGTTAAGGAAGAATATTTGGTTGTCATAACCCAGTTCTCACATTGTGAAGAATTAGGTTATTGTGAAGAACTACTTACAAAATTGCCATAAAGCTTGGTAAAGTTTTGCAGTCTTGACAAACTTTAATGAATTGGTCTAAAAAGGAGAAGCTTTGTAAAAAATTCAAAGACCTGAACAAGGTCTTTGAATTCTTCTTAATAATTAACCATTTCTCTGTGTGTGCATGTATGTGCACATTCACACATGCACACTGATGTGCTTTTGTCATGTTTAGACTTGTCTGTAGTCCACAGGGCAGGCAGAAGTTAAAGGATTAAAAATGCATCCAGTAAGTGCTTTGTTTTGATGATGGCTTTAGCTTAACTGAGGATTTACCACACCAGATCTTCAAAGGAGTTCTACATGATCTGAAGTCTGACAACTCATTGCCTCCCCAGCTATCTGGAAGACATGCTACAAGTGTTGTCAAAATGGCTTCCACGATCAGAGAGATCCCAAAGAAGGATAGTCTATCCCTTTCCAATAAAGTCTACTGCAGCTGCAGGGGACTTAAAATTCAGGAGTGTTGAATCCAGGGTATATTGTCAGGAAAGTTCTAGGGTCACTGGCTTAGTAGCCTGTTCCCAGAAGGAAAGTTCCTGGACCTGCAAACAGAAGCTTACAAGTTAAATTAGATGCAGAAGATCTACTGACAGAGTCCATCACCGTCCAAGTCATGCCAATCCAAATTTGAGAAACTCAAAGGGCAAAATTGCAAAATCATGGTCAGACAGTCCAAAAAGTCTTACAGTATAAGAAGTTGGTAGTAGGATATAAGGCTAAGCCAGAAAATTCCTTCCCTAAAAGCTGCAGTCCAAAACTGTATTACAGTAATCCCCCATTTATCATGGGAATTAGGGAACTGACCTGATCCGCGATAAAGGGAACTTTGTGTTATGCTGATGGTGGGTTGTATTGGGGCTGGGGGGGGGCTATTTGGGGCCTCATACATTTAACAGGCCTGGCACTGATCCAAACAGGCCTCCAACAGGCCTGAAAAGCCCATCAGAAGCCCACTCAGGGCATCACCAGGCCTGGGGTAAGTGCAGGAGGCCACAAACAGGAGCACAGAGCTTGCCCCAGGAGCCTTTGCTTTCATATACTGTGGTCCCACGATATACCAGGACTGCAGTGTACTGTATGAACTGCAGTAGAGTGGGGGATGACTGTATACCATATTTTTCCACGTACAACACTTTCTCCCCCACTAAAACTTAAAGACCCTAAAAATTAAAGAGCATCATATACACAGAAGTATATTCCTGTGGGCTGGGGGAGAAGCCAAACTGACATTGCTGTTTCCCCCTTTCTTTTTGGGCTTTCACTAGCATATGTTTGGGTTCTCCTGCACACACACACACACACACACACACACACACACACACACACACACACACACACACACACACACACACACACACACACAGAGACACCTTCTTCCGCTTTCAAATTTGGGCTCTTTCACAGCCCTCCACCTTTCCAAAATGTCTCTCTGCTTTTTTGTTTCTTTGTTTTACTGAATTTAGAGCGACGAAAGACAGTTGTTATTGGGCTAGTTAATACCCAGAGGCTTTCTGTGCAGAAATTACAGTTTGGATTTCTGCAAAAAACAAAGAAACAAAAACAAAGTAGAGAGGGAGTTTGGAAAGGTGGAGGGCAGTCAAAGAGCCCAAAATGCAAAGGGGAAGCAGCAGTGTGTCTGTCTGTCTGTCTGTCTGTCTGTCTGTCTGTCTGTCTGTCTGTCTGTCTGTAGGAGAACCCAAATGTGAGAGCCCAAAAATGAAAGGGAAAGCACCAGTGTGTCTGTGTCTCTGTGTGGAGGGGAACCCAAAATAAAAGGGAAAATTCAGTGGGGCGGGGACAGCTCAGCTCATTCAATGGCATCAGGATGGGCTCTCCTCCGACCCCACCCCCACTCTTTCCCTGGCAGGATTCATTCATTTTGTTAATTCAGGGTTCAAAAACTGGGGGGCATTTTTTGCATGACAGCATCTTATAGAAGAAAAAATATGGCATTTTGATTGCATGAGCCACTCCCTGAACAAAAAACCAACCCCTCTATCTATCTATCTATCTATCTATCTATCTATCTATCTATCTATCTATCTATCTATCTATCTATCTATCTATCTATCTATCTAAGAATTGTAATGATATTAGAAAGAAGAAACTGTCCAATTTATTCCAAAGTTCATTTTGAACGTTCTGCTAGGGATGGGCACCATACAAAAAACGACACACCGTTTAGTCGTTTTGTTAGCTAATGAAACAAAATGAAATGAAACAGAAAGGAACAAAATGGGGAAGCAGCATTTTGTTACAAATGAAATGAAACACCATTTTTTCCCTCAAGAATGAAAAAAAATTGTTCTAGAGGAAATGGCAGGAGAGCTTCCTCAAGCTCTTCCCTGAATGTCCCTGAAATTTGGAAACATATGGGGGTCAGGGAACTGTGTTATGAAGCTCCAAAGGCGGTGCCCCAAGGAAAAAACAAACTTCTAATTGGAATCAGAAGCTGATTGGGCCAGCGATAGTGCTGCCGCCACTTCCCATATAATTCTAATTATAAAGTTTTTTCCTAGGGGCACCCCCTTTGGAGTTTCATAACACAGCCCCCTTTCCCCAAATGTTTCCAAATTTCAGGGGGTTCTCTAAAATTGCTTTCTGAAGGTACCACTGCTACTTTGGTGCCCCAAGGTAAGTAATAAAAATATGTACTCAAAAATTATTTTTAAATATATCCAATCAAAATTTGCTTATGTTGGGGCTCCAAAGTAGCAGGGGTACCTTCCTGAAGCAATTTTAGGGAACCCCCTGAAAGATTTTGGGGGTAAGGGGACTTAGTTATGAAGTTCTAAAGGGGCTGAGGGTAGTTAATTGGCAAAGCATGCTGGGAGCGTGAAGGCAATCAGGGAGTTCACTCTATGGCAGTGATGGCGAGCCTTTTAGAGACTGAGCGCCCAAACTGTGATTCAAAACCCACTAATTTTTGGCAAAGTGCCAATGCAGCAATTTAACCTGAATACAGGTGGCTGTGAAGGGGCAATGTTGGGCGCCCACAGAAAGGGCTCTGAGTGCCACCATTGGCACGCATACCATAGGTTCACAAACACTGCTGTATGGTATTAACTCCATAATTGCCTCCATACTCCCAGCACAGGAGCAGCGAGGAAAAATAACCAAGCTCCATTCAGCCTTTCACCCCTCCCTTGCCTCTCATCGGGGACTTTTTGACAGGTCAGGGTGTGTGTGAGGAGGGGTGTCCCCTCTCCAAACCATGACCTGTCAAAAAACCCCAGCTGGGAGGCAGGGGAAGAGCGAAAGCCAGAACACGACATGGACAGGGGAAAAACCCTGTTCTGTCCAGCCTTCCTCCCCTTGCCTGCCTCCCAGCTGGGACTTTTTGACAGGTTGGGGTGTGTGTGGATGTGACCCCCTCTCCAAACCAAGGAAGCAGGAAGGAGGCAGTGGTAAATTGAAGCTCTGTTTGAATTTACCTCTGACTCCTTCCTTCTCCCGTGCTCCTCCGTCTTCCCAGGGCAGTTTTCTGGAGAGGGAGGGCTGTGGACAGTGGGGGCCTGCCCCACTGCCCACAGCACTCCCTGTTCAAAACACCAATACCCTGAGAGGACAGGGTGGCAGGGAAGAAAGGAGCCATCAAGCATGGAATTTACCTCTGCCTGACTGCTCCTTTCCTCCTTCCCCTCGCCTCCCAGCTGGGATTGAGCTATCAAAATCAGTTGGGAGGTGGTGGGGTGGAGATTTTTGAATCCACCACCACACCAGCTAGAGCACTCGTGTCATGGGGGATTCATTTCGTTTCGTTTTGTTTTACAAGTAACATTTTTTTAAAAAAAGTTACATTAGGAAATGTAACACGGGGAGGGGGACAAAATGGAATGAAATGAAACACTGCTTTTTCATTTCATGCCATATCTATGTTCTGAAGTATGAAGCCCAAATTATGCTGAGGTTCAGCTGCAGTTTTACTACTTTCAAGAGATAGCTCCCTCAGAAATTCTCAGAACTAGTTTGAAGGGGCAGGTTCTGCTCTGAGATCATTCAGATTTGAGGCACATCCCTATCTTTATGAGATCTTATAATTGATGTAGAAATCAGATTTGCAAACAGTTCTGGTGAAAAAGTTAAACCTCACAGGAATCCCAGTGCACGATTTTCATACGTGACTCAAACACTCATACAATTATGTCAGCTGGATAATTTGGCATTAAGAAGACATTGGGAACTTCTGTGAATAGGCTTTTAATATAAACAAATCATTCGGTTTACTCCAAAGTCCATTCTGAAGTTGTTTTCTTGGAATGGATATTTTATAAGTCACATTTTGGCAGCAACATCCAATTACTTTCACATCTCAGGGGCAAAATGCAATGAATTCACTGAGTTTGAAATATTCTATTTATGTTTTAAATGGTTGGTTTAACGATTTCTGTTAGGTTCCTGCAAATAGTGTAATATACAGAAGTTTAAATTCCATATTTTTTCTGCTTTTTCCCCATGACGATGGACAATGCTGGACAAGTACAGTGAGCCCATACAAATGGAAATGAAGAGGATCAGGTGTGGTGTGTTCTTTCAGGTTGAACTTTTCCAGGATAAGGTTTTTCTCATTTTGTTCTCATTGCCAAGCCTGTAATAATAAGCAGTTTTACAAATTGACAGATTTATCATTTTGACATGCAATTTTCTATGTAGCTTTTCCAAAGTGTTGCTTAAACTATGAAGATATTTGTATTTGAAAATAAACTGATTATGATGCTGCACAGATATCTGCCCAGTATTCATATCATTTTCCCTAAACACTGCCCTTCGTCCATAGGATTTATTATGCCTTATGAAAATATGTATGTTTTAAAGCTCAAGAGCAAAATGTGCTTCTTCTGAACAGTATGCATTGAAAATAGTGTAGCTTTACTTTACAATCCCTGTGCAGGGCAGCCCCAGAAATTCTTACATTCAACAAACCTCAAAAATGTCAGACTTAGCGAATCCACATTTCAGAATCACTGGTTATATTTTGATAACACAGAGCTCAGTATTCAATTGCTAGTACTACTTGGCCCACTGACCCAGTGTGCTTTATATAGGTGTTGACTTGCTGTTCAGCAATTGTTGTAATGGGTCTATTCTTAATTGAGGCTAGCAAAAGGAAAGTGCCATAGTATTTAAAATGTGACTTTTTTATGTTGTGAGGCTGTTCAGACTAAGATTCTCACTATTTTCTATTTAAAAATGTTTTTATCTCTTGCTTTCACATACATGGCATGGGGCATAACTGAATGCATGGAACAGCACCCAGATGGGAAGTTGCTGAATAGACAGAAAACAGCTATATATTTGGCTCATCAACATAGCGGTTTCTGGTTTGAAGGAGGGAGCGTTTGTGTTGAGCTACGCTCCTTTTTTCAATCTTTTAAATTTTTAGCTTTTTTAATAAAGAAACTTTTATTGTTTTTATTGTTTTACTAAAAGAGGAGTTCATCTTCCATTGCTGGCTAGAATATCTGTGCTGAGCTCCTCTCCAACTTCAGATTTTAGATTCCTCCTATCAGAACTACAAGACTCCCATACATTCTTATCAAGGAGCAACTGTTTATTTCTGGGAGAGGCTGATAAAGTTGGTCCTTTATAATGAAAGAAAAGTGCACAGGGCAAGTTTAAAGTTTAAAGCACTGGCTGAAAGGGAGCTATGCTTACTCTACTCAGTGGATTCCAAGTAGTCATTGGAACAAAGATTGAACATCAGCAATTAACTCTTAGAGTCCCTGCCAGAAAGGCTGTTTGCTCATCAAAAAGCTGGTTACTTGTCCTTGAGGGTTTATTGGCAACCTACGGAGACTGAGAAAGACCCCTTGTCCTCCGTAATCTGCAGTTGGCTATGGTGAGTACAAAGGTCTCTCAAAAGCTTGCTGGAGTATTTGCCTTTAATGCAACACTGTGACTAAGGGCGTTTATACACGACCCCTAAGCTCCGCCACAAATGGCTGCAAGGTCAAATGTTTACCCACCAGCTCCGGACTTTGCAGACAATTAAGTGCGACCCCGCCCACTTTAGCGCGACCCAGAGCAATTTTTTTTGTACCTGCTTTTTGGATGTGACAAATATTTGATCCGGTGTAAGGATAATGAGTGCGGGGCTCTCCTGGCTTCTGTTTGTTCTTTTTTTGCGCCCCGCCCCTTTAAGAGATCTGAATGCTGCCAGGAACAAAACGGAGGTAAACCGGCATTCTTTTCTTTCTTTTTTCTCCCTCCCTCACGCAGCCAGCAACCAGGAAGTGCGGAGGGGGGTGGGGACAGAGGAAGAGCGACGAACCCCTAAGATCTCTGGTCCGAATTTAAGTGGCCAGCGGGTCTTAGGGGTCGTGTAAAAAGGCCCTAAAAGTCTTTCTGCATAGCTTCTACTGATTTGGAGGCTATTGTAAACTCTAGAGCTTTAGCAAGAGGGCACTGGAAAGAGTGAGAGTGGGTGCTTGAACATCTGTGTAAAATGTGTAATCCCTCCTACTTGATCTGGGGCTCTACATGCTCACTTGTGCCAGAAACACAGCGCCAGGGCAAACAAAGCTCCCAAGAACCTGATCCAAATCAGCAGCAGATAGTTGTGTGCCCTTCAATTTTATTAGCCAGTATGAATGCCCCACTTCTCCTTCAAAGATGATGGGATATTTGCATCAAGCACTCCAACTATTAGGGATCATTTAGGCATAAATAATAGAGATAACTATGAGAGTGCAGCAATGGAAGATCCCCAGTTCAAATATGTGATTGGTAATCGACTATTCGACCCAGGGTTTTAGAGGAGGCTTTCTTGGCAGCAGTGAAACTGTTCAATAAACATCTGGATCCATCAGCGCTTGGGCCCAAGGATAACTGTACTGGAAGGACACTATCATCCCAAGCACCCACAGGGCTCAAAAATGAACAACTGCAGTGGCAGAAGTTGGTAGTAGGAATCTTCCGATTCACCTTCCTGCCACTGATCTGTAATAATTAAATTAGGATTTGAAAATGATAAATCAAGGTCCTCTATAACATCCCATAAACTATGCAGGAAAAACACACATATGGAAAAAACCCAAATATACTCTATAGGGAGAGCGGTTCCTGATCTTGAAAAGCCAACTTTGTTTGAATCTCCACCAGCAAATTCTCAGTGCCATGTTACCATCTACAACTGGCCACTAAGGAGAACATAAAAACATAAAAACATAAGAAGAGCCATGCTGGATCAGGCCAAAGGCCCATCTAGTCTAGCTTCCTGTATCTCACAGTGGCCCAAACAAATGAGTCTGGGAGTGCACAAGACTAGCTATCTGTTTCTTGATACCACTCCCCCTGCATTTGGCACTGGAATTACCCTGATTTTAAGCCTGGAGATTACATATGTCCATCATGGTTTGTAACCTGTGATGGACTTTTCCTCAAGGAATCTGTCCAATCCCCTTTTGAAGGCATCTAGGCCAGATGCCATCACCACATTCTGTGGCAGGGATTCCCACAGACTAACAACATGGTGGGTTAAAAAAAATATTTCATCTGTTCTCACTCTCCCAACCCTCAATTTGAGTGGATGTCTCCTAGCTCTGGTATTTTGTGAGAGGGAGAAGAGTGTCTCTCTATCCACTTTACTCATGCCCTGCATGATTTTGTACGTCTCAATCATATCCCCCATCAGGCGCCTTTTTTCCAGACTGTGTGTGTGTGTTGTGTCGTTACAGTCGAGACCGACTCTTGGTGACCCCATGACCATGGAGTTTTCTTGGCAGGAATACTGGAGTGCTTTACTAAAGAGGCCCAAATGTTTTAGCTTTTCCTCATAAGGGAGATTCCCCAGCCCAGTAATCATTTTAGTTGCTCTCTTTAGTTGCACCTTTTCCAGTTCCACTATGTCTTTTTTGATATGTGGTGACCAGAATTGTACACAGTACTCCAATTGTGGCCTTACTATCATCTTGTACAATGGCATTATAATGTTGACTGTTTTATTTTCAATCCCCTTTTTGATAAACACTAGCATGGAATTGGCCTTATTCACCGCTGCCACACATTGGGTAGACACCTTCATGGAGCTGTCCACCAGCACACCAAGATCTCTTTCCTGATCCATCACAGAAAACTCAGAGCTCATGAGTTGATAGATAAAGTTTGGATATGCATTACTTTAAATTTTGCTACATTGAAACACATTTGCCATTTCACAGCCCATTTCCCCAGTTTGGAGAGATCCTTGTGGAGCTCTTCACAGTCTTCTCTGGTTTTTACCACACCAAAAACTTTTGTATCATCCGCAAACTTGGCCACCTCACTGTTTATCCCTCTCTTCAGGTCATTTATGAACAGATTCAAAAGCACTGGTCCCAGGACAGATCCCTGGGGCACACCACTTCTCACCTCTATCCATTGTGAAAATTGTCCATTGACACCTACTCTTTGTTTCCTGGATCTCAACCAGTCCTCAATCCATAAGAGGACCTGCCCTCTTATCCCCTGACTGTGCAATTTTCTCAGCAGCCTTTGGTGAGGGACTGTGTCAAAAGCCTTCTGAAAATCCAGATAGACAATATTCACTGGTTCACCCAAATCCACATGCCAGTTGACCTTTTCAAAGAATTCTAAAAGGTTTGTCATGCAAGACTTACCCTTACAGAAGCCATGCTGATTTTCCCTCACCAAGGCTTTTTCTTCTATGTGTTTTAAGAATTTCTCTTGGATGAGGCTTTCCACCATCTTCCCTGGGACAGATGTAAGGCTAACAGGCCTGTAGTTTCCCAGGTTCCCCCTCCTTCCTTTTTTAAAAAAATTGGTGTGATACTTGCTATCCTCCATTCCTCCGGCACTGTGGCCGTTTGCATATTATATTTAAGAGATCCGCAATTTCCTTTATTATTTCCTTAATAACCCTTGGGTGGATGTCATCTGGTCCCAGTCACTTGTTGATCTTCAATTTATCAGTTAACATGAAACATCATCTCCTTTAACTTGTATCTGATTTAATTCTTTAGTCAAGAGGGGGCGTTTGGGCAGCGGGATCTGCCCAAGGTCGTCTGTCATGAAGACAGATGCAAATAATTCATTTAAGTTCTCTGCAATTTCCAAGTCATCCTTTACCTCCCCCTTTACTCCCTCACCATCCAGAGAGCCTATTGGTTCTCTGGCAGGTTTTTTACGTCTAGCATATTTAAAGAAGCTTTATTATTTCCCTTTATATTGCTAGCCATAAGTTCCTCAAAATCTTTCTTTGCCTCTCTTATCATCTTCTTACATTTCTTTTGCCAGAGTTTGTGTTCCTTTTTATTTTCCTCATCACAGGAGGATTTCCATTTACGGAAAGACCTCTCCTTGCACTTTAGAGCCTCTCTAACTCCACACGTTAACCATGCCGGTGCTCTCTTGGACTTAGATGAGCTCTTCTTTCTTTGTGGTATGCACTGGTGCTGCGCCTCTACTACCGTTGTTTTAAACAGGCTCCATGCATTCTGGAGATTTTCGATTCTTTTTACCTTCCCTTTCAATTTCTTTCTAACTAGTTTCCTCATCTGAGGGAAGTCCGCCCTTTGGAAATCAAGGGTTTTATGTCTGATTTGCTTGACACTCTTCCCCCAAAATGCATGGCAAAGGAGATTGCAGCATGGTCATTGTTCCCCAGAGGCTCAGTGACATTCACATCCCTGACCAGGTCTTGAGTATCAAAAAGTATTAGATCCAGAGTTGCCTGTTCTTGGGTGGGCTCCATGACATGTTGCTCTAAGGCACAGTCATTCAGCATGTCGAAAAACCTGTTTTCTCTTTCTTGCCCCGAGCTCGCATTGGCCCAGTCAATGTAGGGATAATTGAAGTCCTCCATGATTACTATCCTGTCCCTCATAGATACCACCATGATCTGTCTCCTCATTTCAAGGTCCCCCTCAAGTTTTTGATCTGGTGAATGATAGCACACTCCCACTATCGCATCGCTTCTTGGACCTGGTAGCTTACCCAGAGTAATTCTATGCTGGAGTCAGACCCACTGTCAATCTCCATTCTGCTGGATTTTACCCCTTCTTTGACATAGATGGCCACTCCCCCTCCAACCCACCCCTCTCTACAGAGTTTTTAACTTGGGATGGCGGTATCCCACTGGTTCTCTGCATTCCACCAGGGTTCTGTTATGGCTATTATGTCAATGTTATCCCTAGCTGCCAGATATTCAAGTTCTCCTATCTTTGCTCAGAGGCTTCACACATTTGCATAGAAGCACCTGTACAGTGGGTTCCCCAACAACAGCTGTTTCTTTGTTCTCCCCCCCCCAGAGCTTTTAATTCCATTAGACAAAGTACCAAGTCCCATTATTCTCCCAGTGCTAATACCTACTATGTCATTACTTTGTGGTTCTCTACCCTCTCCAACCTCATTCCATGGGGATGAGGTGTTATGAACCGGATGCCACTCAGCTCCTGTCGGCTTTCCCCCAGTTATCAGTTTAAAAGCTGCTCTGCAGCCTTTTTGATGTTGAGTGCCAGAAATTTGGTCCCATCATGGTTCAAATGCCACCTGTCCCTTGAAAGAGATGTAATGATGCTTCAGCTTCCAACTTAGAAGTATTGCAGCTTATATTAGATACACTGGGTAATTACAGGCCTGTGGATATTGCTTATCTAGATTTCAGTAAGGCCTTCAATATGGTTCCCAATGGTATACTTGCAAAGACGTTAGTAGAATGTGGGATAGATAGTGCCACTGTTAGATGTATTTGTAATTGGTTGACTGATTGCACCCAAAGGGTGATCATTAATAACTTCTCTTTAGCTTGGAGAGACATGACCTGTTGGGTGCCCCAGGATTCTGTTCTGGGTCCAGTGCTATTCAATATCTTCATTAATAACACAGAGAGTATGCTAATTAAATTTTCAGATGATAAAATTGGGTGGGGCCACTATGAGATACAGGAAGCTGGACTAGATGGGCCTTTGGTCTGATCCAGCATGGCTCTTCTGATGTTCTTGTGTTCTTAAGGCTGCTTCCTCATTGGAGTTTAGACCCATGTGACCCAAAACAAGATTAGATACTTGTTTGTTTCATTCTGGAAGGTGGGTACCAGTACCAAATGGCAGCTGTGCTTCCATGTTTCATTTCAGAACCAGACCTCTTCTGAAATGAAACACCCATCTCTAATTCCAACTGCTGAACAACCAGAAGTACTTAGACTGAAAGTCGTCTGCATTCTGGAATTTTTTCTTTTTTGCTCTTTTACTCAAACTACTTTACATACCTTTACTAACATACCATTACTATTATATTTGTATGTATGTTTATGTGAACGTGGAAGTATGATTCTTGTATCACTTTGAGTGAATAAATCGTACAGTTAGGATCCCAGGTAGCACCCCCCATGTAATAGCCATTTGTGTTTCCCTCCCACCTTTCAGATATTTAGTTGAGAAGCATGATGATAATGGCACAGACCAAGGTACAGAGTGTATTGGAATATCCTCTCAAGAATATAGAGCAGTTTGGCTCCAATCTGTATGACCTTATAAAGGCATAAATTCAGGCAGTGAGCTTCTTCACACCTCATTACCAACTATCTTCCTGCCAGATTCTAGTGAAGAAGTGGAGAAATCAAAAAGAAAGAACACATACAGATTGAATTGCACTGCTGATTACAGAGAAGAACAATGAGACTGAATAGGTAAGAAAGTTTATCTCTCACTCTTTGATACTGCATATCTTTTGCAGCAGATTGTCTAACTATAAGCAACATTACCAGTGCTCTAGAAACCACCCATTTTCTTTAAGTCACAATCCTAAACATTTTAAGGATTTTTTACACAGATATGAGACAGATGAGAGAGATTTGACAAAAGTAAAGGACAGAACTTGAGTTTAACTGCTTAGAGTAACTTCCAATTAAGTATGTGCAAAAAAAGCTCATAATTGAAATAACTTATTGTATTCAATAAATGTTATTTTATTTTATTCACATTATAGCTTGACTGGGTCTTGGTTATTTAAACTGGGATACCCTGAATGGTGGCAGTGAAAATAAAAGAGGTCTTGTACAGGCCAATGGTCTGTCAAATAACTGGGGGCTCTGTGTGGTAAATGCTGTACCTGCATTGTTAGTTTTAAAAAATAGAGAAAAATGAATGGATGGATAGAATGGATGATGATGATGATGATGATGATGATGATGATGATGATGATGATGATGATGATGATGATGATGATGATGTGAGACAGTGACTCATCCTTTACTTGGAAGGTACCATGGGAGCAGGAGTAAAAGTGGTGATCTAACACCGCTCAGTATGTTTGTATGACAAATGGAAGTGTACGGCTTGCAGACAGAGACCACTGTTCTCGCAGGGATTACCAGATCAATGCCTGCAGAATTTACTGGCACATGGAGAAAGGGCAAAGTAGCTCTGAAAATTTTATTAGAACACTTGTAACACTCTATGGTACAGAAAAGAAAGACATTTCCATTCCTGTATCAAAGAGCAACATGACTTCTGTGAACCGGGATTTCCACTGAAGTCAATTTGCAGTGGAGTCCAAAAGAAGTGCCTTGTGAATTTACGCCCGAATGACTCTGCAGAGCTTGTATGGATTTTGAATAATTAGAGACTGGAACAGAAGCTCTAGTCACAAAAGTAAATTCTTTTCTGACACACATCATAGATTCATCTGATTAAAATTACCAACTCCTCTCTGGAAAAATAAATCCTCTTCATTTGAAGCTAATTCTGAAGACAATGTAAATTAAATCTACAGACCTCCTGCTACAGGTTCATGAGTTCTATTTACTTCTCTCATATCCCTGAATATTTGCCCATGCTTAAAATGACACCCTGAGAGCAGAATCATAGAACTGTCAAGTTGGAAGTGACCCCCTCCAGGAGTCATTAGGCCCAATCCTTTATTAATTTTATGTATTTAAACGTATACCCTACCCATTTAGTGGGAAAAGTACTACTCTACGCAGCTTCCAGAAAATTGCAAAAATATACAATATTTTTTAAAAAAACATAAAAAGCAATCTAAACCAGAAAATTCATAGCTGAAGCACCCCTGACAGAATGCTATCTAACCTTTGTTTTAAAAACTTCCAGTGAAATCACCTTTCTTGTCATTTGACTCTGTTACTTCAGGTCTCACCATCTGGAACTATGGGAAACATCTCCATCTTCCACATGGCAGCCCTTCAAGAGGCCTAACTAGTTAAGAATTCAGTTAAAAGACTCCAATTTAGCTTAGTCTAACAGCAGTGGACATTTTTTTTAATTCAGTAAGTTAGACATTAAGGACAACATTGAAAAAGCTGTGCATTGTCAGTCATAGAACATTCCACCCGCTCCTGCAGATTGCCATTCAAGTAATAAACCATACAAGTGATCTTATGCCCAGTTTTGTAATTAGTGTGAGATGGGCATGCTTTTGGGCGTCCTTTATGCAATCATCCTTACACAGCCATGTAAGTAAACAGGACTCTGGCCTAAGTTAAATATTTCTAGTTTTTTTTTGTTGTTTTTTAAAGAAGCTCTGGGGGAATAGCATATGATACTTTGATTGACACTTCCCCTACTGGCTTTCTGCAGTTTCTTCCTTTAGAGTCTCTCTGTAGTTTAAATTGGCTTCCCAACTTGGTGCTCTTCAGATGACTTGGAATACAAATTCTACAGTACAACTGCCAGCTGGATTTGCCAGGATTTCTATTTCAAAAATATCTGGAAAGGGACAGAGTGGAAAATATTAAGCATGGCCCTAACAGCCTCTTCCATGCAGTTAGTTGTTTATTGGCATCTCTCTTCTCTTTTGGTCTGCACCTCAGCAGCCCTTATGTTGTCCATTCAGTCTTCAAACAAGATGGACTGTTTCTCTTGAGTGAAAGAGGTTAAATAAAGACAGTATTTATTCCAGGCAAAAGACATTACAATATTGAAATGCAGCAGCAAATGGTTATAAACACGAGCCAGTAACTTAAAAGTTGAGAATTGTTATTTGGAAATATTTTTAATTCTTTTCAGCTTATGCAGAACTTTTTTCTATATTCTGGAATAGCTGTATGTAGAGATGGGCACGACTCAGCGAAATTTTCATTTTCGTTTTCATTTTTTCATTTCGTTTCATAACGAAAATGAAAACGAAAATTTTTCAAAAACCAAAACGGAAACGGAAACGAAACGACCAATTTTGCCGTGTTTTTCATTTTTGTTGCAGCAAATCCATTGAACTGAAAAGAATGCTAACGAAACAGCAATTTTTCGTTTTCGTTTTCATTTTTTTTTCATTTCGTTACAAACCGAAAATGAAATGAAAATTTTTTCAAAAAGACAACGAAAAACGAAAATGAACCAAAACGGATCCCCAAACGACCAAACGAAAAACAAAACACATTTTTTTTTAGTCATGCCCATCTCTAGCTGTATGCTTTTGCATTCTATGCATGGAAATCAAGAAGAGTGATTACAGTCAGGATTTCAGTTTCTTCAGAGAAAGAAAGAAAGAAAGAAAGAAAGAAAGAAAGAAAGAAAGAAAGAAAGAAAGAAAGAAAGAAAGAAAGATTCTCAACATCATTTGTATTAATATGACTTTACTTACAAAAACCTTTCTTCAAACCCTCTGACCCCCCCCTTCTCTGAATGAAGTTCTTATATCTCCTATGGTTCATCTCAATCCCTGCCTGTTATCTCTGTAAAGGCTGCTCTAGTGTCTATCCTAGAGATGGATAAAAAGCGTTATGTTTTGTTTAGTTTTTTAAATAGCTTTTTTTCATTACTAACAAATTTTAAGTAGTTTTGTAATGAAATGAAATGAAATGAAGCACTATGCTCCCCTGGGACCTAGAGACACCAAAATGGCAGGGGAGCTTCTTCAAGCTCTTCCCTGTAATCCCCCCAAATTTGGAAAGGTTTGGGGGTCAGGGAGCTGAGTTATTAAGCTCCAAAGGGGGTGGCCTTAGGAAAAATTCTTTCTAATTAGATTCAGAAGCCAAGCCGTGGCAGCGCTAATCACTTGCCTGCATGAACAATTATTGACATTTTGCTCAATTAGAAATATTTTTTTCCTAGGGGCATCCCGTTTGGAGCTTAATAACTCAGCTCCTTGACCCCCAAGCCTTTCCAAATTTGGGGGGTTTACAGGGAAGAGCTTGAAGAAGTTCCCCTGCCATTTAGGTGCTGAAACATGCCTGCAATACCTTGCAGTGGTGAGCAAAGAACTACTGGATAGCTCAGTGATTTAGGGTTGAGCTAGAGACTGGGAGTTTGATTCCTCATGAATGCTGCTGCTGCTGCTGCTGCTGCTGCTGCTGCTGCTGCTGCTGCTGCTGCTGCTGCTGCTGATGATGATGATGATGATGATGATGATGATGATGATGATGATGATGATGATGATGACGACGACGACTAAATTTCTAGAAATTGTGGAATGGTTCACTTTCAGCCAAGGAGATAATCGTATTTTAAAAATCTGGACAGTAGGAAGCAAACATACCTGTATTAGCAAATGATTTTATTTCAGAAACACAAATAATCTTTAAGTCTAAAATCCACATCACAATCTGCTGTGTCCAGATATGGCAAAAGTACCAAATACTTGATTAAATACATATTTAGGCAAAAATATTTAGTCCATTTGCTATAAAAATTAATAGCCTTACATTCACTTATGAAGAGATTAATTTAAATTAACTGTCTTTCTGATGCAGAAGCATTTATATTCACCAGGAATTTTCACCCTGACAGGGAATTCAACTTTTGAATGGCAAAAGCCTCTGTGACACAAGAAGAAAAGCAAGATTTACTACTTGGTCTTATTTTACAGACATTTCTCCTTGGCAAACTGCTACAGAACTTAAATAAGAATTTGCCTTCCTTTTTAGAATCTGATTTTCTCCTGTTTCTCTCCTACAATACTGTTCAGTAAAATTCTGTTCAGAGTATTTTGCAGGCAAAAAGTGGTAAGTAGAGATGGACACTAATTTAACAACTAATCAGGAAATTAGTTTTTAAAAGTCACTAATTCATGGATTTGGATAGTTTTGGGTTTGTCCAAACTCGAAATCCAAACTTTCTCAAACCAATAGATTTCGTGGCTATTTAATAAACCTCCTGGTTCTTTGCCCCCACCTACAACCTGACCAGCCCCTTTCCACCTGCTGTCATTGCCTCCCTACCTTCTCCTGTTACAGCTTTTTCTTCCTTTTTGCCACCACCATCTTGAGAGGCCTATTAGAAGATGGCAGTCTTTGTGCATGTCTATGCACAAAGGATACCAATTTGGCTGACAGGCCAACTAACTAAAAAAAAACTATTATTATTATTATTATTATTATTATTATTATTATTATTATTATTATTATTATTATTATTATTATTATTATTATTATTATTATAACCACACAGCAATCTACACTGCATTTTGTATTACTAATCACTAGTCGAACGCTTCCCAAGTGTTTAAGACTCAGTGATGTATCGGCAAATTATTTGAGCAGATCCCAGTAAAGCGGCTTTCTGCATCTGACTGATGGTGACTTTGTCAACTCTAATTTCTTCTAAATACTTGCTTAGCTCATTAGGCACTGCACTCAGCATGCCAGTCACCACTGTGACCACCCATACCAGTTTATGCCAGAGTCTCTGAAGTTCAATTTTCAGATCCTGATATCGGGTAATTTTTTCAAGTTGTTTCTCAGTGACTCTACTATCACCTGGTATAGCAACATCAATGATCCAAACTTTTTTCTTCTCCACAATCACAATATCTGGGGTATTATGCTACAAAGCCCTGTCTGTTTGTATTCGGAAGTCTCAAAGCAATTTTGCATGCTCATTTTCAATTACTTTTTCAGGCTTATGATCCCACCAGTTCTTTTCTACAGGCAGATGATAGTTCTGACACAAATTCCAGTGGACCATTTGAGCAACTACATTATGGCGCTGTTTGTAATAACCAGGTTTTTTCCTCTTTATTATTATTATTATTATTATTATTATTATTATTATTATTATTATTATTATTATTATTATTATTATTATTATTATTATTATTATTATTATTATTATTATTATTTAGCTGGCCTCTGAGACAGCTGGCTGGCCTTGGCACATGCTCTTGTCTCTCAGTGAGAGGTAGGGACATGCACAGAGACTGGCTGGACTGCTGGGAGTTGGTGGCCTCTCAAGATGGCAGTGGCAGTAGAGGAAGAGACAGCAGCAGGAAAAGGTAGGGAGGCAAGGGAGGAAGTGGGAAGTGTGTGGGAGGCAGGATTTTTGGGTGGAGAGGCAGTCATATTTTTAAAGATAGCTACTGAGCTGTCTAAAATAAACAAACAAACAAACCCTCCCAAACAAACCAATGATCCAATTTGTGGTTTGTTTGGGAAAATTCATACATTCATGGTTCATAGACTTCCATGGACCATGATGAACCACCATTTTGGGGTTTTATGTAAGGTAAGATAAATTTTAAAATGTGTCTGGTCTGCAATGAAATGCTTGAAGCCAATGTGAGAAGAGTGAGTGGGAGGTTTGAGATTTCTTTGTCATTAGAAAACAAGTGTGCTGCATTGTTTTTAAGTGTGCACGTGGCTAAATGTGGTTACAACATGTTAAAATGCAATGGTGGGCAAACTTGGAGGGGTTAAGATTTGCTTCTCTCTCTTTCCTTGGAAACTTGGAGGACCACACACCAATTTGGCTATCTTGCTCCCTCTAAATGACCCCCTAAAATGCACGTCACAACCCTCAGAAGCTTGACAGAGCAAAACACCTCATTTTGTATTTGAGTTGCAAACTCAGCCCTAGTAAGCACTTGTAAACAGCCATTCATCAAGAAGCTTTGGCTGTTATTCGTTATTAATTTTGTTATGTAATGAAACAAATAATGAAAATTGTGATGAAATTGGAACGAACCGAACTGCACCGAACCACGAAAATTAGCTTCATTATGTTTCATTTTTGTTAATGGTGACGCACAATGAAAGAGCTGTTTTTAAATGTTAAAAAACGTCCTGAATATCCGTAAAAACCCAGCGATAATTATTTATTCTGCCTAATAATACCTAACAGGGGGGTTGGGATCCTTAAAACGTGCATTTATGTGTTTTCTCAGATCACTGTATTTTTTTTTTCCTTTAAGGGGAGTTAGGGGACATCGACCCAAAATGGCTCCCAGATGCCTAATATTGATTTCTTGGGTATTAAAATGCCCTGGACATCTGTAAAAACACAGCAATAATTATTTGAAATTATTACCTAACAGGGGGTTGCGGTCCTTAAAACATTTGTTTTGTCTTTCTCCCATTGCGATGTATTTTTTCTTTTCCCTTAAGGATGACACAAAATGGATTCCAGCCACAAGATGGATGCAAGCCATGTGATGGTATCATGTAAATTCTTGGACAATTTCAACCAATAGCATGCCCAGGTTGCAGACTGGGTAGGTGTGGCAGCCAGAGAGGGCATAAAAAGCTTTGGCAGCCCCCGTTCTCCTTGCAATCTGCGGTGGGAGTTAGGGTGGTATTGCTGTCTCTGCAACTTGTTACTTTAGGCCAGCCATGCAGGTGTGTGTCTCTGTGTTCCTGCCAGCTGCAGCCTGGCTCTTAGCGGAGAGAAAGAAGAGATTTCTCTTGCAGCCTCCCTGTGTGCGTGCATACCTCTCGGTGAGTACCCTTCCCTGCCCCGCAGTGCAGTCATTCTGCGGCTGCCTTACGCCCTGGGCAATGCCCACCGCTGCCTTTGAAGCCTCCCTGCGTACCTAGTCTATACTGTGTCTCTGCCAGCATCTTTTTTTAGTGTTTTCCCTCTGGTCTGGGGCATTGGGGACGTCCGCACGTGGAAATGCTTTAATCGCGCAAAAAGCGGGTAAAAATGAAAAATGAAAAACGAAAAAATGAAACAATTTTTTTTCAAAAAATTCATGAAAAACAAAATGAACCAAAACAGACCTACAACAAAAAATAAAAAACCGAAACATCATTTTTTTCGATTCGTGCCGATCTCTACTGTACACTCTCTTGCTCCCTCTAAATGACCCCCTAAAATGCACGTCACAACCCTCAGAAGCTTGACAGAGCAAAACACCTCATTTTGTATTTGAGTTGCAAACTCAGCCCTAGTAAGCACTTGTAAACAGCCATTCATCAAGAAGCTTTGGCTGTTATTCGTTATTAATTTTGTTATGTAATGAAACAAATAATGAAAATTGTGATGAAATTGGAACGAACCGAACTGCACCGAACCACGAAAATTAGCTTCATTATGTTTCATTTTTGTTAATGGTGACGCACAATGAAAGAGCTGTTTTTAAATGTTAAAAAACGTCCTGAATATCCGTAAAAACCCAGCGATAATTATTTATTCTGCCTAATAATACCTAACAGGGGGGTTGGGATCCTTAAAACGTGCATTTATGTGTTTTCTCAGATCACTGTATTTTTTTTCTTCCTTTAAGGGGAGTTAGGGGACATCGACCCAAAATGGCTCCCAGATGCCTAATATTGATTTCTTGGGTATTAAAATGCCCTGGACATCTGTAAAAACACAGCAATAATTATTTGAAATTATTACCTAACAGGGGGTTGCGGTCCTTAAAACATTTGTTTTGTCTTTCTCCCATTGCGATGTATTTTTTCTTTTCCCTTAAGGATGACACAAAATGGATTCCAGCCACAAGATGGATGCAAGCCATGTGATGGTATCATGTAAATTCTTGGACAATTTCAACCAATAGCATGCCCAGGTTGCAGACTGGGTAGGTGTGGCAGCCAGAGAGGGCATAAAAAGCTTTGGCAGCCCCCGTTCTCCTTGCAATCTGCGGTGGGAGTTAGGGTGGTATTGCTGTCTCTGCAACTTGTTACTTTAGGCCAGCCATGCAGGTGTGTGTCTCTGTGTTCCTGCCAGCTGCAGCCTGGCTCTTAGCGGAGAGAAAGAAGAGATTTCTCTTGCAGCCTCCCTGTGTGCGTGCATACCTCTCGGTGAGTACCCTTCCCTGCCCCGCAGTGCAGTCATTCTGCGGCTGCCTTACGCCCTGGGCAATGCCCACCGCTGCCTTTGAAGCCTCCCTGCGTACCTAGTCTATACTGTGTCTCTGCCAGCATCTTTTTTTAGTGTTTTCCCTCTGGTCTGGGGCATTGGGGACGTCCGCACGTGGAAATGCTTTAATCGCGCAAAAAGCGGGTAAAAATGAAAAATGAAAAACGAAAAAATGAAACAATTTTTTTTCAAAAAATTCATGAAAAACAAAATGAACCAAAACAGACCTGCAACAAAAAATAAAAAACCGAAACATCATTTTTTTCGATTCGTGCCGATCTCTACTGTACACTCTCCTGTCCATACTCTGGAATATTTAATCTGAGAGGCTGCCTTTTATTCTGATGACTGGCTAAGAACAACTTTAAAGCAAAAAGCAAAGCTTTCTGCTTATATTCCACCCCATGGTGCTTAAAACACTCTAGGTATCTGGAAGTTGAGTCATGGCTACTGGACTTCTTTTTTGAGAGATAGAAACATTTCACTGCTCATCCAAAGAGCTTCATCAGTCTGAATACAGCTAGTGCGAGTCTTCCATCTTATATTCAGCTTTGGCCACTTGTCACCCTGTTCTGAATTAGGCTCATAAGATGAACAATGGCCTGAATAGGCTCATTAGGGAGACAATAGTACCCATCACCTTAAGGTGAACAATGGCCTAAGGTGCTGAAACCTCTCAAGAATGGGTTGCTAGTTATGGCCTTGGTGGTGAAGGCTTTTTGATTTGTCTGGATACTTTGGAGAGCACACCCTGATAAGTAGCAGATAGACTATGCCTGAGGCCCAGGTCATGAGCACAATTATAGGTGCAGTACAGCAGTTCAACCATGTCCCATGAGGTAAAGCAATTGGTTCCGTGTGTATCAGACTGTTCAGAGCACCACCTGGGCTCGTGTGGTTCCAAAACAAAATGCCCATCCCTAGTACAGAAATGAGGCCTGGCAATACTTGCCATCTGTGGGATCCTGCAATGACCTAGGAAGCTAGGTGGTATTTAGAAACCCTATGCTGAGCTGTGAACATGCTTGGCCACAGATTAATAGGAGATTTGGACTGCTATAACAGTGTCCTTTCTCCCTCATTTATGTAACCACTGGTTTCTATGACATCCTTTTGCTGATGGAAGAGGTTCTGTTCTCTTCTAGTTTGCCCTGTTCTAGTATTACTTATACAAGACAACTGCATAAGAGGAACAAGTCCTCTTATACTGACCCTTCTCTATTGTTTCTTGGGTCATGCAGTGAAGCAGAAGAAATATTTTGGGTATTTTTTTGTCCCCCATATAGGGAAGTATTCTATGGAACTGACTTATTGGTCAGTGCTGAGGTGGGGAAAGACTCCATCTGAAACCATCTCTCCCACCTTGAAAATTATCAAAATGATGATGGAGGAGGGGAATAAGAGCATTTCCCACACTTGCTCAGGTCTGCTGCCTCACTAATGCCTGAACGGGGCTAGACAGGGAGACAGAGAAGGGAAGAATGCTTCAAGGTCATGAATAAATGGAGGCCTAGTGTGAACTGGAGGCATTGGCAAAACAGAATTTAACAGTGAATCTACTATGTATTGAATGTATTCAGGGAATACAAAAGATGTGTTTATATCCTGAAAAGGTCAGACAGGGACAGTTTTGCAGGCTGCAGGTGAGCATTATTTTTCAAAGTTGTAGGAGAAAGAAAACTATTGTTTTGAAACTAATAGAAGGCACAGAGTAGAGGTCTTTCAACTGGAGTGCTATGCCATGCCTATGTGCTGGAAATCTACAGCGTTTATTTTGAGAAAGTTGTTTCTCCTTTCCCAACAGTTGTTGTTTACAAGGATAAGACATCTGAGTCATATGTCACCCCGTACCAAATGTTATCTTTCTCGGCATTCTCCCAATGCAATTACTTTTTTATGCTAAACAGAAGTCATTTTAGATAGCTAGATTTCACAGTTTATTACCACAGGACTGCCAGTGTGTGTGTGTGTGTGTGTGTGTGTGTGTGTGTGTGTGTGTGTGTGTGTGTGTGTATGAAGCATCTTGATGAAATGGTACCAGCACATCAAGATGGCTTCCTTCTTGTCTCTCATCAGTGCAAACATTGTGAAGGGGCAAGCAGAAAAGGGGAAACAACTCAATGAGGTGATAACTTCTATGTACTTGCAGAATCATTATTTACACATTCCCCAAATTAAATAACACAATGCAAGATGACTGGAACTCAGAACTGAGTCAGCATAGAAAACAGTGAAATGTATTTATAAGTGTCCTCCACTGACCCCTGTTTCAGTACTACAATTATTGTGTAAGTACTCCTATCGTTGTTTATCATATCCATGTGGAGAGGAGCTACCAGATTGTGTGATAAATCAACATATGCAAATATGTATGAAGCTATCTTATAGTCTTTGGCTGGTTAGATAGTTCAGTGGTTACAGAGCCAAAAGATGGAAGTTTGATTCCCCATTGTACCTTCTTTGGAGAAAAGCTGGCAGGTATAACATTGGGCAAGCTGCACAGTCCCACTTGGCTGATTACTCTAAATTGAGGACACATAATTAATTACCTTACATGATCTACAAATCTACTGCACCTTTCTTCTAGTGTGGTTCAGTTCCATTGGATGTAGTTCCGGTTTTGTTGCATCTTTTTATGTATATGCTGGAGCATGTGGAAATCTGCATAAAATACTCAAGAATGTTCGGTTTCCATATGATACGTTTTGCTGCTTTGCAGAATGCTTCTCTAAGGCTGCTGTCTCACCTGGGTTTTGATCCTGATCTTCTGAAGGTCCGGCTTTTCCTCTTTGTCCCATCACGTGACTGAATAAGTGGGACAGGAGTTCACACATCCAAAGCTGGTTTTTAATTTAAAAGTGCAGTTCAGCCCCCTTGGCCAGTAGGTGGCGCTAGCATTTGAAAAAAACAATGGACCACTTGGCTGGAGGAGATTAAGGCTTAGGGCACAACATGGAGCTTCCTGTTTCTCCGAAAGTGAAAACCAATTAAAGAAACAGTGCCAATTAGCCCCTAGGAACAGCCGGTCGGTGCTATGAGTTAAAAAGAAGAAGAAACCCGGTTCATCTGCGTGGTCCCACCATGTCTGCTTCCTTAAAAGGTGGATTATCAAAGCGAGGCAAAAAATTCCTTACCTCCTGGGTGAGTCACAGAAACCTCGCTTAAAGGGGCATTGCCGGGTTTTCTTTTTTCTTTTTTTTCCCCAAAAAGCCTGGTGGCCATGGGGATGGCATTTTTAACACAGGTTTTTCTAGTAATTTAAACTGCTTTTAAAGGGATGTGGGACCGAGCCCTATGAGCAGGGATGCATACAATGATCAGTTTATTTATTTTTACATATCTCAACTTTCTCTCTAATGAGTTTTCAAGGTAGCTTTATCCTTAAAAATGTCAATCAAAGCCAAAGTAGCTTTCCATGGAAGGGAATTGTAGAATTTGGGAACAGCCCTGAGAAAGCCATCTCACTGTCCACACCACACACAGTAAACTTGATTTTAATGAAGTTTTTTTTGTTTTCCCATCATCAAATTCCTTCCAACTCAGGACCACACAGGGTTGAGAAATACAGCTACCTTCAGTGTGAAATTTCATATATAGTTCCATGCATATTTTTCCAGACAGAAGCATACTGTTACATAGTTACCATTGGATAGAAATTCACTTTATTGATGCATATTTCAGAATTAAGTATCATTTTGCCTCTTTATAAATCTATGGTCAGGCCCCATTTGGAGTACTGTGTACAGTTCTGGTCACCATACCTCCAGAAGCATATTAAGGAAATGGAAAAAGTGCGGAGGAGGGCAACCAGAATGATTAGGGGACTGGAACACCTTCCTTACCATCTAAGGCTGCAATGGCTGGGCCTCTTCACTCTTTAATGATGGCGCCTAAGAGGTGACCTGTTTGAAATTTATAAAATCATACACCGTGTGGACAAAGTAGATAAGGAAAAACTGTTTTCCCTATTGCACAACACTAAAACTAAGGGGCACTCCATGAAACTTTTGGGTGCTAGATCTCAAACAGATAAGAGAAAGTACTTTTTCACTCAGAGGATCACAGGTCTGTGGAACTCCCTGCCAGAAGAAGTTGACAGCTGCCTTGACAGCGTTAAGAGAGGATTGGATAAGTTCATGGAGAACAAGGGTATCAATGGCTATCATTATGGATACCTAAGGACAACCTCCATGTTGGAGAGATAGGCAGGATATCTCTCAATGCCATTTGCAGGGAATCATAAGCAGGTTAAGACATCTGCTTGGGAATACCCTGAAGCAAATGGTGAGCTGCTGTGTGAGACAGAATGCTGGACTGGATGGGCTGTGGCCTGTTCCAGCAAGTCTGTTCTTATGTTCTTATGTTCTAAGACATCAGGAATTGCATTAAAGGGATTTGCATAGGTGTTACTTTGATTTTGACTTTGACTTTTTAGCAATGTATTCACCTATCTACCCCAGCTGGAAATAGCAATTATTGCTGCACTCCCATGCAAACTGGAATTCCATAAGACAAATTTAAACATTGGGGCACATAAAAATAACTTTCAAACTGTATCTTATCTTATTCAAGGTAAGCAAGATTTGATCTGTTTTAAATCTGGGGACATTTAAGGTCACTCGTTTCCACATGAGGAAATACATTTTTTTCTTTTAAAAAGCCATAACTCAATGCCCTTTGAGCAAACTTCCCCAAATTTGGCATAGAACAAGAGCAGCCCATCTGTAGTGTCTGTACAAAATTTGATGCTGACCTTAAACGTATTTTTGAATAATTTTGAAATTTATTATTTTTCTTTAAAGTATATGAAGTTACTTCCAAGAATATAAGTGGTAGGCTTGGGCTTGACACCAGTGAATTACAAATATGGCAGGTATGTAATCCATACAGTGAAGCAACAATTGTGTAACACTCTGTGGTGCAATTTTTCAGCAGGATTCCAGATAATGGGCAACCACAAAACAGAGCTTTTGTGGTTATTTAGTCCAATCAGCCTACCTAAAACTATATTGCTGGCCAAAATGCCTTCCATTAGCAAAGTCTTTTACTCTAATTACCTAGCAACATCATGGGTAGCATGTCGTGCAAATTAAAATTCTTCATGAACAATTTATGCTAGGAAAAAACCTTCACATTATAATATGGTAAGTCGTCAATGTGCCATTTCATCTAATTATTATTTCCCTTGTCATCTAAAAAAGAGATTTTAGCATGTCAAGAAAACTAACAACTGTGCAATTTTCTTTGCAAGTGTTATTAAATCTAACGTGTGTTGGATGTCTATACTGTATTGTGGAAGTACCAGTCAAATGCAATGCTTTTGTAATAGAACCACAAGAAGAAGAAGAAGAAAAGGTGTCATCAGTTAAAATAAAATTGCAGACAGACCTACGGATAATGAGGCAATAGAACTGGATATGGTAGAATTATGTGCCATAATTATTTAACTGTGAATTTCCTAGGAAGGAACTGAAGGGGGAGGAGTCCAGGCCTGTCTCTTTCTGACTTTAGATTGTTAGTGTGGGCAAGAACTGGGTATATAGTTTAAGAATAGGTATCACATCCAACCTTGCTACAAGAGCCATGCCACTTTGGGTGGAAGAATTACTTACCTTTGCCATTCCCTTCCTAGGCCTCATGGCTTCAGGTGTGCTCATGGCTCTGATACCGTGTCCATGAATCCCACAGCTGCAGATCCTTGGTCTTGTCCATTGCTTGATTTTTTTCCCAATCAGGTGACTGCCAAACATTTCTCTCTGGAACTTATCTAACCTGTCCATTCCTTCAGGTGGGTCCAAATCGACCTATTTATCATGACAATTCTGCTAAAAAATAACTTGACCCGCCATTCACCAATGAGTAGGTCCACATGCAAGGCCATTTTCCAGGTGGTTTGTTCCACTCAGTGTAGCAACATTTCCTGAGAAACCATCAAAAGAGAGACTAGAGCATCACAGTATCTGATAATTAGAAGTTGTGTCATGGCAACTGGAGCTCTTTTATTGTGAGAACACAATGTTTCACTACTCATCCAAGTAGCTTCATCAGTCTGACGGAAGCTGGTGTGAGGCTTCTGATTTATCATTTGCCTTGGTTTTACACCACCCCTGGTCTGGATAGGCTCATATCGTGGACAGTGGCCTAAATAGGCTCATTAGTTGGACAATGGCCTGGGGTGTGTGAAAGTCACTCTTATGCAACTCTTCCCAACATCCATTAAGTGTGAGTTGTTAGCAGTGGTGAAGGTGTGAAGTGCTTCTGGTTTGTTTGGGGATCGATGAAAGAGCAGCAGGATAACTGGAAGACAGGTTGTGCCTAAATCCCCCACTCCTCTTGAGAGAGGACTCACCATTTGCATGACAGCATACTTCCACAAGCATCATGATTGGTGTTAGTATGCAGGACTTTCCAGTCAGCTGACAAGAAACATTATTTTGGATTCTTTGATGAAATATCTCATTATATTATAGAAAAAATTTGACTGCATAGTTCGTTTCCCATATATGAAGATGCTTGGGAAAAATATGGAAGAAAGCCAACATATAAGAAAAGAAATTAAAGTCCTGTGTAGGGGTTTTTGCATTGCATATGTACTGTAATTTGTGTTCAGATTTTTATTTGCTTGCATGCTAAGTGATGGGGGTTAATTTGTACCTATGTGTGAGATGTGTGCCAAGAATTACTGTTACTAAAGTTCAAAAGTATAAAAGAATGTATTTTTTATGAATGGAACTGCATGGTCTGTTGGGTTTATGACTGGAGAGTTTCTGTTTAGTAGAAAGGGGTATATGTGTATGAGAAAGCCAGAGTCTGATCAGGCAGGGAAGCTTGATCACATTGGACCTTCTGAAAAGGATTGTTTCACTTGGTGTATTCACCTTTAAATTAATTCTGATTAATTATGATCCACCTTCTATCATTTTACTCCAGCTTCAAGAAAAGAATAGCTCTGCTGCTGGACCAGAATGTTCTGGACTCAGCACAGAGCAGTATTGGCCTAGATTGCCATTTTCCACACATTACTTAGTTGCTGCATAAGAACATAAGAACATAAGAAGAGCCATGCTGGATCAGGCCAACAGCCCATCTAGTCCAGCTTCCTGTATCTCACAGTGGCCCCACCAGATTTGTTTGGGAGCGCATGAGACTAGATATCTGTCTCCTGATACCACTCCCCTGCATCTGGCCCTTGAATTACCCCAGTTTTAAGCCTGGAGATTACACATCTCCATCATGGTTTGTAACCTGTGATTGACATTTCCTCCAGGAATCTGTCCAATCCCCTTTTGAAGGTATCCAGGCCAGATGCCATTACCACCTCTTGTGGCAGGGAGTTCCACAGACTAACAATGTGCTGGGTGAAAAAATATTTTCTTACTTTCCCAGCCCTCAATTTGAGTGTATGTCCCCTAGTTCTGGTATTTTGTGAGAGGGAGAAGAGCTTCCCTCTATCCACTTTACTCATGCCCTGCATTATTTTGTACATCTCAATCATACCCCCCCAGGCACCTTTTTTCCAGACTAAAGAGCCTCAAATGTTTTAGCCTTTCCTCATAAGGGAGGTGCCTCAGCCCAGTAATCATTTTAGTCGCTCTCTTTTTCACCTTTTCCAGTTCCACTATGTCTTTCTTGAGATGCGGTGACCAGAATTGTACACAATACTCCATGTGCGGCCTTACTATTGTTTTGTATAATGGCATTATAATGTTGGCTGTTATATTTTCAATCCCCTTTTTGATGATCCCTAGCATGGAATTGGCCTTCTTCACCGCTGCCACACATTGGGGAGACACCATCATGGAGCTGTCCACCAACACACCAAGATCTTTTTCCTGATCCATCATGGATAACTCAAAGACCATGAGTTGATAGATAAAGTTTTGATTTTTTTTTGCCCCAATATGCATTACTTTACATTTGGCTACATTAAAACACATTTGCCATTTCGCAGCCCATTCCGCCAGTTTGGGGAGATCCTTCTGGAGCTCTTCACAATCTTCTCTGGTTTTTACCACACAGAAAAGTTTTGTGTCATCTGCAAACTTGGCCACCTCACTGTTTATCCCTATCTCCAGGTCATTTATGAACAAATTGAAAAGCACCGGTCCCAGGACAGATCACTGGGGCATACCGCTTTTCACTTCTCTCCATTGTGAAAATTTCCCATTGACACCTACTCTTTGTTTCCTGGATCTCAACCAGTTCTCAATCCATAAGAGGACCTGCCCTCTTATCCCCTGACTGTGCAATTTTCTCAGCAGCCTTTGGTGAGGGACTGTGTCAAAAGCCTTCTGAAAATCCAGATAGACTATATCCACCAGTTCACCCAAATCCACATGCCTGTTGACCTTTTAAAAAAATTATAAAATATTTGTCAGACAAGACTTATCGTTACAGAAACCATGCTGATTTTCTCTCAGCAAGGTTTGTTCTTCTATGTGTTTTAAGATTTTCTCTTGGATGAGGCTTTCCACCATCTTCCCTGGGACAGATGTAAGGCTAACTGGCCTGTAGTTTCCCGGTTCCCCCCTCCTTCCTTTATTAAAAATTGGTGTGACATCTGCTATCCTCCAGTCCTCCGGCACTGTAGCCGTTTTAAGAGACAAGTTGCATATTATCATTAAGAGATCTGCAATTTTATTTCTCAGTTCCCTAATAACTCTTGGGTGGATGCCATCTGGGCCTGGTGATTTGTTAATCTTCAATTTATCAATTAGTCCTAAAACATCCTCTCTTTTAACCTGTATTTGATTTAATTCTTTAGTCAAGAGGGGCCGTTCAGGCAGCGGAATCTGCCCAAGGTCTTCTGCAAAAATAGCTCAAACCTGTGTATGTTTTTTTTGTGTGTGTGTGCAAGTTTGGACTGTGGCTCAAGCAGTTCAAAACATGAACTAAATAGCTTTCTGATATACCCTCAGAGTGATAGACTCAGAAGAGGGAAGAATAAGCAACCATATATATTCAAACTGTTGAATGAAGTTTTTTCTTTTATTTCTCTGTGTGATGTTCTAAAGAAAATTTTTTCAGGTTTATACAACCTTCCTATCATTTTACACAGTAGAAGGCAGTCACAAGAGTCATACCTACATACCGCATGTCGCTATTTAGAGCTACTGAAGTGTTACTAAATTCAACAAAGCCATGCTTCATCTTAAGAGAGCATTATGAAAGAAGCTCCTAGCCTTGGCATAATTATAGAGCAGTCATGCAAAGGGACACATTTGGTGTTTGCCAGGGTTCGTGGTAAGGATAGTCTATGAGAAATAGTCCCTCTTCCTAACTTTACATGGTAAGCCCAAACTAAGTGTATAGTCTTGGGGATAGTTGATATTTGGGCAGCCGCACACACATGCAGTGGAGATGTGTGAGAACTTCAGTCAGCATGAGAGACTTGGGGCTCTCACTATTCTACTGGACTGGTAGGAGAACAAACGTTAACACCCCAATATTCAGAACATTATCTGCCCGTGATTCATGCATGTTAGTTCCTCAGAAAATGGAAGTGAGATGTTTTCAGAAACAAGAAATTTTTCAGCATTCTGCGCTGCAGGTGCCTTTTGCTCAAAAAATATAGTGCTCCACACTTAACTATGTCTTGCTGGGACACCATTGAGTTTATCTCTACTTGTCACCGCCTGGCCACACTTAATGACACATTTCAAACAATTCCATAACACTTACCTCTAAACGCCTGCGACATTCTCAGAAAGGCCAGGACTTTGAAAGGCAGTTGCGTTGCCATGGAAATTTGTAGCTTTAATCCTTGGAATGGAGTAAGGGGGAGGAGTGGCCGAGGAGAGAGAAGAAAGAAGAAAGAATGCTGTATCTTAACAGCAAATGCATCGCAGTTAGGCAATACTATATTTCAGTCAATTGCATTGTCTTCCCAGTATGAAAAAGGAGGTGAGATGCAGGTGATGGGTTTAAACTCAGGGCACATTTTATTTAACATACAAACTGGCAACCAAATTAAACTGCAAGGGGGGCCTGCTGTGGTGTGGAAATACAGCTGGGACCCGGAGGCTTCCCGGGAAGTCACCAACTATCTTAGGTGGGCAAGTCCACTGCTCCACTATCGTGCAGTCCTGAAGACAGCACAGTGTGGCTGGTAACTGACCACATCACCCTCAGAGCACCACGGAGCACCAATCTGCTGTATTTGGTAATCTCACGACCTGCGGCATCATAGGGTTAGATGGGCTGGACCCTATTTTAGCTCTACTAGGACTCACCAATGATTGTGCCTTCTAGAATATCCACCAGTGCTATGGGGATAGCCTTGCTATGCCCCATGCCTCCCCTTTAAGCCTGCAGGTCCTTCTACAAATCTTCTAAGAATAATTCTAAACCTAACTCCATCAAATGTGTCCCATCCCCCTCTGTATAACTCTGACTTATTCCAAACAGATGCCTGGGTGACCAGTGAAAGACCCCAAAGTATGATTAACAGCCCTACAAACTTCCCTATTAACTCTACGAAGGGCACAATTTACATACTGTGGATCACATTCCATCCTCCAATTATACTGAGGGATGATTGTTGACCAAATCACCCTGGTGTCAGAGTGCATGGCTTTCCATTCCTCCAAATCACAAGTGATATCTATAATCAAAGATTTGCCCATCTGCCCCATCAAATCATTTCATTGTGTACATGGAGCAAGGGCCAATCCTATGACCTGCTGTGTAAGGGTGAGCCATCTGCCAAAGACAGAATCAGGCAGGAAGAAGAAAGACCTAAGACAGTTACTTCACATCCACTCTCGTCCTGGGAGGAAGTTCGTTGCGTGTTGATGTCGGTTGCAGTCACGTGGTCTTCTTGCAGTTCTATCCCTGTTCCCGTGTATGCAAGGGCATGATTGATGATACCGGCATGGACTGTATCTGCACATCCTTGTTCCGTGATGAGATGTGAAATTCCATGCCTTTGTTCTCCTTTTTTTTTTCTGACGTGACCTTCTGTTTTTGATATTTCGATTCTCCGAAGCCTTGCCTTCAATGTGTTACAGAACTAAGTTTTAGGCATTTGTCTTTTAATCTCTCTGCACTGTGTTGCTGACTCCATAGGGAATGTACTGACAAACGGCACTTCGCACTCCTGCCACTAGATGGAGAATGGCACGTTGCAGGAGGATAATGACCTCATGGGTTCTCATATTGGAACGAGAAGTGAGATGAGGAGATTCCTGAGGCCAGGGAGGGGAATCTCTCATGCTGCTTAGATTGCAGTTCAGGGGGCGTGGTCGGGACAAACTCTCTTCATCCCGTAATGGATGTGCGGTTAGATTTCTTTGTACCGGTCCCCAGCGGGACAGCGAACAACAATGAGATGGACGTGAAGTATCATCCTAAGAGAATAGAAGATGAGATGAAGACATCGGACATAAAGGAAAATGAAATGAGAAAAGAGAAAGATGAAATAAGACAAGAGACAAAACCAGAAGGAAATGGGAGGAGGGTGGTAGGAAGTTTCTATGTAGTGAAGGGAAAGGTAATTGACAGTAAGAAGAGTGAATGGGGAATGGGAAAAGAGAAATTTACAGGGTATCAAAGGGAATTCCGAGAGGTGGGATGTCAGATGAAGCCATAAACTTGGGAGAAGGAAATACAGATTTCTGAACCAAAACCCAGTAATATTAGAAGAGTGACAGAAAAGGAAGTACAGACAGAGGGATCAGTATTCCCCGAGATGGAGGCTGGGTTACCATTCCCAAACCCTCCTGTCAGAGCCTTGACATGGGGTGGTGAGAAACTGAGGTGTAATCAACCGGTCACATACATTAAAAAACCCCAAGAAGCTGTCAGAGGATGGATCCCTGGTTTGGGTTGGGAGAATCCTCAAGAATATGTCAGACACCCATGCTGTGGGACACGTTGTGTGGGACCCCTAGTGGCTCAGTTATCTCAGATCCACAAATAGGAAATAAAAATCCTTTCTGATGTGAAGATAAGTTAGAAAATGAAATATTGATGCAAGTTAGTTCAGAATGTTTATTGTTACCTGCTGTCAATATTGTAATGAATGAAAACAAAGAAGACTGTTACAAAGAGACTTTAAATAAAGGTTTATTATTTTTTGAGAAATCATTGGAATCTTCTAGTGTATCCCCAGGGGATCCACTGATGCTGTTTAACAAACCTTCACACCTGCTCAGCTTCACTCCTCCAATCTGCCATACCTCTTGTGGAAGGAACTCAGGCTGGTGATGGAGCTCATGCCCTGAAATGATTGATCAGTATGGGATGGGTTAAGGTGTCATATATACAGTTATCCAAACCCAGTATGGCATACCTGGACAACAATATTAAACTGCAGGGGCCACAGCATGAAAGCCATAACGAGACACATTGCCTTCTTAGATCAAGGTGTGAGGTTATCAGTGATATGGAGACTGGCCAGATTGTTGCACCAAAAGCAGACGACAGCATTAGTCCCACACTTGGACCACAGCCACAAGGCTCCTAAAATGGGGGGGGGGTGGCTTAACAATTTAAATCCCTTGTAAGGCCACTCTGATGTGACTCTGCTGGCCAAACACCATAATGCCAGCTACCACAAAAATATATACCATAACCTAAAGACCCTGCAGCATGTGTGGGAACTTGGACCTCAGCCCCTAAGCAGATCTTGCTCCACCAGAAGGAAACTCCATTAGAGACTGAAAACTGGAACCATATCTGCACATCCTGGCACAAGCCAGCTGTCACTCTAGTTCTGTGAATGGGCCTGCAAAAACCTCATATGTGTGAACACAGACACCTGAGGAATGTCCTACCCCGGGCTATAGTCTTGCATGTGAAATTTAGTTAGCTCACTAATTCTTACAGTTCTTTAAGACTTAATTTGGGATGCAGGATCATAGCCTTAATCCTTTCCCCTCAGATCTTCTAACTTGCTAGCTGGTAGCCGGCAGGCTGGCTGCCAGGTGTCATAGTCCCAAGAAAAATCAAAACTGCTGCTGGGCCTTCTATCTTTTTTTTTTTTATTTCAGTTAAAGGCAGCCCCTATTCCTGTGCCATTGACTGAAAGGCTTCCAGCAAAACCCTGCATTGGCCTGAGCCAGGTCTACCCCCAAAAAGTAAATCATCTAAATAATGAGCAGGGCTCAAGAGTCCTGCCCTGCACCTGAGGCTCCAGTCAAGAAATGTGATGAACCACTCGAACGCAGCACAGGAAATAGAACATCCCATGTGAAGTGCCCTATCCATGTAAAAAAACAACCCTCAGACTCACACCCTAGTACAGTGGACCCTTGTATAACAAACGGTTTGTATAACATAAAATCTGTACAACATAAAAATTTCTGGAGATAGGGGAAATTTGTTTAACAGAATTGACTATGGGGCAAATCCATACAACATATAAAATGGCCACGATTAGGGATTACTCTGTTTTCAATGCATTCCTATGGGAAATTTTATATAAAGGAAAATTTGCTTAACATAATTGCATTTGGAACAAATTAATTCAATTATACAAGGTATCACTGTATCCCAAAGTCCTCTGGATAGACTGGGAGAAGGTGACAGACCAACTTAATGTTCTACTTCATGATCTCCATGCCCAGTCCACCTAAATGACCCATGCACACTGGAGCATTAAATGATGTGTAGCATAGTGTGCACTTGTCCTGCAGGATCACATAATTGCGAGAACACCTTTCTGGGTGTGAAAGACAACGGATCAGCCGATACTTTGGGGGGACACTCACAAGTTGGCTACCAGAGTATGAGAGCAAGCACATTAAAAAAGGGAAAAGCTGATGCCATGTTGCTGGGCATAGGTGCTAGCAACCTCTGCAGCTCCTTCCTCCTCCGATGCTAGCCTCAAAAGCAGCCGAGACCAGGAAGGAGTGCCTTCTTATTCTGCAATCCTCCCCCTCCTTCCTTAGGTCATGTGGATGTGAAAAGGCATCTCTCAATCTTTTGCCCTGGGAGGAAAAAGGAGCTCTGCAGGGGGAAGCTCTCTTTGCCGGTGGGGCGGGACATTTTCCTTTATATTTTGTTTTGTTTAATTTGGCACTGCTTGAGCTGCAATCCACAAACTGTGAAGAACTTAAAACACAGTATGGTACATACAGGAAACATGCTGCATGGTGTCAAACAAGGAAGCTGTGGGGAAGAAGCATTCAGATAATCAGCTGCTTGGACTTCATCCCCCCCTCCCCCTGGGCTATTTAGCCCAGTAAGACTGCATTTTTATTTTTATTTTATTTTACTAATCTTTTTTGGTAAGCTTTCTGGGTGACATTTTTATCCTGGGTCTCATTATTTGCTGGCTTGCAGATTTTTCTTATATACTCTTTTTAAATGCATCTTTATGTTTGTTTGTTGCCTCCCTCCAAACAACATTTTTGAAAGGCTCCCAGCAGCGGTGCTAGTCTTCTTAACTAAATTCTGCTGTTTTAATTTAATCTGCAGTTTTCTTTTGTTATGCTAATTCTCAGCAGCCACAATGTGTCTGCAGTAATTTGTGTTGATTGGTTTAACATGCAAATAACAATGTTCCTACACCAATTATCTGTACAGGAGTGTGTTATTTCAAAAAAAAATTATGCTGTGGTACATTCAGAACCTCAGTAGACAGCAAGTATTTGGCCTCTGAACTGATTTTGGCACCTTCACACATCATACTGCTTGGAGTAGTCAAATTAATGCAACGTTGTGGGACCTATTTTCTAACAATGCAATGCACATGAAAGAATTCCACAATTTGTCCTCCAAATCTACCTGCACCTATCATGTTACAGAGCAACTTTCATGACAGAAATATGCAAGAAATTATTTTAGATTTTGTTCATGCATTGCCTTCCTAGCGAGCACACCGTGAGAATCCCATCTGTTATGGTGAAATCACTCTTTGATGGTAGCCTGATCAAAGCAAGCCACAGGAACAATGTTACTTATGGTGTAATTGTACTATAATAAAATTATCAGAGACCTATAATAAAAGAAATTTAGGCAAAGCTAGGAGAGTTATCAGAAGATTTCCAATCCAACATTTTTCTTTTGGCATCTGTTTGCAGGTAAGAAGCACATGCAAAATATCAGGATGAAATACAATGATACATTGATGCCTACCATCACAGAACAGTATTAGAATGATCATCACAGAGTTCCTCTTTTCCATCTGACGCCCAGCATTCTGAAACTTGCAGTGACCATGCTTTGTCTTTACATTATGTTTGTATGTTTCCGTACATGCATGCTCGATCCTATGCAGACACACACATATGTATACATGTGATCCAGACATTATTTTTTTTAAAAAATATCTTGGGCTTTGATTTTGCCTATTTCAAGTTTTACCCAAACATGCCAACATCTCCCTCTTATTTCACCGTGACCCCCATTTGGACTCCATCATGTCCTTTTGGCCAGTCTCGTTGACACTTAACTACATGATTCTGCTGCCATTGCTGGTAGTGGAGCCTAACATAAAATATTAGATGGTATTCCCAAACCAAAGATGGATGTTCTGGTTCATCACTACAGGAAGCTATGAACTGGATGTTTAGAGTTCCACTCTTTCAGGTAGAGGGGGTGGAGCTGGAAGAGTGGAGAAAGAATAAATTTGGACTGCATGACATTCTCTAAATGACTTTCTACAGACTTTGAACAGAAACAAATGCTGGTTAGAAGTCATTGGGTCCAGGTTGCTCTATAATTTACTGTTCCAAAATGTGAGAAAACTGGCATTTTATTTTATTTTTCTTATTAAAAATGAAGCTATAGCTTGGTAACTGCATACCTGGACCATCTGCTAGGAAAGCAGGAATAAATGAATGATGGACTACCATTATGTGTCTTTTAGATGAATCTATAGGTTCAACATAGACATTGTGTTTATAACTACTTATAACCTTGTAGCTTTAATGTAATGTTGTCTATTAATGCTGTAAAATGTCCCACAATTGCTTGTTCGCAATACTTGAACATGTCTTAATTGTACTGGACTGTATATTATCCGTCATTACTGTAAGCTGCCTTGGGTCCTTTTCCAAGGAGAAAGGTGTGGTAAAAATACTCTAAACAAACAAAGATACATACATACAAACAAACAAACAAACTCCTCCCTAAGGGCTTTAGCAGCACCGTTTCCTGCATGTGGCACCTCCCGGAGCACTGCTTGCCTGTCATACTGTCATAGGTTTTCTGCCCCACCCTGTTTTAAGCTGTAAAGCAAGTGGAAGGAACATATACCTTTGGAGATGACAGGGATATCGTTTCAACCCTAATATTCCCCTAGAGTGGCCATATATCTATTTTTAGTGACAACAGTCCTCCATTTGAAGGGATGCCAAAGCACAATCTTTCCTTTGAAGATGTCTTTCATAGGAAGAGTTGTCTCATCAAACTCTGTGTTGGCATATGAAGAGTTAATTTGTCCTGTCCTGAAATAGGCACAACAGAGTTAGTATGACTTGATAGATTTTGTAATTAGTCAAAAACCTGTGTAACCAAATGTACTTGGTGGCTGTACATATGTAAATCTCATGTTTTGTATGGTACCTCTGTCACTATTGTCACAAGGCTAGTTGGTCTGTCGGAATGTTCACTTACATGTTATATTGAAAATAGACTACTACACAAAGAATTCCATGTGAAAGTCTGGATTCTTTGTGTGTGCTATGTGTAACTACTGGGCAACAGAAAGAAGCTCGATGTCGGTGCTGACACCAGAACTTATCATCTGCTGAAAACCCTAACACTCTGGTTTCAAAATAACATCTAGGGATGGGCATGAAACGAAAAAAGTTTCATTTTGTTTCATTTTGTTTCTACTAGTGGTTTGTTTTGTTAAATTTCTAAATTAATTTTTCTAAAACATCATAACAAAATGAAACAACAGTGAAATGATTTGTTACTCTATAAAATGGCTCCCCTGGGTCCTAGAGGCAGCAAATTTGGTAAATAGCTTTTTATAAGGGAGCCATTTTAGATAGAAATGAAACATTTTCATTTTCAAAGGGAAAAAGAAGTGTTTCATTTCATTTCATAGCAAAATGCTGTTGCCCATTTCATTTCGTGTCATAACTTTTCAAAACTATTTTGTGTTATCCTACAGCAAACCAGCCACAAATGTTGAAATGTTGGGCATATCATAAAAAGGCAAGAATGTTTGGAAAAGATAATAATGTGATAATAATGCTGGGAAAGACAAAAGGCAGCAGGAAGAAAGGAAAACCAAATATGAGACGGCTTGGCTAAACTAAAGGAAACAACAAGCTCGAGTTTACAAGAGCTGAATGGGGCTGCTGAGGAGAGGACATTTTCGGATCACTCATACCTAGGGTCACCATAGGTGGAAGGTAGTTTGATAGCACACAACAGCAACTTAGAGGACAATGTGGCCTGGGCTACTCTTCACTGGAACCACCTAATATCTATGAGTGCCAACAGGGCCAGTATCCCTCAAACCATATTTGTTCTACATCCTTTGGAATACTTTACCTATAGGTTTTCAGTCATTTTAAGCATGGATAGTTTCTGTCATGATTGGCATATTTTGATGCATGGAAACTTCTTCACATGAGTTTTGTTTCATTTGCATTCTTGGATTATTTCCATCTGTCTCACACTTGCACTAGTTTCTAGATAATTGAACTCTGGAATTTGGGGTACAAATTTCATTCAGCCATTAAATTCACTGCAATTATTTGAGTCAGCCTGCCATACCTAAGAGACCTGTTGTGAGTAGAGATGGGCACGACTTAGCGGTATTCCCGTTTCCGTTTCCGTTACTCGTATCCGTTACTCTACGGAAACGGAAACGGGAATTACTCCACCAGAATTCGAGCTCGAACCGACGAACGAACAATTTGGTCTGATTTGTCGTGCTCGTTACTTGCATCGTGCAATGCCAAGCGGCACAGAAAAAAAGTTTTTAAAAGTTAAAAAAAAACCCGATTCCCGGCCCTAAAAGTAGGCGAAAACTGTCTGAGGGCACCTACCAGGCCAGAAGGGTGTTTTATTTGGGGGGGGGGTGTTTTCCCGCCCCCCTCTCCTTGGCTATTGCTACTGCTGCGCTGCTGGTACCAGGCTGGGAGGGCGCATCCATTTGCCATGCGGTGGGGGGGGATCCAAAATGGCGACCGCAATATTTTTTTTTGAAATCGTTGCCCAAAACCCCACCAAAGCACCACAGAAACATGTGGAAATTAGCTATTTTAAATGCTTGAATTTTTACAGTAGCAGCAGTGGGTTTTTCTTGCAAAAAAAGTCTCCGTTGATTTTATTTTATTTTATTTTATTTTATTTTTTTACACCTGCGCATTCGCAATGATGGGCTCGCCCATGGGAGTGGACCATGCAAAGTTTTGGAGCCATTCCACCAATCGCATGGCCAGGTTTTGCTGACTGTACCAGGCTGGGAGGGGCGCATCCATTTGCCATGCGGTGGGGGGGATCCAAAATGGCGACCGCAATATTTTTTTTGAAATCGTTGCCCAAAACCCCACCAAAGCACCACAGAAAGATGCGAAAATTGGCTATTTTAAATGCTTAAATTTTTACAGTAGCAGCAGTGGGTTTTTCTTGCAAAAAAAAGTCTCCGTTGATTTTATTTTATTTTATTTTTTTACACCTGCACATTTGCAATGATGGGCTCGCCCATGGGAGTAGACCATGCAAATTTTCCACCAATCACATGGCCACTTGGCCAGGTTGACCACAGAGACTTCTGGGATGTGCCAATCGGGCATAAACAGCCCACTAATCGTAGCCCAAACCCGAACCCGAACCCGAACCCATACGCCAGTACACTGTCCTTCTAAGTGGGTCAGAGAGGCACCCAGAGGTGCACCCCAATACTCACCCTAACCTCACCCGTAACTAGCCTAACCCTAGCCGTTCCGCTAACCCGTCTTAACCCTAAGCCAGATCTACTTGCATTGCACTACATGCAAGTACGTGAGACACAGCGGGTGCAAAGAGTCTGCCAGTCCGTCACTTGTGGCTCTGGCTGACTCCTGCAGCTCCCTCCAGGAGCCCGCTACCCCCTCCCCAAACCAGTACTAACGACAACGAAAAAACGAACCGACTAATTTTTGCAAATTTTCGCGAAAAACGGAAACGAGCCGAAACGGAACCGGCCCGACTAACGACAACTCGAAAACAATTTTTTTCAAGTCGTGCCCATCTCTAGTTGTGAGGATAAAGAGGGCAGGACGAGCGTCAAGTACATTGCCTGAAGCTGACCTGGAAGGAAAGCAGGCTATAAATGTCACCAATTGCTAAACCTCTGGCAGTTTGAATTTTTCCCCTCATTCTGTAAGCTTAGTTCCGGCTGATATCACTTAAGCACAGAGATACCTGTCAAGGTATCCATTTTTTTTTTTACATATCATCTTCTTTCAGTCCCCAAACTCATGTGTTTTTGTCACTCTGTAACATCCCTCTGGTGTATATAATCTCCAATAAACAAAAGGTTTTTCTACTAGAGAATATGGTGTTGTGTAACAAACCTTACCTCTGGATTCTTGGTTTTTATTGCCTGGTTGTGATTTCCATCTGAAAAGAAAATCTAAAGGATACCTATTTATATGCACACAGAAGCAAGGTTAAACAATTTCTCCATAACTCCATCATGATTGTTCTGTTTGAAATGAGTATCCTCATTTAAAATTCTGTTTCCTTTTCACTTATTTTTAAGTGTACATCCTTCTTTCATCAACAGAGGGCCTATACCTGCATACATCTTACATCAGATCATTTATGTGTATAGATGTAAATCTGTAGAAAATACCTATAATACAGTGCAACTCACTAGAGTAGGGAAGACTGTACATAGGCTCTCTGTCTACTCAGTCTGTGGTCCAGATGCTAAATGTTGATTGGCAAGTTCAAGACCACCAGCCCTTCTGGCACACACTCTGTTTTTCTCCTGTTGCCTGTGGGATTTTGGGAGTAGAAGTTCAAAAAACAAGATTTTCACAGTCTGAACTATCCACACTGAGCCTATGTTGGTTCCATATTTAACTGAATCTTACATAAAATGAAGAACCCCATAAAAGAAAATGATTAAAATTTCACAAGAGATGCTTTTTCAGTGTCTCTGGAAACATAAAAGTGATGTGTAAAAAATGTTCAATATGTCACTGGTTACATGAAAGGTTGTTTTAAACTATTTCTGATATACCTCCCACCCCCGTCTTTAATGGATTACTTAAACCTGAAAAGCTGAAACTGCCTATAATTCAGAGAAACAGAACTAGTTCCAAAGTATTTATTTATGAATCAAGTTGAATTATTAAGGGACACATTGGTAACTTTTCAATCATATGGGTTGCCAGAACAGGCTGACAGTATCCTTCTCCCTAGGGAATAGACTATGCTATTAAAGATAGCCCCAAGGTGAGTAGCTGAGCACAGCTGCTTAGTTTCCTGGGAAGTGTTGCTCTTTGAACGCTTCACAAAGTTCAAAGGCAGACATATCCCAAGTGATATCTAAAGGCCCTACATAGCCTTGCCTGCTGCTCCTTTGATTTCTTCCTATTGAAGTGACTTCTGTGTCCAGCCTCTTCAATAATGGGAGATTTTGAAGGGTGTTACAGTGAACCGCGTGGCAAAAGCTGGAGTTGTTGATTAAAACAACAGCAGCAATAACAACAACAGAGAATGTAATGAGTGTTCTTCCCTAATATTAGTTATAAACTATTTTTTTTATTTATTTATTTATTTATTTATTTATTTATTTATTTATTTATTTATTTAGAATATTTTTACACTTCCTTTCTCCTTGGAAAAGGACCCAAGGCAGCTTACAATAATGGGGGGAACAATATACAGCCCAGTACATTTAAAACATATTCAACATTAAGAACAGAGAATTAGAAGAGGCTTGGTACAACAATTAAAAGACAACATAAAAGCTAAAAAAAAAGAGCATGTGAGCAATTAAAAGGGGGGGGAGAAAAAAAGCCATTATGAAGGATGAAAACTAACATGAAAAACATTTTATATATTTCATTATATTTTTATATTGGTTTAAATTCTGCTGATAGCACTTACACTTTGTCTCTGAACTCAGGATGAAATCAGGGAAGCAAGTGCAAGGCTTGAAGTTTCTCAGTAAGTCTGAGGCATCCTTGCTGGTCGATGGGAGCCACAGAGTTTCCTACCACAGACTTAAGGCCAAGAAGGGATAAAAAGCAATAGGCCAGAGAGCTAGTGTGTACCCAAAGTCCTTCTAGCATTGATCTACTGGTAATAAAGAAATGGATGTCTCCATGAGGCTACAGATTCAACTCTTTCTCAAAACAAACATAACTTTTAAAAAAACTATTAAACTAACTTTTTCTGATTCATTGTGATTCTTCCACAGCTATAGATTTCCTTCGTGGCATGAAATGCTGCAAGATACCCAAAATTCAAAGAGATAAGCAAGTTCAAGGAGTGATGTTATTAGAGAATCTTGACAAGCTTGACAGTCTCATGAGATTGCAAGGCAGCCTTTAGAGGCTGGAGCAGAGGTGTTCCCAGGAAGAAAATGAAGATACAGTGGTGCCTCTGATAATGAATTTAATTCGTTTTCAGAGGCAATTTGTTATCCGAAATATTTGGTATCTGAAATGTGTTTTCCCATTGAAATGAATGGGAAGCCGATTAATCTGTTCCATAGATCTGAAAAAAGGCAAAAAAGCTGGGGGCAGGGCTCCAGACCTCTTAATAAAGTGCACTTTAAATGCCTGCAGTGCTGAAACACCCCTTCTAGAACATCTCCCCTGCAGTGCAATGCAAACATGGACAAGATAAACTTGCAAGACTGCCCCAGCCTATTCCTACCCAAGATGCACTGGGGAAAAATGCAAATGGACAAGCAAGAGAAATCCAGCCTGTTCTTGCCTGCAGAGCAATGGAAAAGATTGCAAACATGGACAGAAGAAAGCAGCATGACTACCCCAGCCTTTTCCTGTCAAAAATACAAAGAAAAGCAGTGCAAAGATTAATAAAAGCTAGCACCCTATCTTCCAAGTTCGAAAGGTCCAAATCCCTCAGCAAAACATGTCCAGAATGGCTCAAAAAACATGGAAAAAAACTCTCTAACTCTTCCCACACCTCCACATACTACAGGGGATGCAATACATCCTGGGTACAATTTTGCAAGGCATTATAGACATTTGTTATCCGAGACAGCCCGTAGGGAAGAATTGTTATCTGAGGCAGTCCTATACCCAGAAATTTTCATTTGTTATTTGAAAAAATTGTTTTCAGAGGCATTCTTTATCCGAGGTATTACTTACTGTACCTCCAGTTAGTACTAAAAATGGGGGATGCCCATGCACCTCTCCTCACTTCAGATTAATTTATTTTGGCTCTTCCTTTGGAGTCCTGATTACCTTGCTGATGGAAATCCCTTCAAACTCCTCCCTGGAAAATTTTGGTTTTTCACCCTTTTTAGGATCTTTTGGCAGAGACCTAATTGTTCTCAAGAGACCTAAGAAAGGGAGATGAGAATGACATACAGTCTGTGCTGCAAATGCTTAGGAAACCAAAGAATCCTCCCTTTATTGGCAGAACTTGGAGGGGCCATAAATATCACGTAAAGCACAGGCAGTATTTATGGTGACATAAAACCGAAGCAAAGCATCCCAAAAAGAAATTTCATTTCTAAAATTGACACATACTGTCTGCTTCGCACTAGGCAAACAGGAAATTATCCCTCACAGCATCACAATAAGCAGCAAGGTCATTTCACAGTTCCTCTTTTGGAAGAGGGGGATCAAACTTACAAAATATGTCCATGTTTATCCATTTGGAAACACTGAAATGGCTGAAAAGAGGCATACTGGCATTTGATTCACAGTTCACAGACAAAGTTAAAAGAAAAGAAAACAGTTATTAGAAGGCATTGCCAAGAAAGGCTGGGATTGTTCCCTCCCTGCTGTCTTTCAACAAGCAATCAAATACTTTTAGGCAGGTTTGCAGCAATTAACAGTCTTCTAATCCCCATGATTTTAGATGATATGCTGCTAGTTTGTTTGCTTAATAAAGTATTATTGGTATTTCAAATCTGACATTTTAAAGCATTTGAATTCTAACGACATTCGAAAATTACAATGAGTTTAATTCTGTTTTGACATTTGTAACTACTGTATTTAAATGCTACTGTATTTGCTTTTTAAGGAAAAAAAGTATTTCGTCTGAGTTATTTTTATTTATTTCAATTTTTAACCCTGCCCTGTTAGTACATGTGCTCTCTTCTGGAAGCTTACAACTGGTCGGACATGACAATAAAGAAACATAATATAAAATGCTGTAAAACAAGATATCAATCAACATAAAATAAAACATAAGTTAAAAAAGACAAGATGGTTCCAGAAAAATGCAGAAACTAAAGAAATTAAATTTAGGTAGGGAAGGGAAGGGAAGAAATGTATACATAAATAGAAGCAGTTCCAATGAATTCAGAGTAAGATAGCATAATAATAATAATAATAATAATAATAATAATAATAATAATAATAATAATAATAATAATAATAATAATAATAATAATAATAATAATAATAATAATTTATTGTCATTGTGTGTATATACACAGTATACACATACAATGAAATTCAGACACCCAGAGACCAAATTCAACACACACACACACACACACACACACACACACACACACACACACACACACACACACACACACACACAAATCTCCAAACACTCTCACACACATTAAAAAAACCCTTCAACACACACACATAAAAATCCCCGAACACTCCCCCACCCACCCCCTAAAAACACAAGCATCTACGCATCAGGCCTCCTGTATGAACTTCACAGTGCCTTGGCATGCATGAATGCATATTAATGTGTATGTGATTTATTGTGCTAAACAGACTTTATCGGGGAGTATTTTGCTTCTCATTCTGTTTTTTGCCATGCTTGGAAGCTGCAAAGGTCACTTCTCACACATAACTTCAGTTTGTTGTTGTTTGTTGTGGTCTTGACTTATATATCACCACATAGCACTAAAGCACTTTATGGGCAGTTTATAATATAGTTAAGAAAGGAACAATTATACAAGGGAGACTGCAGCAGTATGTGGACAAAGAACTCCCAGAAGTGCAAGCTGGATTTCGAAGGGGCAGAGGAACTAGAGATCAAATTGCCAACATGTGCTGGATTATGAAGAAAGCTAGAAAGTTCCAGAAAAATATCTACTTCTGCTTCATTGACTATACCAAAGCCTTTGACTGTGTAGACCACAACAAACTATGGCAAGTTCTTAACAGAATGGGAGTGCCTGACCACCTTATGTCTCCTAAACAATCTATATGTGGGACAAGCATAAACCGTCAGAACTGGATATGGAACAACTGACTGGTTTAAAATTGGGAAAAGATTACGACAAGACTGTTTAACTTATATGCAGAGCGAAAGGCAGGACTGGATGAATCACAAACCGGAATGAAGATTGCCAGAAGGAATATCAACAACCTCAGATATGCAGATGATACTACTCTGATAGCAGAAAGTGAGGAGGAATTAAAGAAACTCTTAATGAGGGTGAAAGAGGAGAGTGAAAAAAATGGGCTGAAGATCAACACATCAAAAAAACTACCGGTCCCATCATTTCCAGACAAAAAGAAGGGGAAGAAATGCAGGCAATGACAGAGTTTATTTTCTTGGGCTCCTTGATCACTGCAGATGGTGACTGCAGCAATGAAATTAAAAGACACTTGTTTGTTGGAAGGAATGTAGGCTCCTGCCGGGCTTGTCCCGGCTTGGGGCCGCTTTGTCTCCCTGGCCGCCGTAGTTTCGGCGCGAAAGAGGAGAGCACGTGATCCCCGGGCCATGCGGGGATCAAAGCCCTTTAAAAGGGAAGCCCACGCTCCAACCCTCCTCTTTCGCGTCGAGCTGCACCGAGCCAGGAGGACGCCGGAGTGCTATCCGGCAGAGAGGAAGGCCTGCGGGGCTCGTGCTTCAGCCGAGTCCTGGGTGATAAACTGGGAAGGGGGAGGGCACCCAGCTTGGGATGGTAGTCCCCTAAACAGGGTAGATTTCCCCCTCTAAAACGTCATCTTCCTCCCTAGTCAGAGCACAGCCCCCGGCTGACTTACCCCAGCGGGTGGTGGTGGACGGGGTCCCTGTGCTTGAATGTAAAGAGAGAACATGCACACACTCACTGTCAGCCTTTCGGGGCTGGGGCTGGGGCTGGGGCTGACTGCCGGCGTCCGCCGGGATAGCGGGGCGACCGCCCACTCTCCCCTTTCCAGCTCACGCGCGGCTGCTTCGCACGCACGCCCACACAAGCCCGGTGGCTGCCCCGGCTCCTTGCCGGCCCTTTGTTGGGTGTGCTCGCCCGTGTGGGGTCGAGCCTTGCCCGGCGGCGGGTGTCCGTTTCCCCAGCCCCGCTTAGGGGCCTTGCTTGGGCCTTTGGGCTCCTTGGGCGCCCGTCGCGCCCTGCTTGTCTTTGGCGCCGGCAGCGAGGGATAGTGGGCGTGCGCTCGCTCGTCCGCCTTGTGTGCGGCAGCCCTGTTCCCTTAGTGAGGAGTTCCACTCGATCCCTGCCTTGCGTCGGTGCCTTGCTCAGGCCTTAGGGGCCTTAGAGCGCCCTCTGGGCCCTGCTTGCTAGCAGGGCTTGTGTGGTTCCGTATTTTTAAAAAAATTAAATAAATAAATAAATAATAAAATGATAAAAACATATTAATATGACTATTAATAATTTTTATTATAACTATAATTATAATTATATAATTAAAGAAATATAAATAACTAATATAATATATAAATAACTAATATAAAATATAACCCCCCTTCTTGGGTGGGTGGGGGCTTCTAGGTTTCTTTGTCTTTAGGCCAGGGAGGTAGCTACCCGTCCTGGGTCTGGTGGATTCAGCGTGGTGCCACCTATCCTGCTCTACTCCACACTAAACATGGATTGCACATCCTTTGGCCAAAGGGGGTGATCCCTATCAGTAAACTGGGCCTTTGCCCTTGCATTTAATGCACTGTGTTATTGGTCCACATTTTCTGGCATATGCGTTTCTGCCATTTGGGCACTTGACGACCCGTCAGGGGTCATATGAACATAAGAAGAGCCATGCTGGATCATTGCCAAGGTCCTATCTAGTCCAGCTCCCTGTATCTCACAGTGGCCCCACCATGTGCCTATGGGAGCACACGAGACTGGTTATCTGTCTCCTGCAAGGGGATAGAAGGGGTATAGGGGATTGCTTATCCCGTGACCAAAATGGAGGATCCTCATCAGTAAACCTGGTATTTAAGGCACCGCGTTATTGGTTCATACCTAAGAATATATGAAGAGCCATGCAGGATCAGGCCGAAGGTCTATCTAGTCCAGCGTCCTATATCACAGTGGCCCCACCAGATGTGTCTGGGAGCACATGAGATTGGATCTATGTTTCCTGATACCACTCCCCTGCAGCTGGCCCTTGAAGTACCTTGGTTATAAACCCAGAGATTACACAGCTCCATCTTGATTTGTAATCTGTGACGGACTTTTGCTCCAGGAATCTGTCCAATCCCCCTCTTGAAGGCATCCAGGCCGAATGCCATCACCACCCCCTGTGGCAGGGAGTTCCACAGACTGACAATGTGCCGGGTGAAATATTTTCTTTTGTCTGTTCTTACTCTCCCAGCCCTCAATTGAGCATATGTCCCTTAGTGCTGGTATTTTGTGAGAGGAAGAAGAATGCACCTCCATAAACTTTACTCATGCCTGGCATTATTCTGTATGTCTCAATCATACTCCCCAGGTGCCTTTTTTCCAGACTAAAGAGCCCCAAATGTTTGAGCCTTTCTTCATAAGGTAGGTGCTCCAGCCCAGTAAGTACTTTAGTTGCTTTCCTTTGCACCTTTTCCAGTTCCCCTATATCCTTCTGTTTGAACATGTTCCGGTTGGTGTTCTGTGTAAGAAGCAGTCCGGTACGTCTGCTGGGGAATTTTCACTTCTGAGTGGCACCTATATGTGCACACCTACCACTACTTCAGACTTCTGACTACACATATTAGGAGGCCACTGTCGCCTCATGCTATAGGTGCAAACTGGAATGTAATTATTATCTAGTTTTCAACTCTCTCAATTTTGTCGCACGGTTCTCCTGTTATAAATCTTCTTATGAGATATGGCAGTCTATGATATTTTCATAAACCAAATGCAAATATTTTGGGAATAGATTACTCAAAATAACCCAAAAAGAAATGCAAACAAAATGTTTTGAATTTATCACTGAGCAGGAACTTTGCCCATCGTGGGCATAGAGGAATCTGAAGCAACTACTGCTGAACATCAAAATATCCTGTATCTCTGAATATATATATATATATATATATATTGCCCCTGTGAAGGGTGAACCAGGATAAGGTCAGTGCAGCACAGACCGCCTTCAGGTCGTTATTTGCGGCCACAGCGAAATATTTTCAGCAGCAAATTATGCTTGATACCCCGCTGGGGGTCCTTATCTTGGGCTTAGCGACTGTGTCCAGATGGACTGGAGGAAGGCACAGAATGAGCCGGGATAGCCTCTCTACGGTGGCATCCCGTTGCGCCTCTAATGCCTTGATTGCTGCTTCGCTTGTACATCTGGACTGGAGAGGACAGCGCTGAATGCGCTGGGATAGCTTCTTCAGGGTTGCATCCCATTCCACCTCTGAAGCCTCGATGGCTGTTCCACTTGTGCACCTGGACTCGAGAGGAAAGTGCAGAATACGCTGGGTTAGCTTTCCTGCGGCTGCACCCCGTTGCGTCTCTGAAGCCTCGATGGCTGTTCCAATTGTCCTCCTTGACTGGAGAGGAAAGTGCATGATGAGCTGGGATAGCTTCTCTACGGTTGCATCCCGTTGCGCCGTTGGCGCCCTGATGGCAGTTTTCCTTGTACGCCTGACCAGAGCTAAGGGAGAGGATTTAATTCTGAGAGTCATTGAGATCCGCAGGCCTTTAAGGCCCAACTCCCTTGTACCCATGTGGGTCTGGTCAGTGATGTTGCCACAGCTGGTGTGGCTGGGCGCCCGTATCCCACTGAAGGTGGATCGGGACAAGCAATGTTTGAATCGAGAAATTGGTATTGCTATGCGCCGGGGCTTCGGCTCTGTGATTACTCACTCAGATATAAAATTCTCGCTATTCAAGCTAGCCTGAGTCCCCTGCTTGTCATTAGAATTATCAATCAAACTTGTCCCCTGTCATCTGGCTCATAATCGATCTAGTGCAGTATGCACATTACAACAAGTCGACATTGTTCTCTTTTGAGGACATTGCAGAAACAGCATCAATTTGTTTATGGGTCCTTTTGTCGGAGGATCAGCAATGTGTTGCCATCAAAAATTACCCAAATGCTCTCTAATTGATGGAACTAAATGAATTTTGACTAGGCACAGCTAGCTTTCCATCTAGCTCTTAATGGTCAGGGAAAGCTTACTAAATATTGGTAGTATTATATTAGCCAGAAACTTCTTGCACAATGGCTCAGCCAGCCTCACCAGCAGAGCTCTAGGCTCTGCAAACAACATAAGCTGGAATGCTGTTTGAATAACTTAACATTATGCCTGTGAGAGGTGGCAAGATATCATGTCCAGACAGTGCACATTGTACCATTGGATTTCACAGTTGCACTGTGCAATTCATGATGTGACTATTTGTGAAATACATGCAGAACTTCCTTGCTTAGCTTTGAGGAAATAATTCCCACCTGGGCACAATTCTAGCTACCAATGGTGCAATCTCTATGTGGGGGAGTAGTTCTGCAAGAGGATTCAATTTCCTCTGTCCTCACATTTGGCAGTGATGCTGTGGCCTGTACATGGGGACGTGCTAGATAACTGACGAACCAGCTTGAAAGTTTAAGTCTGCAGTTTTAAACTTAAAAGTGCCAAACAATTACAGCAGGCATTCCTCCATCTTGAATGTGAGTCCATCTACTGTAAATCAGATATGGGAAGGATCACCCAGATATCGTTCAGCCTCATCAGTGCAGGCCACCAGTAATATCTGGCAAGCATAGTGGAAGGCCCAGTACTGGGGTCAATCTAGTATTATTATTATATGCTGTTAAAGGGGGCTGTGGTCTCACTAACGAGTTGTGTTTCTACAGGTGAGTGCAGCAACGAACGCCTTTGGGTCCTTGATTGTGGCCACAGATATATATTTTGGGCTGCAAAAGATGCTTGACCCTCTGCTTGGGGTCCTCAGTTCAGACCTGGCGACCGTGTCCAGGTGGACTGGAGAGGAAAGTGCAGAATGAGCTGGGACAGCTCCTCTATGGTTGCATCCCGTTGCACTTCTGAAGCCTTGATTGCTGTTCCACTTGTCTACCTGGACTGGAGATAAAAGCGCAGAATGAGCGGGGATCATGGTTGCATCCCGTTGTGCCTTCAACGCCTCGAGGGCTGTTCAGCTTGTCCTCCGGGACTGGAGAGAAAAGCACAGAATGAGCTGGGATAGCTTCCTTACAGTGGCATCCCGTTGTGCATCTGGTGCCTCGATGGCTGTCCATTTGTCCTCCTTGACTAGAGAGGAAAGCGCAGAATGAGCTGGGATAGCTTCTCTACGGTTGCATCCTGTTGCTCTTCTGACGTCCCAATTGCTGTTCCTTGTATGCCTGACCAGAGCTAAGGGAGAGGATTTAATTCTGATGATCATTAGTGATCTGCAGGCCTTTAAGGCCCAACTCCCTTGTACCCACGTGGGTCTGGTCAGTGATGTTGCCACAGAGGGTGTGGCTGGGTGCCCGTATCCCAGTGATGGTGGATTGGGACATGTGATGTTTGAATCGAGAAATTGCTACTGCTATGCGCCAGGGCCTCAGCTCTGAAATTATTTACCCGGACATACAATTTTCGCAACCTAAGCTCTTTAGGAGCGATGGGGTCATCTGAATGAAGCTGGCTTGGATATCCTTTAGCTGAATTTGGGATGGGCCTTGTGCCATGCTAGATGGCTTGGTGGCGAGCAAGGAGCATGTGTAGCAGCTCATTTGCCGTGGCGGGTAGTGCAACTAAAATGGGGCCAAGACTGTGATGTCAAAACTGAAAATGCACCTTGGACAGGGAGCAGGGCAGCTGTACAATAGAGAATATCAAATATAATAACATCCTATAGGTAAACCCCACAGAATGAAAGTAAATTAAAAGACCATAAAGTCACTGAGCTCGTACGGCTGCCCCAAGTAATATGCTGACCTAGTTTTGGCTGGGAGGGCTGCTTCCTTTGAACAGCACCCCCGTACTGGGCACAACATGGCGTCACACTAAAACAACATCTGTAGGCTAAAACATAAGTTGCACTACGGAAGGCCCATCCCTCGGCTACAACTATTTAGTTACAGCTTCAGTACAGTTAATAAGAAAGTGCATAAAGTTATTAATAAAGTTGTGGCTCGATTTAAAACCCAATTATCTGTGTGGACTCCTTATTTCGGGACTGGGGGGACAAAGTGATGGCAAACCTAGGCAGCATCTTAAAGAGCAGAGACACCACTTTGCCAACAAAGTTCCAGATAGTCAAAGCTATGGTTTTTCCAGTAGTGATGTATGAAAGTGAGAGCTGTAGTATAAAGAATGCTGATTGCCACAGAATCAACATTTTTGAGCTGTGGTGCTGGAGGAGACTCTTGAGAGTCCCCTGGACTGCAAGGAGATAAAACCTATCCATCCTGTACGAAATCAACCCTGAATGTTCACTGGAAGGACAGATTTTGAACCTGAAGATCCAGTACTTTGGCCACCTCCTGAGGAGTGGCAGAAAAGTCCTTGATATTGGGAAAGATTGAAGGCAAAAAGAAAAGGGGACAGTAGAGAGTGAGATGGTTGGCCTGTGTCATCTATGCAACTAACATGGATTTCACCAAACTCCAGGAGGCAGTGGAAGACAGGAGGGCCTGGCGTACTCTGGTCCATGGGGTCATGAATAGTCAGACAAGACTTAATAGCTGAACAACAAAAAGGAACACTTTGCCTCTCTCCAGGGCAAGCTGGGCACTTATGTCACCAACTTTGGTAGAATGGAAGGCTGACTCAACCTTGAGCTGGCTACCTGAAAAATGTTGGGATCAAATTCAGGTTATGAGCAAATGCTTGACAGCAGTACTGCAGTTTAACCACTGTGTAATGAGTCTCGCTGCCTGCAACAACAGTAAATCCAGTATCTGTGGTGGAATGACATTATGGATTTAATAGGTGGGTTAAATCCTATTGCACAGCTCTGTACTGTAAGTACCGAGTTTGGTAACCGCTGCATTGCATGACGTGGAGAGTCCCTAGGATTCAACCAGGTTCAATCAAGTCCATGTGAGTTTAGGCCTGCCATGACCCTGCCTTCTAAAGTCTGAGCACCTTGCCTTTCTGTCATACAATCTGAATTTCTTCATTATGTATGTAAAAACGGAATAGTATTTATGCAGCACAAAATAAAGCCTGTCATATGTAATTTAGAGACTGATCAATGCAAACAATGTAAACACATTTCATTTGGCTCTTGGTCATTGCTTATGATAATTGTATTAACACACACAACCAAGCAGAATTCCAATCTCTTCTCATGTTTGACAGAGATCTCTTCTCATGCAGAAAAGTAAACTGAAACATGTGTTATATTGGGGACATTGCCTTGAGGTCAGAATTTTCACTAGGAACAATATTCATAAGAAATTTCAGCCAACAAATATTTCACTGCAAGAAGGTCCCCTTCCAACCATTACATATATTTGATATTCATGAAAAGAACTCATGGTTTGCTTTGGATGAATTCTCTCACCACTCTGTCTATAAGTTGTTTGTGAAATGTTTGCTCCCATTATTCCTTGTTTTACTATTCATGTTTGTTTGCATCATGCATTACAAGGAACACTTTCTGCTCTAAGACAGAATAGCAATTCTCATGTATTGGAACTGAATGTCTCCTACCTAGCCTGAGAGCCAGTGGTGGGTGGAATGCATAACACAGAACCAAATCCTTCTCTGGAAGCAGGACTCTAACTACAGTTGCTCTGACTGGCCCTGTGCTGGGAGGGGCTTCCTTGTCCACCTGCTCATAATCGTGCAATTTGGCCAGGGGCTGGGCACATACCTGTCAAGTTTTAGATTTGAAAATAAGGAAAATTTTTGACACTCGCCATGAGGGGGGAAAGGAGGCAGAGGAGGCAGAGGGGGGCATTCAGCCAGCCAGCCAGCGAGCCAGCCAGCATCCCTCTGGCATGAGGGGAAGCCAAGCGCTCCCCAACCTTAGAAGCAGTGTGCAGGCAGGTGGGGAGGAGAGTCGGCAAGAAGTTGGGAAGACCCACTCTGCAGCCGGCTCGTCTAAGCAGTGTAGCAGGCAGTGGGTGGAGACATGGGGATCACCACAGCTATTTGCTGCTGCCACACCTGCTCACCCCCTCTTCCCCAGCATTGGTCCCCCCTCTTCAGTTTGCCATGGCCTCTGGCCTGGGCCAGCAGACAGACAAGGCACACATGCATCACACCCATCATCTGGGTGGGTGGGGGAGCCAGGGACTGTGCTGTGGCTCTCTCTCTTTGAACTGTCCACTTGCGTGAAGGGGAAGCAGTGCACAGCCAGTGCACCACGTGCTCGCTCGCTCCTTCTCAGAGTGGAGGGGGTGGGGGGAATACGGGACATTTTCAGGAAAATAAATGATCTCGGAAGACGTCAGGAAAAAGGCTAAAAAAACAGGAGTTTCATGGCCAAGACAGGAAACTAGACAGGTATGCGGGCAGTCCTGGATGACCACCCACCAGCCAGACTGTTCAGAGCCTGGGCAGGACTGGGGGTCACATGGCCAGTGGCCATAGGCCTTTTCAAGTTCCAGCATGCACAGGAATAGCCTCTTTGTTTGCTGGCCACTCTTCCACCCTCCTTCCCCTGAAAGAGAATGAGATTAGCCCATCACAGATGGGAATTTTTGGCCACCTCTCTCTCATTGTCCTTGAGCAGTGGTGAGTTTTCGCCCATCCCATTCTCTTCATTATGGGATCTTCCACATCCCTAAGGCTCATTCACAATTGACTGTCAAGGCAAGTGGCTAAATCACATAAGGATAATAGTAGGCAAAATTGGTGTTAGTAAGGCAACAGCCCTCAATGCTTTCAGGAATAGAGGATTAGATTAGATATTAGATATGACAAATTAGGATGATTTATGAGGCAGGCCCAAAATTGATTTACTAGGGCTGCCCAGTCACAATAGCTTGAAAACCCACAGAGCCACTTGCACTTGTAGGTCCCCTTGGAAAAGATAACAAAAATAATAGCATGGATTAATACCAATAAATTGTGGCCATATTTTAAAACCCACAAACGTGCCTCATCTCTTATTTCTGGGCTGGGGGAACAAGGCCTTTACAATACTGTTTAAAAGGTTTTTTATCAGTGATTTTCAATACGTCCTTAGTCCTACTGCAGTCATTCTCTCTTGTTCTTCCTACACTCTTTACTCCTCTTCTTTTCTTCTCATCTGCCCCTACTTCCAGTTGTTTGTTTTCATAAATCCATTATTTGTTTTTTAAAAATCCTAATTGAGGATATTTGGGGAAAATAATGAACTAGTGACTGGCAAGGAGCTCTTTCACATTGCGTCAGTGAGGCAACCACTTAATTATCAAGCTCATATATTAATTCAAAATACAATTGTGGTTTAATTTGGACAAAAAGTGAGTGAAGGAGTACATGATGAAATGTCCGCAATTATAGTGGGGAGAAAATTGGCAGGGTACAGTTTTTCCTTTCCTGTGCTAAAGCTAGAATCTGTGGTAATTCATTGGAGCTGAAAAGTAGGAAAGGATGGAAGTAGGAACTTAGTCAGAGTGTACATAGTATATCACAGGAGAAAGTACATCCCCTCACATTTTGTAAATATTTTTGAAATACTGTATTCATTGACGACAATGAAGAAAAGACACTTAGCTACAATGTAAAGCAGTGAGTATACCTGTTGGTATTTCTGCCATACATAAAAGGATTCACAGATCACATGGACAAAGCGTTGAAAAAACACAACCTACAAACAGTATTTAGACCCACCTCAAAAATACAACAACTGCTACGGTAAGCAAAGGACAAAAGAATCCCACTTGCCACTACAGGAGTATGCCAGATACCTTGTAGTTGTGGCCAGGTATATATTTGAGCCACAAAGTACAGCATCCAGATCAGAATCAAATAACATGAGATCACTACAGACTAAAACAACCAGAAAAACAACCCACCTGAAACAAACTGGACATGAAATCCTTTTCCAGGACACAGAGGTAATGAACAACACTAACAATCACTATGTCAAATTACACAGGGAAGCCACTGAAATTGACAAACACAAGCACAGTTTCAACAAAAAGGAAGAAAGTCTAAAAATCAGCAAAACCTGGTTTCCAGTACTGAAAGGTACAGCCTGCAATGATTCCCACCCAGCCACAAGTGCCAGTGATCAGTTCACACAATATTATATCTAACAACACCGATCAACCATAGAGAAGGATTGTTGCCACCCCTGAATGCAGTGAAACTTCTTAATTCCTCTGTCACACTCCAAACACATATTCTCCTGCATAGGACAAGTTTCCCCTTTCCCACAACTTTAAAACTCGACAGTCTCACTCACTCTATACCTCAGAGCATAGAGAACTCCTAGTTCCCTGAGCTCCTTGCCCTCTGAAGATGCCAGCCACAGATTCTGGTGAAATGTCTGGAATTAAAACTTCCAGAATATGGCCAAAGCCTGAAAAAACTCACAATAGCTATCAGATCCTGGCCATGAAAGCCTTCGAGAATACAGTGATTATACTGCTTGTATAACAGTATAAATATGCTGTTCCCCCTCAAAATAATGTAACACACAGCCATTAATGTCTAAACTGCTGGCAACAAAAGTGAGTATACCCCTAAGTGACAATGTCCAAGGCAGCAATTCTCCCTCCCTGGTGTAATGAGACGTGTTACCATTAGGTAAAGGGGGAACAGGTGTTATCACTCTCACTCTCACATTTGGTGTCATCACTCTCATTCTCTCATACTAATCACTTGAAGTTTCACATGGGACCTCATAGTAATTAACTATCTGAGGACCTGAAAAATGAATTGTTTCCCTACATAAAGATGGCCTAGGCTATAAGCAGATTGCTAAGACTTTGAAACTGAGCTGCAGCATGGTGCCCAAGACCACAGTGACCAAGGCCCTTTAACAGGACAGGTTCCACTCAGAACAGGCTTCACCATGGTAGACCAAAGAGGTTGAGTGCTTGTGCTCAGTGTCATATCCAAAGGTTGGCTTTAGGAAATAGACATACGAATGCTGCCTGCATTGCTTCAGAGGTTGAAGGAGTGGGGTATCAGCCTGTCAGTGCTCAGACCACATGCTGCAAACTGCATCAAACTGGTCTGCAGGACTGTCATTCCAGAAGAAAACTTATTATAAAGATGAGGCACAACAAAGCCCGCATACGATTTGCTGCAGACAAACAGATTAAGGACATGAATTTCTTGAACCATGACCTGTGGTCTGATGAGGCCAAGATAAACTTATTTGGTTCAGATGGTGTGAAGCAGGTGTGGTGGCAACCAGGTGAGGAGTACAAAAGACAAGTGTGTCACGCCTACAGTCAAGCATGGTGGTGTGAGTGTTATGGTCTGGGGCTTCATGATTGTTGCCGGTAGAGATGGGCACGACTTAGCGGTATTCCCGTTTCCGTTTCCGTTACTCGGTTCCGTTACTCTACGGAAACGGTAACGGGAATTACTCCGCCAGACTTCGAGCTCAAACCGACGAAAGAACAATTTTGGTCTGATTTGTCGTGCTCGTTCCTTGCATCGCGCAATTGCGCGATGCCACGCGGCACAGAAAAAAGTTTTTAAAAGTTAAAAAAACCCGGTTCCCGGCCAAAAAGCAGGCGGAAAAATGCCTGCCGTGCCTCAGGGCACCTACCAGAGGGGTTGTTTCTGGAGGTCCCCGGCCTCCCCCCTCATCCCCCGTCCTGGGCTGCTCTGGTGGGACTCGCCGCAGGCTCGCAGCCAGCAAAAAGCCCAGTCTCGCCGCCGGCCGCCCGCAATTAAAGTGCAAGCAAGCGGCACGGACGGCACAGGAAAAAACTTTTAAACTCTCCCCCCACCCATTCCCGGGCCAAAAAGGCAGGCGGAAAAATGCCTGCTTGACTAAGGGTGCAGGGCACCTACCGGAGGGGTGGTTTCTGGAGGGGGGTCCCGCCTCCCCCCGTCCTGGGCAGCCGGACTCGAGTTGCCATTTCGCCATGCCATGCGGTGCGGGTGGGGGATCCAAAATGGGGCGGCAAACGCAATATTGTTTTTGAAATCGTGGTCCAAAAACACACAAGCACAACAGAAACACGCGAAAATTTATAAACTGCCAGATTTTTCACAGTAGCAGTGGGTTTTTTCTTGCAACAAAATGTCTCTCCTCTCCTCCTCTGGCCTCCATTGATTTTATTTTATTTTATTTTATTTACACCTGCACAATGATGGGCTGGCCGAGTGGCCAGCCATGTGGGAGTGGACAACCATGCAAATTTTTGGAGCCATCCCACCAGTCGCATGGCCACTTGGCCATGGAGACTTCTGGGATGTGCCAAAAAGCCCCCTAAAACCTGCCCTAGCCCTAGCCCTAACCCTTGACTCCGTACCCATACGTCACAGACTGTCTTCTTAGTGGGTCAGAGAGGCACCCAGAGGTGCAACCCACTAGCCCACCGTAACCTTACCCGTCACTAGCCTAACCCTAGCCATTGCACTAAGCCACCTTAAAGCCAGATCTACTTGCTTGCATTGCACTACACGCAGCAAGTACAATTCCCTTCTGTGTGAGACATGGTGGTGCGAGAGCCTTGTGAAGGGCAGGCATGACGCTATCACTCTCACTGGTCTCACTGTCTGCACATTCTGTTATGCAATATCCATATGGCTATTGCATAGTATTTTGCAGCAGCAGCAGGTGAGGAGGGGAGACCCCCATGTAGAGGGGTCTCTTGGAGCCTGCTTCCCCTTCCTAGTGGGTGAGGATAGGAGGCACCCACGGGTGCCTCCAGGAGCCCACTTTCCCTTTATAGCGGGCCAGAGGAGGCACCCACCCCACAGAGGTGCCTCCAGGAGCCCGCTCCCCCCCCAAAACCAGTACTAATGACAACAAAAAAACGAAAAAACGAACCGACTAATTTTTGCGAATTTTTGCGAAAACCGGAAACGAGCGGAAACGGGACCGGCCCGACTAACGACAACTCGAAAAAAATTTTTTTCAAGTCGTGCCCATCTCTAGTTGCCGGGACTGGGGAGCTACAGTTCATTGAGGGAACCATGAATGCCACACGTTATGTGACATACTGAAGCAGAGCATATTCCCCTCTCTTTGGAGACTGGGCCGCAGGGCAGTATTCCAACATGATAATGACCCCAAACACACCTCGAAAATGAGCAGTGCATTGCTAAAGAAGCTGAGGGTAAAGGTGATGGGCTGGCCAAACATGTCTTCAGACCTAAACCCTATGAAGCAATGTGGGGCATCCTGAAATGGGGCATCACCAGCTCTGTGATGTAATTATGGAGGAATGGAAGAACACTCCAGTGGCAACCTGTGAAGCTCTGGTGAACTCCATGCCCAAGAGGGTTAAGGCAGTGCTGGAAAATAATGGCAGCCACACAAAATATTGACACTTTGTGCCCAATTTGAACATTGCCACTTAGGGATTTACTTTTGTTGCCAGTGGTTTAGACATTAATGGCTGTGTGTTGCATTATTTTGAGGATACAGCACATTTACATTGTTATACAAGCAGTATACTCAGTGCTTTACATTGTAGCCAAGTGTCATTTCTTCAGTGTTGTCACATGAAAAGATATGCTAAAATATTTACAAAATGTGTGAGAGGGGTTCTCACTTCTCTGATATACTGTAGGTAAGCTAAAAAAAATCTTCCTCACACCATCACTCTCAACTAGAATGGTCTAACTGAAGTGTAGGTGAGGAGGGAGGTTTACCTGGTGATAAACTGTGCACATGCAGAGGTATTGGGGGAGATCTATGTGAGCACACCTGGTGCCCACCCCAAATATATTTCTTCACCTGATAAATGAATGCCTGCATAGATTTTCTCTTTTACATGCTTGGAGTGGTGTGAACTCTAGCATTTCCTCAGATATGAAGAAAATTAACAGAAGGGATGAAAAGAAGGATGGGTTTCTGTGGCCACTCAGTATTGTCCAGAACAAATGAATAGGGTTAATTTTAATTCATAGTAGATATGCAGTGTTCTACATTTTCTTTCTAGCATCTTCTTGTGGTGTGGCACTTATTTTCTCAACTCTGGATATATCAATATTGTGCACTTTGTTTTCTGTCTAGTGAAAGGCAAAGCAGTTGATGTATTGGCTTTAGCTTAAGGCCTGTGTTTTCTATAAGCAGTTGAAAAGCCCTGGGCTCCAAGCAGAAGTTAGGTTTATTTGGAGGTACATCTTATAACCAGAAGATGGATTGGGCCTCTGTCTTCTCTTCCATTTATAAACAAACTGCTTTGAGAAAGAGGTGCTTGTCAAAAGATTTTTAAAATCTCTTTGTTCTTGCCTGTTGTTGACAATTGAAGTCTCAAAGGGAGCAAGTTACTGCTTAATGGGGCTGACATCTAGAAATGTTTTATCTTCATAAATTGTGGATTTTGTTCAAGCCACCAGCTTATGAATTTGGATTTACAGAAAATGTGGGTGGGATAGATTTCTTCAGCAAGGCAGTTATGCATTATATATCTTTGGCTTTGTGCTTTATAGTATACTAAAAAAAGGAAAGCATGGGCAATAACTAAAATCTTGCATAATATTTCACTAAATTTGCTTGACTCCCATGGCATCTACAGATTGCTTCTAAAAAGCCAGAGAAGCACACTTTTTGTATTCGTTTACATAACAGGTGAAAAGACGAACCCTATTCAGTGATTACTAGATATGGGCACAAATCAGAAAACTTGCATTTCTTCTGTTGACAATTTTGACAAATCATAAATTTACAGGGTTTTATTTCCTGAAGAACCAAATAATCATTTTGTTGGTTCATATCACCTTAAAACCCCTATAAAATTGGGGGGGGGGGGGGTCTTACGGACACCAAAATATCAGAAAAGCTTCTCCTGACTGGACTCTCCCTATAATCTTAGTAAAATTTGGGTTTTGGATGTCTAGGTTATGCACCCACAAAGTGGATCCCCCAAGAAAGTGACAGAGGTCATAAGTAGAAAGGGGGCCCAAAAAGGGTCAAAAGAGGGCTGATGAACTGACAAATCACTAAAAAATCATTGATTTTTATTTGTCAAAGATTGCTGTGTTTAATCAATGTTTTGAACAATCATTGCATTTTGTTTTTAAATTTGTGCCCATCTCTACGCTAGTCATTACCTGGCTGGTTTCTATCAACATGTTCCGACAGGACCGAGCAACCTCTTCTTCTTAATCTTTCTAATTGCTTTCTCCTTGTGCTGAGCAAAGACTCCGAAAAGGAGAAATTCCTGCTTATTTATAGGATCTAGATGTGAATATGATTGTATCCAAGCGTGGATCTCACACATGGAGAAGCAATAACTGGGAGGACAGTGACTTGTATTCCTTTCTGAGTATGTTAATAGCAACAGACAATTGTGTCTATATTCTGTTTAAGTGTGTTTAGAAAGCTATTATATGTTTAGATGATTATTGTAATTATTACTATAAATAAATTAAAACTCTGCCCTCTAGGTATTTCAATGTCAGGTGCCAAGCTGTAGTGGCCACTAAATTAAGGTACCAACACATTTCAGCAGCTTGCTGGGATAAGCTAATTAAAGCTATTAAAAAGAGGACTCCTAAACGTTTCTGGGAAGTGGTTTAAGGGTTCTTTCAGTCAGAAACCTATCCAATTTCCTTAATCCCCTCCTCTACTTGGGAACAGCACTTTTTGTCACACTTCTTTAGATGATTGTAGAACAGGTGATACCTTTAGGCTACTAGAAAAATAACAAAAAGTTGTTAATATTTTGAGGGCAAAACCCCTCTTCTTCAGAGCTGTACTAACAGGTTAAAACATGGCAAAATATGGAGTTGTCAGGAGTTATTTCTTAGATGTAAAGTCCTTGGCAAGATGGAAAATATGCTAGGTAGTTTCTTAGTTGATGCCTGGAGCTTAGATGTTCTAAGGCTGCATCTGAAGTAAAGGGTGGTGCTTTTATTGTCCCAGTCCTTCAAACTACATGTCAGGGGTCACATACACACTATCATACATCCCTCTCCATGTGGCTCTTCAAGGCTAATGGCCTCTTCTTGGTCAGGGAAGGGGGAAGGACTGGTGTAGAAGACCCATGCATTGCATTTGGGGCTTGGGATAAAATTTAGAAAAGTCCATTAGGTGCAGCTGATTGAATTGTAAGATCTGTCATCTGTTTGATGAGGACAGCCTCAATGGATCACCTGATTGGCCTCCTGTTTCCACTACAGATATTAAGCACTTACTAGACAGATTGAAATCTGGGAAGGTGCCTGGTCCTGATCTGCTGCCTCCTGACCTATTCAAAGCGAATCCCGATTGGTGGACACCCATTTTGGCAGAGCTTTTCACAATTCTGGATAGGTCAGGGATGATTCCCAAGACCTGGACTCAGTCTATAATTCTATCTGTCTTCAAAAAGTGTGATAAGAAGTCACTGGATAACTACAGACCAATTAGCCTGCTGTCTGTAATGGGAAAGGTTTGTGCTAATCACCTTCTGAATTGGCTTACTTCCTGGATAAATGACAACAATATATTAGGCCCCAAGCAAGCAGGCTTTTGGGTGGATAAATCTACCATGGACCACTGCCTGGCACTGTCACATCTCATCTCTAAGCAGGCGGCAAATACTAAGATCCATCTGCATGCTGCTTTCTTAGATCTAAAAGCCACTTTTGACTTGGATAAAGCTAAGGGATGATGGTCTAGATAGGAGATGGCTTCTACTAATTCAGAGACTATATATGAATAACACCAGTCATATCCGACTATCCTTCCATGGCAACCTCTCCAATGAGGTCCCCATTAACAAAGGAGTCAAGCAGGGTTGTGTTCTTGTTCCCACTTTATTTAACCTGTATATTAGAGATGGGCACGGAACGAACATTTTTTCGTTTCCGTTACCATTTGTCGTTTCCGTTACATAACGAAACGACAAACGAAAATTGTGATGAAAATGAAACGAAACGAACAGAACCACAAAAATTGTGGTCATTAAGTTTTGTTTCCGTTAATGGTGATGAGCAATGAAATGAGCTGTTTTAAATGTTAAAAAACGCCCTGGACATCCGTAAAAACGCAGCCATAATTATTTATATTGTCTGATAATACCTACCAGGGGGGTTGGGGTCCTTAAAACGTTTGTTTTTGTCTTCTCCCATCGTGATGTATTTTTCTTTTCCCTTTAAAATGGATGTCACCACCAGCCACAAAATGGAGGCAAGCCATGTGATGGGATCATGTTCAACCAATAGCATGCCCGGGTTGCAGACTGGGCTGGTCTGGCAGCCACAGAGGGCATAAAAAGCTCTGGCAGCCCCCGTCCTCCTTGCAGTCTCTGGTGGGAGTTAGGGTGGGATTGCTGTCTCTGCGACTCTAGCTTCAGTCCTGCAGCCTCCCTGTGTGTGTGCGTGCTGCGTACCTCTCAGTGAGTACCCTCCCTTGCCCCGCAGTGCAGTCACTCTGCGGCTGCCTTGCACCCTGGGCAACGCCCACCACTGCCTTTGCAACCTCCCTGCGTACCTAGTCTATACTGTGTCTCTGCCAGCATCAATTTTTTTAGTGTTTTCCCTGTGGTATTGGGTGTTGGGGGATGCCTGCGCACAGAAATGCTTTAAAAATCACGGAAAAAGCGGGTAGAAACGATAAACGAAAAAATGAAAAACGGTAACAAATTTTTCCAAAAATTCATGACAAACGGAAACGAACCAAAACAGACCTCTCAATGACAAATGAAAAACCAAAACACCTTTTTTTGATTCGTGCCCATCTCTACTGTATATCAATGATCATGCCCTTCTGTCAGAAGTGAATAGTCACTGCCCCAGATTGGGCCACTTGGCAGTTCCTATTCTTTATGCAGATGACATGGTATTAATTTCATAAAAGAAGACAGGTCTAAGACTGTAAATCGCAAAATGCATCAATTATCTCTCCCGTAATAAAATCACCCTTAAGTATAGTAAATCTAAAATAGTGGTATTCAGTAAGATGTAGAAAACCCAACTCTGTATATTTCATGGGAGAGCAATCCAGCAGGTTAAAGAATTCAAGTACTTAGGACTAAATTTTCCTTATTGCAATACATGGGCTAGACATCATCACATAATCACCAATTCAGTAAAGCTGACTATTCAAGCTATTCTTCATTTTTTCTATGTATGGGGCAATGCACACATTCCCACTGCCCTGCAGGTCTTTAAAGCAAAGGCCATCCAACGGATACATGGATTTTCTCAAATCTTTGGTGGAAAGACTCCAGGCCTCTTTTCTTTATAAAATCTTTGCTGTGCCTTATGCAGCTCTGTGTCTGGAGACCATATTAACCAGACTGAATATACAGTGGTACCTTGTATAAAGGAATTTATTCATTCCAAATGAAATTATGTTAAGCAAATTTTCCTTTATACAAATTTCCCATAGGAATGCATTGAAAATAGAGTAATCCCTAATCATGACCATTTTATGTTGTATGGATTTTCCCCATAGGCAATTCTGTTAAGCAAATTCCCCCTATCTCCGGAATTTTTTAAGTTGTACAGATTTTATGTTATACAAACTGTTTGTTATACAAGGGTCCACTACACAAGTGCAATTAAGACAATTCAAGTAGTAGCTGAGAATATGTTTGTGTCTAATAAAGACCCCCTAATAGCTGGCATCCTATTTGATTCCTATTACTATTCTGGTCTTAAATTGTTCTCTCATAAGATTCAAAAAATGGGTATCTCCCCTGATAATTTGGGGTCTCTAACCTTTGCACAGGCATATAGACTGTTAAAAGCCAAGCTATTGGACATCGAAAGGCACCCACAAAGAAAGGTCACCCTTAAATCTACAACTTCCTCTATATACTGATAAGTAGAGATGGTCACGAAATGAACTTTTGGTTCATTTTGTTATTCATTATTTGTTTCATTATGTAACAAAATGAACAATGAACTGCCCCCTCTAAGAGAAACAAAATGAAACAAAATTTCATTTTGCTTCTCTTAGAGGGTGCAGTTCATTGTTCATTTCATTACATAATGAAACAAATAATGAATAACAAAATGAACCAAAAGTTCAAATGGAAATTTTGTTTCATTTCATTTTGTTTGCCGGCAGTGTCTCCTACCTTGTGCTGCCCCTAGAGTCCTCTGTCCTGGCTGCAGGGAGGGTCCAGGACCCTCCAGGAAAAAAAGAAAGGAAAAAAAGCCAATTGGCCGTGCTACAGCTGGTAGGCAGGCCATGTGGTTGGCACAATAAAATAAAATAAAATAATAAATAATAAATAATACATAAATAAAAACCCCAATCTGGTGTGCTGGCCCAGTACTGGCCTGCGACCACCGGACCCACCCCACGGGCTAAAAGTTTTAAAAAAATAACCGACCCGGCATGTGGGCCCAGGTTGGCACTCTAAAATGAAAAATAAAAAAGGAGCACTGACTCGGCCCCAGGGGGCGCACAGTTGGTGCTTTAAAAACAATAAATAAATAAATAAATAAATAAATAAATAAATAAATAAATAAATAAATAAATAAAGGAGCACTGGCCCAGCCCCAGGGTGGCTTGAAAAAAATCATATGAACCCAAACCCAAACTGAACCAATGGTGGACCTGAAACAGAAGAACCCGAACCATGGGTTTTCTGTTTTGTGCCCAGCTCTACTGATACACCAGCCAGCTATTTACATTTTGTAGAGAGACCCTAAGAATGGTGTACCTTCACCTTAGCAAGATGCAGTGTACTACCATCTAATGTTCTATAAGGCAGATTTAGCTCCCAACCAATGGAAACATGTCTCTGCCCCTGTAATTCTGGAGTTCTTGAGTTCCTGGCACATATGCTTCTTCAGTGTGCTGTATACAGGGATATTTGTGCATCTTATCTGGAGCCGATTCTTTTTAGATTTCCTAGACAATCAAATGAAGTAATTTTGTATAATCTGCTATCAGGCAAAAACAAAGTCTACACTAGGCAGATTGCCATATGCATTAATCTATTAATACAGCAGCACAGGTTACAATTCCCAACAAAATCTTTTGTTTTGTTCTCTTAGGACAAAAATAATTATGCCCAGGTGGGACAAAGTTTCATGTTTGATGGCCTGATACCCTTTGAAAAAACATACAATGCTATTTTATCTTTTGCTATACTATGTTTTGTTCTGCAATGTAGCACACCTACAATTTTAATTGGGCACATACTCCTTAGCTATGCAAGTATTGTTGCCTTTTGTACCGTATGCTTTTGTTTGGTGCCAATAAAGGTCTTGACTGAATTAATGTCATGTGTTAAACTATTTTCTAAGCTTGTAATTTATTCTTGTTCAGTCCAACTTATTTTAATAATTTGTGATTCACCTTATGTCCTTTCACCAAGAGAAAGGTGGCACTGAAATGGAATAAATATATGGATGCATAAATAGCTAATGAATGGCCAATATCCTATTCCATCACTGTATCACCTGAATGGGAGCAACAGTTGCAAATTGCCATTGATGTAAGAGGAGTTCATGTTGCAATTTCAGGTTGTGTGCAACTTTGACTCATTCTATAAGCAAACTCGACAATACCTTTATTGGTCACTACTAAAACAAAAAATGTAAGCTAAGCTTTCCATAGCAACTTGCTATCTTTACCAAAGCATTGTACCAGAAATGCAATCTTGATAGAGGATGTTATCTATCAGGCGCTGAGAATCTTTTGGTTGAGATGGAACACACCAGATCATGGTATCAGGAATCAAACTGGTTTTAAGACTGCTTCAAAGTCCCGGATACAGTTTAACACACAGAATATCAAACAAAGCAGCATAGTTAAAGATGTGTTAAAAATAATGAAACATAGTTAAAGATAGATAAAGATAGCAAGTTGCTATCGAAATCTTAGCTTACATTTTTTTAGTAGTGACCAATAAAGGTATCGCCTAGTCTACTTATGGAATTGTTCTTCCAGTCACACAGCTCAAGCCACAATTTATTTTGACTCATTGTGTTCACACTGAGAAGTTTAAGCAGGAACTATTTAATTAACAGCAATCTGCTGGTGACATTACACCTGTTATACTAGTGGAAAAATGCAGCGGTAAATTGGCTATTGGAATTTTTTTCATGTTATTTATTTCCATTTATTTACCACTTTAGTAGTGTTGCCACTCTCTGGGTAATCCAGAACATACAGTATATATAATATAATATAGATATCTAGTGGAAAAACAATAAAGTCTGCAACTAGTAAGAAAATATTTGTCACACTAAGCTATTTATTACCTTTTTATCAACCTTATTTGAAATGTGTTTCACTGAATTGATACGTTCAAGTAAAACTTCCAAGCAAGTCTATCATTTTCAGTCAATCCTATACCCATTGCTCATTTATTTAAAATATTTGCTCTTGGAGAAGAATGGGAAAGAATTTCATTGGTTTCGATGGTTTCGATGGTTTTCCAGCTCCAAAAATTCACAGTGAGAAAAACAAATCACATCTGACTTAAGAGTGTGTGTATTTATGAGACTGAGAATGGAGTTTGGAGAAGTAAAATGGAAAGAAAACTGATGTCTATGATGTATTTGTGATGTACACCACCCAACAAACTGGGTTACCACTCACTGCCACCACCAGATTAACTAGACATTTGTATGTATTTGAGAGAGAGTCACTCCAGATCATATAGTTTTAAAATATTGAAATGTTTATTAGTTTACAAATAGATGTTAAATATTGTGATAGCTTTCGCTGACGTTATTGTATTGCAATCAGGAATTTGTATAATAACGTATTTCCATTAGAAACCAGACTCTTTTCAGTGGCAGGATCTCAAACCTGACCAACTGACAATCCAAAGTGACTCTCAGCTCTTTCAACTGAACTGAACTGAACTGCTCTCAACTCTAACTCTAACTCTAAACTGAACTCTCCTGCACCTATTAGGTTTCCATATATAACATTCTTAGCCACTCCCACCAGCTTGGTGATTGGCTATTCAAAACAGACTCATGAATATTCATACTTGTTTTCCCCTTTTTGCCACAATGTCTTCTTTAAAAAGCAAAGAGCTAAGATACAAATAATTTTAATGTGTGCAAACATCCACTCAGTGAGGTGAAATGCAGATATTGGTGAAATGGGTAAATGACACCCTGCACTAAATAATAACTACTCTCATAAAATGGTTTATGAAGTTCAGCTGAAAATTATGCACAGACATGGTTTAAGCAATTAAGGGAAACATTATCTAGATGAAATAAGTAAATAAGTATGTGTATTAAGGAACAAGCACAAGTGTCTAGAAATTGTGCATGAATACCAATGGAGGAATAAATACAGCCTCAAATGCCCATATAAAACAATAAAGAAAATGAAACTCAGGTTTTGACTTAAAGGTCCTTGATAATACTTACTCATCCTCAACCCCACCCATTGCTAATTTACTGTAAGAGAAGCACCAGAGGAAGATCATCAAGAATAACTACAAAGGCAAGAAGAAATTGAATTGCATTTTGATTAGCCTTTTATTTTTTATCTATAACTGATGAGCAGCTTGACTGTCCAACCTCATTAGAAATAAAATTTCTGAAAAAGATGTTCTATTTTATCCTATTCTTTTTAATATCTCTCTTTCCCACCAAAATTGAACAAAGTGAATGAAATGAAAACAGCACCCTAAATAAATGAAAAAATGTGTAACCTGTGCCCTCATATAAATATCCATCTAAGACTATTGTCTTGTATACCCTTATTTAGAAGTAAGCTCTGATGAATTTAGTGGTGCAGTTTCACACAGAGAGAGATACAGACACACACAGTGGATTCAGCTACATGTACACCTATGGTGCTCACAACTTACACTCCATAGACATGCCGCCCCAATGATTGTATCGGGCATTGTAAGTAATATGGAGGAGCAGAAATGAAACACTGGAATTGACTCCATCTCTCTCTCTCTCTCTCTCTCTCTCTCTCTCTCTCTCTGTATGTATGTACATAGATAGATAGATAGATAGATAGATAGATAATCCCATACGTATCCACAATATGATAACAAGTATGATGAATGCACTAGCATTTAGTATATGAATACTAAATGTTTGACTGAACAGAGGAAGTTTATTATCTGCTTGGTTTGAATTTTCAAAGTGTGCAGAGAAGAATCTTGGAGAGATTGTGCACTGGAAATGCCTCTTCACTTGCTTTCCTTTCAGTCTGCTGCAGACCCAATCTGATTTGGAAGAAACCTGTCCCATCATGTGGGTTTTGAGTGGGGTGGGTCACAACAGCAATCCAAAGAGGACCTGAGCTATTTAAATGTCACAGCTCCTTACCAAGATAGGATCAAGTAGGGAAGGAATAAAGGAAGGAGGTTGAACTGTAGTTGACTTTCAACCTCAGCCACGCGCCCACCTACCCAAGAGCAAAGCCATTTATTTTTCCCATTTTCATGTTTCCTTCCCACTATTCTGACAAATAGTATATACAAACAAATATTTGGATCTAAAGAAAACCAGATGGGCTACAAATCTTGCCGTTTGTAAGACAAATAGTTCAGACTGCATCAAAGTGAATGTTTGCCCACACGTGTTTCTTTCATTTTTCAAGGCTAAAGTCAGTCATAACTCTTTTTTTAAAACCAAAGATATGTTCTCTTTGAGAATATCAATTTTTTAAAAAATAATTAGAATAAAAAAGATGGTAATGCAGGGGGGTATGACAAGCTGTCTTCACTGAACAACTTAAGCATACCAACAGCTATACATTAGTTGCTTGACAAGGTGAAGAACAAGATGAAATCTCTATCATCCCACACAAACTTAATTTGTCAAACCTTATTCCAGTATTTTGGACCTGGAAAAGTGTACATACCCTTAGCATATGTATCTCTATCTTCTAACAGTTGCCTGTAGCTTCCTGCCCACAAGCATCTCCTGCCTGAAGCAGATGCCCTGCTCTGCTTAATTGTAGGATTAGCTACAGTATATGTGATAGACCAAACTATATTATACTTTCCCTATATTCGTAGTGAAATGGCTATTTAAGATTTCTTTATAGGTCCCATTTCTGAAACTCATTTTGAAAATTGCTCCAGTGGGTGTCAAAGAACTCATTTGAGCAGCCTATAAAAGTCACTTGTTTATCTCCCCTGAGTTTTCATCGGTGGCAGAATCCATTGTTACTGTGACGAAAGAGTTTCTATTCAGAGAAGCTCAATGGGACACTTCATATCAATTCTAGCAAACTGGCTTTTTGTGAGTAGTGCATGAACAATCATAATGCATGGGACTGGGATGACTCACTAGACTATTAATAATGGCTGATATATAAGGTTTCTTAAGATGAATGGTTAGACACCTGCCTCCTGGAACTCCCAACCATGGCTGGGAGTTCCAGTTGGCGGGTATGTACTTATTCATCATAAGCCTTGCTAAGTTACCTTATATATTTACATTCCCTCAGATTAATATTCTTTACCTTCCCTCAGATTTGGAATTTAAGAATATTGATTTATTTGCTGTTTCTTGTTTAAGCTGTCACACTGTCCAAGACAGCACACTCAGCCTTCAACCCAAAAGACAGATCCACATTTTGTATCACCCAGCATCCCCTAAATTTGTGTAGACTGTCTTTGTACCAATACAGCAGCCTTTCCTGCACAAAGGACAAGTACAGAAATATTCATAAAGTTCCAATGGATTTCTTTGATGCCTATGGCCATAAACATAAATGCAGCAGAGCAATATCTCTGGACATTTCATATAACGTGTTACGTATTTGTTTTACAGCTTTATTCTTGTAGTTCTGCTTACTAAGTGCACACAACAACTTTTTATATTTCTTTCTTTCTTCAGGTATGCCACAAAATACTGTCTCACTTCACTTAAAACAGCAGAGCTGTTTTGGGTGGTCCAGGACCTTCTTCATCTGAGAAATACGGTTGAGGTTCTGGACCACTCAGCAGCCCGTTGTGACGAGTTTGCTGTTCACTTTGAGGGAAAAATCGCTCAGATTCGCAGGGAATTGGACTCCACTATTGGTGCAGATTGAATCAGGGGATGTGTCCAGTGTGCCGTGCTTAGGTCCAGCATTATTGGATGAGTTTCAATTATTGAGAATCGAGGATGTGGACAGGGTGCTTGGATCTGTCCATTCTACCACCACGCTGCTCAACCCTTGCCCTTCTTGGCTAATTGAAAGATCTGCCAGAGGGGTTTGCACCTGGGTCCAGGAAGCTGTAAACGCCTCATTAAGAGAGGGAGTGGTCCCTGCTGCCTTAAAAGAGGCAGTAATCAGACCACTCCTTAAAAAACCTAACCTGGACCCAGGGCTGGTGGTGAACTACCAGCCAGTAGCGAACCTCCCTTATTTGGGCAAGGTGTTGGAGCGGGTGGTGGCTGGGCAACTCCAGGCGCTGCTGGATGAAACAGATTTTCTGGATCCATTTCAATCTGGTTTTAGGCCGGGTTTTGGCACAGAGACTACCTTGGTCGCCCTGTATGATTACCTTTGCCGGGAGAGAGACAGAGGGAGTGCGACCCTGTTGATACTCCTGGACCTCTCAGCGGCTTTCGACACCATCGACCATGGTGTCCTTCTGGATAGCCTGGCCAGGTTGGGGGTTGGAGGCACTGCTTTGCTGTGGTTCCACTCCTTCCTGGCTGATTATGTCCAGAAGGTGGTGCTGAGGGACAGTTTCTCTGCCCCATGGCATTTACGTCATGGGGTTCCACAGGGCTCAATACTATCTCCCATGCTGTTTAACATCTACATGGAACGCCTGGGAGAGGTCATCAGGAGGTTTGGGCTGAGGAGTCAGCAATATGCTGACGATACTCAGCTCTACCTCTCGTTCTCCACCAATCCAGGTGAGGCGGTTTCTGTACAGAAATCGTGTCTGGACCAGATAATGGACTGGATGAGGGTTAATAAATTGAAACTCAATCCAGACAAGACGGAAGTGCTGTTAGTGGGTGCTTCGCCGGACAGGTTAGAGGGCCACTTCCCTGTTCTGGATGGGGTTGCACTCCCCCTAAGGAACAGGGTCCATAGCTTGGGGGTGCTCCTGGACCCCGATCTAACTCTGGAAGCCCAGGTGGACTCGGTGGCCAGGGGTGCCTTTCTCCAGCTGCGGAAAATATATCAGCTATGCCCCTACCTGGATGAACGGAGCCTCATGACAGTTACTCATGCACTAGTAACATCCCATATTGATTACTGCAATGCACTTTACATGGGGCTGCCTTTGAAGACGGTTCGGCGATTGCAACTGGTTCAGAATCGTGCGGCACGGCTGGTAAGTGGTGGGGCCGCCAGGGATCACATCACGCCGATTCTGCATAAACTTCATTGGTTACCAGTTGCTGCTCGAGCCCAATTCAAAGTGCTTGTTTTGACATATTAAGCCCTAAATGGCTTAGGACCTAGATACCTGAAGGACTGCCTCCTTCCATACGAACCTACCCGGAAATTAAGATTGATCCAGGGGGCCCTCTTGAAAGAGCCATCCCTCAAGGAGGTGAGAGGGATGGCTTGTAGGAACAGGGTCTTCTCAGCAGCTGCCCCCAACCTATGGAATGCCCTCCCAAGTGAGATCCACCTGGCGCCAACATTGATGACATTTCGGCTCCATGTAAAAACCTTCCTGTTCCAGAAGTTTTTTATTTGATACAACATAGACTGTGGGTCCTCTGATGGCAATTTTAGAGTAATGATTTTAGTGTAAGGTTTTTATTATTGTTTTAATTATTTATTGATATTTGATGTTTTAACTGTCTTAATTCTTTATTGTAAGCCGCCTAGAAACCTTTGGGTAGTGGGCGGCATATAAGTTGTAAAAATAAATAAATAAATAAATAAATAAAATGGCATTAGAGCAATCTTGAAAGTATCCACACCTCTTGAAGCAGTGTGTTAAGTGATCTTTGTTTGTCAGATACAATATGCATATAAACTAAACTTCAAAGTTACCAGAATATATCTTGGCAATGCTGCAAACTTGAGTAAAGATTCTGTAACCATAGGCATGTGTCTTTAGATGAACATCTTTCAAATATTCAAAAGTAGAGATGGGCACGAAATGATTTTTTTTTGTTATTCATTATTTGTTTCATTATGTAACAAAATGAATAATAACCCTATGGGCAAATTTAACATGAAACGAAATGAACCGAGAAAAATTGGTTCGGTTAGGTTTGTCTCGTTAATAGGGGGAGGAGATATCTCCTACCTGGTGCTGGTCCAGAGGTCCTTTCGTGCCGAGCATGCACCTCATCGATGCCATCAAGGGATGTGGCGGACTTGAGCCTCAGCCCATCCCTGGGAGGAGAGATAAGAAGCAGGCTGCATTTAGGTGGCCACAGCAGCACGGCTTCGAAGCTGCCCCCCTTGTGCCTCCCTCCCACGGCCCATTATCGCGGGGCCAATCGAGAGGCGAGATAAGGAGGCCGCACTTAGGTGGCCAGAGCAGCGCGGCTTCAAAGCTGCATTCTTCCACCTCCCTCCCATGGCCCATTATCGCAGGGCTGATCGGGAGGGGTGATAAGGAGGCGGCGCTTAGATGGCCAGAGCAGCGCAGCTCTGACGCTGCTCCCCCTCTTTATTCCTCCCAGACCCGTTCGTAGGCACCCCCCCAGGTCCGGCTGGGCCCCAGGGGCAGCGCAGTGGGCACTGGAAAAAAAGTGGGTAAAAATGAATAATGAATTAATGAAACAACAAAATGGATTTTTTTTCACGAAAATTCATGAAAAATGAAATAAAATTAACTGAACTCCTTAATGAAATGAAATGAAACAAAGCACCATTTTTTTTTATTTGTGCCCATCTCTATTCAGAAGCTTTTCTTCATCTGTTGCTACAGTATTTCTGTCGATATTGAGTTGCCAACCTCAGATTTTACCATCTGGACTTCAATTTGTCTATTTGGACAAGATTACATTTGCTAATATGTAGCATAAGCAAGGATAGAGAGGTTCCATAGTTCAGTAGTGAAAAAATGTTATTTATAGTCATTGCCAGTTCTGATAAGGGGTTAGCTGCTAAGAAAGCTTGAGAGGACATTTATTTATTTATTTATTTATTTATTTATTTATTTATTTATTTATTTATTTTAGAGTATTTTTACCCCACCTTTCTCCTTGGAAAAGGACCCAAGGTGGCTTACAGTAAGGAGAGACAATCTACAGTCCATTACAATTCAGACATCTTCATTTTGAAAAACAGGGAATTGAGAGGTATCTTACAGCATTAGAAGGCAACATTAAAACTAACAATTGGTAACATAGTGTCATTGCAATCGGACAAGGAGAGATGTAAACACAAAGTTATAAGTGGTTATAAACACAAAGTCTGTGTAGCCATGTATGGTAGGTTCATATAAAGACACAGTAGGACATCATTCAGTGAAATCTTGCATCTCCCTTTGGGGTGGGGGGTGGGGCTTTCATCCCAAAGGTGTTGAGTAGTGGTGCTGTTGAGGCGGCTGTGGGATCTGAGTGGGAGGTAGTATCAGTCTCTCCACAAATTTATACTCCTCAATTGATTCAATAACTCCTAGATAGTTTTCAACTGCTGAGACTTGCTCTGTGGAAAGAAGCCTGTTCTTTGGTGTTTCCACAACCAGTGGAAACAATGGAAAGATACTGAGTTTGGACAAAATTTATGGCAACAGTGGCTACTCTTGACCATATTCACTCTCCACTACAGTTCTTTGTAACGTTTTTGCTTTTCCTTGTCACTATTGTGGATGCAGTGCTACTTATTGTTATACAAACATCAGGCCACTTAAATCTTCTTAAGTCACCCAGCAGTATATTGGCTTGCCTCTGTCACTTTGAAAGGTCACTAGTAGGTCTGGGTGCTTCGTGTGTCCGACAGCTTTGCAAGAAGCTGTCAGCACAGAGTCACAGGTGCTGCTTGTACCTTGCCCTCCCCCGGGCTGCCTGGGCCACTGACTTGTCATCATGCATTGCTGAGGTGCTTTTGCTCCAGCAGTATACCAATCGGGGCAGGAGCCTTTCTGACACTTCCCTACCTCCTCAGGCAGTTGACCACTTGCTGGCTTTGCCAGGAGAATTTCCATCCCACCTTCTCATCAGAGCGGTGATCAACATGAGAGGAGGTGGGGGAGGGTCAGACAGGCTCCTGCCTAGATTGGCATGCCACTGGAGCAGAAGGACCCTGGCCATTGCCAGGGTCCTTCTGCAATGATGACTGGTAAGTAGCCCAGCCAGCTTGGGTGGAGTAGGGGAGGTCCAAATAGCACTTGCAGTGTCACAATTACTGCTTTGTAAGAACCTGTCAAGTGCACAAATAGCCCAGCTCTAGTCACTAGTACTAACACACTCATGTGAAACAATTTACATACCCAGATGAATTTACTTATTATGTGCTGTCAAGTAACTTCTGACTTAGGGCAACCCTATGTAAAAAAGGTAAAGGTTTCCCCCCGCACATGCATTCTAGTCATATCTGACTCTAGGGGCAGTGCTCATCTCCGTCTTCAAGCTGAAGAGCCAGTGTTGTGCAAGTCTGCAGCCATGTGGCCGGCGTGGCTGCAAAGAAACACTGTTTTACCTTCCCGCTTTTTACGGCAGTACCTATTTATCTACCTGCATTGACATGCCTTTGAACTGCTAGGTTGGCAGGAGCTGGGGTTATCAGCGGGAGCTCGCTCCGCTGCGTGGCACCCAGGATTTGAACTACCAAGCTGCCGACTTTGTAGCCAACAGTTTTTGGAAGCCTTAGTCCACTGAGTCACCATGCCCCTATAACCCTATGTAAGCCTGTGACGTCACCCCTTTCACAGACTGGGTTTTCAGAGGCACAACCGGGTTTAGTTCGACATCCCACTGCTGTGCCACTAAATTGTGAGAACACCTCCCTTTTACACACTGAATTCTGTGATGGAAATGGTACTGCTGCCACCTTTTATTCAATTAATAATGCTGCCACCTATTAAACTCGTCACCTCATGAATTGGGACAGACTCAGATGAATAATATAAAAATAATAACAAAGTTTATTGAGAAGATAAAAAATATAACAATATCTGAGGATGGTATGCGTTGCCTTTAACATATACTGTAATAGATTTAATCAGCTCTACAAGCCTCCCTGTCTTCAATAACTAGTAAACAGTATAGCCCTCACTGCCTGACAGAACTCTCAGAGAACAGTGCTCTCTCCCAGCACTCACTCTGAACTGAACTCAACTGAACTGAACTGACTAAGCTCCACCCTTTTTATATCATACCATTCCCTGCCCTCCTGCTGGGATTGGCTGATGATTTGTATATTCATTACTCCTGTTTCCAGGGTTTTGTCACAATATGTATTTCTCTGGCACCACTAGTTGTTTAGTTGTATGCTGTATTCCTTCTTTTAACGGAGTCATAGCTGTTCTATATAATAGGTTCTCCTCTATCAGGAATTTTTCAGGGTGTTCAGAACCTAAGGGGTATGTATTCATTTCCATTAAGTCAAAACATCCCTTCATACTGTCGTCTTGCCTTTGTTCTAGGCTAAAGTCTACTGCTGTCCCCTTTAGACTGTCAGCTAAATTAGCTTCTTCTTCCATTTCAGACTTCTGAGTTTCCCTCTCAAATTCCCCTATGGACATTTGCTTTGTAACTGTGTAGTTTTCACCATTTTGTTCAGCTTTGTGTATCTGAGCTCGTGTTACTCCAAAAGCACTCTGCAAATGCTCTAAGACATCTATTCCAATTAAACCTGCTCTTGGGATTTGATCTGAAACTCCTATTCTATGACTGGAGTTCAAACCATATGAGTTATTGCAGTCACCATTTGTAATGTCTGAAGAGACAACTGTTGTGGAGCAAGGGCTTGCTGTCAATTTTGAGGAGGTAGCTAGACGTCTGTTGATTGCACTGCCCAATTTTGTCACAGGAGACTGTCTGGGCCAAGTACCATCTTCATTCTTTACTTCTGTTACCACCACCTGTCTGTGGTAGAGCCCTGCATCTTGTATAGTGCTGTCAAGTTTGCTTAACTGCTCATAAATACTGGTATTACTCATATATCTGAGCCACAGCCTAATTTCCTTTCCATCAGGAATATTAAACAGCTTCCGCATCTCTTTTCCAATGGTATCATCACAATTTGGTGGCACAGCAGTGGGATGTTGAAATAACCCAGTTGTGGCTTTGAAAATCCAGTCTCTGAAAGGGGTGACGTCACAAAGCCTTACAAAAAGAAAGCTGAGAGAGGATATGATTGCTATTAGAGATGGGCACGACTTGAAAAATTTTTTTTTTCGAGTTGTCGTTAGTCGGGCCGGTCCCGTTTCGGGTCGTTTCCGGTTTTCGCGAAAATTCGCAAAAATTAGTCGGTTCGTTTTTTTGTTTTTTTTTTGTTGTCGTTAGTACTGGTTTTGGGGGGGGAGCGGGCTCCTGGAGGCACCTCTGTAGGGTGGGTGCCTCCTCTGGCCCGCTATAAAGGGAAAGTGGGCTCCTGGAGGCACCCGTGGGTGCCTCCTGCCACTAGGAAGGGGAAGCAGGCTCCAAGAGAGACCCCTCTACATGGGGGTCTCCCCTCCTCACCTGCTGCTGCTGCAAAATGCTATGCAATAGCCATATGGATATTGCATAACAGAATGTGCAGACAGTGAGACCAGTGTGAGAGTGATAGCGTCATGCCTTCCCTGCACAAGGCTCCCGCACCACCATGTCTCACACAGAAGGGAATTGTACTTGCTGCGTGTAGTGCAATGCAAGCAAGTAGATCTGGCTTTAAGGTGGCTTAGTGCAATGGCTAGGGTTAGGCTAGTGACGGGTAAGGTTACGGTGGGCTAGTGGGTTGCACCTCTGGGTGCCTCTCTGACCCACTAAGAAGACAGTCTGTGACGTATGGGTACAGAGTCAAGGGTTAGGGTTAGGGCTAGGGCATGTTTTAGGGGGCTTTTTGGCACATCCCAGAAGTCTCCATGGCCAAGTGGCCATGCGACTGGTGGGATGGCTCTAAAAATTTGCATGGTTGTCCACTCCCACATGGCTGGCCACTCGGCCAGCCCATCATTGCGCAGGTGTAAAAAAAATAAAAAAAAATAAAATCAATGGAGGACAGAGGAGGAGAGGAGAGACATTTTGTTGGAAGAAAGAACCCACTGCTACTGTGAAAAAATCTGGCAGTTTATAAATTTTTCGCGTGTTTCTGTTGTGCTTGTGTGTTTTTGGACCACGATTTCAAAAACAATATTGCGTTCGCCGCCCCATTTTGGATCCCCCGCCCGCACCGCATGGCATGGCGAAATGGCAACTCGAGTCCGGCTGCCCAGGACGGGGGGGAGGCGGGCCCCCCCCCTCCAGAAACCACCCCTCCGGTAGGTGCTCTGCACCCTTAGTCAAGCAGGCATTTTTCCGCCTGCTTTTTTGGCCCGGGAATGGGTGGGGGGAGAGTTTAAAAGTTTTTTCCTGTGCCGTCCGTGCCGCTTGCTTGCGCTTTAATTGCGGGCGGGCGGCGGCGAGACTGGGCTTTTTGCTGGCTGACTGCGAGCCTGCGGCGAGTCCCACCAGAGCAGCCCAGGACAGGGGATGAGGGGGGAGGCCGGGGACCTCCAGAAACAACCCCTCTGGTAGGTTCCCTGAGGCACGGCAGGCATTTTCCCACCTGCTTTTCAGCCGGGAACCGGGTTTTTTTAACTTTTAAAAACTTTTTTTCTGTGCCGCGTGGCATCGCGCAATCGCGCGATGCAAGGAACGAGCACGACAAATCAGACCAAAATTGTTCGTTCGTCGGTTCGAGCTCGAAGTCTGGGGGAGTAATTCCCGTTACCGTTTCCGTAGAGTAACGGAACCGAGTAACGGAAACGGAAACGGGAATACCGCTAAGTCGTGCCCATCTCTAATTGCTATGTTTAAATCTTTGAAAGGGTGCCAACATTGAAGATGGGGCTGGCTTGTTTTCCATGGCTTTGGAGACCAGGAATCGGGGCCATGGTTTCAAATTAAAGGAAGATTCTATTTAAACATTAGGAAGAACTTCATGATAGTTAGAACTGTCCGACAGTGGAATATGCTGCCACAAAGGGTCATGGAGTCTCCTTCTGTGGAGGTTTTTAAGCAGAGGCTGGATGGCCATTTATCGGAAATATTGTGATGGGGTTCCTGCATGGCAGGGGGTTGGACTAGATGGCCCTTGAGGTCTCTTCCAATTCTATGATTCTATGAATGCATGATCCACAAAATGTCAATCCATCTCATATTTGGTCTTCCTCTTTTCATGCTGCCTTCAAAGTTTTCCAGAGAATATCCCCCTCCCCCATTTTATTGAGAATTTCTTAAATGTCAATAAAGGTTCCCCCCACACATGCGTGCTAGTCATGTCCAACTCTAGGGGCGGTGCTCATCTCTGAATTCAAGCTGAAGAGCCAGTGTTGTGCAAGCCCATGACCACATGGCTGGCACGGCTGGCAAGGAAACACTGTTTTACCTTCCCGCTTTTTACGGTGGTACCTATTTATCTACTAGCATTTACGTGCTTTTGAACTGCTAGGTTGGCAGGAGCTGGGGTTAACAGCGGGAACTCACTCTGTTGCGTAACACCCGGGATTTGAACTGCTGAGCTGCCAACTTTGCAGCTGACGGTTTTCGGAGCCATAGTCCGCTGAGCCACCACACCCCTTATGTACTGTCAAATCCTCCCTATCTGAAACTAACATTCTCATTTTTCCTAAGGATAAGAGTTATTTTCTCAATAGATGCATTAATGTTTGAGGAATGTTAGACAACATATAATGAGAAACTGGCTATTTGAAAAGAGATGTTATATTTCCAAGAATGATTGAAAGTGCCTCCACCCTGTCCTTGGTCTCTAATATCTTATTTCTCTGCCATACTCACAGCTTCACATTAGTCACACGCTGTTTAGCACAATGGTATTCATCAAACAGACTATTTTAGGCCATTATGAAGCAGTTTACATTGCATAAAATGTCATAAGCTCTACAGATACCCCACTGCTCCCACCCAGTTTCGTTATTATAATGAAACAACTCACAGCCAAACTTGCTTAAATGCATTTTCACCATGAACAAAACATTGTATGATACTGAAAAAGCAGCACCTGACATACAAATAATAGATTATTTGTATGTCAGGTATTTAGATTATTTAGATTATATGTATTTATATCTGGACTAAAATTTATGTTGGTGTGAATTGTTTTCTTTCCTAGGTTTCCTAGCATAAATCTGTACATATTTTTATCATCAACGTGTTTTTAAAAAAGAAGGAAGTCCAAATGAAATAAATGTATACCAAGAAAGCTTCTTGGTTGGCTCCTATTCACCTGAAGAGATATTGAAATCAAAATATAGGTGTCTTTTTTTCCCCTGAGGTGAGGTGGAGTGCCACTTTTTTCAACATTTTGGAATATGGCTGCAGTGAATGCTAAAACATGTTATTAAGAATTTCTTAAATGTCAATAAATTTTTTGTAAACATTATAATAAGATACCTTAGTGAGCTACGCATCTGGCTGCAGAGTGAGAAGTTTGGAGTTTGAATCAGCCCTGTACCATCCACGAGAAGCTTCTCAGTCCCAGGACTGACCCAGAAAAACAGAATGGCAAACCACTTCTTTGAATTCTCTACCCAGAAAACTCAGTGAAAGACTGAAAGAATTGGGTGTGTTTAGCCTTGAGAAAAGAAGACTGAGGGGAGATCTGATAGCACTTTTCATGTACTTGATGGTCTATCATACAGAGGAGGGGCAGGACCTGTTGTCAATCACCCCAGACTGCAGGATGTGCAATAATGTGCCAATGTTACAAGAACCTAGCTTTCAGCTGAATATCAGGCAAAATTCCCTAACTGTTAGAGCAGTAGGACAATACATAAGAACATAAGAACATAAGAAGAGCCATGTTGGATCAGGCCAAAGGCCCATCTAGTCCAGCTTCCTGTATCTCACAGCGCCCCCACCATATGTGTTTGGGAGTGCATGAGACTAGATATCTGTCTCCTGATACCACTCTCCTGCATCTGGCCCTTGAAGTACCCTGGTTTAAATCCTGGAGGTTACACATCTCCATCATGGTTTGTAACCTGTGATGGACTTTTCCTCCAGGAATCTGTCCAATCCCCTTTTGAAGGCATCCAGGTCAGATGCCATCACCACATTGTGTGGTGACTTACAACGCGCTGGGTGAAAAAATATTTTCTTTTGTCAGTTCTTACTCTCCCAGCCCTCAATTTGAGTGTATGTCCCCTAGTTCTGGTATTTTGGGAGAGGGAGAAGAGCTTCCCTCTATCCACTTTACTCATGCCCTGCATTATTTTGTATGTCTCAATCATATCCCCCCTCAATCGCCTTTTTTCCAGACTAAAGAGGCCCAAATGTTTTAGCCTTTCTTCATAAGGGAGGTGCCCCAGCCCAGTAATCATTTTAGTCGCTCTCTTCTGCACCTTTTCCAGTTCCACTATGTCTTTCTTGAGATGCGGTGACCAGAATTGTACACAATACTCCAGGTGGGGCCTTACTATTGTTTTGTATAATGGCATTATAATGTTGGCTGTTTTATTTTCAATCCCCTTTTTGATAATCCCTAGCATGGAATTGGCCTTCTTCACCGCTGCCACACATTGGGGAGACACCTTCATGGAGCTGTCCACCAATGGGACCAATTACCACAAGAGATGGTGAATACTCCTACACTGGAGGCATTCAAGATAAATTTGGAGAACCACCTGACAGATATCCTTTGATTTGTATTCCTGCATGAAGCAGGGGTTTGGACGATGGCCTTGTTGGCCCCTTCCAACTTCATTACTCTACGATTCTAAGCAAGGTCCATGCAGTTCAGTACCTGATGTGTGCCCGTGATGGGATAGTGCCAGTCACCTTTTTCTGTAACTGATTTCAAGCTTCAGCTATTTCCCAGACAGTTGAGTGACATTACGACAAAGTCAGCCATGTATTTAAAATGGAAAAGTTGGCCCAAAACTTCTTGTTTAACTACGAAATGGCATAATAGCTGAGGTCAAATTGTCCCGAGTTAAGAAATCACTGAAGATATTATCAGTTGCTGGCTTAATCATACAGTTCTCCTTGCAATGGATAATCTCCACATTGATTTCTCTCACAGTATGCCTTGCACTAGACAAGATGATTTGGGCTATTGATTTGCACAAATTTTTAAATATCTATAGAAGATACCCTTTGTGTACAGAAGTCCTGGGATATTTTACAACATTGTCACCCTGTTGGAAGGATAAATGTATCTTGACCTATTGTAACACTGCAGAAACCCATGTAGAATTAGGAGAATCATACATTTCTAATTATTCTGTTTTGCTGGTTGATGTCTTGTAATATATGTTCTGCTTCAACATATAATGATGGAAACATCATGAGTGGATTATGGGCTGTTAACATTTTCCACTCTTGCTCTTCCCTCTGTGCAGTGTAATTTTTACCATTTTTCTTACTGTGTAATTTTGTACTGCGAAGATAGATTTTTTTTTGAAAGTTGGAAAACTTATTCAGTATAATAATCCCCCCCCATGCCATAACCTTTTATTTTTCTCCCTATAATGGTTAGCTGTACTTAGCATTACTTTTGGATGTGCAATTCACACTTTCCTATTAGCTACTGCACTTTAAAAGAGCAGTAATAGCGGCAGAAAGTGCACCAGAGTGATGGGAATGCTGATGATCAGGCGATCAACTGATACTGTTGCCTGGCAATTTATGCAAATGGCTTATAAAATGGTTCCATAAGGCAGCATTGTGATATGCACCCCCCTTATTGTTCCAAGACATGTCATGTTCTTTCTAGCCTAAATACATGGGAACTGTGGGCAGTTAAAGTAATATTTTTTAAAAATTCTCAAGGAAGTCCCCAAGACTTCCCTAAATGGTGATAACTGCTCTTATCCAGATTATTAAAGGCTGAAAGAACTGGGGATGTTTAGCTTAGAGAAAAGAAGACTGAGGGGAAATCTGATAGCACTTTTCAAGTATTTAAAGGGCTGTCATATAGAAGAGAGGCAGCATCTGTTCTTGATCGTCCCAGAGTGCAGAGGTGCAACTATGAGCTCAAGTTACAAGAACCCAGCTTTTGGCTGAACTGTTAGAGCAGTAAAACAATGGAACCAATTACCTCAAGAGGTGGTGAGTGCTCCCAGCACTGAAGGCGTTCAAGAGAAATCTGGAGAGCCACCTAGCAGTTATCCTTTGACTTATTGTATTTATTGTATTTATTTATTTTTACAACTTGTATGCCGCCAACTACCCCAAGGTCTTTGTATTGTATTCCTTGTGCTCTCTCTCTCTCTCTCTCTCTGTCTCTCTCTCTCTCTCTCTCTCTCTCTCTCTCTCTCTCTCTCTCTCTCTCTCTCTCTCTGTGTGTGTGTGTGTGTGTGTGTGTGTGTGTGTGTGTGTGTGTGTGTGTGTGTGTGTGTTGGACTTGATGGCCTCGTAGGTTATGTCCTACTGTGTGGCTCCATATGCATAAAAGGGAAAATGGGGACATAGAGTATGCTGTTGTTCAAAATAATTGGTATGTTAATATCCCATCCTTGTGCTTCCATTTAGTTACTTAAATGGTGTGTACATTTTGATCAGTTTATTTATAAGTATGCTTATTTAGATACTTTTGCTCTATTATTATTGACAGATACCCCAGCAAGGTAATTATTGTGGGCATATCAGTAGCCTTGAGTTACATAGTATTAGCATATAAGAAGCAATGTCATTCATAATGTTGTGGCAATTAACAGAATCGCCAAATGGGGTTTCTGTTTGTCTTGTTGGCTGGTTGGCTGGTTTTTCTCAATAATAAAGGTTAAATGTGTTATATATTTTACTCAGCTTTTCTACTTCGGGCAGAACATATCAACCACAAAGCATATCACATCATCCAAGGACCTCATCTAGCAACAATACTGTTCATTGCTCACTGCTCATTATTCAGATATGCCAATATGGAGACAGGATCTTGATACACTGACAAGACAGGGAATCAAGTGAGCTTAAATAATAAGATCGAGAATTATGATGATAATAATAAATAAAAGGGGGAGCTGTGTGGCTAATACAAAATGCAAAAAGAATAGGCTACTTTTATAACCAAATGATTAAAAAAATAAAAAATTACTGCAAGCTTTCGTGAATTAATTCCACTTCTTCAAGGCAAGTGTTAAGAGTCCCAACATGGAAAGATGGAATTTGTCAGGAGATTAATATTAGATGTAAAGTTTCTGGAATGCCTGTCTTAGATGAGTCAGGAAGCAGTAGGACTGTTGTAAAGCTGTATCTGAAAAGAGCATTGTGTTTCACATTACAAAATGATGGGGTTGGGAATTGAACTCTAAGGTAGAAAAATGTGTTCTGTCAGAAATTGCATTCTAATTAACTCTGAGTCAAACAAGAACATTCATTCTGAGTAACAAGATAAATTTAGTCTATCAGTTTTTGAAATGTAAAATCATAGATATATCCTAATAATTATGTTTACCTGAAAAGTAATGTCAATTCTGGTAGTCAACATAAATGTAAATTCTGGTAGCCAATGCATTCTCTGTAGCCTAATTCTTCTAAAACAGCTGGATTTCATTTCATGACCAAAGAAATCCCATCAAATCTAGGAGGTGCTTCCTTCTGAAATTCATTTCTAAGAAGTAATTATTGAGCCAGAATCTACTTTCATCACGTTCTGACTAGAGATATGCCCCTTTGCTACGAAACAAGCAAAGACGGTTACTTCACATCCTTCCTTGTTCCGAGATTACGTTCATTTCGTGATAACATTGTTCGCGGTCACGTGGTCATGTCCCAGTTCTGTCCCTGTCCCTGTCTACCCACGGGCATGATTGATGGTATCACGACAACTGTTAATTCACGTCCTTGTTTCGTGACAATTACTGAATTTTCCTGGCTTCGATTACCTTTTGTTTTTGGCCCGGGCTTCCGTTTTTCAATATTTCGCATCTCCGCAACTTTGCCTTTCATGCATTAAGCGGCAAAACTCCGGGTTTCATGCCTTCTTCCCTCTCTGGTATGCATTGTTTACACCATTGGGATTGTACTGGAGAATGCAACTTTGCACTCGTGCCACTTGACGGAGAATGTGTACATTGCATGACAAGCATTACTTCATGGGCACTTGTCTCAAAACAAGAACCGAGACAAGATAATTCTGCGGCCAGGGAGAGGTATGTCTCATCACATTCTGTTGCCGGTTCAGGGGGCATGGTTGGGACAAACTCCTGCCATCACGGAATGGACATAGAATAACCTTTTTTTTGTGCTGGTCCCAAGTGGGACAGTGAACCGCAATGAGAGGGATGTGAAGTAACCATCAAAGAAGCAAACCAGGATTCAAATGGCCACAAGGTTAGAGCTGCTAGATAAGAAAGATGCCTTCAGCAGTGTGTGTGTGTGTGTGTGTGTGTGTGTGTGTGTGTGTGTGTGTGTGTGTGTATGTATATATATATATACCCATAGTCAGCTCCATAGGCTCACCCCTACAAAACCTCGCCAAATTTCTTGCCAAACAACTCCAGCCCTATGCAGAATCCATCTCTTCATACGTACAAAACTCGTTCCACTTCATAGAAATTATAAAGAAACAAGACCTACAACCCAATGACCTACACACCAACAAACTCCACAAACTGGAAAAACGCCAGAAGCCCAACCCCCCACAGCAGCCCATGAAACAAACAGTTCACAACATATCAGACAGGACACTCACCATCACAGAGACCAAAGTCCTGTCCAAAGGATTCAACTTTGCAGTCGCCCCCAGACACATCCCCACTGAAAACATCATATGCGGAGTGCAAGCCAGCCTAACCAAAATCAACCCAGATGAAGCCAACAAAATCAGACTCGAAGTCACCAATATCCTCTGCTCCAGCAAACCACCCAGAAGCAATTTACACAAAGAAGAACAAAAAGCCCTCACCAACCTGAGGAAAGACAACAACATAATCATTCTCCCAGCAGACAAAGGCAATGCCACAGTGGTGATGAACACATCTGACTACCAAGCCAAACTATCCAACCTACTACAAGACCCTGCTTACATACCTTTGAACACAGACCCCACCACCTACCTGGAAAAAACCACCAAAGCCAAAATAAAAGCCTCACCCTTAAGTGAAGAAATCAAGACAAGCATCATCCCCAGGGAGAAATCATCCAGATGCCCCAAGCTCTACGGCCTCCCCAAGATTCACAAAGAAGGAACACCTCTCAGACCCATAGTCAGCTCCATAGGCTCACCCCTACAAAACCTCGCCAAATTTCTTGCCAAACAACTCCAGCCCTATGCAGAATCCATCTCTTCATACGTACAAAACTCGTTCCACTTCATAGAAATTATAAAGAAACAAGACCTACAACCCAATGACCTACTCGTGAGCTTCGATGTTGTTTCGCTCTTCACACAAGTGCCCATTCAAGAAGCCTTGACAGCTATCCACAACAAATACAACCCCCCCAAGCACATCCTAGATCTGACCAACCACTGCCTAACCAACACATACTTCATCCACAATGGACAAAGATACAAACAGATAGAAGGAGCACTCATGGGATCACCCCTCTCACCGATCATCGCAAACCTATATATGGAACACTTTGAAACCAACGCGTTACAGAAGTCCGAACATAAACCCAAACTCTGGCTCAGATATGTTCACGACACATTTGTTATCTGGCCACACGGGAAAGACAAACTGAACAACTTCCTCACACATCTCAACAGCCTACACCCCAAAATACAATTCACTATGGAAATAGAAGCCAACAACCAACTTCCCTTCCTGGACGTCCTAATCTACAAAAAACCCGACGGCTCCTTAGGACATACCATCTACCGGAAAAAAACACATACAAACCGCTACTTAAATGCACAATCACACCACCACCCTGCACAGATCAACTCCGCAGCAAAAACCCTCATCTCCAGAACCAAACGCCTCGCTGACAAAGACCACCTAAAAACTGAATTACACACTCTCTCGAATGCTTTAATTGCGAACGGATTCCAAAAAAACACCATCACCAAACTAATCCAAAAAGAAACACCCCCCAAGAACCAAGAAACAGAAGAGAACAACGGCACTGCCCTCCTCCCTTACATCAAAGGCACCACAGACAAAATAAGCAAAATTCTCCACAAACACAATATCAAGACAGCCTTTTGCACCGAACAAAAAATAGCCAACATTTTAAGAAACCCCAAAGACAAGATTGAGCTAGAAAACCAAGGAGTCTACGAAATACCATGCAAAGTCTGCCCAGCCACATACATCGGACAGACAAACAGGAGAATAAGCGCACGCATCGCAGAACACAAGAACGCAGTCAAAAAAGAAGAAAAATCTTCCTCTCTCTTCCAGCACATAAAAACAACAGGTCATGAAATTGATTTTAAAAGAACCAAACTCATCTCCAAAACTGAACACTTCAACAGTCGAATAATCATGGAAGCCATTGAAATAGAGAAACACCCAAACAACATGAATAAACGTGATGACACCTCCCGCTTGCCTGACATCTGGAAACTAGCCCTGGTCAACAGACGAGCCTCTGTCACAAAGACTGACACCAGGTCCAAAAGGACACAAGATGCCACCACCTTCCATCCACACCAAACACAAACCCAGACCCTTCCCACAGATGAAACGAAACCACCATCCAATAACAAAACCACGACTGCACCATCTACCGCTACTCCCCACTCCAGCCACCACATGGAGCACACTTACACATGCCAAAAAAACATTGGGAGACCACAGACACGCAGCCAGACCAAAATGAATTCACAAGACACAGGACCCCACTCCACCAAAGCCCAGGATGCTGCCAGAACACCCATCACCAAGGTCGTTAAGAAACAAAAGGCTAATAGACACACATCCAGCACCTCACCCACACATGACGTCTCTAAACAGCCATCTAACCCACCAGCAGTTAAGCCCTTAACGATCGCCTCAGCCACACAGCAGATCACAAAAGAACAAACGAACCTACAATCAGCAACAGAGCAAGCAAACCACACACCCCCAGCAGTATTTATAGAAGGACTTCAACTGAGATCACGCTTTGCTTCAAGAAGAAAGAAGCCAGAACACCAGCCTGAAGATGACGAGTGAGACCTCGTCGAAACGTCGCCAAAACAACCAGATTTCTACACGGGAAGAAACCCGAATCCACCCTAACATGCATACCTATACCCGTGAAAATCTATGAAAACAAATATATATATATATATATATATATATATATATATATATATATATATATATATATATATATATATATATATATATATATATATATATATATATATATATATATATATATATATATATATATATATATATATGCATGTTAGGGTGGATTCGGGTTTCTTCCCGTGTAGAAATCTGGTTGTTTTGGCGACGTTTCGACGAGGTCTCACTCGTCATCTTCAGGCTGGTGTTCTGGCTTCTTTCTTCTTGAAGCAAAGCGTGATCTCAGTTGAAGTCCTTCTATAAATACTGCTGGGGGGGTTTGGTTTGCTTGCTCTGTTGCTGATTGTAGGTTCGTTTGTTCTTTTGTGATCTGCTGTGTGGCTGAGGCGATCGTTAAGGGCTTAACTGCTGGTGGGTTAGATGGCTGTTTAGAGACGTCATGTGTGGGTGAGGTGCTGGATGTGTGTCTATTAGCCTTTTGTTTCTTAACGACCTTGGTGATGGGTGTTCTGGCAGCATCCTGGGCTTTGGTGGAGTGGGGTCCTGTGTCTTGTGAATTCATTTTGGTCTGGCTGCGTGTCTGTGGTCTCCCAATGTTTTTTTGGCATGTGTAAGTGTGCTCCATGTGGTGGCTGGAGTGGGGAGTAGCGGTAGATGGTGCAGTCGTGGTTTTGTTATTGGATGGTGGTTTCGTTTCATCTGTGGGAAGGGTCTGGGTTTGTGTTTGGTGTGGATGGAAGGTGGTGGCATCTTGTGTCCTTTTGGACCTGGTGTCAGTCTTTGTGACAGAGGCTCGTCTGTTGACCAGGGCTAGTTTCCAGATGTCAGGCAAGCGGGAGGTGTCATCACGTTTATTCATGTTGTTTGGGTGTTTCTCTATTTCAATGGCTTCCATGATTATTCGACTGTTGAAGTGTTCAGTTTTGGAGATGAGTTTGGTTCTTTTAAAATCAATTTCATGACCTGTTGTTTTTATGTGCTGGAAGAGAGAGGAAGATTTTTCTTCTTTTTTGACTGCGTTCTTGTGTTCTGCGATGCGTGCGCTTATTCTCCTGTTTGTCTGTCCGATGTATGTGGCTGGGCAGACTTTGCATGGTATTTCGTAGACTCCTTGGTTTTCCAGCTCAATCTTGTCTTTGGGGTTTCTTAAAATGTTGGCTATTTTTTGTTCGGTGCAAAAGGCTGTCTTGATATTGTGTTTGTGGAGAATTTTGCTTATTTTGTCTGTGGTGCCTTTGATGTAAGGGAGGAGGGCAGTGCCGTTGTTCTCTTCTGTTTCTTGGTTCTTGGGGGGTGTTTCTTTTTGGATTAGTTTGGTGATGGTGTTTTTTTGGAATCCGTTCGCAATTAAAGCATTCGAGAGAGTGTGTAATTCAGTTTTTAGGTGGTCTTTGTCAGCGAGGCGTTTGGTTCTGGAGATGAGGGTTTTTGCTACGGAGTTGATCTGTGCAGGGTGGTGGTGTGATTGTGCATTTAAGTAGCGGTTTGTATGTGTTTTTTTCCGGTAGATGGTATGTCCTAAGGAGCCGTCGGGTTTTTTGTAGATTAGGACGTCCAGGAAGGGAAGTTGGTTGTTGGCTTCTATTTCCATAGTGAATTGTATTTTGGGGTGTAGGCTGTTGAGATGTGTAAGGAAGTTGTTCAGTTTGTCTTTCCCGTGTGGCCAGATAACAAAGGTGTCGTCAACATATCTGAGCCAGAGTTTGGGTTTATGTTCGGACTTCTGTAACGCGTTGGTTTCAAAGTGTTCCATATATAGGTTTGCGATGACCGGTGAGAGGGGTGATCCCATGGGTGCTCCTTCTATCTGTTTGTATCTTTGTCCATTGTGGATGAAGTATGTGTTGGTTAGGCAGTGGTTGGTCAGATCTAGGATGTGTTTGGGGGGGTTGTATTTGTTGTGGATAGCTGTCAAGGCTTCTTGAATGGGCACTTGTGTGAAGAGCGAAACAACATCGAAGCTCACGAGTAGGTCATTGGGTTGTAGGTCTTGTTTCTTTATAATTTCTCTGAAGTGGAACGAGTTTTGTACGTATGAAGAGATGGATTCTGCATAGGGCTGGAGTTGTTTGGCAAGAAATTTGGCGAGGTTTTGTAGGGGTGAGCCTATGGAGCTGACTATGGGTCTGAGAGGTGTTCCTTCTTTGTGAATCTTGGGGAGGCCGTAGAGCTTGGGGCATCTGGAAGATTTCTCTCTGGGGATGATGCTTGGCTTGATTTCTTCACTTAAGGGTGAGGCTTTTATTTTGGCTTTGGTGGTTTTTTCCAGGTAGGTGGTGGGGTCTGTGTTCAAAGGTATGTAAGCAGGGTCTTGTAGTAGGTTGGATAGTTTGGCTTGGTAGTCAGATGTGTTCATCACCACTGTGGCATTGCCTTTGTCTGCTGGGAGAATGATTATGTTGTTGTCTTTCCTCAGGTTGGTGAGGGCTTTTTGTTCTTCTTTGTGTAAATTGCTTCTGGGTGGTTTGCTGGAGCAGAGGATATTGGTGACTTCGAGTCTGATTTTGTTGGCTTCATCTGGGTTGATTTTGGTTAGGCTGGCTTCCACTCCGCATATGATGTTTTCAGTGGGGATGTATCTGGGGGCGACTGCAAAGTTGAATCCTTTGGACAGGACTTTGGTCTCTGCGATGGTGAGTGTTCTGTCTGATATGTTGTGAACTGTTTGTTTCATGGGCTGCTGTGGGGGGTTTGGCTTCTGGCGTTTCTCCAGTTTGTGGAGTTTGTTGGTGTGTATGTCTGTCTTGTGGGAGGTCTCTGTTTCAGCTCTCCAGGCGGCGAGTTGCTTGGATTTGTTCCAGAGTGTTGGGTGGATTTTGTTGCTGAGTTTGAGGTGGAGAGTGAGTAGGTCTCTGTTGGTTTGATCTAGTAGGTATCTTTTCTTGTGTAGTTCGTTTCTGATTAGGGCTAGTTCTGTTCTTTTCAGGATCCTTTCGCTGGATGGGGTTTTTGAGTGGAATTTCAGTTGGAAGCTTGTGGGGATCATATTTTTATCTCGGCAGTTGCGTAGGAATGCAATGTCACATAAGATGGTGGCTCTTCGGACTTCTAGTTTCTCGTAGGTTCTGGTCAGCTGGAAGGTTTCCTCCCCGTAGAGGTCGGATATTTGTTTTCGTAGATTTTCACGGGTATAGGTATGCATGTTAGGGTGGATTCGGGTTTCTTCCCGTGTAGAAATCTGGTTGTTTTGGTGACGTTTCGACGAGGTCTCACTCGTCATCTTCAGGCTGGTGTTCTGGCTTCTTTCTTCTTGAAGCAAATACATACATACATACATACATACAGTCACCCCCCATTTCGCGGTTCAGGTCCCGCGGTCCCGCTACATTGCAGGATCGCAGTACCTGCACCACTGGGGGCAGGGGCTGATCAGGTCGCTCCCCACCACCACCACCTGCCCCCTCCGAGGTTTTACAGAGCCGCCCGGGAGGGTCGCAGGAGCCATCACATGGCTCCCTGCCACCCCCGCCCCCTCCAAGGCTTTACGGATCTGCCCGGGAGGGTCACAGGGAGCCGTTGCATGGCTCCCCACCCCCCTCTGGACCCCTCTGGGAAGTCTTGGAACCGCCAGGGAGGGACGCAGGGAGCCATCACATGGCTCCCCGCCACCCTCCTGGGCCCTTCCGGAAAGTCTCGGAGCTGCCCAGGAGGTCGTGGGGAGCCATCACATGGCTCCCGGCCACCCCCCGCCCCCTCCGAGGCTTCACGGAGCTGTGCAGGCACAATCTCCATTGAAATGCATTGCCAATGCATTTCAATGGAGAAATTTCCCCAATTGGAAAGCATTGAGTCAATGTTTTCCAATGGGGAAAATTTTCTCCACTGAAATGCATTGGCAATGCTTTTCAATGGAGACGGCCCGGAGGAGAAGTCTCCAGTGGTGTGGGTGGACGACGGTGGGAGGTCAGGTCCCCCTGCCGCTGCCGGCACGTGCTGCCCCAAGACTTCTCCGACAGGTGTGCGATCACCCCCCCCAGCGCCCTCCCACCGACTTCCGCATATCACAGATTTTCATGGATCACGGGTGGGGTGGGTCCCTAACCCCCGCGATCAGTGGGGGGTTACTGTATCTTTAAATTAGGCATGTAAAAAGGAATAGGAGGAAACCAATACCAAGGTAGTATATATTGTGCAGTATTCTACAAGGCAATTCAAAAAATTGGGGACAGTATAGGTAAAATTATAATTTTGAAATAGACTTCAAATCAGCACTAAATTACCAAAGGGGTAGCCCATAGTCTGCTCATTCTCTGTGCCAAATTTGAGGAAGCATGGGGAAAAGGGTATTCAAGTTTTGATTTTTTTAAATGTAAAACTGTTCTACCCCTCATTCAGAAAGTGCCAGCTCTAAGCATCCCCACATTTAAAACATCCAATATATTAAATAGACCACTATTGCTTATGTTAAAGGATAATGGTTATCCCCATTCTATTATTTATTTGGAAAAAATCTTAACTGCAAATGCTGAAAAACTGATCTTCAAAACAAAATTTCAAAAGAGAAAAGCAGTGATCTTTTTATAAATTGAGAATTCATGGTACAGGTTATAAGGAAATGAGGATGATCGGACATGTTATGATTGTTAAAGCTGAATATTAACTGCACAGTTCAGCCTTGCATTAGACTTTTATCTAAGGAATGTGGTATATATTCATAATAAAGCTCCTAGAGCAGAGAGTAGTTAGCTACCATTGCACTACCTCCAAAAACACACGTGCATGGCATGGAGATATTCCTGGATTCACATCTGAGCCTAGATGCCCTTGTTTCCTGTGGTAACCAAGAATGCCTTAAAGTAGTGCACCAGCTATGCCCATTCCTGATGAGGTCTGATCTGGCCACAGTGACATATACCTAAGTTACATCCCAGATGCATTACTGTAATGTGCCTTATGTGGGACTGCCTATAGAAACCTCAGCAGGCACAAAATGCCACCGCCAGATTGTTAACTTGGACTGAACTATAGGGATCACTAAACTCCCCTGCTACAGTAACTCCACTGGCTGCTGATCCATTTTGGGGCAGGACTCAAAGTGTTGATTTATCTTCTGGTTTATCTCTTGATAACTGCAACACTGAGGGAGGACTTGCAGACTGATATTTTACAAATTGCCAATGGCTATTTATTTGTTTAGTTAATTAGATTTTACCTTGCTATTCTCTCAGCAAATGGAATTCAAGGCAGGTAAACAATAAGATCAATACAGCAGTGCCAGTTAAATTCAAAGCATGAATTAGAAAACTTTGCAAGTAATTAAACTAACTTACTTAATAAATAAATATAAATACAAATGAGAAACTAACACCCAGCTGGAGTAAACATCTCTTTCATGGCAAACCAGTTTATCTTCCAAAAAAATTACTTACATGCCCATAACCAACATGCATATACAGTACTGTATGTGTGGGGGGGGGCACACGGAGACATGCTTTAAGTCAAAGAGGACAAGAGAGTGGACAATATATGTAATTTATAACTAGGTGAAAAGATTTTCCCAACACAAGGAAATTTGATGTAAGGAGTATCCTGATGGGGTGTGGACAAATGCTGCTAGATATCTCAGTGGTTTAGGTATCTTGCTACAGAGCCAGAGTCTGGGAGTTCAATTCCCCACTGCGCCTCCTTGGGAAGAGCTGACCTCCGTGATGTATAAGATCTCTCTCAGTTCTGCAGTCCTAAGTTATTATGTTATTATGATTATGGGCAGGGTTGTTTTACGTACAATGTTTCACATTTCTAGCTCTTCTGGACGCTTCGTAACCCGTAATCCGCCAAACCTGGAGCTGATAAAGATTTCTCCCATGGTTTCTCTGTTAATATCTTTCAACAGCCTAAAGAAAGAACCCACTTCTCCAGAGAAATGAGAGAGCAGGAAACATTATTTTTGAGTATTTGCAGGTCTTTGATTTTTCCCATTCTTCTTCAGATTGCTTCACCTTTGCCCCTCATGGGCTACAGTCGAGATTCTCCATGTAACCCCATCACAATGGGGGTTTAATTGAGGATGCCCATTTTGACTGTGTGTCCTAAATTAAAATGGTGATGACAATTTTGTGTGGGCCTTCACCGGCAGCATAAGAAAATCGTAGAGTTGAACGAAGCAATAAACATTTTAAAAAGAAAGAGAAACAAAAGAACAGAAGCCCTGAGTGCTGTAGTTACAGAGGATATAGTCTAGTGACAAACCAAGCATACTATATGAGCAGAAATGACACTTTTATTGTAAAGATGCACTATATTAGACACAGTCAATTTCATTGAAGTAGTGCTGTTCATTGCTTATGCTTAAAACACTGACAGGTTAAATAAAAAACATTCAAAGATCTCATGGCTTAGGTGCCACATGCAGCAACTTCTGGATAACAAATAACAGGAGAGTCGCTGTGGGGGAGATAAAATTTTGCAAGCAACATTATTCACTTTCCGACTAATTCAGCTGTTTTACCTCAATGAGTTCCTGTTTCAGGTACATATTGAAATTTTTATATTCAATGAGTGAGCCTGTTTCATTAAATAATGGAACAAATATCACACAAAAAGATCTATTTGTTTATTTGATCACAACTCAGGAAGACTATGCTGAAATCCTCAAAGAGTACCCTCTCACCAATAAATGAAGGGGGGGGAGAGACACAGTGGGTGTGTTCACACTTGGTCACAACATTGTTGGTTATTCAAATATTCAACAGAGGTAGGGTCTAAAGTAGTGCATCATGCAGTTGGACCAACCAGTCCCCGCTCCAGTCTAGGCCAGGTGATCATTTGTCTTGGGTAGGGTCTGCAGTACCCTGCAAGTCAACAAATTGGGAAGACACCTGTGAGCCTCTCTCCATCCTGATTCTTATAAACTGAGGTTGTTCATCACCCAATATCACCTCAGAAGGCTTCTCTGCTTGCATACTGAAACACATGATCCATGGTGCCCCTTCAGGGGACCTAATTGCCAAAAGGTGCCCTGTGGGGCTCACCCCTGCCACCCCCTCCCTACACTACCTTCCAGGTTGTGATCTACATAAATACAGTACCAACTCCAGATCTGCCTTTTTGTCCCATGAGAAACAGATTGGGATAGGCAAAAATTACCCAGGACCCTTTTATTCAGTATGCTAATCCACGGGAACCAGGGGCAAAATTCCTATCCAGCCCCAGGGTGCATAGCCGAGTTGCTCACAGCAACCAGAATGAAAGGAGGGCAGCTCTTCAGTGGGTCTCACTTCATAAGCCCCCTCCCCTCCCCTCAGAAACTGACATCATTGCAATGTGACTGCATCACATGTGGGTCTCATCTCTTACCACTCCAGCTGCTTTCCTGCAAGGTTCCTAGAAGCAACAATTTTAAATACCATAGTTTTGCTCTATAATCAGCACTTTTTCTCCCCTCCTCCCATTCAGAAGTAAGAGGAAATGTCTGTGCATCTTATAGAGTGAATATAATAGTCCCCACTACATTTATATTGCAGATTTTCATTTAAAGAGAAGTTATCTGCACAGAGCTTCTCCCACCCCTTGCTGCAGTCAGGATTTCGCAATTCAAATCACCTCATTTTCAAAGAGGCTTCCTCCAGGGAGCCTCTGCCCTCCCCTTTTGTAGCTTGGATTCCACAATCCCAATTACCTCATTTGCAAACCACCCCTATTGCAGCTTGGGTCCCACAGTTCCAATCGCAAGCCTCCCCTTTTGTAGCCTGGATTCCACAGTCACAATAATCTCATTTGCAACCTTCCCCTTTGCAGCTTGGACTCCCCAGTCCCAATCATCTTGTTTGCAAGCCTCGCCTTTTTGCACCTTGGATTCCACAGTTCCAATCACCTTGTTTGCAAGCCTCCCTTTTGAAACCTGAGCTAAGCATTTTTTCTTGCTTTCATCCCCTAAAAACTATGTATGTCTTATGGTCAGGTATGTCTTATAGAGGAAAAAATATGGTATTCAGGGATTTGTGTTTCCACTGGATTAGTTTTAAGGACACAAGTTAAAAAAAAAGTCCTTTATGAATTGTGTAAGGGCTCATCCCACCCTATATGACAAGTTGTGGAAGTAGAAAGCAACAGTCAGATGGGATGATGGAAAGAGTGATGCAAAAATTAAAGTATCTACATTTCCTATACATATATAAAATATTAAATTTCTAGGATGGTGGTGGCCATAGTAGAACAGTGACTCTAAACATCTTGAAGAGTAGCAAGTTTTATTTATAACCTTTATAAACTGCATTCTGTGTCATAATAGATGGTGTACAGACCATAGTTGGCATTTCTTTGTACAAGAGGTAGGGAAGGGGAGAAAGTAAAATGCAATTCTAAGTGGCCAAGAAAAAAACGTCTCACATTAGAATTGAAAAAGTAAGATTTTGAAAGAGAAGTTTTTGCCCAGGCCTTGCAGAGGAAGAAACACTTAGAAAAATTATTTGTACCATAAATTCTAGGATTTGTAGTTCCAGAAATAAGTGAGGTTTGTGTTTCTCCATTTGACATGCCCTAAGCACATCCGATCTTGCCTGATTTTGGAAGCTAAGCAGGGCCCGGCCTGGTTAGTTCTTGGATGGGAGACCACCAGGGAATACCAGGTGCTGTAGGCGCCTGGAGTAGGAAATGGCAACCCACTCCATTATTCCTGCCAAGAAAAACTACATGGACGTGAGGTCACGAAGAGTCGGTCATGACTGTAACGACACAACAACAAGTGACATAAACTGGTGAAATTTATGAGGTTACCTATCTTTCATGTGACTATTTATTTTGGACAATGAGGAGTATCATATTTGTTTTTAGAAATTAATACTGTCACTTTCTTAGCTAAGCTTTTTCTCATTGCATTATTTATTGTGAAAGATACGGATGCGCTGGGAACTGAGCTGCTTTCCAAAGTGCTATCAAAAGAGTGTTGGCTTCTGATAAGAAGGGAGGTTAGCATCTTCTGCATCAGTCATTCCTCGCTTTTGTGCGGATCTTACAAAAGCCACTTTCTTCCGAGGGCAAAAAGCCAACCAGGCAATAATATATAATGGTGGCAGCCCACCAAGCATGTCAGTACGATGTGTGAGATTTTGAGCAATGATCATGTGCTGTATCCATTGAACACCATTACTCCCCTGGTCAAAATGACAGGTAAGATTTATTTATTTATTTATTTATTTTGAGGCTTATATACCGCACCGTCCTCTCGAAGGAACTCCGGATGGTTCACATCAACAAACAAAATAACAAACAATTAAATACAAAATAAACAAGATGCATGTAATGGGTTGTAAATTGGGTCACACTTGATTTAATTGTTAACATATATGTATATATAACTGCTTCTTGCACAGAGGGGGCTGTCGTAGTACAGAAAAAGTAGTTGGGCCCAAAAGGTCTCCCCCTAAACCTCACCAATTGCATCATATATCCAGGTGAGTTCCTTCTCCCTTGGAGGTGTGGTGCCCCAGACAGTGGCCCCTCAGCCAGCATGTTGATGTATCATCCCGGGACCCTGAAGCTCCTCCCCCTGGCTGCTTCACCCCGGACAGATTTCCATTGCCTCCTCCCCCCAGACTCTGTGATCTTGGGATCTGCAGGACTTCCTTGTTACCATCTTGGGATTCACCAAATGCTTGTTATTCCAAACTACCCACCAGTGTGATCAATACAAATAATCCACCCAGATTGCTCCACCCGCCCCAGTGTGGGATAGGTGAAAAATCCCTGCCATTGCTCAGCCAATCATGAAGGCAGGGAAAAAATTCCTATGCTGCCCCAAAGGCGACCAGTTAATCCACACTAGTACTTAAAAAGAGGGTGGACAGGCAGGACTAGCCTCACAAAAAGGGGCAGAACAAAGGGGGAGGTCCTGTTATATAGGGCCCTCCTGCCCCTCCCTCCTGGGATCTTGTAAGAGTACAAAACCATGTCTTTTTTAAAAATTGATTTATACTTTTATTTTTATTGAAAATATTTGTATATTGCCTTTAAGGGAAAACTTTTTATGGAGCTTCCATAAACTGATTTTTTTTAAATAAAGTAAATTTTATTATAAAACCAATCACCAACACCCCAGACAAAAACAGTGACCCCCCAGGCATCTGATACATTGGATATACATTAATAATAAAACAAATTCAAATTAACAATATGTACAATTCTATATAAATTAACAATTAACAATCCGCAAGGTTTACTTAGCTTTTAACGTTTTAATTACCCCAAATTGATCAAACATACTCATATAATTCAGTAGCTTCTCAAACCATTCCTCCTCTTTCTCATTGACCTAAAGCCCTTTCATTCTGTGTATCTTCATAGTTAGGTATTCTAAAATTATAATATTATTTAATTTTTTCCTCCATTGGTTCACCACTAGCTCTTCTGCATTTTTCCAATTACTTGCTATGACCTGTCTGGCTGCAATTACCATCAGGGTTACCCATTTACATTCCTCTTTTTTGTTTAACTCTGTGCTACCCAGGCTAATGAGAACTCTTAATTTAGATATTTCCACTTTCCTTCCCACAATTTTCGATATTTTTTTACCAATCTGTCTCCAAAAATTCTTAACTAGAGGACAATCCCACCACATATGATGACTGTATGTTCCCATTACTCCACACTTCCTCCAGCAATTTTTGCTTCCTAACTTTGTAATATGATACAACCTTACTGGTGTGTAATACCATTTTTGTATCAGCTTCAACCCCTGCTCCTGGATTATCCTAGAGGTCGTAACAAAGGGCGGTTGCTGAAAGATTCTATCCCAATCTTCATCTAAAATTTGTTCCTGAATATCTAGGTCCCAATATTCTTTTAAACTTTCCTTTAGTGATTTCCCCATATTTAATAAAACCTTATACAATGTTGAAACTATTTTGGTCCTATCTATCCTGTATCCTTTCACTAATTCCTCAAAGGGGGTAATATTTCTTTTACCACAATTTTTAACTTCTTTCTCCTTCAACAAGGAGGAGATTTGTTGTTTTTTTGTAACCAATTAATCTTATTCCAAATTCCACTTTCCTTTTCCATCATATTTTCTGTTTCCCAAATTTTATCCATATTCTGGATTGAAATATCCTTTAATTTATCCCCTACCTCTTTTGGGATGAGCTTCCTTAATGGGGCAAATTTATCATAATACCATATTTTTGTAAGTGGTGAGAGGTCAAGAAAAAAGCTCCCCCCCCCCACTTCTCCCATACCAAAATGTTGATAATTTTTCTTCTTTTCTTTTCTTTTTCCTCCTTTCGAACATTCTTATTTTGCCTCCTACTGCTTCCAAATTCTCCCTCTCTATACATCCCAAATCTTCCCCCTGTTCTCCCTCCAACCGAATCATATCTCAGATGGTAAGCTTCATAATATAAAATCAAATTGGGAATCCCCCATCCTCCATCTTGGATCCTATGGTACCTATATCTACCAGCTGTCCTTGGTTTCTTGGATGCAAAAACAAATCTGCCTATTGACCTTTGCCACCCCTTCAGAATCCGTTCCGGTATGTGCCAAGGCAATACATAAAAAGGTAAGTTAATCTGGGTAGCAGAAACATTTTAACTAAAGCATTTCTTGTGCTGATTGAGTCCTTCCTTTTCTCCCATGTTCTCAACTTTGATTGAATACTACTCCAATTTTTTTATAATTATGTTCAAATATTTTCTTCACATTTTTAGTTATCATTACCCCTAAATACTTTACCTTCTTATTTGCTATAGGAATACCCAACGATTTAGAGGCTTCTAACTGAGTTTTAGGTTTCACATTTAAGCACATCATTGATGATTTAGAAAAATTAACTTTTAACCCTGATACTTTTTCAAATCCTTGAAAAATTTCTTTTAACGGCACAATTGCGGTCCCCAGGTCCTTAACTGTCACCATCATATCATCTGCATACATTGTCAGAAGCTCCCCTTCTGCTCTCCCTTTCCCTGGTGTTTCAAATCCTTTAATCTCACTATTCTTTTTAAGCTTAATTGCTAATGGTTCTAATGCTGAAATAAAGAGCATGGGAGAAAGTGGACAACCTTGTTTTGTACCACTTAACACTTGGGCACACCCCCTTTCTGACCCACCAATTCCTATCATTGCTTTGGACTCTGTATATATTGCCTCAATTATATTTTGATTTTTTTTCTCCAAATTTATATATTTTAAATATATATTTCAAATAATTCCAATCCACCGAATCAAATGACAGGAGAGTAAGAGGCAAATCCTTATTTTTTGCTAAATATACCATACCCATTACCTTCCTAACTGCATCCACCAAGTACTTCTGGGGTATAAACCCATATTGATCTTTTCCCACTAATTGTGCAATACATTTTGTTAACCTTGTTGCCATAACTTTAGCAAATATTCTATAATCCATATTAGTAACAGATATTGGCCTATAGGAGTCTGGCAGGGTTTGATCTTTTCCCGGTTTGGGAATCAATACCAACCTTGATTCCAACCAGGTAGGTGGAGTTGAAGCTCCATTCAAAATACTTTGGTACAGTACAGTCATATGTGGCACCAATATATCCTTAAAATGCTTATAATATACCGCATTAAACCCATCCAGTCCGGGTGCCGATTGCACATTCATAGAATCAATTGCTGTCCTAACTTCCTCCTCTGTTATATCCTTATCTAGTTCCCTTCTATTTTCTTCACTTATTTTGGGGAGCTCCAATCCCTCACAAAATTGATCAACCTCTTCTTCCTTAATTCCTTTATTTGCATACAGTCTGTTATAAAATCCTAAGAAGGTCTCCAATATCTTCTTAGGCTCTGTTTCCAATCCCCCCTTATTATCTCTAATAGCCCTAATATTTTTCATCACCTGATAATTCCTAATTTTATTTGCTAATATTTTCCCTCCTTTTCCTTCAAATTCATAATATTTTTGTTTGCTATACCACATCTTTAATGTGGTTCTATTAATATCTAAAAACCTTCAACTCTTCTCTTTTTTGGTCTAATTTTTCCCTATCCGTCTTTTGCTTAGATTTCCTGAATTTTTCTTCCAATAACCTAACTTCTTCTTCTACCTCCTTAATCCTCCCATCTGTTCTTTTTCATAATATTGCCAGACTCTGAATGCATTCTCTCCTAATCACAGCCTTCATTGCTTCCCATTTTATTGTTAATGGTGATAAGAATAAATTTGATCTAAAAATTGGTATTAGTGGTTTTCTTTGTAAGTTGCCAAAGCACCATTATAAATTGTCAATGCACCATTATAAATTGTCAATCCATCATTGGTGGTTCATCAAAATTGCCACGCTGAGTTAGTTATATAGCAAAAGGTTTATTAAAGACAGATAGAGATACAACAGAACACAGACAATACAGAGATATATGTTAGTAGGCATCTTAGCTTAAGGGTCCAAGAACCCCTTAAGGTTCCAAGACATGGCACAGGCACATCTGCCCTGCAGTCCTGGACCAAGGAGTAATGGCTTCTCCATGGTTTTTATACTCTTTTGCATGGTGTACTGACGTATTTAGTACGCATCAGATTCTTGGTCTATGGCCATCTGGCTATAGACACTAGAATGACTTAACTCTATTTTGTTTGATTTCAAGTTGGTTCCTTATTACTGGCTAACTGCCATATGTTATTGTTAGCTAACTGACTCTTTTGGTGCCATGAGATAATGTCAACAATCCCAGATGATGCGTCATCTTGTCTCCTGCCTGTAAGAGATTGTCGCCCACGGGTGTGAGATAGTGTGCCAAGTTCCCAGCTGCGATGCCAAGTTTGCTGGGTCAATTTGACCTTATACCCTGTGAGCTCGTTAGGGTCTACTTATAATATATTTTGATTTTGAGGCATGTTAACCCGTTTCTATCAGTCCTTACTTTTTCTCTTCGCGAAAGTTGAAAAATTGAATAAAAACTATTTTTGAAACTAATGCTAAGAAGTATAACACTCAATTGCTTAAACCTTTTGTCTGCTGGATGATTTAAGACCTTCCAGCGGCCATTTTACTTTAACTGCGTTGCTTTATTATGTTTTATTTGTCATGGAACTGATTGATTGTATGTCTCCTGTATATTTATAACAGTATAGGTATTGTCTATATTCATGAATGAGTAAATGAATGGACCTTACTATTCTGACTTGCATCTAGGTGTATCTATTTTCTTTGTGGGTAGGTGTAATCTGATAGCTGATTTACTTGAGGTGACATAATGCTTTTTGTTAACAGTAAGGAGGTCTTATTTGCTTAGGACCTAAGATTGCCATTTTTATAATCACAACTTCCCCCATTTTTCCCCCAGCATACATTAAAATCATGACACAAAATTCAATTAAAGTCTCATTAGAGGGTGGCATTTGGTTGACAGTGGGGTGCTCTGCTGTTTGAATGTTAGATAAAGCAGAGACCCAGGATAGTATCAAGGGTATTCTGTATTGGGATCAAACCAGGGGCATAAATCAAACTATTGTGTATTCAATAACTGGAGTGGCTTATTTCTGCAAACCATTTTAAACTGTTTAATAAATTGGCATAAGAGAATCAGGAGGGCATGGACAATACATATATACCATAAGGCTGAATAGGAGGGCTATGGGCATCAGTTAAAAATGAAGCTTTGATAAAATGAATTTGGGGAACAACTATTCTGTAAAATATGTTGATTGACACCATTGATGATGCTTTGGGTTATAGGGCCCATTAGGTTTGGAAAAACAAGTGCTTGACACCATTGATGATGCTTTGGGTTATAGGGCCCATTAGGTTTGGAAAAACAAGTGCTTTCTGTTCCTTTGACTGCTAAACAAAATGAACAAATATGTGGATACCCTTCTTGTGAATGACAGAAGTTCAGTTGACACATGAAAGTATCTTATACAATACAAAGGTAAGGTAAGGGATATGATAGCAAAGGTAGCACAGAACAGATTTCAGTAAGGCTACTAGAATTACAGATACAAAACATACAGTATGCTTCAAAAACATCATAAACAGTAATTGCTTCTAAACATCAGCTGTAGATGGCTGCAAAGGTGCTGGGTTGAATTGGCTGCAAGAATAAATAGGTAGATCTACTAAAAGGACCTGTAAAAGGCATGCTGGCAGTCTGTGGTAGTGGTGGTGAAGTTTGGTGCCATTATAACAGTTCAGGATGATTCTTAAAAGGAGAAAACACTGCCGTAATTGGGACAAAACAGTCTCTTTAAAGTGCCTTTTTGCTTCCATGACTGTGCAACCAGTTCGTTGTTTTGCTTCAGCTGAGACAGCTAGACGGCTGCAGGTGATGATAGAGGCGTTCAGTATCACTCCACTTGAAGGATGGAGCTGATAACAGGCCACAGGAACGATGACGTTGGAGCTGTCGTGATGAGGAGGACCCATACGAAGCAGCAGTCAGACTTGATGTTCCTTGGAAGGTCGTTGATTAGGAAGCGGCACAGAGGCAGTTGAACTCAGGCAGGACTCATCCGAGACCCTCAGGAGTAGGCAGAGTCTCAGAATTTGGAGCAGCCAAAAACCAAAGGTGTTTCTGTACAGCTTTGCAATGAGAGGGTGGACCTAGGAAAGATGACTAGCACAGAGACAGCTGTATAGATTGTCAGCATGATCTGAAACAGATCTTTTTCACACTGCACAGTGGGGGTAATAGCAAAATTTACACTTTAAAATTCCCTGAAACATAATTTCTGAAACCTTATTTGAAACACAAAGATAGGACATTAACATAGTTATTCCTCATTTTTCCTCAAGATGTCAGTAGGTGATTTTCATATTGTTATTAATAATAGAACACTAAGTTTTAAATCTCCAGGATGGCATCTTAACAAAGGTTTCTACTAAAAGTTAATACTCAAATGAACTTTTTCCATTTCCAGGGCATATCACAACTGAAGCCTTATACAAATTAAATTTACTTGACTCATTTATCAAAACCATTTTTTTACAACTATTTCCTTTAGCAGTCAGAGGAAGTTTGTCTCAGAATATAACAAAGGGTGACACCTTTAAAAATACAGTGGTACCTTGCACAAAGGAATCAATTTGTTCCAGATGAAATTATGTTAAGCAAATTTTCCTTTATACAAATCTTTCCAGACGGTTGCATTGAAGATGGAGCTATCCCATCTTCATGTTGTACAGATTCTATGTTATACAAGCTGTTTTTCATACAAGGGCCCACTGCATCCCAAATTTGAGTACACAAATTCACACATCAAATATATATTTTTAGAACAACACTAATTGATGAGCATAGGGCAATTGATTAAAATTACAGTGAGCTAGCTAAGACAGATTCAAAGAACAGAGCAAAACAGACAAGCAGCAGATAGGATGAAAAGAGTGTTAATTTCAAATCTACTAAATAATATTTTAACTTAACATATTTTCTAAGTGAATTAACATTTTATGGTGGCATTCAGATATGTCTCATGTCTAAACATGAACACATCTGGCTGTGGACACAAAACAGAAACAAGCAGGATGTTTTATAGGCAAATGCAGAATAAAATAGGTTCCCATGTCTAATAGGAAAGCTGATTGTTTGTTGCTGTGCCAATCAAGCAATGCTGTTTTCCCTTAAACATTTTTTTGATCACTTTAAGCAAATTGAAAGCTGGTTTGGGCTATATATATTTTTAACAATTTATGGTATCTTGCCAACTTGTCTTCCTACTTAAAAGTTTATCAAAAACACAACATTTCACAACACCATCTTTTTCACTTACGCAGACCTACTGCAACTTTACATATGCCCTATATTTTTTCCTATAAATCCCTCATGCCCCTTTTTAAAGTAACAATAAACACTTTTCTTTATACAACCTCCCTTCATATATTTTTCATGAAATATCTCTTTCTATTTTTCCTTAATTCATAGTAACCACTTTTTTTCTTCACATAGACTTTTTCTCAGTCTAAATTCAAATTAGCAACATAGCATTATTGTTAAATATCAAGATCTAATTCATTACAGTATAATATTTACATATCATGGATCAGTGTTCATTCAAGAGTTAAATTGTCGTGGGTTTAAATTTCAGTGACATCCAATTTTATTCATCCCACTCATGGCCACATAATTAAAACAAGAGACAACACAAATGTCAGACAACACAATGACAGATATTTGGAGGACAAAAGACACACAGGACATTTAGACATGACATGTATAGCAGCCTTAGACAACACACAGCAGAGATCGAGAAACATATATGTGCAGAGGGAATAAGAGAGAGAGTTTACAATAAGATGCAGGAGGAAAATAGTTCTAAGTTTAAGTTGTTAGAAGGGAAGAATTCTATAAATCAAACTTTTGTAGTAAAATGGTCAATTTGGAGTAAAATAGTCACTGCTAGACTGAAAAATCACATTATATTGATTTGGTGCTGTCAAAAATCAGCTAAGCAGAAATATCCAGTTTCCACAGCAGAATTATGAAACTCTATGCAGGAGCAGGAACGAAATTCCTGTCCTTAATTACCTAATACATTGTCACACAGACTTCCCCATTACATTACTTCAATTAACCCCAAAACAAAGTAAATTCTCTAACAGTTCTATAAAAATGTCCCTAAACTCTTTTCCCATAAAATCTACAACACTTCACTTAACCCCAAAACAAAGCAAAATTCCCTAAAAATTTTATAAAAATGTAAAATCTTTACCTAATAAAATGTCACACAGACTTCACTTAACCCCAAAACAAAACAAAATTCTCATATTTAAACAACTGAATTATACAAACATTCCAGGCTACACAAGCCAAATTCTTCTTCCGGCTACACAAGCTCATTTTCCAGACCTTTATTTTTTGCACACACATACAAGGGAGGGGGACGTGGAACGCACTCTGGGTCTTATATTTTAAAATCCCGGCTACACAAGCCCATTTAAACAACATCTAAAAGAAAAAAAAAACAAATTCTGCTGTAGAAAAGGCATGGCTCTGCTGTCGAAAGTTCAAAATTCATAAGGAGATGGTCAGGCCGGCTTTGGCATCCAAGAGTGTTTGATAAAATTTAGGGCCATGTTTGTATTTCCTGATGTGAGAATTGCTTCGGCCTTGCAAAAAATCCAGCCTGCGGTTTGGGCTTTTAACTAAACAATATGTAAGAGAAGTGGCAAAATACAAGCTTTCAAGAAGTCCTTGGCTGGCTGATAAGGAAGGACTTTCTTAGAAAAAAAGTTCATGCTGCCAAGTGGCTTTCAGAGGAAAAAAAGGTGGGGGCCGTGTTCCTTTTTAAAAATGAGCGTTTAGCAGTGCAGAATAAGGCAGACACTTGATTTGTTAACTGATTCTGCCACACAAGGCAATACGGCCATTACTTGGGCAAGAAGAAAAGCAAGTCAGGGAGTCAAGTTCTGCAGTTAAAAAAACCTATTTCTCCCCTATTAACCAAGCAAGAAAAAAAAATTTTTTTTACTTACCTTAGCTGGAAATGCAGACGATCAAAGGAAAATGGAAAGGGGGAAGGTTAGGGCAGAGGTTAGAGGAGATTGCCAGTAGCTGGAAACAAGGACAGTCCAAGGGAAAAAAAACGTGGGAGGCAAGCTGAGACCCGTTCACCCTCGCCGCTGGCAGAACACTCTCCAGCGTAGCTTAGGTTCCCGGCCAATGCACCATCTTATAAGAATAAAATTTGATCTAAAATTGGTATTGGTGGTTTTCTTTGTAAGTTGCCAATGCACCATTATAAATTGTCAATGCACCATTAAAAACTGTCAATGCATCATTGGTGGTTCATCAAAATTGCCACGCTGAGTTAGTTATATAGCAAAAGGTTTATTAAAGACAGATAGAGATACAATAACCTAACTTCTTCTTCTTCTACCTCCTTAATCCTCCCATCTTTTCTTTTTCATAATATTGCCAGACTCTGTTCCTCCTCTGTTATATCCTTATCTAGTTCCCTTCTATTTTCTTCACTCATTTTGGGGAGCTCCAATCCCTCACAAAATTGATCAACCTCTTCTTCCTTAATTCCTTTATTTGGACTCTGTATATATTGCCTCAATTATATTTTGATTTTTTTCTCCAAATTTATATATTTTAAATATATATTTCAAATAATTCCAATCCACCGAATCAAATGACAGGAGAGTAAGAGGCAAATCCTTATTTTTTGCTAAATATACCATACCCATTACCTTCCTAACTGCATCCACCAAGTACTTCTGGGGTATAAACCCATATTGATCTTTTCCCACTAATTGTGCAATACATTTTGTTAACCTTGTTGCCATAACTTTAGCAAATATTCTATAATCCATATTAGTAACAGATATTGGCCTATAGGAGTCTGGCAGGGTTTGATCTTTTCCCGGTTTGGGAATCAATACCAACCTTGATTCCAACCAGGTAGGTGGAGTTGAAGCTCCATTCAAAATACTTTGGTACAGTACAGTCATATGTGGCACCAATATATCCTTAAAATGCTTATAATATACCGCATTAAACCAATCCAGTCCGGGTGCCGATTGCACATTCATAGAATCAATTGCTGTCCTAACTTCCTCCTCTGTTATATCCTTATCTAGTTCCCTTCTATTTTCTTCACTTATTTTGGGGAGCTCCAATCCCTCACAAAATTGATCAACCTCTTCTTCCTTAATTCCTTTATTTGCATACAGTCTGTTATAAAATCCTAAGAAGGTCTCCAATATCTTCTTAGGCTCTGTTTCCAATCCCCCCTTATTATCTCTAATAGCCCTAATATTTTTCATCACCTGATAATTCCTAATTTTATTTGCTAATATTTTCCCTCCTTTTCCTTCAAATTCATAATATTTTTGTTTGCTATACCACATCTTTAATGTGGTTCTATTAATATCTAAAAACTTTCAACTCTTCTCTTTTTTGGTCTAATTTTTCCCTATCCGTCTTTTGCTTAGATTTCCTGAATTTTTCTTCCAATAACCTAACTTCTTCTTCTACCTCCTTAGTCCTCCCATCTTTTCTTTTTCATAATATTGCCAGACTCTGAATGCATTCTCTCCTAATCACAGCCTTCATTGCTTCCCATTTTATTGTTAATGGGATATCTGGGTCTTGATTCTCCTCAAAATACCTTTCTACTGCTGTTTTAATTTTTAACTTACTCTGCTCGTCTGCAACCAACCAAGGGTTAAACCTCCAAGAGTAAGACCTATTAATATGACCTATTTGAAGATAAGCAGATATGGGGGCATGGTCAGTAATTTTAATCATTCCCATATCCATCCCCTTCACCCAATTCCTAGCCTCTTGCGATATTAAGATACCATCCAATCTTGAAAATGTTCCATGTGGGCTAGAATAAAATGAATATGAATAATCCTTAGGGAACAACTCCATCCATAGTTGCAATAATCCAAATTTCCCTCATAGTTTTTTAAACTTCACAACCTTATTCTTTTTGGGACTGTTCCCTCCTTGCAGATTAACATTAAAATCTCCCCCAACAACTTTTGTGTAAGGCGAGAATTTCTCAAGCGTCTGTAAACACTTATAAAGAAAATCCAGCTGGTGCTTGTTTGGGAGGTAAATTGATGCTAATTCTACCGGCTCTACCTCCAAGCAACCTTGAACAAAAACAAACCTTCCGTTCTTACCTCTTAACACTTTATTCTCAGCAAAGTCTACCTTGGAGTTAATTACTATTCCCACCCCTCTACGTTTTGATGTTCCGCGAGCCATAAATTTTTTCCCTTTCCCAAAGCCAGGAAAATTTACCTCCCTCTCCCCCCCCCCCCATTATATGATTATTGCAGAAAAACGACATCAGCCTTCAGTTCTTGAATATACTTCCCAATTCTCACTTGCTTCACCTGATTACCCAAACCTCTAACATTAAGAGTTGTACAAATAATATTCACATTCTTCATTATATCGTTTCCAACCATCTCACTTCTCTGTTTCCCTCCATTTGTACCATACCAGCCTGGAGATAAACCCAACCCCAACCACCTTCCCAATCAACTCTACTGTGAACCCTACGCTTCCATCCCAACACAGAAGTCCAGGCAAAAAGAACAAGAGAATAAGTTTATGCCACATTACTGGGCATACCTCTTGCACCTGGAGCCAGTCAGTCAGGTTTTTATTGCGGTATAAAACCATAAAAGTCATTAAAAGTCATTAAAACATGATTGCAAAATTGTAGAATTAAAAAAACAGTGTAAATATAACAATATACATAGAAATATTAAAACGAAAAAGGAAACTAAGCCAGTAAAAGAAAGTAGAGAATTTTCTAGTTAAAACTAGCCCACCTTCTTAGAATGGAATTTAATCAGGTATAAGCAGAATTTGGCTATTTGTTTGGTAATAAAAGATTTTTCATCACTTAAAAGTCTTTCCAGACCCATCTCATTTGGGTCTACTCTAAGTCTATCTAAGCATGGGTGAATGAATCTCTCTCTATAAAGGTTGTGAAGAGGACAAAAAAAACCATATGTACCATCGATTCCACCTCCCTTTGGGAACACATGCAGCGTCTATCTTCATAGGGAATTTTCTTATATATCCCTTCTACATCACTTTATCTACCCTCAGGCGATTGTCCAGCCCAGTGTGGTCATCCCCACCCCTGTCCAGTCCATCACATCTCCATACATATACTACACGACAGCAAGCCAGGCTTATTCGCAGTTCACCACTGCTGCCTATGACCAGTATCCATACGCTGCCTCCCCTGCTGCTGGTTTCCTGGGATATGGCTACACAGGCGCTGTTCAACAACCTCTCACTGCTGCCAATGCTCCAGTGGCTGCCCCCACGGCCTTTCTGCAGTATCAGCCGACGCAGCTACAGCTGGACCGTATGCAGTAGAAGCCAGCGGTAGGCTCCCTCGCCCCTCGCCCCCTGGCACCACCTTGACAAAGAAGACTATGATGGAATGGGAATGTGGATTGGAAGATCTATAAAACGACAGAGGGATGCAAACTTTTTTTTAAAGGCATTGATTTTAAACAGTCACAACGCAATGTTATTAAGAAGAATGCATATGGATACCTAAGCTATTTATAGTGTTACAGACAAGGTTTTTTTAAACCCTTGTGAAATTTAAAAAAAAGACACTAGTGCCAATGAACTTTGGAAAGCTCTCTTGGGCTTTTTAAAATAAATACAAATATTGCTGCAAAGGTGGACTTGAAATGACTTATTCTCTTAGAGTGAAAACTGCATGTTTTCATGCCCCTATAACAGTCTTACTTCTGTGGCAAGTAGATCTTCTTTTCTTTTACCACGGAAGATGTTCCTTATACATCCCTCCTCTTCCCCAGAGCTCTACAGACTGGTTATTTGCCATCTTCACAGAAGGTACATGGAGAGTAGAGAACCTTTTATAGGCAAACACTTTCTCTTTGGGCTTGTAAAACTTGGTAATACAGTACTCAGATGCCTTACAGGAAAAGAAAAGAAAACTTATTTTTAATATTTATTGTGATACCTTTTTTCACAGGAGCTGTGAATCGCAGATGGAAGAATAGTAATATCTGCCTTGTTTAATTCTCAACTAAATTATTGTGTGTAGGTGGGGAAAGAAGTTGCTAAGTAACTGCTAAATCACTTTCAACATGCAAAAAGGGAATATTGGCATTAAGGACCATGGGATATTCCTGTAGTCAACGCACTGTAATTTTTCTTATTGTTAATTGTTACTCTTAAGATTATTTTAGGTATATTTTTAAAGCAAAAAAGGAAGTTAAAAAAGAATATTGAACATATTGTCTACTTTGATAGATCTTTTGTCTATAATGCTGCAAAGTCTAGAGAAATTTTACAGTATTTATATAAAAGTGACATGGGGTCGTGGGCTGGCAATGCTTGGGAGAAAATGGCAGACACAAATCAGAGCTGTAAAATGGTGTTTAAACACTTGAACAAAAGGATTTGCAACATGACATTTTTAATCCCCATTGGTACAAACAGCTGGTTAAGCAAAAGCCAGTGTAATTTAAGTGCACCTGGAGCACAACCCAATATGCTTCCATACATTCTCACAATTATTCCTCCAGCCGCTCCTCTCCTCTGTCTTCTCACTACTTTCAGACCATCCATATCCACATACACACAACACACCCTAAACATATTCATTGCTCTCCATTCACCCCCACTCACTCCTCTACCCACCCCCAACAACATAACATACCACACCAAAACTCTTCCACAATCACTCATCCAAACAACACTCACTCCCATATTGGGGGGGGGGGGGGGGCGGTAAGATGGAAGGGAGCTTGCAAGTTCCCCTAAAACTGAGGAAAGAAAAAAAAAACAGCCCAGCTGAGCTGCCGCAGTTCTCCTTCTTTCTATTTTCCTTCTTCTTTAATTCTTCACTTCTTATATTTAGCCCTGTCTCTAACGTCCCAGGATTTTTTCTCAATCTTTTTCTTTCTTCTTTTTCTTCTGCCCCTGAACTTGTTCAGTCTCTTCTCTTAAGTCATTTTCTTCCTCGGAGTTAGGAGTCTGCTTAAAGTCCTTTGGCAACTGCAATCCCACATGGTTAAATAAGACCACCATCTGCTGTTGCTCTTTGGCAATCAATGTTTCCCCTTTATACTGCATTCCTAAAGCAAATGGTGCTATTCTCCAATTGTATTTAATGTCCTTCTCTTGCAGCAACTTAGTAAATGCCCATATATTCTTTTTCCTTTTAATTGTTTCCTGAGACAGGTCATAATAAACCATCACTTTCTTGCCATTATACACCAATTGATCAAGTCTATCCAGAGCTTTCATTGCTTTGAAAACCTGCTCTCTCTGTGTATATCTTCCAAAGCACATAACATATCTTGGCCAAGTTGCCTCATTTCTTTGCTTCCCAACTCCATGTATACAGTCAAGGGAGTCTTTGGAAATTCCCAGCTCCAGCAACAACTTAGCCATCCATTCAATAAGTTTGTCCATATCTTCTGACTCTGGAACATTTTTTAAACGTAAATTTGACCACCTGGCTCTATTTTCTAAGTCCATTAACTTATCAGTAACATACTTATTGTGCATTTCCAATTTCCTAGTCTGCTTTTGCAATGCTTTAATTTTCTGTTCGTTTGCCTGTGCTATTTCCCAGGTAGTATTAACAGTCTCTGACTCTCTGCCATAAGTTCCACTGTATCGGCTAACTTAGAAAGTTTGTCTTCAACAACTTTTGTAATTGCGTCAGTAATGCTGCTTTGCTTCTTCCACAGCTTTTAAATTTTCTTTTTGAAAGTCCTTAGGATTAAATATCTCCATCTCACTTTCAGCCTCCGAGTCTGTAGCTGCCATTGCTTTCACTTCCAAGCAGCACACAGAAGCAAATATTTCTCTTACTCCAACTCTTATCAGTATTCAAGACGCTTCCTCCTCCTCCCAAGCAGACCAGGTCATAAACTTATCAGGGCTTTGTCATTTTTCCAACCTTATCATCAAAAGGAAGAAGTTTCTTTATCTTTTTCTTCACATTTCACCGGGAGCTCAACAGAGACGTGTCTTCCCTCTCAGCCAAGCATGCCATGCCTCGAGTACGAAACCATGCCATCCCTCCACCTGAAGGGCTCTGTGGAGGAACTCGCCATTATTTTCAATACGAACATCACACATTTGTCTTCGATTTTCAACAAGCAAAATGGTGGCAGCCTACTTATCCGGTTGCTGCCATTTGTAATGGTGGTGGAAAACAAAAACAAAAATCCCTTGGAGGAAAAAAGAAAAGCTGTGTTATAATTTCTACTAATAGTGAGCACCACCTCTGAGAAAACCATTTATTCCTTTTTCTTTGAGAAATCCATATCCAGAAATGGGTGGAGAACATGAAAAGACCATTTGTGTATAGCTATATTAAGTGCACAGTAATTTAAAACTGGATTTCATATACTCAGAAGAACCTAAGGATGGATGGACAAGTCTCTCCATTTCTGCTTCTTCCAGATCTGAATTTGTTTATCTCTGTTTTCCATTTACGAAGCCTTATGTGCATTTTTGTAAGTTTTTATCAGACCTAGCCTCAGATAAACAGTGGCACATGGCAATGAAGAAGCTGGCACAACTTCCTTTTTCCATGAACAAAAGCCAGCTGGACTGGCAGTTTGATTGGTGATGGGACAATACCCTCCATTACACTAAAGGCATCAGACTAGTTCATGGTGCCCGGGGCGGGGGGGGGGCAATGTGGCAGAGGAAAAAAGCTACAGTGTTGAGAAAGAACAGCCTGGAGGTTATCACTACTCTCCCTCTGGCCACAATGACTGTGTGAGTAATTAACACCCTCTTCTTAATGGGATAGCTATCCTTCATGTTTGTATTACAGTATGAAGAAAATTAAATTGCCAACCCTCTCCTAGTTTTTGGTTGTAATGTGCATCAGTGAACCAACCTGAGACTCCATAGCAATTAAAATACACACTGCTCTGGTTGGTTATAAAAGAAAAAAAATCAAGGCAACCTGAGAGGAAGAAAAAGAAAAAGATACAAGAACTGTGAGGCACTAACACTGTTTTTACACGAACCCTAAAATCCACTGCAAAGTGCTTGCAGATGTGGAGCATAAAATTGTTTTCCCATGAGCAACAGAGTGTAAAAAAATAGTGCAACCATGCCCACTTAAGCGCGACCTAGCCCATTTTACTAGTACCTGGTCTCGAGATGGTAAAATCCTTGTTGCTGCTCCAATGCGGATTTTAACTGTTACTCAAGTCCGTGGGAACACGAAAAATCAGCACCAAAACCTTTTCACCTCCATTATGGTATCTTTGCTGTGGTTCTGATTTGTGGGATCATTTGTGGGATGGTTGCAGATTTTCAAACATGACCATCAACGTCTAATCCATAACATCAACCACATGACCGCTCGGGTGTGTGTGTGATATGGATCAAAGTTTGCTGCAAATTTTAGTGGCCATGTGAAAGCAGCCGAGACACTGAGCATTCCTCTAAATTTAACAAAATGATTAGTCCACAGGAGGAAAGGGGGAAAAACCCACTATATTTGTAGTGGTTGTGGAGACATTCTGCTTACAAAAATGTTTGATATTGCCTCTGAGCAGAGCCCTCATGGGCTAACTCTGTGAACACAGAGTTCCTTGAAGCCTTAAAAGCAGGCTTTTATAGAATTATCTCTACAGTCCACAACTTGGAAAAAAGAACAGCAATACTTGTTTATAGCAGCTCTCAGATGTGCAGTTTTTTTCTGATAACAGTAAAAGTGAGCCTGAAGTTAAAGTGATTATTTCAGGTCATCTTTGAACTGCACTCCTCATTGGTCTGTGAGCATTTTGTTGGAATTCAACTGAATCTAGTGGAGCTTCTACATATACGTGATATCTTGTGCTAAGCGAGGAAAGAAGTAATACAGATTGTTGTGACAAAAATATTGATTGGCCTGTCACCTTAGCTTATAGTCAGAGTCCATGTTTAGCTCAGCACCACCCTGAATGTAGACAGTATCCAGTGGCATCACATTGAGAAATGGACCATCACTGCCTCACATAGATGACTAAAACAGAGATGGCAGGACACTATTAATAAGGACATGCAAATTGTAAGCCTGCACCCTCAAGGTGTGATCAGGCAAAGTGGCATTTCAGGATCTGAAAAGCGGGCCCCACACCTGCAGGAAAGAGGAGGAGGAGGAGGAGGAAGAAGCAGAAGCAGAAGAGGTAAGAAGTAATAAGTAGTGCAATAAACAAGTGACAGAATATTCTTGAAGGTATTGTTATTTTGGAATGTGGTGCTCTTGTGTATCTCTAGTAGCCCCCTCAAATATGTGAGGAAAGGTCCACTTGGGGAAAATAGCTTTTGTGGATCACAACCTTCAAAACCCCACAGTGTGAGGGTCTTAGTGAGCCCACCATCTCACCTTGTGTCCTCCTCACAATAGATTGGCCCATCTCTTTTGGGAGGTGCATCAGAAAGGTGTGAGAAACACAAGCCACACTGATAAGCAGTTACCAGGGAAACTGGCTGTGAGCTAAACAAAGTCAAGCACTTTTACTTGAATCTCCATGAGTTGTTTGGATCATTATGTCCATAAGTTAGGAAAGCAAATAAGCAAACATTTGACAAAAGTAGATATTGCACCAGGGAACCACCCAGCTCCATATTTTGACAGACCTTTGTACATCATTGGTCCATCTAACCCAGTACTGGCAGCAATTCTTCAAGTAGCATCAGGATTCCTTCCTAGTCTAAACTGGAGATCCCTCGTGCTACTTGGTAGGGTCGCATCCAAGTACCCACAAGCCTGCCCTTATTCTTAATTTGTGCAGTCAGGTTAAATCAAGTGCATTCCATGGGACAGGAACTGAGATTTTACTAGATACGCGTTAGCTATTTTTGCTGCTGCTTAGCTGATAGGCATGCAATAATTTGATACTATTTTCACTGCATATACTGTATGTTAAAGTATTTTAATACTTTTAGATGTTATGTGCTGTCTGGAACATATGGAGAAGTGGGCTATAAATATTTTAAATGGATAAGTAAATATTTAAAGCACATTAAAAACCAAAGAGAGAGAGATTTGTGTGTGTCGGGGGGGGAGCTCATATTTTGAGAGAGACTATCATAAGAAGCTTGCTTTCTTGAAAGAGAGCTGGGTAGGAAGGAAAAGAAATGGCAAGAGAGCCCATTAAATTGCAACATGTGAAATTGCTATGAGGCAGAAAATGTAAGAAGGGCTGGGATCACCTAATTAGTTTGTACAAAATGGTGTCACTCTGACTCTTTTGTCATTCTCTTCACAGCTATTCTATTAGCTGCTGTTTCCTCCACCTGCCAGACTAGTCACAGTATCTGCTGGGCAAGATGGAATGGGGGGAGGAGTAGGATCCCATCATCCTACTCGCTGCCTGAATCAAAACAGGGATCCTTTTTCTTTTCCTCCACCTTAGGATGATATCCTGGGAGGTGCAACAGCGCCACTAATAGGCGATTGGTTTCACTGTCAATTTCGTGAGAGACTTGCTATTTTCCTATGGATGAAAGATACATCTGATGGCAGAGAAAATGGAGGGAAAACTAATAACGTTTTTCCAGAGGTATACTTGATTACTATCTTGGATGTGTCAAGGGCACCAGTTCACTTATGCGAAGAGCATCAAAGAAGGCGATCAAGGTGGCAGCATGGAACAGGTTGGCTTCAAAGTTGGAGGAGCAAATGGAAGCCCAGCACCAGAGAGACGCCTCATTATTTCTGGAGAGATCGGGGCCCTGGTGTCATTGCATCGACTCCTCTCCCTAGCCCAGCCCTCCAGCATTTGTTGAAGATGGAAATCTGCTGATGGCGGGGGCCAACCATGTGCCTTGGCGTAGAAAGACAAGAAAGCCATATTACCCTGAATAGTCTGAGGGGCTAGGCCTCTATCATGCAAGTGGACAGCAAGTTGGGACAATTGGTCACTGGTGGGTGGCCATAGTGGCTCGAAATTCTCTCGCAGGCCGAAGGCATTATATTCAGCTACTGCAGTGATGTAACTATTCCTGATGCTGGGTGCCAGTGTTAAGACCAGGGCCCTATTAGCCTCTATTCACCAATGTGCCATACTTAAGAGGGGTCTCTGAAGGCTGGTCATGTTACCAGCAGACCTGCCCTTCCATGGATCATTCTAACTGTGGGCAGTCAGCTCTGACTGCCCAGACCCTTCCCCAAAGTGTCACGCCATGGGTGGGTGGACAATGGAGCCCCTCCCAACACAAGGTCTCTCGGAGCCGGCTTTGTTTAAGCAGAGATTCTGAACCTTCAACCACAAGCCAGCATGAAGATCTAACTTGCTGATAATATTAATAATCCATTAAAATTATTTTCACTCCTGATTTTGGATTTTGGACACAGATCTTTTTTCTTTGTGTGTCTGTGTGTGTCTGTGTTAGAGAGAGGGGGAGGGAGGGGGGGGGGAGGGAGAGAGAGAGAGAGAGCCTTTGTACACGACCCCTAAACTCCACAGCAAATGGCTGCCAGCTCCGGAGCTTACAATTGTTTCCCCACCAGCTCCGGAGTTTGCAGGAAATTAAGTGTGACCACGCCCACCTAAGCGCGTCCCAGCGCACTTTTCTTGTACCTGCTCTAGAAGAGTGAAAATCCCCAGGTCCAGATTTAATCTGGTGAGTGCGGGGCTCTCCTTGCTTCTGTTTTTTTTTTCTTTTTGCCTCCCACCCCTTTAAGAGAAGGGGTGGGAGGCAAAAAAAAAAACCACAGACGAGAAGGAATCAGGACAACGACGGGGCTCCGGGCAGCTTCGGAGGTGAGCATGCATTTTTTCATCTCTTTTTTTCCTCCCTCCCCTCACGCAGACAGGAGCAAGGAAGTGCGGAGGGGTGGGGATGCAGAAAGTGGCCAGTGGATCTTAGGGGTCGTGTGAAAAGGCCCAGAGAGAGAGAGAGAGAGAGAGAGAGAGAGAGAGAGAGAGAGAGAGAGAGAGAGAGAGAGAGAGAGAGAGAGATGGGAAACTGGGCAAGGAACATGAATTTCATGACAGAGTTATTCTATTTTCTAGAACTGAAGACTCAACATTAGGAGATTAAACTACCGTTGCAGAAAAGGAGAATGCCTTCAATACAGGAAATATTTATTCAGGGTATTGATAAAATGGCCAGAAGTAAAACAGCCTCTTTTGTGGGACTGATAAGAGAAAGCAGAACAATCCCACATTTTCTTGAGGGTTTTATTAGTTTTCTCCCCCTTTTTACTGTCACTTCAAACACCCAGGAAACTTTTCATGAAAGCCAATTAAAAGCTATCCTGTTGGCTCAGCATGAGAGATGAGTACATCCCCCTAGCGCTGTCTTTATTAAGGAATGATTAAAATAAGGGACAAAAAGAGGGAAGGGTTCTAAACATGAAAGTGACAAGGAAACTTGTCAAGAAGCAGAGGAAAAGGAGAAGAAGTCAATTATAATGTCTCTGGATCTCAAAAGTATGGATTATAGTTGTGTATGGCATGTGAAAATCAGAGCCAAAGTGATTGAAAGGTGAGTGCAAGACAGAGGAGGACAAGGAGGAGGCAGAAACTTGAAACTAAAGATATGAGCACACGACATTGCATTAAGAATTCTGCAAGCTTAAAGCAATTTTAGCTAGGGAGGAAGACAGTAAAATGCTTTGATATTTCTCCATTCATCCTCCAGTATCTTCCTTGTAGCCATGGTGTACTACTTTGCAAGCTTTACTTATCAAAGACAGGGAGTAGATTCAGATATTCCTCACTACTGGGTTGCAATAAATTAGGGGTAGTTTACAATCATTATAATGTTTTGAGGAACCTAAAGCCTGTTTCAGGATGAAACAGTGTCTGTTTCAAGATGAAGCATGTAATTTTTTTAAAATTCACAAAAGAAGATGCCATAATAAGGAGGTAATTACAGCATTTTATTGCTTTGGCACTTGTGAATCATTGAATGGGACATGTCACAAAATACTGTAGTGCCCAAATTGCTACAGGTTTTATTGACTGTTGGATCCCTTTCTTGATGAACAGATTTTTCCTGACATCTACGTTGTGTTCAATTCTGGGCTAAACTAACTTGAAATAACAATTTCATATATCCCCCATCATGCACATACATAATCAGAATGGTGTTTTCAAAAACAAGTTGATTCCTTCCTGAAAGCCAATATAGCTCAAAAACACAGTAGGACCCCAGTATCCGCTGGGGATTGGTTCCAAGCCTTCCCATGGATAATGAAAACCGTGGATAAGAGAGAACACCAAAATGTCCCCAAAACTGCTGTTTTGTGTTAGTAACTTGCATTACAGCTGCTGTTTTGCAACAGTAGCTTGCTTTACAGCTGCTGTTTGTGACAGTACCTTGCTTTGTGGCTGCTGAATTATTTATTTATTTTTTCCTCTGCCAACCATGGATTACTGAATCAGTGGATAATTAATCAGTGGATACGGGGGTCCTACTGTATTCCTAAAGTTCTCTGTAGTCACATTTTCCCCATCACTTCAAACTCTTTTTTTTTTACTTTTGGTTGTGAAACAAAAAACACAACTGAAACTTGTGCATGACTAGTTTGCTGGGGCTCCCATCTCATACACTTTATTAATGTCTTTGTTCCCCCTTCTTACATGATTGCTACAAGTGCATGAATAAAGGAGCACAGGAAACAATAACAGAATCATAGGATCATGAAATAATGGAGTTGGAAGATGCTTATAAGTAGAGATGGGCACGAGCAGGAAAAATTACATTTCGAGTTGTCGTATGTCGGAGCCGGCCCGTTTCGGCTCGTTTCTGTTTTTCGGGAAATTTTCCAAAAATGTGTTGTTTCGTTTGTCGGTTTTTCGTCTGTCGTTAGTACTGGTTTTGGGGGGGGCTCCTGGAGGCACCTCTCTGGGGTGGGTGCCTCCTCTAGCCCGCCATGAAGGGAAAGCGGGCTCCTGGAGGCACCTCGTGGGTGCCTCCTCTCCTCACCCGCTACAAAATGGCATGCATAGCCAATTGGATATGCATACCATTAAGTTGCAGTTACAGCAGGCAGAGGCACCTCTTTCGGGTGCCTCTGTGACTCACTGCCTGCTGGAGAGCAAAGTGACAGAGGACTGGACCCCTAAGGGCGCCCGCTGTGACTCACTAAGAACGGAAGTGTACTTGCTGTAGTGCTATGCGAGTACACAGATCTGGCTTGGGGTTAGGGGTTAGCGCAAGGGCTAGGATTAGGGTTACTGGTAAGCTTAGGGTGAGTTACTGGGGTGCACCTCTGGGTGCCTCTCTGACCCACTAAGAAGGACAGTGTACTGGCGTATGGGTTAGGGTTAGGGTTCGGGTTCGGGCTAGGGTTAGTGGCTTTTTATGCCCGACTGGCACATCCCAGAAGTCTCGGTCAAAACCTGGCCAAGTGGCCATGCAATTGGTGGATATGGCTCCAAAAATTTGCATGGTCCACTCCCATGGACAGCCCATTGCGCAGGTTTAAAAAAATAAAAATAAAAATAAAAATAAAATAAAATAAAATCAATGGAGAAGTTTTGTTGCAAGAAAAACCCACTGCTGCTACTGAAAAAATTCAGGCAGTTTTAAAATAGCTATTTTCGCATGTTTCTGTGGTGCTTTGGTGTGTTTTTGGACCACGATTTCAAAATAAATATTGCGGTCACCCCATTTTGGATCCCCCGCCCGCACCGCATGGCATGGCGAGTTGGTGAGACGAGGAGGATGCACAGCCCAGGAGAGGAGGGGGGAGGCCGGGGACCACCCGCCCCCCAGAAACCACCCTTCTGGTAAGTGCCCTCACTGAGGCAGGCATATTTTCGCCTGCTTTTTTGGCTGGGAATTGGGTTTTTTTTTAAACTTTTTTCCTGTGCCGCGCCGCTTGGCGAGTTGGCGTGGGCGAGTGCGACTCGACGACGAGGATGCACACTTTGCGCAGCCCAGGAGAGGAGGGGAGGGAGGCCGGGGACCCCCCCCCCAGAAACCACCCCTCTGGTAGGTGCCCTCACTCAGGCAGGCATATTTTCGCCTGCTTTTTTGGCCAGGAATCGGGTTTATTTATTTATTTATTTTTAAACTTTTTCCCTGTGCCGCACCGCTTGGTGAGTTGGCGTGGGCGAGTGCGACTCGACGACGAGGATGTGCACTTTGCGCAGCCCAGGAGAGGAGGGGAGGGAGGCCGGGGACCCCCCCCCAGAAACCACCCCTCTGATAGGTGCCCTCACTCAGGCAGGCATATTTTCGCCTGCTTTTTTGGCCGGGAATCGGTTTTTTTTTTATTTTTAAAACTTTTTTCCTGTGCCGCTTGGCATCGTGCGATCGCTGCAATGCCAGGAACGACAATGAAAAATCAGACCCAATTTTTCTTTAGTCGGTTCGAGTTCGAGTTCTGGCAGAGTAATTGTCGTTACCGTTTCTGTTCCGTAACAGAAACGAGAAATGGAAACGGAAACGATAATTTCGCCAAGTCGTGCCCATGTCTACTTATAAGGCAACTGAATACAAGACCCTGCTCAGGAATTCAGGAATCCCATATCAAAGTATAGCTGACAAATACCTTTCTAAGGGTACGGTTATACAGTAGGACCTCTACATCCACTGATTCATTAACCACAGATTCAGTTATCCTTGGTTGGCAGAGGAAAAAATTAAATAAATATTTCAACAGCTGCAAAGCATGCTAGTGTCACAAAGAGTAGCTGCAAAGCAAGCTACTATCAGAAACAGCAGCTTTAAAGCAAGCTACAGTCATAAAATAGCAATTTTGGTTTGTTTTGGTGTTTTCTCTTATCCACAGGAAAGCCTGGAACCAATCCCAAGTGTACTGACAAGAACAGACACTTTTGCATACTTAAAACCAATTTTTAAAATCCTTTTAAAATTATTCTAATTTTTTAATGTGAGAAATGCAGGCATTCCAAAGGATGCCTGAAAACCAAACAAATGCTACATAGTATGGTCTGCAAAAATGCTAATTAATTAAATTATTTGAAACCTCATGTGTAGGTTCCCGAAGCGGTATTAAGTGCCTACTTTATATTGGAGTTACTGGAGTAATATTAGAGCTGAAACGTGATACAAATATCAGTACCGATCTGCCTGTCTGCAAGGATGAGACAAGAGTGTAATTGCATCCTAACTTTCTCTTGACAGCCTCCAGTGTAGGCTCATCACCTCCTGAGGTATCTGGCTTTATTTTTACTGCAGCAGCAACAAATAGATTTCCTCACCACACCCCAATATTAAAGAGAAATCCAGCTTCTGATAACCTAAGCCCATTAACACAATGGAATTTTGTGTTTCATTTTGAATGGTTTTTACTTTGCCAGCTCTTAGCTGTTGGATATGATGACACCTCCCTTTTGAACGTGTGATTGTGATGAAAATGTAATATGTAGGGAACCAACTTATTAATCTTCACAATATCCACTTTGTAATGCTGCCACATTTTAAATTGTTGCCTTATGAACTGGGACAGACTCAGATGTATAACATTAAAATAACGATGAAGTTCATTGAGAAAATAAATAAATACAATAATGACTGATATTGGTATGTGTTGCCTTAAACATACAATAGATTAATTCAACTCTTCAAGCCTCCCTGTCTTTAATAACCAGTAAACAGTAAAGCCCTCACTGCCTGACCGAACTCTAACAGAGCTGTGCTCTCTCCCAGCACTCACTCTTAACTCAACTAACTCAACTAACTCTCACAAACCAGGCTCCACCCTTTTTATACCATACAATCCCCCGCCCTCCTGCTGGGATTGGCTGATGATTTACATATGCATTTCTCCTGCTTCCAGGGTGTTGTCACACTGGAACATCTGTGCATGTTCCCTGGGTTGTCCCAGGGCTGGGAGAGTGGGCCTTTTTTTCCTTTCCTTTTCCTTTTCCTTCTCCTTCTTCTTTTCTTCCTTTTTCCTTCCTTCCTTCCTTTGGCAGCAACCACAATTGATCCTGCTGTGGCTGCTGTGAAGGAGGCCACACAGGCTGCTATGATGGAGCCCACAGAAGCAGTGAGGGAGGCCACAGCAGTGGACAAGGTAGGGACAGGGGAGTGGGAACAGCACAGGGGCAGGCAGGGGGGGGGATTTAGTTTTTTTTTTGTTCTTAAGGCCACCATGAACCCACAAACCAATTCATGGCTCATCAGTTGGTAAGGGTAAAAACTGTAGGTTGTGGTTCATCATAAATTGGGATGAACCACCATTTTGGTAGTTCATCTCCCTTTCTAGCATTAACTATTCCACTCAATTTTGTATCATCTGCACATTTTATCAGTATTCCCTGTACTTCCTCATCCAAGTCATTAATAAAAATACTGAAGAGTACTGACCCAGGACAGAGTTTGAGTTACTCCACTTGTTACTTTCTTCCAGTGTGAGAAGGAGCCATTGATAAGCACTCTTGGAGTATGATCTTGTAACCAACTGTGTATCCATCTGACAGTTGATCTAATCAGCCCACACCTAGCTACCTGATGAAAGAGAGAGAGATAAGATTAATTTGGGAGGATTTATTTTTGACAAATGCATGTTGGCTTGTGTAAAATGTGCTTAAAGAATGACTATTAAAAAAAAATACTGCAGAATTTCCCTGGGATTGATTTTAAGCTGTCTAGTCTGTAATCCCCAAATTTCTCCCTTTTAAAACATTTTTGAAGATAAGGACAATTTTTGCCCTCTTCTAACCCTCTGACATTTTACCTATTCTCCTATCTTCCACTGTCAATAAAGTAATAGATAGTGGTTCAAAGTAGAGATGGGCACAGAACGAACATTTTTTCGTTTCCGTTACAGTTTGTCGTTTCCATTACGTAACGAAACGACAAACGAAAATTATGAAGAAAATGCAACAAAACGAACAGAACCACAAAAATTGTGGTCGTTACGTTTCGTTTCCATTAGTGGCGACGCGCAATGAAATGAGCTGTTTTAAATTTTAAAAAACGCCCTGGACATCTGTAAAAACGCAGCCATAATTATTTATATTGTCTGATAATACCTACCAGGGGGGTTGGGGTCCTTAAAACATTTGTTTTTGTCTTCTCCCATCGCAATGTATTTTTCTTTTCCCTTTAAAATGGATGTCGCCACCAGCCACAAAATGGAGGCAAGCCATGTGATGGGATCATGTTCAACCAATAGCATGCCCAGGTTGCAGACTGGGCGGGCAGGTCTGGCACCCACAGAGGGCATAAAAAGCTCTGGCAGCCCCCGTCCTCTTTGCAGTCTCTGGTGGGAATTAGGGTGGGATTGCTGTCTCTGCGACTCTAGCTTCAGTCCTGCAGCCTCCCTGTGTGCGTGTGGACTGCATACCTCTTGGTGAGTACTCTCCCCTGCCCCGCAGTGCAGTCACTCTGCGGCTGCCTCGCACCCTGGGCAACGCCCGCCGCTGCCTTTGCAGCCTCCCTGCATACCTAATCTATACTGTGTCTCTGCCAGCATCCATTTTTTTTAGTGTTTTCCCTCTGGTCTGGGGCGTTGGAGGATGCCTACGCATGGAAATGATTTAAAAATCACGCAAAAAGTGGGTAGAAACGACAAACAAAAAAACAAAAAACGGTAATGAAATTTTTCAAAAAATTCCCGACAAACGGAAACGAACTGAAACAGACCTCTCAACGACAAACGGAAAACCAAAACACAATTTTTCTGTTTCGTGCCCATCTCTAGTTCAAAGAATTCTTCAGCCAGTACATGTACTTTCATTACACTTATATTTGCTTCATTGGGCCCTACAATTTTAAACTCATTCAAAGTAATAAGATATTCCTTGACTATTTGCTTAACAATCTCAATTGCAGTTCTATCCCCTCCACTTGCACTTCACACTTGCATGGAAGTTCATAGATGGTCTTTTGTAGGAACTCTGAGTTGAAGCAGGAACTGAACACTCCTGCTTTTCTTAGTCATTAGTTATCAGTTTTCAATCCTGAGTAGTTGAGCTACTATTTCTTAACTTTGTCTTTTGCCTGAACAATGCTTTTTTGTTGCTTTTGGTAACCTTTGCTAACCTCGGTTTCTTCTAACATTTTGCCTTCCTAACATTGTCCTTGTCATTTTTTGCTACTTCTCTGAACTGTTCATTTTGTGTCCTGGCCTTCCTTCTACTTCCTACATATGTCCTTTTTTGTTTTCAGGTTCTCTGGCATATTTCTGTGAAGCCACACTGGACTTGTTTTTGTTTTACATGTGCATTTTGTTTTGTTTTGCTTTTTTCTTGAGAGAACTGCTTGTAGTTGGGCCTTTAGAATTTTCTTTTTAAGAAACTATTGGAATATTTTTCTTGTTAGGACCACTTGCCATGGAACCTTACTTATCAGTGCCCTGAGTTTATTATTTCCCTAAAATTCAGCAGCATACATGTGCAGTTACAGTCTGGTTTTATTTCCTTTGAAATCAAAAGCTTTCCCCCAGTTTCCTTCACTGGCCCTTCTTTCACCAAGTTATTTCTATTGGTAAGAATGAAGTCAATGATATCTGTTAATCTGTTTTCTCCACTTTTTGTAGGAGAAAATGATTAGCAACACAACCCAGGAATTGCCTGGAAGAGCTGTTTGCCAGAATTTGCCTCCTAAAAGGTATCAGAGTAACTGAAGTCTTTCATTACTACTGCACTGTGTCTCTTGAAATTCTTGCAATTTGCTTCTTTCTTGAGTGGGTGATAGGCTGTAGACTCCAACTACCACATTCCTTTTACTTTTTGCATCAATCATATTCATCCAGATAGTTTCAATGGGACAACCAATGTGTATTTTTGAGCAGGAAATATGTATTTTTTAGCATTTAGTATACCACTACTTCCATTTCTGGTTTTTTCTATTCTTTTTGCTTCTGAAGTGAACCAAAGTCTTATATACCAGTCATGGGAATAAAGAAGCAAATTTTAGAAATAGTGCCTGGAAAATTTTCATTCCATCCCTGGATCGTACCCTGTGCCATTGTCATTATATTGACATACCATGAAGACCATTTTAGAATGTCTAAACAGGCCCTAGAAACATTCTTCTCCAGCAGTACATCCCCATGTCTCTTTCTGGAGAAGGGACCTAGTGATGGCAATGTATTCCACTATTGAGGTAGGCCTGTAGAACTATAAAGGACCATTGGATAACAGGAAAAGAAGCAGAGCAAAAGGGAACAGGGAGATTAAGTACTGGAGAAGCACGTATCTGGAAAATAAAAGCAAATCTGCTTGATTTATATTGATTTCTAGAGATGGGCACGACTTGAAAAAAAATTTTTTTCGAGTTGTCGTTAGTCGGGCCGGTCCCGTTTCGGCTCGTTTCCAGTTTTCACGAAAATTCGCAAAAAATAGTCGGTTCGTTTTTTTTTTTTTTTTTTCGTTGTCGTTAGTACTGGTTTTGGGGGGGAGCGGGCTCCTGGAGGCACCTCTGTGGGGTGGGTGCCTCCTCTAGCCCGCTATAAAGGGAAAGTGGGCTCCTGGAGGCACCCGTGGGTGCCTCCTATCCTCACCCACTAGGAAGGGGAAGCAGGCTCCAAGAGACCCCTCTACATGGGGGTCTCCCCTCCTCACCTGCTGCTGCTGCAAAATGCTATGCAATAGCCATATGGATATTGCATAACAGAATGTGCAGACAGTGAGACCAGTGTGAGAGAGATAGCGTCATGCCTTCCCTGCACAAGGCTCTCGCACCACCATGTCTCACACAGAAGGGAATTGTACTTGCTGCGTGTAGTGCAATGCAAGCAAGTAGATCTGGCTTTAAGGTGGCTTAGTGCAAGGGCTAGGGTTAGGCTAGTGACGGGTAAGGTTACGGTGGGCTAGTGGGTTGCACCTCTGGGTGCCTCTCTGACCCACTAAGAAGACAGTCTGTGACGTATGGGTAAGGAGTCAAGGATTAGGGTAAGGGTTAGGGGGCTAGGGCAGGTTTTAGGGGGCTTTTTGGCACATCCCAGAAGTCTCCATGGCCAAGTGGCCATGCATTTGGTGGGATGGCTCCAAAAATTTGCATGGTCGTCCACTCCCACATGGCTGGCCACTCGGCCAGCCCATCATTGCGCAGGTGTAAAAAAAATAAAATAAAATAAAATCAATGGAGGACAGAGGAGGAGAGGAGAGACATTTTGTTGCAAGAAAAAACCCACTGCTACTGTGAAAAATCTGGCAGTTTATAAATTTTCCCGTGTTTCTGTTGTGCTTGTGTGTTTTTGGACCACGATTTCAAAAACAATATTGCGTTCGCCGCCCCATTTTGGATCCCCCGCCCGCACCGCATGGCATGGCGAAATGGCGACTCGAGTCCGGCTGCCCAGGGCGGGGGGGAGGCGGGACTCCCCCTCCAGAAACCACCCCTCCGGTAGGTGCCCTGCGCCCTTAGTCAAGCAGGCATTTTTCCGCCTGCTTTTTTGGCCTGGGAATGGGTGGGGGAAGAGTTTAAAAGTTTTTTCCTGTGCCGTCCGTGCCGCTTGCTTGCGCTTTAATTGCGGCGGCCAGCGGCGAGACTGGTCTTTTTGCTGGCTGCGAGCCTGCGGCAAGTCCCACCAGAGCAGCCCAGGACGGGGGATGGGGGGAGGCCGGGGACCTCCAGAAACAACCCCTCTGGTAGGTGCCCTGAGGCACGGCAGGCATTTTTCCACCTGCTTTTTGGCCGGGAACCGGGTTTTTTTAACTTTTAAAAAACTTTTTTTCTGTGCCGCGTGGCATCGCGCGATGCAAGGAACGAGCACGACAAATCAGACCAAAATTGTTCATTCGTCGGTTCGAGCTCGAAGTCTGGCGGAGTAATTCCCGTTACCGTTTCCGTAGAGTAACGGAACCGAGTAACGGAAACGGAAACGGGAATACCGCTAAGTCGTGCCCATCTCTATTGATTTCCTTTGGGATCTGTTCTTTTCATTCTGCCAATAAAACTTATAACTTTTTCCTATTTTCTTACCCACCCACCCCGGTTTTGGAGGGTGTGTGGTGCCTTTATACATATAGACAAATGGTGCAAGAAATAGCACAAGCTGGTTTCTATACTCAATAAATATAAAGAAGCAAGCAGACCTTAATTGTTGCTTGGCAACTACTGGAAGTGTAACACAATTTGGGAATAGCTGCTGTGCTAGGGAGTTGTAGGAAATTGGCAAACATCTCTTTCTGCATTACTTATAATCTCAAAGAACAACCAACTCGAATCCGTGGCAACAGAACAAGCACGGAGTTTGCTGCCCACATTTTCTGAAATGCTCTTGCTTAGCTTTGCAAGTCACAACTGGAGAGGGCCCATTGAATCAAAAGACTTTAGGGAGGAGTTGACTCACCAATTCCCCACTGATCAAATGGGTCTACTCTAACTGTGACTCACAACACTAAGAAATTGGATTTTAGATTGTAAATAAATAAATGGCAGGTATGCCCCTTTTGAAAAGAAGGGCCTGTTGCGCACCAGCTCGTCCAGTGCTGGGACACCTCCCCCTGGTAAAACAGTGTGAGATGGGCTATCGCTCAAGCATCATGAGGCACGTGAGTGGGCAGGGCGAGGTCATTACTTAACAGGGCCCCGCCACCCCACGTGGCCTCTTTGTCCTTCTTGGCCGCCAGCAACCCACCCACCCACCAACTTCAGAAAGCTAGTGTCTCAAAATGTGGTTTCTGTAAGGAGGCAGAGAGTAATTTTTGCCTTGCCTTGATTTTTCGCCTATCCCACATTGGTATGGGTGGCGTGGAATTGGCCATGGTGGCAAGTAGAGCGGGGCATGGTGAGTTCCAAAATGGTTAAAAAGTTATGCCCCTCCAACCCTAAGGCTCTGCAGATCCCATGATCACAGAGCTGAGGGGTGAGGAGGCCTTCCTAACCCTATTGAGACCAGGGCCTGCCACGTGATGGTGCCTTGCCACTTGGGCGAGTGAATGGTATGCTGGCCAGCCAAGGGGGTGCCATACGGGGACAGCACCCCCATGGCCAAGGATCTCACCCACCTTGACTATGCCATTGGACAAGGTCTCATGGAGACCTCAGGGCCAAGGGCCCCCTCCTCTACGGCAGCCCCATCTTAACAGTAAATATGGTATGCATTGTACTCAATAAAGTGTGGCCTAAGTAACAAGCCAATAAGTCATCTTGCCTATTTATTTTCCACTGGGAGGGTAAAGGAAGAACCAAACTGTCATATGATTCTTAGTGTCTTTTAAGACAAGTCTTCAGTTTAAATTTTGAAAAACATCATGAAGATGGTTTCATTTCTCAGACCTTTGGAAATCAACACTGTGATATGCGGAAAAATAAGTATATATATATTTTCTGACAGGTTTTATTGTCTCTTTAGCAGTACTGTATTTTGTTGTTGTTACATGCTGTTAAGTCGGAAGCAATTTATAGTAAATCTAATAGGGTTTTCAAGGTAAGTGAAATATTTACGGAGATATTTTGCTTGTTCCCCTTCCCCAATAACTTTGCATAGGGATTCTAACCTTGTTCTACTCCATCACTCTCTCCATTACACCACATTGGAAACTCTAGCAGTCTATATATATATAAAACACATTTTGGTGTATGAGCAAGCACTAATATGTGTAAAAAAGGGTTTCTAAGAAAGAGGTAGGACTGAAAAGCACAATGAACAATTTGCACAGTCGTCAGTTCATAAAAGCTAGAGTGGATGTACTGTTGAAGTAGCATTTCTCTGTCAAAGTGTTTGTTTATAAGGACTGCCATATTGTGTGCAATATTAAATGTAATTACTAACCAATATATGGTTATTTTTTATTTAACAAGCCAGATGTTATAAGGAAACATATTCTTGAATAACCTGCTGAAACTGGCTTGCTGTTCCAGCATGTTGGATTTGCAGTAAATTAATTTCAAACATGTTTATACTTGAGTCCTATGGATTTTCTGTTGTGTGTGATGGCCCAAATATTCAAATTGCTCTTAAAAGAAATGAAATGTGTGACAAGTATTGGCAAGTCTCGATTTCCCAACTGTTTATTTAAATTGTCATGTGACAAAAATAAGCTGAGACTATAGTGTGAGGCAGTTCAAAAACTCATTGGGGGAAGCTTTTTAACAAATTGACGCATAGGAAAGGGCTGCATTTCCCAATTAGTCACAGTTCCAGAGAGAAGAATCAAACACTTCCTGCTTGCAAGCTTCCTGCTTGCACATTGAGGTGTCATTCCAGATTACCTGGATGGTTTCTTTCTTGTTTTGAATAAAAAAAGGACCATAGAGACATGCATTATTTGCTTCCTACTATTTGTGGGTATGAAGAAGGACACTAGGTGAGAGAAGTAGCAACTGCCCTGTCTTAATGCCCCCAGAACACAGAGAGAACTCCTAGTTCCCTGAGCCCCTTGCCCTCTGAAGATGCCAGCCACAGAGTCTTGTGAAATGTCAGGAAGAAAAACTTCCAGAACATGGCCAAACAGCCTGAAAAACCCACAACAGCTATCAGATCCTGGCTATGAATGCTTTCGGGAATACATTAATTAACTAATACAGTCCCGCCACACCACTTTAGGCAGCAATATTCACATATTAGCTTCACCATTTTATTAAGTTCAAATAAAGCCCTTCAAAATATATTGGTACAGAAGTAATACAATCTCAGCTTGCTTTTCTCCTCTCCCAACAACCATGGTACAAATCATCTGTTCATCTTCTGGGAACCTCTATCTCTGGGTAATTTTACATGAAGAATTTGAGCGTACTGAATATGCATTTATACTTCTGTTTTAAAAGGTACGAAACTCCCAGACTCTTTTTGTGTGTGTGAATGTGGGGTTTTAGGTTTCTGTATCCATGATTCAAAACATTGCCTAATATTGCTTCAAAAGATCATGCTTGCATAGCCAGCATGAAAAAGGATTCCAAACTTTACAGAGCAAAGGTCAGTGCTCCCTACCATTCACACTTGCTGAAAAACAGACCTGACAGTGTTGGGTCAGGGAAAACACAGGTATCGGGTCATAGAGTTAGTCTCTGGACAAACACCAGATCTAAGTTCCCAATAAAGATCTGATGAGAAAGAGTTCAACTAAATGGTTCGTTTATTGACCAAAAAAGGGAACTAACAGACCCTGCCCTTGAGAGGTGAAAAACAGAGATCTGCCCCTAAGAACAGGGTCAGGGGTGCTTTATAGAAAACAGAAGAATACAAAATGAACCAAAATGATGAATGGGATGGACTCTAGGTAAAACAGAATTAGTCAATGATATGAACTTCTAAAAATACAAACTGACAAATGGCGTGATTCCAAGTAAACAGAAGATAACCAATAATGTGAACTCTCAGGTAAACAAAGAAATGCAGAGTGGATCAAGGCTCTAAAGGTAGACTGTGTTCAGATGCAAATGAAGTTAAGAATTTCTTTATTGTCTCATTGTTGCAGTCTTATCTGCTTTCCTGTGACAGGAGGAAGGGCAAATAAGGAAATTAATTAGTGTGAGGCAGAAGAGAATTGAAAGAGAACGAATCAGGGGGAGAAAAAGGAACATTCCTTTAGCCAGGTGCAGCCATTGTTGCCTCTTCTCCAAGGGCTGGGTCTCCCTTCCTCCCTCCCTTCCCCTGCTGGATTGTGGGTGATTTTTTGGAATGTTCTGTCTCAGGCAGCCTCCAAAGCAGAAGGAGGAGAGAGGAAGGGAGGTGTCCCTTGCACCAGCCAGGAATGTTTTCAAAGGGCAGTGCAGACCTATATTTATATTTTTCTTTATATTTAATTTATTTTCAACATTCTTTCTTATTTTTTCAAACCATTTCTAATCATGGGGCAGCTAGCCAAGTGTATATAGGGCTACCAATTGCACTTTATTATTGTCACCTTAAAAACACTGAGCAAAATCCAGCTGTTAGTTCCAAGCAGAGCAGATTCCACAGCCAGGTACCTAAACCATGGTGTGGGACATGGACTTCTAGCCAACTTCTTTGTTGAGTCTTGGCATTTTGAGTGTACAGTATATAGTCTCTGGCACCCCAGAATGAATCATCTGCATTTCCATCATTATGGGGAATTTTGCTTTGATATAAGAATGTTTTGATTTACAAGCATGTTTCTGGAATGAATTATGCATGTAAACCAAGGTAATACTGTATGTATATTAAAACTAAATCTACTACCAAGTCCAGGAAGGGAAATCAGTTTTTCTTTTGCTAATTTTATTTTCACATTTGATAAAAAGCACTTTCTACATTTTCCAAGGAAATGATCTATCCCAAATACACCATCTACAGCAGGCAGTGCTTGGAATGAAGCTTTTCTACCTACGAAACATTCTCATACAGTCACCCCCTGCCATTTTGTGGTTCAGGTACTGCAGTCCCACTATATCGTGGGATCGCAGTACCTGGGGAGGGGGGAGGGGAGCAATCCCATCGCTCCCTGCAGCCCCCCGGCCCCTCTGGGAGGCCTCGGAGCTGGACTATATTTGCATGTCAGATACTTGACTCTTTTCTTCACTTTGGCAGATTGAGGATTAAGTTTTTATTGGCCTCTTCATAAGCTAAAAGTTGTACAGGTAAAGATACACACACATATACGAACACTTATAATACTAATAATAATTTATTTATTGTCATTTTGTGTATATGCACAGTATACACATACAATGAAATTCAGACACCCAGAGACCAGTTTCAAAACACACACACACACACACACACACACACACACACACACACACACACACACACACACACACACATTTCCAAACACTCTCACACACATTAAAAAAACCCTTCAACACACACACACATAAAAAACCCTGAACACTCCCCCACCCACCAACCCCCCCCTAAAAACACAAGCATCTACACAACAGGCTAGGTAATCCTGTCCAAGTGCTCACTGCTGGTGGTCCTTGAGTTCATTATTAAGTGCAATTATAGCTCTGGGATAAAAACTGTTCAGAAGACGTGTGGTCCGAGTTTTAATTGTTCTGTAACTTCTGCCAGAAGGCAACAATTCGAAGAAATTGTGAGCAGGATGAGTAGAGTCCCTCAGAATGTTGTGTGACTTCCTCAAACAGCGAGATGTGAAGATGTCATCCTGGGTTGGTAGCTCGAGCCCGGTAACATTCTGGGCAATTTTAATTATTCTCTGTAGAGCTTTTTTGTCCACTACAGAGCTGCTCCCATACCATGATAGCATGCCATAAGTTAGGACACTCTCAGTGGTGCTGTGATAATAAGACAGAAGTAGATGCTGAGATAAATTCATCTTCCTGAGCATTCTCTTGTGGACATATATTGTATCTTTCTTTTCTCTTTCATATAGCATAACTCCAAGCAGTAAAATTTAAACTATATAAATGGTATGAGTAGTCTCATGTCAGATATTAATGGCATTCTTTAGATTTCAACCTGTCATCTGCTTAATGCCTTCTGTGCATCTAAGCATTTTTTTAATTTTTTTTATTTTATTTGCTCAGGGACAGAGGCTGTGGAAGCAGCAGTTTTAGTCAAGGATTATTCCTTTTCTGAAATGTTAGAGTGGCTGTCTCTCCTTTCCTCCATACTTCAGAATACCAGAGGATCAGTGTCCTGGTATTTAAAGAAATGAGGACAATCTGTTTCAATAATATGCACCAGGAAATTAGTTTAGGGACCTAAATCAAGAGTGGAATCTGTGATAGAGAGACCAAAGCTGATTACATGTGGTCCTGTTTGGAAATGTCACTGGAAATTAGCAGATTCATGGCTGGGTGTTAGGAATGGAGAGGTAAGGCTTATCATAGGGAAAAGTGCAAACAAATTAAAAGCAAATCCCTTCCATTTCAGCAGCAGAAGCAGTATTTATAATCCTTTGAGATTTATGTCTTTATTTTAAATTTCATCCTTCATGATGAACTGAACCCCATATACTTCCTTGGCCTCCAGGAACATTCCCACTGCAATTCACTACTTCATCATAACAAAACTTATTTCAAGGTACATTAGGCCTCTCCAGCCAGGATAAGCTGAAATGTAATATGATATGTTTGTATCAGAGGGTGTATTTCTTTCACTTGGTGCCAATGAAGTCAGATTAAGATGGCTGACATCAATGCTTGAAACTTTTGATGTTTCCCCAGCAACAACAACAACATTCAGGGGAATATGGTGATAAATCGGAAAACACCTTTGTGCAGAAGTGGCAGAAGTCTGAAGACGTTTTTTATACAGAGGAAGCAGGGAATGAGAAATGCTCTGTGCTTGTGTCTCTTCTTAAAACATCTTTCTAAAAGTCCCATGTGCTGGCCCTTCAGCATCATAAGAAACTTAAGACATCACAATTTGCTTTATCTGTTGTATGTCCAGTTGCACACACAAGTATGCAACAGAAAATGCTCAGTGAGATTTCTTACATTATTGCCACTCATTTTTGAACATTATGCTTTTTGCCTAACTGTGAAACAAGATTTCAACCTAAAGCCTCTTGCTAAAAAAAAAGTAGTGTTTTAAATTTTGTAAGCTATTTTAAGAGTTTTTAATATCTTGTATAGTGTTTTATGTGTTTTATGTGTTTTGCATGGTTCCTTGTTTAGAGTATGTAGTGGAACAGCACTCTAATTTCGTTATGCATATCTTGCATATGCATAATGACAAAAAACTCTATTCTCTATTCTCTGTTCTCTATTTTCTATTTTCTATTCTCTATTCTCTATTCTCTAAGGGCCCGATCGCACTGGGAATTTGTTTTGATTTCTGCTGTTCAGTATTTTAAATCAGTTTCAGGTAATGTGCTTTATGTGTCAATGTGATTGTCCACTTTGAAAATCGCAGTCCCACTTAAATTACTGGCTAGAGATGGGCACGACTCAAAAAAATAATTTTCCGTTTTTCGTTTAGGGGGTCCGTTTTGGTTCGTTTTCATTTTTGGGGGGTTTTTTGCACATTTTTTGTTTTCGTTTTCATTACAAAATGAAACGAAAAAACAAAAACAAAAATGAAAAATTTTCGTTTCGTTATCATTCTTTTCAATGCAATATGTCTGCCGTAACGAAAACGAAAAACACGGCAAAATTTTTCGTTTCGTTTCCGTTGTCGTTTTGCTTCTGAAAAATTTTTCGTTTTTGTTTTCGTTGTGAAACGAAAAAAAACGAAAAAAAAAAACAAAAACTTCACTGAGTCGTGCCCATCTCTATTACTGGCCCCTGAACTGCACTGTGACTATCATCCTACAGATGATCCTATATCTGATTGGATGCCATTCCCAAAAGCTGATTGCAAGGGGCTGGTACAGGGAGGCTGGATTTGAAAAATGTGGCCTCTACTCATGGAGTCCTGTACTTTGCCATGCCTCACAGCTTATCGGTGGGCTCCTTTTTCCATCTGTGCTGAGGCAATGACACTCTTGAAAAAAGGCAACTAATGCCCGTGCACGTGCCAGCCACCCTCCAGTTCTTTGTGCTGTATCTGACGGCAGACCCTTCACAATTAGAGATGAGCATGAATCGAAAAAATGATGTTTCATTTTTTTTCATTGTGGGTCCCGTTTCGGTTCGTTTTCATTTTTCATGAATTTTTTGAAAAAAATTTGTTTCATTTTTTTCGTTGTTCATTTTTACCCACTTTTTGCACAATTTAACGCATTTGCGCATGCAGGTGTCCCCCAACACCCCAGACCAGAGGGAAAACACTAAAAAATTGATGCTGGCAGAGCCACAGTATAGACTAGGTATGCAAGGAGGCTGCAAAGGCAGTGGTGGGCATTGCCCAGGGCGTAAGGCAGCCGCAGAGTGACTGCACTGTGGGGCAGGTGAGGGTACTCACTGAGAGGTACATACGCATACAGGGAGATTGCAAGAGAAATCTCTTCTTTCTCTCCCCTAAGAGCCAGGCTGCAGCCAGCAGGAACACAGAGACACCGACCTGCCTGGCTGGCCTAAAGTAACGAGTCACAGACACAGCAATCCCACCCTAACTCCCACCACAGACTGCAAGGAGGACCAGGGCTGCCAGAGCTTTTTATGCCCTCTGTGGCTGCCACACCTACCCAGTCTGCAACCTGGGCATGCTATTGGTTGAAATTGTCCAAGAATGTACATAATCCCATCACATGGCTTGCATCCATTTTGTGGCTGGAAACCATTTTGGACCCCAACCCCCTGGTAGGTAATAATTTCAAATAATTATTGCTGTGTTTTTACCCATGTCCAGGGCATTTTAATACCCAAGAAATCAATATTAGGCATCTGGGAGCCATTTTGGGTCGATGTCCCCTAACTCCCCTGAAAGGAAAAAAATACAGTGATCTGAGAAAAGACATAAATGCACATTTTAAGGACCCCAACCCCCCTGGTAGGTATTATCAGGCAGAATAAATAATTATCACTGGGTTTTTGTGGATATTCAGGACATTTTTTAACATTTAAAAACAGCTCATTTCATTGTGCGTCGCCATTAACAAAAACAAAATGTAATGAACCAAATTTTCTTGGTTCTGTTTGGTTCGTTCCAATTTTATCACAATTTTCGTTACTCATTTTGTTATGTAATGATATGAATAACGAATAATGGAACGAGACTTTTTTTTCCGTTTCATGCCCATCTCTATTCACAATTCCTCTTCGTGATTCCTCAGAAAAATTCCATGACTTGTCCTGCACAGCCAGCTGATGGGTCAGCCACTGCCTCACTCCTCCTTGGACAATATTTACTGCAATATGGGTGGACACACATACGGAAATAATTCATATTACTCAAATTCACAGCTGTGCTTAAGTATGTAAGTAAGTAAGTAATCTCACTCAAAAACTCATTTTGCAGCCAAAAAGTCAGTCTTCCTCATACTTCACACAGCTATATTTTTAAAAATAGATTTTATTCAAGCTGAACCTTGGTCAACAGCAGTTCTTGTCACTGTGACCAGGCCTTAACGAAAGTGTCTCTCAAATATGACTTGCTAATCATTAAGGCTCTGTTTAAGGTGTCACACAACACTATTTTCATTGCAGCATATCAACTTCCTTCATTTTCCCCTTGGATAGTTTCATAAAAGAAACTGTTTGTGTTTCATATTACCTTGCAGTAACCAAATTACTGTTAATGTTGTAAGTAGTTTACAACAGTAATGTATCACATATTAGCCCCAAACCACTTGCTTAGCATAGTAGATTGCATTGGAGCAGGTCCATTAAATCAGTGGAGATTTGCTGAGTCAACTACTCCATAGATTTCATTGATTCAAATGACCCTAACTAACTGAAGTGTACTTGAACATAGCAAGTCGCTGTTAGAACAAATTCATTTCGTCCACAGTTTACTATACAGTACGCCTGTATTTCACATCTTCAGAAGCAAAAAAAAAAAAAAAAAAAGCTTGAAAACCCACCTTAATATAGTCTTCTTATTAATGAGGGCTTTCAGTCCTTCAACTAGCATTTTATCTTCAATGAAGTTCTTTGTGAAACTGAGATGTTTGTTCTGTCACTGAAATTTGAAATTGGTGACTGGAAGATAAAAACTGTCTACATTTTACAGAAGCCAGTTTTTTTTTGGGGGGGGGGGAGGGGGGAATCAGTAAGTCAAAACTAGAACAAGCACAGTTTAAAAGTATATGGGTGCAGGATAAAATGATTTTAATGTTGTTAATTTTTCTTAAAATGTAAGCACTAGACATGGGCACGACTTGGTGAAATTCTCATTTCCGTTTCCGTTCCTCGTTTCCGTTCCGCGACGGAAACGGTAACGACAATTAAGCCATCAGAACTCGAACTCGAACCGATAAAAGAAAAATTGGGTCTGATTTGTCGTTGTCATTCATGGCATCGCGGCGATCGCGCGATGCCAAGCGGCACAGAAAACAAGTTTTTAAAAAACCCCGATTCCCGGCCAAAAAAGCAGGCGAAAATATGCCTGCCTGAGTGAGGGCACCTACCAGAGGGGTGGTTTCTGGGGGGGGCCTCCCCCCTCTCCTGTCCTGGGCTGCTCTGGTGGGGGGCATCCTCGTCGTCTCGCCATGCCATGCAGTGCGGGGGATCCAAAATGGCGACCACTTTTTTTTTTTTTGAAATCGTGGTCCAAAAACCCACCAAAGCACCACACAGAAACATGAGAAAATTAGGTATTTTAACTGCCTGAATTTTTACAGCAGCAGCAGTGGGTTTTTCTTGCAATAAACATCTGTCTCCAATCCCATTGATTTTATTTTATTTTTATTTTTATTTTTTTACACCTGCACAATGATGGGTTGGCCATGGGATGGGACCATGCAAATTTTTGGAGCCATTCCACCAATCGCATGGCCACTTGGTCAGGTTTTGACAGACTTCTGGGATGTGCCAGTTGGGCATAAAAAGCCCACTATAACCCTAACCCTAACCCTAACCCTAACCCTAACCCTAACCCATACGCCAGTACACTGTCCTTCTTAGTGGGTCAGAGGCACCCAGAGGTGCAGCCCACTAACTCACCCTAACCTTACCCGTAATAACCCTAAGCCTAGCCCTTGCCCTAACCCCAACCCTAAGCCAGATCTGTACTCGCATTGCACTACACGCAAGTACACTGTCCTTCTTAGTGAGTCAGAGGGCGCCCAGCAGAGGCATTCTTCTCTCACCTCGCTCACAGTCCAAAGTTCCAAAAAACTCCAAACCTGTACGCCAGTATGCTGTCCTTCTTAGTGAGCTAGAGGCACCCAAAAGAGAGGTGCCTCTCCCAGTGCCACTTGGTACGCAATGGCTACACGGTCATGTACCCTTCCTTTTCCCTTTGTAGCGGGCCAGTGGAGGCATCCACCCCAGAGATGTGCCTCCAGGAGCCTGCTAAAGGCCTTCCCTTAGTAGCAGGCCAGAGGAGGCACCCACCCCAGAGAGGTGACTCCAGGAGCCCACTACCCTACCCCCCTAAACCAGTACTAACGACAGATGACAAACGAAACGACAAATTTTTGAAAATTTTTGTGACAAACGGAAACGAGCCGAAACGGGCTGGCTCCGACACATGACAACTTGAAACGTCATTTTTCCTGGTCGTGCCCATCTCTAGTAAGCACATTGTACTTGATGAAAAGAGTACATCAGATATGCAATGTTAGGCACAGAGACAAGAAAAAAACAGCAGGAAGTAGGCCAATAAAGGATGTAAATGCACCATCATTGCCCAGATGCTCTAGTGAAAGAAGTCTAGAAATGGATAATATGGGCGCTTGGATGATGCATGGTTTGGCATCAGGGATACAGGAACATTAGGTGCTCAGCTCAGACCGACCCTTGATCCATCCAGCTCAGTGTTGCCACTGACTAGCAGTGGCTCTTTAGGTTGCAGGTGGCAGCCTTGACTGGAAATGTCAGGAACTGAAGGTAAGACCTGCTCCATAAAGAATATGTACAATACTGCAAAGTTTTGACCTTTTCACTTAAAGAACACTGATACTGAGAGAGAGGCCATAAATCAATAAGTCATATAATAACACAGCTACTCCTATGGCAGTTCCACATGTGATATGTATTCAGCTACAGTATTCAGCATAGAGGAAAGTAGGGATGTGAAAAGCTCTCAAGCCACACTCCTGATGATTTTTCATATCCCTTCTCTTTATAATCAATGTAAGAGCAGTTGTGTACCTGTTCCCTCCTTATGGATATTTCTTCATGAATAGACATGGGCACGACTCGGCGAAATCCTCGTTTCCGTTTCCGTTTCTCGTTTCCGTTACGTAACGAAATGAAGAACGATATTACTCTGCCAGAACTCGAACTCGAACCGACTAAAGAAAAATTGGGTCTGATTTGTCGTGGTCGTTCCTGGCGGCATCGCAGCGATCGCGCGATGCCAAGCGGCACAGGAAAAAAGTTTTAAAAATTAAAAAAAAAACCGATTCCCAGCCAAAAAAGCAGGCGAAAATATGCCTGCCTGAGGGCACCCACCAGAGGGGTGGTTTCTGGGGGGGTCCCCGGCCTCCCCCCTCCTCTCCTGGGCTGCGCATCCTCGTCGTCTCGCCAACTCGCCAAGCGGCGCGGCACAGAAAAAAAGTTATAAAAAAAACCCAATTCCAGGCCAAAAAAGCAGGCGAAAATATGCCTGCCTGAGTGAGGGCACCTACCAGAGGGGTGGTTTCTGGGGGGGGGGTCCCCAGCCTCCCCCCCTTCTGTTCTGGGCTGCTCTGGTGGGGGGCATCCTCGTCGTCTCGCCAACTTGCTCGCCATGCCATGCGGTGCGGGCAGGGGATCCAAAATGGGGCGACCACAATATTTATTTTGAAATCGTGGTCCAAAAACACACCAAAGCACCACAGAAACATGCGAAAATAGCTATTTTAAAACTGTCTGAATTTTTACAGTAGCAGCAGTGGGTTTTTCTTGCAACAAAACGTCTCCATTGATTTACGTCTGTGAAGATTCTCAGTCATCCAGGTTCGTTTAACTGGGAGTTGAGTCATGGCTACTGGACTTCTTTTTTTGAGAGAGATAGAAACGTTTCACTGTTCATCCAAACAGTTTCATCGGTCTGAATACAGCTAGTGCAAGAGACCTTCTTATAGTCAGCTTGATCTCTTGTCCCCTGGTCTGATTGGCTCATAAGATGAACAAAGCCTGAATAGGCTCGTTAGGGAGACAGAAGCATGGCTGTGCCATGGGTTCCCCAGTGTCACCAATTGTAGCAAACCTATACATGGAAGAAGTGGAGAAGAAGGCACTCAACACCTTCCCAGGGACAACACCATCCCACTGGTTCAGATATGTAGATGATACCTGGGTTAAAATAAAGACGCAGGAAGTACAGGCCTTTACAGACCACATCAACGCAGTGGATCCTAATATTAAGTTCACTAGGGAAGACACCCAAGACAACAGGCTGGCTTTCCTAGATTGTGCAGTCATCATCAGACCTGACTGTGTCCTAGGAGTAGAAGTTTACAGGAAACCCACCCACACAGATCAATACTTACTGTTTTACTCCCACCATCCATTACAACACAAACTAGGAGTCATCAGGACCCTAAGCCACAGAGCAGAGAGCATCCCCACCTCCTCAGAAGCCAAGAAGAAGGAAGACAGGCACCTGAAGACAGCACTTAAGGCCTGTGGATATCCAAGGTGGGCCTTCAACAAAGCAGTGGGCCATCCCAGAAGAACAAGGGATCAGTCTGAGACCCAGACCCGACGGAAGAAGAACCTGGTCATTCCCTACATGGCGGGAGTGTCGGAGAAGCTTAAAAGGATTTTTGGCAAACACCACATCCCTGTTTATTTCAAACCCATGAACACACTAAGGCAGAGACTTGTCCACTCAAAGGATCCGATACCAAACCATAAAAGGAGCAATATAGTATATGCAGTCCAATGCAGTGAAGAGTGTTCAGACCTCTACATTGGAGAAACTAAACAGCCATTAAACAGAAGAATGGCCCAACATAGGAGAGGTAACAGCTCAGGACCAGAATCAGCAGTACACCTCCATTTGAAGGAAAAAGGCCACTCTTTCAAAGATGAGGATGTACACATATTAGACAAAGAAGAGAGGTGGTTTGAGAGAGGAGTAAGGGAAGCCATTCATGTTAGCATTGAAAATCCCTCCCTCAACAGAGGTGGTGGGCTCCGGCATAGTCTATCTGCTACTTATCAGGCTGTACTTTCCAAAGTACCCAGGCAAATCAAGGAGCCTTCACCACCAGGTCACAGCTAACGACCCATTCTTGATGGGTTTCAGCACCTTAGGCCATTGTTGACCTTAAGGCCATGGACACTAATGTCTCCCTAACGAGCCTATTCAGGCTTTGTTCATCTTATGAGCCAATCAGACCAGGGGACAAGAGGTCAAGCTGACTATAAGAAGGTCTCTTGCACTAGCTGTATTCAGACCGATGAAGCTGTTTGGATGAACAGCGAAACGTTTCTATCTCTCTCTCAAAAAAAGAAGTCCAGTAGCCATGACTCAACTCCCAGTCTCCATTGATTTTATTTTATTTTATTTTATTTTTATTTTTTTACACCTGCGCAATGATGGGCTGGCCATGGGAGTGGACCATGCAAATTTTTGGAGCCATTCCACCAATTGCATGGCCACTTGGCCAGGTTTTGACCGAGACTTCTGGGATGTGCCAGTCGGGCATAAAAAAGCCCACTAACCCTAGCCCGAACCCGAACCCGAACCCAAACCTGAACCCATACGCCAGTACACTGTCCTTCTTAGTGGGTCAGAGAGGCACCCAGAGGTGCACCCCACTAACTCACCCTAACCTTACCCGTAGCCCTAAGCCTAGCCCTTGCGCTAACCCTAACCCTAACCCATATCTGTGTACTCGCATTGCACTACAGCAAGTACACTTCCCTTCTTAGTGAGCCAGAGGGCGCCCATAGGGGTCCTCTCTCACTTTGTTCCTCCTCCCCATCCCCAGCCCAAGTGCACCGTATGCCAGGCAGTGAGTCACAGAGGCACCCAAAAGAGTGGTGCCTCTGCCTGCCACTGCAACTTGGTATACATATCCAATTGGCTATGCATACCCTTTTGTAGCAGGCCAGAGGAGGCACCCATCCCAGAGAGGTGCCTCCAGGAGCCCGCTTTCCCTTCATAGAGGGCCAGAGGAGGCACCCACCCCAGAGAGGTGCCTCCAGGAGCCCGCTACCCCCCAAACCAGGACTAACGACAGACAAAAAACGACAAATGAAACGACAAATTTTTGAAAACTTTCACGACAAAAGGAAACGAGCTGAAACGGGCCGGCTCCAACACACGACAACTCAAAACGTAATTTTTCCTGGTCGTGCCCATCTCTATTCATGATTCTAAACTTAAAATCAGTTGTGTGACTGATAATGTGAAAGTTGTATAGTTCTCTTTTTGCCTATAGTTTTTCTCCAATTGAATTTAGGTCCCCGTCTCTAGTTTCTACCATTTCTCTGAATCTCACTAGCATCCGTGTCCCATCTTGTATTCATATCTGATTTAGAAGTTCTATTTGTTTTTCCCATACAGAAATTCACATCCATTTCCCACACTCATTTACTCTCTTGCATGTGCATTTGTTTTGTTTGTAATTTTCCCAGTACATCTACTTTATGGACTTGTTTTCCATTGACTAATGCATTTTAGTACATTTTTTCAATTGCATATATTTTAGTTGTTTGCATTTTTAAACCATATGTATGGCTTTTGTGCTATGTTTATTTTTTTCAAGGATACAACAAACTTTGTTAGTGTTTTTCAGGAAAGGAGCAGTTTATCTCACATGAAATCCCAGATTTCAATACCAATGAGAGTTGCAATCCTAAAAGAGACAATTGGTTGTACTGGAAGTGTGTATAAAAGGACCTGCAAGGATTGACATCAAGCAAAGGGTGAAAGGGAACTCAGTATAATTGCCATCCGCCACAGTTGGCATGAGAATGACACAACATTGTATGGTAAATTATGGTAAAGAAAAAGAAGTAAGGGGCACCAAATTGTTGGTGTTAAACAAACCCAGTTCTGTGAAGCATTATAGGTAGGCATTTCAAAGTGCCACCATCGTCTTTGTTCAAATGATGCAATGGTTCTTCTCAAATGGAAATATCAGCCAACAATATGCTCTCAGTTACTCGGGGGCACCAGTCACGGTCCTCACATACTTCAGGGAAGCTCCATCTGTTTCCCCCTTCCCAGCACCAAAAGTCTAGGATGTATAGTTTTAAACTTTACAGCACAGCAGAAAAACCATGTCTGCCCATGGAATTGCAACAATGCTGTTATGTAATTGTAGCAATGCTGTTATGTAAGAGACAGTGATTAGAATTTGTGCAATGACATAAATTGCAATGGTGAATTGCCAGTAATTAATGTGGTATTGCTGGTGTTCCTCTGGTGATTGGCATACAAGTGAAGGCCTCTAAACACTGGAAATTGAGTGCTGCAATTCATACCAATGTGCTATGGTGATATATGGAACCAAGTCAGTTGTTTCTGTTAGACTGTTGAAGTAGATGGCAGATGCATCATTGAGTGTAACTGTGCCACCGCCTCTATTTTAACTCAACATTCATAGATAGTTAAAAGAAACAATAGAAACTTTCTGGCTTCAAAGGACTGGGTAGTAGCAAGTACAGATGGGAAGTGATTAGGGAAAGGCACCTTATGAATAATAAAACACTGTTTCATTGTTTCGTAAGCTTACGAATTGTTTTGTAAGCTTATGAAACACCAGGCAGCGTTTCATAACGAAATGAAATGAAACAGTGTGTGTCTGTTTTTTTATTATTTTAAAAGAACTATTTTGTTACTATGTAAAATGGCTCCCCTGGGTCCAAATATGGTGCTTCTAGGGCCCAGAGAAATGGTTTTTTAGAGTTACAAAACAGGTTGTAAAGGTTTCATTTCGTAATGATTTTTCCCAATAAAAATCATTTGAAAACAAAATGAAACAGGGGCTAACATGAAATGAAATGAAACAAAACGCAAATATTTCATTTCATGTCCTTCCCTAGAGATGATTATGAACATGGTGGACAATGGTATCTCTGCTGCATTACCTTCAGCTGTCATGAAACCTGCTGTGTCTTTTCCAGTCTTGGCTCTTTTTTTCACTAAAAAAGTTGAGTTTTTTCCTCTATAGGTTAGTGTGGGTGAAATCGCAGTATAATTTCTCCACCTTTTAAGATGGTTGGAATTCAGTGCTTCTCCCTTTGGTGACTGAAGTGTTGATTTTCTAGCAGGCTACATTTTACTCAACTCGTTACTGACCTTAACTCCCTCAGACTAAACTCTGAGAAGCCTCACTGGAAGAGTTTTACTCTACAAAAATTCTGAGTTCCCAAGATCTGCTAAGAGGTTTTGCAGTCTGTGTGGTGAGAAATAATTCAGCCAAGAGAACACTTAATGACACAGGAGAAGACATTGGTCCAAAGGGTCATTGGGGATGGTGGGAGAATAAGCATAGCTGAAGTTCCTTTACAGTTAAATATAGAGTTGGTAGCCTATGATCTGCTCAAGCTATATCTAAGTTTGAGGCCCATATAAAAGAAGAGATTTAACAGGCTGTGGTGAGTCCAACATTAAAAGTGGTAGGCAAAAGATCAAAGAGCCAAATTTTGATTCCTTCCCATGATATCAGTCAAAAAGTTTGTTTTGTGCATAAAATACAATTTATTTATTTATTTATTTATTTATTTATTTATTTATTTATTTTCACACTTATATACTGCACCTATTCACCACAAGTGGGACTCAGGGTGATTTACAACTGGTAAAATAAAACAATTAAAAAGCTAAAACATCACCAGTACAGGCACAGAAAGTACAATCAAGAGGGCCAAAAGAAAAACTCCAAGAAAGCGGGCCAGAAAAAGAAAACAAAAACAAAAAACAAAAAACCTAATCAGTGCCAAAAGTGTCCCGAAACAGTAGCAATAACTGTTATGGATGGTATACTAGTATAGGCATCCTTCAGTCTTGAGAGATTATGGGATTGTGCTTTGCATAGAACCATAGAATCTTAGAATCATAGAGTTGGAAGAGACCTCAAGGGCCATCTAGTCCAACCCCCTGCCATGCAGGAACCCCTTCACAATATTTCCGACCGATGGCCAACCAGCCTCTGCTTAAAAACCTCCAAAGAAGGAGACTCCACCACCCTTTGTGGCAGCATATTCCACTGCCGAACAGCTCTAACTGTCATGAAGTACTTCCTAATGTTCAAATGGAATCTCTTTTCCTGTAGTTTGAAACCATTGCCCCGAGTCCTAGTCTCTGAAGCCATGGAAAACAAACCTGTTCCTTCTTCAATATGACATCCTTTTAAGTATTGAAACATAGCTATCATATCCCCCCTCAGCCTTCTTTTAGAGAGGCTAAACATTCCCAGTTCCCTAAGCCGTTCCTCATAAGACATTTCCTCCAGACCCTCAACCATCCTGGTCGCCCTCCTCTGGACCTGCTCAAGGTTGTCAACATCCTTTTTAAACTGAGGCGCACAGAACTGGACACAGTACTCCGGGTGGTGTCTGACCAAAGCAGAATAGAGTGGTACTATCACTTCCCTTGATCTAGACACTATGGTTCTGTTGATCCAACCAAGAACCACATTGGCTTTCCTGGCTGCCACATCACACTGCTGACTCATGTTCAATTTGTGGTCCACCAAGACTCCCAGATCCCTTTCACAGGTACTATTCTCCAGTCAAGTATCCCCCATCCTATATCTGTGCAATTCATTCTTTTTACCTAGATGTAGCACCCTAAATCTCCCTCTGTTGAAATCCATTCCATTAGCTTTGTCCCAGCACTCCAATCTGTCAAGGTCATTTTGGATTTTCATCCTATCCTCTAGGGAATTAGCAACCCCTCCCAATTTGGTATCATCTGCAAATTTAATTAGCATACTCTCTATTCCTTCCTCCAAATCATTAATAAAGATATGGAACAGCACTAAACCCAGAACAGAACCCTAGGGCACCCCACTGGTCACGTCTCTGCAAGCTGAAGAGAGGCTATTTATAATCACCCTTTGGGTGCGTTCAGTTAACCAATTACAAATCCACCTAACAGTAGCACTATCTACCCCACTTTCTACTAACTTCTTAGCAAGAATACCATGGAGAACCTTATCGAAGGCCTTACTAAAGTCCAGATAAGCAATATCCACAGCATTCCCCTCATCCACCAGGCCTGTAATTCTGTCAAAGAAAGAGATCAAATTGACTTGTTCTTAAGAAACCCATGTTGACATCTTGTAATGACAGCATTGTTTGTTAAATAATTGCAGACTGACTGTTTAATAATCTGCTCTAGGATCTTTCCAGGAATTGAAGTCAAGCTGACTGGGCGGTAATTATTTGGGTCCTCTTTTTTCCCCATTTTGAAGATGGGAACAACATTAGCCAATCGATGGGGACTTCCCCTGTTCTCCAGGACTTCTCAAAGATTATTGCCAATGGTTCTGAAATTACTTCTGCCAGTTCTTTTAATATCATTGGGTGTAATTCATCTGGCCCAGGAGACTTAAATTCATTTAATGTTTCCAGGTGTTCCTGTACTACCTCTCTACCTATTCTATGTTGCAATTCCTGTCCTACCTCATCTACTCTTTGTCCCAGCGGATCACTTTCTTCCTTTTTGGAGAAAATGGAGGCAAAGAAGGTGTTGAGTAGATCTGCCTTTTCCTTGTCTCCTGTTAGTAACTGGTTATCATTGCCACGCAGAGAGCCTATCATTTCCTAATTTTTCCTTTTGCTGCGGACATAACTAAAGAAACCCTTTTTGCTATCTTTAATCTCTCTGGCAAGTCTAAGTTCGTTTTGCGCTTTAGCTTTTTTATCACCCCCCTGCATATATTAGCTGTTTGCTTATATTCCTCTTTGGTGCATTTCCCATTTTTCCATTCCTTGTACTTGTTTTTCTTTATAGTTAGCTGAGTTGAAAGTTCTTTAGTAAAAAATTGTGGTTTCTTTAGACCCCTTCCATTTTTTCTTATTGTTGGAACAGTTTTAAATTGTGCCTTTAATATCTCACTTTTAAGGAACTCCCATCCATCTTGGACTCCCTTTTCTTTCAGTGTTTCAGTCCATGGAATCACAGCCAATATTTCCCTAAGTTTACAAAATTGGCTTTCTTAAAGTACAGGATTCTTGTCTGACTATGCTTAGCTTCACCTTCCAACTGTATAACAAATTCCAAGAGGGCACGGTCAATTTTAACTAATGATCCCACCACTTCAACCCCATTTAAAAGGTCCTCCTTATTGGTTAAGACCAGATCTTAAATGGTTTTGCCTCTTGTTGCCTCCTCTATCTTCTGGAACATGAAATTGTCTGCAAAGGCAGTAAGGAATTTGTTAGACGTTGCATTCCTAGCTGAGTAGGACTGCCAGCATATATCAGGACAGTTATAATTTCCCATTAGTACTACATCTCTCCCTTTTGACTGTGTGGCCATCTGTTCACAGAAGGCATCATCCTACTCCTCCTGCTGGCTTGGGGGTCTATAATATACCCCCACAGTGACATCCCTCCTAGTTTTTTCACCCCTGATTTTAACCCAAATACTCTCAATATGGTTCCCCTGCTGTTTATCTTGTATTTCTTCAGCAGTATAAATGTCCTTAATATATAAAGCTACACCTCCTCCTTTCTTACTCAGCCTGTTCCTTTGAAACAGGTTATACCCTCCAATTACTACATTCCACTCATACGTCTCATCTCATCCCATCATGTTTCAGTGATGCCAATTATGTCATATTTATTTTGCTGTATTAGGAGTTCCAGCTCCACTTGTTTGTTCCCAATGCTCTGTGCATTGGTGTAGAGACATTTTAGGCTGTGTTTGCTTCTTACATGTCCTTTGCTTAACCTGTTTTTCATTGCACTGATGGTCTGCACTACTTCTTGTCCTGCTCCTATTTCAACATTTGGGCTAATCTCCACAACCCCTTCTGGATCTCTAGTGTTAAGAGAATGTTCGCCCTCCCCCTGCAAACTCAGTTTAAAGCTCTCCTTAATAAATCTGCAATCGTCTTGGCAAAAAGATTCCTACCAGCAGTGGTGAGGTGCACCCCATCCTGGCCCAATATCCCATCTGAATGAAAAAGCAAGCCATGATCCAAGAATCTGAATTGTTCCTGCCGGCACCATCTCCGAAGCCAATTGTTCACCTCCACTGTTGTTCTTTCCCTTCATGGGTCATGTCCTTCTACAGGAGGGAGAGATGAGATTACCACCTGTCCACCCAGGTCCTTCAGCTTCCTACCCTTCTCTTCATATGCCTTTGTGATATCTGGAAAGCTGCATTTTGAAGTATCATTAGTTCCTATATGGACCAAAAGAAATGGGTTAGAATCAGTGGGCTTGATTAGTCTCATCAGACTCTCTGTTACATCCCGAATCTTGGCTCCAGGGAGACAGCAGACCTCTCAATTCATTTTGTCAGGCCTGCAGATGACCGCTTCTGTTCCTCTAAGCAAGGAGTCTCCAATCACCACCACTCACCTCCATCGAGGCTTGGTAGGTGCCCCTTGTTGTACTGTTGGCTTCCTCTGTTCAGGGTCTTCAAGCTGCCCTTGATGTTCTAGGTGCAGTTCCTGTTCCTGGCTGATAAAGGAGAGAGGTTGGAATGTATTGTGCAGTTGCAAGCTCTCTGTCTGTTTCCTAGTTCTTCCTTTTCTGACTGTGACATTCCTCTAAGTATCTGTCTCCTGTATTTGTGAAATGCTCTCACTCTGATTGAGATTCTCCCTGTCAATAGTTTTGACAAAAAAATGCCACAGGTGTTGCAAGTAACTACATCTGCCCCCTGCCCATCCATCCTGACTAATTGGTCAGTTACTTGAAAATGGAAGAAAGAAAGGAAAAATATAATGGGAAAACCTTTTTTTTTTTGTAATTCACAAGCAGTTTGAGAAACTCCTCCCCCAGCTATCCTTTTTAAATCCTGCAAAAAAAAAAGCATTCAATTCCTTTGTTTTAAAGCAAAACTGCTGGCAATATTAAGATACAGGCAAACCTCGTGCTCTCTGGAAATTCTGCAAGCAGAATCTAAAGCAGCATCTAGTGTGGTGTTTGAGAGTGACGATCCCTTCCACATTGATACATTTCCATGGATACCAGCTGAAATAAATATGCATTGCCAGTGTACGATGATTCAGTAATTAACTGGTAACCAAGGAAGTTAGAGAGTGGATATAAAGAATATGTTCCATTTACTTTAGATCTTTCACTGCTTCATTTTATGGATATGTTGCTTCTGGGGGTGGGTGGGAGGGAGGGGAAACCAATATCATATAGATGTTGGACAAGGACCTAGGAGACCAGTGTCCAAATCTATTGTCAGCCATGAAACTCACTGGGTGACTCTAGACCAGTTATACACTTTTGACCCAATCTACATCACAGTGCCATCGTCAGGACAAAAAGGGGGATTGAAAGAGCCTTGTAAACTATCCTGATTGTTACAATTTCCCACTTTATAGATAGAAGTGGGAAATGTTTTGTCCAATTCATTTTTATTAACAACTACCCAGAATGTGTTATTTTTCATCAATGAGACATGAAAGACGTGAAGGTTTTTAAAAATTTGGGCCTTTTCACACGACCCCTAAGATCCACTGGCCACTTAAATTCGGACCAGAGATCTTAGGGGTTTGTCGCTGTTCCTGCGTTCCCACCCCCTCCACACTCCTGGCTGCTGGCTACGTGAGGGGAGGGAGAAAAAGAAGAAGAAAGGAATGCCGCTCACCTCCGTTCTGCCATCCCCGCACTGCATTCAGATCTCTTAAAGGGGCAGGGGGCAAAAAAAATAACAAACAGAAGCAAGGAGAGCGGGGCAGTCACTACGTTATATCCACATCAGGAATTTTCCCCTCCGGAGAGCAGGTACCTGAAAAGTGCGCTGGGACGCGCTTAGGTGGGCGTGGTCACACTTAATTATCTGTAAACTCCGGAGCTGGTGGGGAAACAATTTTAAGCTCTGGAGCTGGGAGCCATTTGTGGCAGAGTTTAGGGGTCGTGTGAAAAGGCCCTATGAAAACGAACAAAACAAGACTGCTGGATCTGTCCATCCATGCAGAATTGTTTAAGTACTTAGAGTTCTCCTCTCCAAAAGAGGAAACAGAGAGTGTATCAAGTATAATCATTAATGCCTTGTTTAATTTCATTTTTACTGTATTCACCTCTACTGTCATCACCTTATCAGTATAATTCCCTGTATGGGAATGATCTCTCCCAGCAGTCTAATAGAGATGCTAAATAAAAGTAGTGAGACTAAAATCTCCTTTTCAATGTGGCTTTCCAATTGGTGACCAGGGTGTTAAAAAAATAAAAAGAATGAGAGAAAAACGCATAATACAATGCATAAGAATAGTAATGTTGCTCGTAATTGAAGCTGAAGTAGTAGGACTTTGATACAGTGTTTTAATTATTGAGAAGGTGACCTTGTAAAACTCCACTTAACTTTCATTTCAGAATATTTCAGAGAAATTACCAGCATGCCTTGGCCTTGATGTTTGCCACTACTGAGATTAATCAAAATCCCAGGATCCTACCTACCAACAACCTGGATTACAACACCTGAGAGATCGGAGGGGGCAGCTCTAGTGGAAGAACAGGCTAGTGTACCAGGATAGAGCTCTTCTTCATTTGAGAACAGCACTGAAATATTCCTAAGATTTGGAAACAGCATTAGTTATTTGCTGCTATTCAAGGTAGTACTAGTACTTACAGACCAGAAGAACAGATAATGAGAATCTGATCCCAGACTAGAGGCTGGGCCTTCTTGATAGTGGCTGCCTCCCCCTGGAACTCCCTTCCTGTGGAGGTGTGATTGGTCGCCACCTTCCCAAGCTTCTGAAAGCAAGTAAAAACCTGGCTTTTTACCCAGATACATATATATTCTGGAAGCCACCCAGAGTAGTGGCCTGTTCACTAATTGGGTGGGGAACAAGTGTAAACATATAAATAAATAAATAAATTGTATTTATTTGGTTATTTTGTTTTTAAAGTTTTGTTTTCTCTAAGGTTTTGGTGGTTTTTCCCCTACCAAAAGCTGATTCTAAGTTAGTATATAAGGAAAGGAGACTGACTATGAGCTACAATAGAATCAGAACAAATGAAAAGGGGAAAGGTAAAACATCTGTTGATTATCAACTACAACCGCACACAGTTAGAAACTAATCTAAAGCTCTGACAAATAACAACTACAAAGCGTTACATCTGTGCCAGTTGCATGTCAATTAGGAGAATATTCTGGAGTCAGAATAAGGATTTATATTTCAAGCATTCCCAATGCATTTCATTTTTTATAAGCCATTGAAGCAGGATCTTCATACTGTGTTCTTTGTGTATCAAGGGGTGGCATGGCGGAAGCTCTTCTGTAAGCTAGTCATGCCCCAAGACATTTAGCACTTTAATGGAAAGCATGGTCTCTCTGAAGCTAGCTCAAAAATCATATGATTTCATGGAGACATTAAAGAGGGTGGAAGGAAATGGAGCTTGGTGCAATGATGTAGCTCAGATGCCAGAAATTCCCCAAATACAATGGAATCCTGATTTACGAGATTAATCTATTCCGAGTGCATGCTCATAAGTCGGTTAGCTCATAAGTCAGGGAGTGGTTTCCCATAGGAATGCATTGAAAACCAATTAATCCATTCCAGAGTGAACGGATTAATACATTTCTAAGCATTCCTATGGGAAGGCTGTCCCAACCCCCCTCAACCAAGGGCACAGGAAGCCTGCTCTCTGCAGCCCCGACAAACAGCTGAATTTGACAGGTCAGACCTGTCAAAATCCGCTTGGGGGGGAGGCTGCAGAGAGCAGCCTTCCACTGCCGATGATTGAGGGGGCAGCCACCTACTATTCACCCAGGTCTCTGCACAGAGATTTGGGTGAAGAGGAGGAGGAGGAGCCTCTCACTGTGGTGGGTGGGGGTCTGCAAAGTGGCTTAACCTGAGCAGCCATCAGTAAGAAGGGGTCACTGAAAGAGGGGGTCATGGTGGTGGTGGGGAAGTGGGTTTCAAAGGGCTAGAGCTATGACAGGCATCTCTAGCTCTTTGATACCCTCCCCCCCACCACCCATGCACACATGGCTTTGGGTAGGTTGAAAGGGAAACACACTTCCCTTTCAATCCACCTGAGCCCCGTGTGCATGCATAGATCCCTGGGAATGGGTGCATGCACAGGACACTCAGGTGGGTTGGGAGGGAGTCGTGCCTCCATTTCAACCCACCAGAGCCATGTGTGCATGCATGGATCTCTGGGACAGGTGCATGCACCCACCCGAGCCTCATGTGCATGCACCCATCCCAGGGATCTGTGCATGCATGCACGACTTTGGCGGGTTGAAAGGGAAGCGTGTTTCCCTTTCAACCCACCTGAGCCGTGTGTGCATGGGGGCTGGGGGGGGGGGTTGTGCCAGCAAGACATCCACCTGCGCATGTGTGATCTTTGTGGTAAAAACCAGAGAAGATTGTGAAGAGCTCTAGAAGGATCTCTCCAAACTGGGGGAACGGGCTGCGAAATGGCAAATACATTTCAATGTAGCCAAATGTAAAATAATGCATATTGGGGTGAAAAATCAAAACTTTATATATCAACCCATGGGCTCTGAGCTATGTGGTTTGTTAATAATAATTGTTTCAATAAAAGTTGTGGCCCAATTTTAAACCCAACCACTTGTCTCACCTGTTTATTTCAGGTCTGGGGGTGCAATGCTTTTGGAAGGTGGATTTAAAAAGCAACTCAAGTCCTTAGCACAGAGCTGTCCATTTGTTCCTAGCAACAATCAAGTCAGCACTTAAAAAAAAACCTTTTCACTAGTTTAAGATGTCTCATGAAATATATTCCTGTTTAATTTGAGAGACCAGAGTTAGGGCCATTCAGGCACTGGGATATATCCAAAAATAATACAGAAGTTAGCATTTATGGAACCATTGTGTTATATGTCAGGGTGATGTTGGTAGACAAGATTTAGCCTCTCAGGTAACTGTGCATGGGACTGCAACCATAAAGTTTCAACAAACAAAGTATAAATAGGTGTACAAAGAAAATTGAATCTGCTGGACTCAGTTTGAATGCTCACATGAAAAGCCACTCGTCTCATAGAGGGGGGGGGGGAATATGTCTCTAACTTCCTCAAAGCTCCATATGGCTTTCTTCTTCCAGGGGGAAATCTATATCAGATAAACTAAGCATTTTGAAAAGCTGACAGAAACAGTGAGAGAGTGAGAAATAGGCATTTTCTATTCGGACATCTTCCCATTATGTTCCATATGAAGGATGCTAAGCATACCTCTGTTATCTGCAAAATACACATCAAATATTAAGTTAAAACCAGCAAATTAGCCTCAATGCTCACCTCAGATTTCTTTTATTGAATACTTGGTTGTATCTGATTCCCAGCTGGCTACGCAGTAAAGCCCCCGGTCTTCACCCTTGCCCCTTCCTCTCTCTCTCTCTCTCTCTCTCTCTCTCTCTCTCTCTCTCTCTCTCTCTCTCACACACACACACACACACACACACACACACACACACACACACACACACACACACACACACACACACTTTTTAACCTGACAGTTCTTTTTAGAACATAGTCTGTTCAATATGGACTAGGAATAGGGAAAATGTGACCTTCCAGATGTTGCTGAGTGACAACCATTGATACAAATGGGTCTCGTCTAACTGTGATTAACTATGCTAAAAAGCAAGTCATAGTTAGAGTAGGCCTGCTTGAATCAGTAGAACTCCTGGGAGAACTTGACACACCAGACACACCAGATTCCTATTGATTCCATGGAGATACTCTAGTACAATTTATGACATAAAACAAGTGGATGTTGGTCATTGTTTCTAGCAGCCTTACAATCCCAGACTCAGGCTGATGTGGCTGAGTTCCTACTGCCTCATGCAAAGCTCTGTTGTAACATTTTGCCACCTTGTCTCTGTTCACTGAGGAATGTCTTCTCCAGGCAGAACTTGCTGCCTTGGAGTCTTCCTTTGCAGCAAAACATTTTGTCTAAGACCTTCAAGCTAAGCCTGTTCCTTCAAGCTTAACTGTTCTTTGGGAAAGGGGATGGCAGGCCCTGGTCAAGCCCCCTTGCCCCAAGTGTGCACCCAATCTGCCCTGGCCAGCTCTCCATGGCAAGTCGCCAAGCCCACCAACACTCCATAGTGCCTCCCAAATCTGGAAGTGATCTCCCCCAACCCTCCTCCTGCGGGGCTTCTTCCGCCCACCCAGCCTGGTCTCACATGGCCAGTCCAAGAGAATCCATCAAGATCTGCCTTTTACTCAGACTTGTGTCCATACTTTTTCTAAGAAGGGTTCAGTGGCTGGAGTTTGCAAGGGGTACATGGGCAAGAATGTCATTTGATTCACTTTTGGTAGGACTGGGTAACGTTTGCAGATTTGTTCTTTTATGGGAAAAAGAGAACATGAGTTTTAAAAGCAAGAACGCATCTATAATACCCATTGTGGCCAAAAAATATACACTGACATTGTATATTTGTTTCAAGTAAAATTTCAAAGTTTGACCTATAGCCCTCTTTATGTACATTCTACTCAACTGACATATCCACTGGAAGATTTTCAGAGTATAACTGCAGAGCTACAGCAGTCTTTTATTTTCCATAGCTCCATCCTATGGGACCCTTGTCTCTAACGTATGGTGAAGTGCTTAGAATTTTCTGCAGTAGTTCACTTACTCTGATGGGAGTACTGGGGCTCTCTGCAAATGAACCTCATCACACTATAAATCCAAGAATTTGATACAGCCCTCACTGAACTATAGATCTCAATATTCTATACAGCAGAATGATTTCAGCCAATATGGAATCAAACTGCTGTGTTTGTGTAGCTTAGACCCAAGGTTACACAAGATCTCTGCTTGAGAGCTCTCAGAGTTATGGCCTGTTGAACAACAGTGTGGAAATAGTCTAGCTACTATCTAACATTGAACATCAGCTTCAGAATGGTGTTGGGATTTTTAATGCGTTACAGATTGACCTTTGCAAGCAGTAGGTCTGATTCAATTTAATTAAACAGCAGCAATATTTACAGCAAGAGAAACCTAATAGCTGAGCATTATTACTGATCTTGGAGCTTGGGTCTTCCTTAAAGAAAGTTTAGCAAGACATATAACCTATCTTGGGACACATTCATTGCTCTGAAGTAGTATCAAGAAGATCCTGGTGGAAATAAACACAATGTTATAATATGAACTGTATTGCTCCTTGTAATGGCTTTGTTCCTCTTAAAGTCCACCCAACAGAACAGTGATGTCTCTTTGGCTATCTTGAGATCCCTTAACATTTCATTAGAAATCAGTATTGGCTTCAGAGGAATGTCAGGCATTTCAGAGCCATGCCAGGAAATTATATAAAAAACTGGGGAATTCATCTCAAATTTATTATCAAAGCCTTGTGTATTTTTTTTTCAAACTTGTAAAAGAAGAAATGAAGGTAATGTCTTTTCAAGAAGACTTCTTGACCACTGGATTTTATGAAGCAGTGTGCCAATTGTACAGAAAGATAATTAAAAACATTTACCCTTATGGAGATTAAAAGGAGGAAACAATAAACAGCACAGCATCCTGGTTGATTATTTCTTGTTCTGTTTGATGGAATGTAAAAGGACATCAGGCTGAAATCCACTATGTTACACATACTGATATCTGAAAGAATCTTATTTTAAGTCAATTACAATTTCACAAGTTTTGAAAAGCTCCCAGGATATATGATTTACATATCAGTTCCCACCAACGCTACTTTCATATTATTGCAAATGTACCTCTTTGAGCGAAGTGTGGAGATGTGTTAAGTGAGGTTAGGATTTACCATGCATTTGTATTTGCTGCCTTCTCCATCCCAATGGCAACAAACAGGACACATTAGTTAAAAATAAAAGGAAAACCCCAACACGAGTTAGGACAAACCTCAACAACTAAAATCAATTCATGAATTAAAACATGAGAGTGAGGATGAGGCACATCTGTAAAGGATGGTGACTAGAGATGGGCACGACTTAGTGGTATTTCCGTTTCCGTTACTCGTGTCCGTTACTCTACGGAAACGGTAACGGGAATTACTCCGCCAGAATTTGAGCTCGAACCGACGAACGAACAATTTGGTCTGATTTGTCGTGCCCGTTACTTGCATCGCGCAATGCCAAGCGGCACAGAAAAAAAGTTTTTAAAAGTTAAAAAAAAACGATTCCCGGCCCTAAAAGTAGGCGAAAACTGTCTGAGGGCACCTACCAGGCCAGAAGGGTGTTTTATTTGGGGGGGTGGGTTTTCCCTGCCCCCCTCTCCTTGGCTATTGCTACTGCTGCGCTGCTGGTACCAGGCTGGGAGGGTGCATCCATTTGCCATGCAGTGCGGGGGATCCAAAATGGCGACCACAATATTTTTTTTGAAATCGTTGCCCAAAACCCCACCAAAGCACCACAGAAACATGCGAAAATTAGCTATTTTAAATGCTTGAATTTTTACAGTAGCAGCAGTGGGTTTTTCTTGCAAAAAAAAGTCTCCGTTTATTTTATTTTATTTTATTTTATTTTATTTTATTTTTTTACACCTGCACATTCGCAATGATGGGCTCGCCCATGGGAGTGGACCATGCAAATTTTCCATCAATCGCATGGCCACTTGGCCAGGTTGACCACAGAGACTTCTGGGATGTGCCAATCGGGCATAAACAGCCCACTAATCATAGTCCAAACCCGAACCCTAAGCCTAAGCCTAACCCATACGCCAGTACACTGTCCTTCTAAGTGGGTCAGAGAGGCACCCAGAGGTGCACCCCAATACTCACCCTAACCTCACCCGTAACTAGCCTAACCCTAGCCCTTGCGCTAACCCATCTTAACCCTAAGCCAGATCTACTTGCATTGCACTACATGCAAGTGCGTGAGACACAGCGGGTGCAAAGAGTCTGCCAGTCCGTCACTTGTGGCTCTGGCTGACTCCTGCAGCTCCCTCCAGGAGCCCGCTACCCCCCCAAACCAGTACTAACGACAACGAAAAAAACGAAAAAAACGAACCGACTAATTTTTGCGAAATTTCGCGAAAAACGGAAACGAGCCGAAACGGACTGCCTCCGACACACGACAACTCGAAAACGTCATTTTCCCTAGTCGTGCCCATCTCTAATGGTGACACAAGGCTGTGGAATCAGGGAATCTATAGGTCTTAGTCCAAACTTTGAAAGAGTTATCTGATGCACTGACCATCATTTGGGGATAGGATTCAGCAATTCTAAAAGTGCAGTCAAAAAGCCAAAGTATAGTTCCTGCAGAAAACTGGAGTTACCAGCCTCCAGTGGGATGCCTGTCCACCGCATGTGTTCCTCAACATTCTCATCTTTGTTGGGAATGAGGGTGGGTGGGATCCATTATAGTTGATGTGGCAGAAGGCATTGTACAGATGGGTTAGACTGGGATTCTAGGCAAGTAAAGGACAAAATTGATTCATATACATTCTCAGCAAGGCAGGCAAGTAAGCAAGCATTTGCAAGAGGAGGGGAATGTAGCCAGGACCCTGACCCTCTGCCTCTAGGAAGCAGGCAGACAGGAGTGGATAGGCTGTGATTTGAGCAGCATTCTATATGTCCTAGTGGACCTGTTATGGGGTTTGGATGTAACTCATTAGTACAGAGCATGTTTTGTACATAAACAGATCTCACCTTCAATCAAGTGAAAAAGCTCAGCTTGTGATCTGGATAAGAAAATAAATCTAAAAATATGAAGAGTTGCTGCCATTCAAAGTAGACAACAGACCTACGTACAATACAGACCTACCTACAATAAAAAAGGTAAAGGTTTCCCCTGCACATGCGTGTTAGTCATGTCTGACTCTAGGGGTGGTGCTCATCTCTGTATTCAAGCCAAAGAGCCAGTGTTGTGCAAGTCCATGGCTGCATGGCCAGCATGGCTGCAAGGAAACACTGTTTTACCTTCCTGCTTTTTACAGCGGTACCTATTTATCTACTTATTTACATGCTTTCGAACTATTAGGTTGGCAGGAGCTGGGGTGATCAGCAGGAGCTCGCTCCGCTGCATGGCACCTTGCATTCAAACCACCGAGCTGCTGACTTTGCAGCCAACAGTTTTTAGAGCCTTAATCCACTGAGCCACCTACAATAAACCTACACAAAACATTGATCTGAATCAAAGTGAGACATCTTCCTGCCAATAAGCAGAAGACTAAACTGATATTACCTTATATATTCATTGCATTTAAAACTTGGACAAGTTATTTCTGGGGGAAATTTAGCTCCCAGAATTGCCCAACTGTACTAGTTAAAAGGTTCTGGCAATTGTAGATGAGAGATACTGTTTCCAAGCTCTCAGTGTACTGGTATAAAACATCTGCATTGTATTCATACATAAGAACAAGACTATTATATGCCTTTACTTAACTAGCAGCACTTGCTCAATTGTAATAAATAGAGGGCACATAAAGGTCATCAACAGAGAAAGGAATGTGATAAAGAATGAAACCTTGACATATAAATATGTGGGTTGCAACGAAAGAGAGATTATGTACCATATTCCTAAGGTACACCCTGGTGATACCTCAAGTTTGGTTTTGTCTTTGGTTCTCAGGAAAGTGGAGTACATTTATATCCACATGGGGCATGTTTAAATTAACTGATATTTTTGAATGAAACAGGGTAGAAAATATAGTGGAAGCCAGTATTTTCGATTATATGTTAAATATTTAATTCAGAGATGATATATCAAAACCATAAGGATGACACAATTGGGAAAGGATTGTGTGCATTGTGTGGCAATGCATACTTGGTACATGGGGACTGTAATTAAAATAAAATGCAATGCAAAAACAACAGTTTGTGAAATGAGGGATTAATATCAAGGTTTCTCCTAGGTCATTGAGAGAGGAGCACTAGGCCAAAAGACTGGGTGATCCATATCACTCTTTTTATCAGCCTCAAAAGTATAACAATATTTGTGACCAAGATTCAAGAGACACTGAATGAAGATGTGCTCTGCATTCATAGAAATAGAGATAGCTGGCCCATAACCCAAGATTTTAATAAATGATGTGGTTTCATGGCAGCCTGCCTCCTTAGAGTGCCACATTATAAGATAGGAATAAGCAGATGGAAGACAAGAGTATGTGATTGAACGCTCCCCTCCGCCTTGTGCGGGGGAGGGGCGTCTTTGCCTGAAGGCCGGGCGCAGAAGATAGGCTGCGCAGTTTGCGTAGCCTGCGTCGGGAGCGCGCCATTACAAGAGTCACCGGCGCGCTCCCCGCAGTCTGCCCGGCCGGAAAGGTGAACTGCGGACGCGGCTCACGGACAGGCTGAGTAGACGGGGGTGGGGGTGGGAGAACCGACCTCGGCTAGACTCCCGTGAGCCTGCCGGAGGTTTAGGGGGTGTGGGGGGGTAGGAGAGGGGAACGTCGGCGGGTGTCGTCCGCGGCGAGCGAAAGCGCCGCTGGGCCGTTCGGGGCCGCAGCGCTCGCGAACGGCGTATTCAAAGCCCCCCTGTGACTTACCGGACTGGGAGGGGGGCCTGGGAAGCGGCTCCTCGGCCGGGCCCTTGGCTGGACGGCTGCGGCGGGCTTGCGAGCGGCAGCCCGGCGGTCCCGTGGGTGCGGGCGATACTGCGGCGGGCGCGCAAGATACGGCCCGACCGCAGTGGGACGGCACCTCGTTGAGGGATCACTGGGAGTGGCCATTTTGTTTTGCTAGGCCCTGACTGTCGGGGCCTGGGACCTGAGTGCCGAAGCATCGCCTCCCTCTTTTAAGTTCTTTCAGCCCAGGGCCCTTACATACATTGTATAATTGGGGGGAGGTGAACGTTCCTGGTGAGTTGGGTGCGCACGCGGCCTACTCAAGGCCAGCACGTGGCGCGGCGGCCATTTTCTTACCGGGCCTGGTAAGCATCCGGCCCTCAGATCATCCAGGGCCATCCTCTGAGGGGGGGTGACTCTTCCTGGGGGGAGTGGCACCAGGTGATAACCCATACCACTAGGTCCTTCATCCAGGGTATATTGGGGTGATTCACCCTTCATTTATTAACACTTGATTGCTGGTGACTGGCCGTCATGCCACCTAAGAAAGCATCACATAAGGGGAAGGGGAAGGCCCCAGCGCCCAAGCGCTCGCTTCCCCCACCTGACCCGGAGGCAGCATCCTCGGATGAGGAGGAGTGGATTTGGTTGGCCACGGCATGGCGAAAATTGTCACGCTTAGAACGCGACCATGCTCGCCAAAAGGGGATGGCATCTTCTTATGGGGGAGAACAACACCCTAGGGACGCGAAGGCGCGCAGTAAGGCGGGACTGCGGTTGATGGGGGACCTCATGATGACACGTATCTCTGCTCTCGAGGCGGCTCTGGCAGGTCCTTCCGGCCACGCCTCTTCGGATGTCTCCCACAGGTCGCCGGAGGCGATGCCATCTCAGGCCCCGATTAGGGAGATGGGCGACACCCCACCTACTATGGCGCATACCAACATGCCACCCTCGAGGATGGAAGACCAGCAGCAACAGGCCTTGGACTTGTCGACTCCGGCATCGCTTTCCCAGGGGGTGCTCCCTGCACCGGTGCAACATCGCACACTGGGTGAGTCAGGTACCGTATGGTCAAGCACACCGACACAAGTCACATGGCCGTGGCTAGGTACGCAGGCGGTATCACAGGCTCAGGTGGAGCATGCCGGTTCAGGGCGCTCTTTTTGGCAGGACTCAAGCCCGTGCTTGGGGGGTCATGCCCCCCAGAGGGCGGACACCGCGGCGCAAACGGAGCCCTTAGTGTCCGACCCCCCGGATCGGCACCTAGAAGTTACGCCAGCCGCGTCTACGGGGGGTGCCACAGCGCTTGAGGCAGGTCAGCCGGTGACATCCCCTCCGGCCACGTCCGGGATGCGGGATTTACCAGAGGGTGACGAATCCATGCCACTTGGCGACCACCTGTCTGAGGCCATGGTGGCGAGAATTACTGCGGGAAAGTACGTTGAAATTTTTGATTTATTGAATCGGGAAATCGATCCCAAAGAATTGGAACATCTGGATGACAAAGAGAAGGAGCGTATTCGGAAGCGTAAGCCGGAACGCTCCTGGAACAATTGGTTAAACGCATTTGTCATTTTTGCTGGGATTTACACAGAAGCGCATCCCCAAAAAGCCTCTGCGTTGTTCCATTACTTGGATTTGATCATACGGGCCCGCAGCGATTTCCCTAGCATGGCTTGGCTAATCTACGACGAGGGCTTCCGTCGCAGGATAGCTAAGGACCCCAGCCTTCGCTGGGACCGCCCACATAATTATCTGTGGCTACGGGCAATGAGCGCCAGGACCAACGAGCGATTCGACAGCGGTCACCCGGTACTCCGCCCCGGTGCCTCTTTTGGTGCCCGCCCCAGCGCGGGCCAGCCGGTTCAACCCCGGTTGGTCTGCTTTGACTATAACAGTAGAGGATCGTGCGGTCGCCGTCAATGCAAGTTTAGGCACATTTGCTCCACTTGTGGAGCCAACCACCCGGCGTCCACCTGTTCCCATGGTCGGCCGGGGGGCGAGGGGGGAAGGGACGGTGGAACGAAGCGTAACCCCCCAGGTACCAATCCACCTCCCAAAGGGACCTAGTCCGATTAAGGTTCCGGTCCTGCAGGCGTGGCTACGTAGCTACCCTGATCAAAAAGAGGCACGTTATCTATTGGAAGGTTTTATGTACGGTTTCCGCATCCCATCATTCGGCGAGTGGATTCCGTACATGGCCAATAACTTAAAATCTATAGTGGGCATGGAGCACATTGTCCGAGGCAAGATTTCCGCTGAGCTGGCTGCCGGGCGGATAGCCGGCCCGTTTCAACACCCGCCAACCCCACGCTTCAGGGTATCCCCGCTCGGGGTGGTGCCGAAAAAGACACCGGGCGAATTCCGCCTCATCCATCATCTATCTTACCCGGCGGGGGCATCGGTAAATGATGGGATACCCCAGGAACTGGCTAGCGTCCGGTACACCTCCTTTGACGCTGCTGTGCGCATGGTGCGCAGCTGCGGCATTGGAGCTGAGATTGGGAAATGCGACGTGAAGTCAGCTTTTCGATTGCTGCACGTACACCCTGACGATTGCGAACTCCTGGGCTTCGCCTTTGAAGGCCTTTACTACATGGACAGGTCTATGCCCTTTGGGTGTTCCATTTCCTGTTCGGCCTTCGAGCGCTTTAGCTCCTTTTTGGAATGGGTTGTACGCCAGCAATCACGCAATTCACATATTGTCCATTATTTGGACGATTTTTTGTTTGCGGGCGTTGCAGGTTCAGGCCAATGTGCTAATCTGATGGTAACATTTAAAGGTATGGCGGGGCAATTAGGTTTGCTGCTTGCCGAGGACAAAACAGAGGGACCTGCCACTGTGATGACATTCTTGGGGATAGAACTTGACACCATTAATCAGGCTTGCCGCTTGCCGGTCCAGAAGCTCGATGACCTGCGGGCACGGCTCATTGCTATGAAAGCCCGCCGAAAGGCCACCCTGCGGGAGTTACAACAACTTATCGGGCACCTTAACTTCGCTTGCCGGGTGATTGCACCCGGCCGCCCGTTCCTGCGCCGTTTGTGTGACAGCATTGCCGGGCTTCGTAGCCCGCATCATCGGCGTCGTATATCGGCTGATATCCGGCAAGATCTGGAATTGTGGCTAGAATTTCTATCTAGCTTTAACGGCGTCTGTTTTTGGCGGCAGGAGTTTCTCGACGGAGCGCAACATCAGTTGCAGACTGACGCTTCTGGGGCACAGGGATTTGGCATGTTTTTTCGTGGCCGGTGGTGTGCGGGTTTGTGGCCCCAGGAGTGGCATCGCAGAGGCATTACACGCGACCTCACATTTCTTGAATTATTTCCCATAGTGGGCGCAATATTTCTCTGGGCGGACCTATGGGCAGACTCGGCGGTAAAATTTCGATGCGATAATCTGGCAGTCGTGCATGTGGTTAATAACTTGACTTCGAAATCACAGAGGGTAATGCGGTTGGTTCGGGCCCTTACCCTGCGGTGCTTAAAGTTTAACATTGTGTTCCGAGCTGTTCATGTGCCGGGTACCCGTAACGACCTTGCTGACGCTCTGTCCCGCCAACAGATGGAGCGGTTCAGAGCGTTAGCACCCTCTGCTTGGAAGGAGCCCGACCAACTCCCTTTGGAGGTATGGAGCCTTGGCGGATAGAAGCAAACCGGGCTATGGGATTGGCACTCGCACCCAGCACGAGGCGTGCATATTCTGCTGCCTGTGCTGAGTATGCCCGCTTTTGCGCCACAGAGGGGTTTCCCCGGCTGTGGCCGGCGTCGGCGGATCAGCTGGTCCAGTTTGCAGTACACCTGCATTTTCAGGGGCTGGCGCCACGTACCATTCAAGGCAAATTGTCCGCATTATATTATTACGCGAAAGCACAGGGTTTTACCATCCCCGACTGCCAATTTCGTATCGCTAAAATGATTGAGGGATGGTCACGGGAGAGGGGCAAGCCGAGTGATCCCAGGATGCCCATTTCACCCGATATGTTGCGCCGTTTGGCGATACCTGGGTTAAGGTTTGTGTTGACAGTTTTGAAGTTACCTTATTTCATGAGGCCGCACTAGTGGCCTTCTTCGCCGCTCTATGTGTCAGCGAGCTGGTGGCTAGTTCAAAAAGGGACGCGTCTGCGGCTGCGTTGATGTGGACCGACGTGGCACTAGAGACAGACCGAGTTGTGCTGCATATACGCAGGTCCAAAACGGACCAGCGTGGCAAGGGCACCTTGATACACCTCCGTAGGTGTTCGGTGGTGCAAATTTGTCCCGTCATGGCCCTGCACCAGTATGCCCGGTTGATTGGCACTTACCAGGGATACTTATTCCAGCATAAAGATGGGTCACCTTTGACGCGCTACCAATTTTGGCGGATTTCGCTCAGGGCCTTGCAGCTCGCTGGCATTCATGGGTGGCATTTCGGCACCCACTCCTTCCGGATTGGGGCGGCTTCGACTGCCGCTGCCATTGGCATGGATGCGGCCACCATACAGCGCATCGGCCGCTGGAGGTCTAACTGTTTTCGAGCGTATGTGCGCCCGTTTACGGACCGGTAAACCCGGTCCAGTTGTTTCTGTTTGTTGTTACAGGTCCGACAGAGGGATTTCGGCGGCGAATCGCGTTCTATGGGCATAGTTATGTGTATTGGGCCGCCAAGTACGCTACACGATCTGGACGTGGCCGCGATCTCGGCCTGGGACAATGGGCAGAGCTGTTCTGGAGGGGAAGACGGGGGATGTCCTGGAATGCGTTTTTAACCACAGCACTCTCGGATCCCCTTGACCCTTGGCCTGCCATTGAGGTTATTCATCTGGGCGGTAATGACTTAACTCGGATGTCGGGCAAATCACTCATCCTTAAGGTCATCGACGACCTAAGAGCTTTCAAGAGGCAGCGCCCTGACACCAGGATCCTATGGTCGGCGATGATCCCACGGCTGCGTTGGGGCCCACACCATCCCCCTCAGCAAATGCACAAGGCCCGTAAGGGCGTGAATCGGGAAATTGCCCGGGTAGTTAAGTCCGAGATGGGGAACGTAATCTGGCATCCTAATATTACAGCCCGTGATAATAGTTTGTACCGCCCGGATGGCGTACACCTTTCTGACCTGGGCCTGGATATTTTCCTAAATAACATTACGGAGGGCCTGTGTGCCGAACTTTTCGGCTGGTTGGGGTGAGAGACTGCAGTGAGTCTCTCTGTGGCGGGTAGCGCAAATAATAAAAATTTAACGATCCGGTCACATTAATTAATTAATAACTTCATGGTCCCGGCAGCCCTTAATAAAAGCAGATGAGGGTTTAGGTAGGCGGGAATTAATAACGGACCCAGGTTAAGTTTGAGGGCTGCCAAAGTGTAATTAAATTTCATAGGCCAGGGAAAGCCCTGGCAAATTGGGACCTGGTAAAATTAGACGCCTCAGACTAAGATCGCGCTACCACACAGGTCCTCCTTGAGTTTAATTGTGTTATTCTGATAGTTTAAAGTGGCTTCCTGTGTTAAATAAAATGTGGCCCATGTTAAACCAACTTAAACTGTGTCGCCTCGTTATTACGGCCTTGAATGGCAAACCCATAACTAAATTTGGTTCTGATTCAGCAGGCCTTTTCAGCAGTCTGGGCAGGGCGGAGGTTGCTGCAGAAGGAATAATGAAGTTCCCCAAATCATGCCAAAATATATGCACTAAAGTCATTTTAGAGGCAGCAAGTTTCAGATTGCACCACAAAGCTCCCTCCCAATCTTTCATTGGGCCTTTTAACACGACCCCTAAACTCCACCGCAAATGGCTCCCAGCTCTGGAGCTTAAAATTGTTTACCCACCAGCTCTGGAGTTTACTGAAAATTAAGTGTGACCACGCCCACCTAAGCGGGTCCCAGCACACTTTTCTTGTACCTGCTCTCCAAGCGTGAAAAATCTCGAAGTGGATGTGCCGGGCTCTCCTCGCTTCTTTTGTTGTTGTTTTTTGCCTCCCACCCCTTTAAGAGAAGGAACCAGGAAGTGACGGGGCCCCGGGAGGTAAGCCTTTATTCTTTTGTCCCTTTTTTCCTCCCTCCCCTCACGGAGCCAGCAGCCAGGAAGTGCAGAGGGGTGGGGACGCACAAAGAGCGACAAACCCCTAAGATCTCTGGTCCGAATTTAAGTGACCAGCGGATCTTAGGGGTCGTGTAAAAGCGCCCATTGAGAATTGCCAGTCACTCACTGCAGCAAAAGACTTCTGCAGAATCAAAGGCTAGTTTGTGTTTTTGATAGTTTAGTAGCCTGATAAAGGCTACTACATCTTTATGCAAAGAAAATGCAGCTTTTTAGTCTTTATTATTATTATTATTATTATTATTATTATTAAATAATTTATTGTCATTGTGTGTATATACACAGTACACATACAATGAAATTCAGACACCCAGAGACCAGATTCAACACACACACACACACACACACAAAACCCCTGAACACTCACACACACATTAAAAAATCCCATCATACACACAAAAACAAATCCCCAAACACTCCCCCACCCACGAACCCCCTTAAACATGGAATAGCACTTATTTCCTTGTAATCAAGGGGAACACTTGTTTTACTGTATTTTAGAATTCCTGCAATTGCCACTAGAAATATAGAAGCTAGATAATATCTTTTGAAGTTCAGCCACTTTCACCCATAATTAAAACCTTCATTGTATTTGTCCTTTTTCTTTCTATACATTTCTCTTGCTCATATTCAAAATCACTAGAAGAGTTTTTAAAAACCCCAAAGTTCTTGTTTTGTACCAAGAGCTTTTAATTCAGTCTTGCTTTTTAATTTGTAGCTGATATTGTGTCACAATATAAAGGCTTTACATACATACATACATACATACATACATACATACATACATATCAATATTTGGGTTGGACAATGCAAGCAACCACTAAAATGGTACCTAAAAGGCTAGTATCCATATTGACCTTTCCCTAGTTACTTTTAGTGTGTTCCATCTTTCCTGAGAAATCTGTTAATAGAAATTTATTTATTTATTTATTTATTTATTTATTTATTTATTTATTTATTTATTTTAGATTATTTTTACCCCACATTTCTCCTTGGAAAAGGACCCAAGGCGGCTTACAGTAATGAGGGATAATATCCAGTCCAGTACAATTAAGACATGTTCAAGTATTTGAGAACAAGGAATTGAGGGACATCTTACAGCATTAATAGACAACATTACATTAAAGCTACACGGTTATAAGTGTTTGCACTTTTTGCACTTAAAAGCAAAAAAGAAGCCTCTTGGGTATGAAGAGACACAAAGTAATCAAAACCTTTTCCACACGTGTTTGAACATGTGAAAAGGCAAGTGGGAATGTGCAAGGCTAGCCCTACTTTTTACATCTATGCCATGTCTTGTTTGATGACGTGTGGTTGGGTCAGTCTAATTGTACCTCCTTGTTACCTATTCCCAGATACTGAACACCTAGGTAGTGGTCAGGATACCCGACCCTGATTATCTTTTCATACAGCTGAGCAGTCACTGTTGTTCTGCGGTGCTGAATTATTTCTGAATGTTTTCAGTGCATACATAAACATAAATCATAATGGCCAGTTAAGGTATTTTGCCTCCTTCTATGAGGGCATTTGCTGAACAACTCAGCAATAAAAATAAATGCTGACTTTCATCTGACTTTAGACCACAGAATGCCACTTATTCAACATGTTTACTGTTCCTGCTTCAAGATTTTAAAAAAAATCACCTGCCATTTCTGATTACACATTGTAACTGTTGATGGACCGTAGTCAACACTGACTCTGCAGTTACCTCCAACTTTATGTCTCAAGTTTGCATTAAGAATTAATGAAACGTGATAGATTGAATTAGTGGTGGCAACTAAATAGTTACTCACAAAAGGTAGAGGAAAAGAAACAGTGGCTGCACATTCTAGAATGTTTCAGTGAATAATACCTTGGAAACAAAACTTCTCTTGTTATTGCCCTCCTTGTTTTAAAATTAGCTTTGTGTTTTGAATAATTTCTTTGATTTCTTTTTTGAAAATATAACGAAATTTTAAAGAGCAGTGAAGACAATGAAGGCACATTGACATATTTCGAATGGTACCTACAGAATGTTTCAGAGGGACTCTGGTTATGATGCATGGACAAGAAGAAAAAAACAGTCATATAAGGTGTTGTGTGCTTTATTAACATCACCAAAGGCTCATCAGGTAGAGCATTTATTTCTGTAACAGTACCCTCTTGCCATGGATGATTGTTTTTATATTTCCCACTATCTGGTTAATGTGAGTCTTCTTCAGTGATGTTCAGTGACCCTTCCTGCATCTTTCCATGCTTTTCTGTTTCTTCCAATGCCACGGTGCATTTTGTTCCAGTATTTATGCTAAAGCCGAGTTGAACATGGTTGTTCTACCCCAGGAAGTTCATTTCCATACTAGAGTGTCTTGTTGGAATGTTCTTAATTAGAATACAACAGTTAGGGAAGTACATTTTGAAGATTTTCTTTTTTCAGAGCACCCCTATGATTCCTTGAAGAGAAGTTTCCATAGATGTAGCTCTGAAAAACACCAGTTCAGATAGGCATCCCCATAAGCCTTATTCTCCTTCATGATAAACCACAACCAGTTAAGACCTATTGCAGTGAATTTTTGGCACCATCAGGTAGAGCTATCCAGCCTTTAACATAGATGCATTATGAACCAAACCAATGAAGCCATTGAAGATTTCTGTAAAGAACTGTAGTTTTGATCTTTGGTTAAGAGTAGAGATGGGCACGAAATGGGAAAATAGTGTTGTGCTTCATTCTGATTCTCTGGAAGTTGAGTCATGGCAACTGGACTTCTTCTTCTTGAGAGACAGAAAGATCGCTGCTCATGAGCAGCAAAACGTTTCTATCTCTCAAGAAAAAGAAGTCCAGTTGCCATGACTCAACTTCCAGAGAAACTAACCTGGATGACTTAGAATATCTCAATGCAAAGTCTTACAAACAAACAAACAAATTTATTTATTTATTTATTTATTTATTTATTTATTTATTTATTTATTTATTTATTTATTCATTCATTATTTATTTATTTTCACACTTATATACCGCACCTATTCACCACAAGTGGGACTCAGGGCAGTTTACAACCGATAAAGTAAAACAGTAAAAAAAGCTAAAACATCACCAGTACAGGCACAGAAAGTACAATCAAGAGGGCCAAAAAGAAAACTCCAAGGAAGTGGGCCAGGGAAAAAAAAAACACCAAAAAAACCCTAATCAGTGCCAAAAGCATCCCGAAACAGTAGCGTCTTTAGATTTTTCCTGAATGACGCCAGGGACGGAGCCTGCCGCAGCTGGCTCAGAAGCTTGTTCCAGAGAGGAGGCGCCGCCACCGAGAAGGCCCGTCCACGTGTGCTGGTTTTACGGGCCTCCCTCGGGATGATGGTCCGGAGCGAGAGGGCCAAGGAAGAACGGGTGGGTCGGGCCGGATCTAATTGTTAGGGGAGATGCTCTGCCAGATAAGCAGGGGCCAAGCCATGGAGGGTTTTGTAAACCAAAACCAACACCTTGAACCTTATCCGGGAGGCAACGGGCAACCCGTGCAGGCGGGCCAGGATGGGGGTGGTGCGGTCATAACGATGCGCGCCAACCACCAGCCTCGCCGCCGCGTTCTGGACCCACTGCAATCACCAGACAAGGTTCAAGGGGAGCCCCATGTAGACAGTGTTGCAGTAATCCAGCCTCGACATGACCAGCGCCTGTACCACTGTCCTCAAGGAGCCCTCATCGAGGTATGGGCGAATCTGGGCGATATGCCTAAGGTGGTAAAAGGCCGACCTGGTCACGGCTGACACCTGAGATGCCAAGGTCAGATCCGAGTCCAGGACGACGCCCAGATTCCTCACTCTTTGCGCCAGCTGGAGGGCGGACCCGCCCAGACTGGGAAGAGGGCCACAGTACCCCTCCGAGCCGCCCCCGAAGAACAAAACCTCGGTCTTTCCAGGGTTGAGCCTGAGTCTGTGCGTCCTGGTCCAGTCCAAAACTGCAGCCAGGCAACGATCAAGGGTCTGGACGGCCTCCACTGCACTGGTGGAAAAGGAGAGATAGAGCTGCTTGTCATCAGCGTACTGATGACAGCAGACTCCAAAACTCCGGATGATCTCTGCCAGCAGCTTCATGTAGATGTTAAAGAGCATTGGGGAGAGGGACGACCCCTGAGGCACCCCACAAGAGAGTGTCCAGGGGGCCGACAACTCGCCCCCCAAGCTCACATGCTGGGTGCGACCCTCAAGGAAGGAACGGGGCCAGGACAAAGCCAGACCCCCACCTCCGAGAGCCACTCCAGCAGGATACCGTGGTCGACGGTATCAAAAGCCACTGTCAGGTCGAGAAGGACCAGCAGGGTAGAGCAACCCCTGTCAGCCCTCCTCAACAAATCCCATGGTGTTCCATTACGCTTAATCTCAGGTAAAGCATTAAGCTTTTCTGTCTCATTTATGGGCTTCCAACTCTGATTCATTTGTTGCTATTAACATCTACAACACAATTATCCAGATATTTTAATTTAAATTCATAACATAAAATATCAGTGCAGGTTAAAATAAAACTTCTCTGTTGTTTCTCACTGATAGACACAGACCTTGTCCTTGTTTACTGAGGGGATTAATGTCGTGAATATACAAAAACTGAATAGGAAACAGTAGAAGCATAAATGTACCGTATATGTATTCTAGCCCTTGTTTGCTTAGGCTGAAAATCAAATCAATATAAGCAATGAACAATAATATGGATCAAAATAAAGGAAAGAAGCAAGTCAGAACTTGTCTATTATCCAAATGATAGGACAGCTTAAACATCTCAAACAGAAACTAGCTTTAGACACCTAAAAAGGTCATCATCAGACTGAGCATTACAGAGTTGGGAGAGGTGCAGAAGAAGTAGAAACATTCCAGAAAACATGATCACATATGTTCCAGATTCTTGTCACTAAAAAGTCTCCCATTAAGCAGTCACCCTTCCCCATGCCTGATACCTCAACACATGGTTACTCCTAGACTGTAATTTGGGATACCAATAAAAGTACTTTGCATTGGTACCAGGTAGGCATGGGCACAAAACGGAAAAAAATGAGATTCATTTCATTTTGTTTCATTCCTCCCATTGATTGGTTTCATTTTGTCAGAATTTTTTTAAATGTACAGAATTGAACCCAGTAATGAACCAATTTGTTACTGCCTAGAGGCACCAAATATGGTGGGTACCTTCCTTGGACTGTCTCCTTTAATCCCTCCAAATTGGCCCATCTCTAGTTACTACACAAAAGTGCGGCCGGAGTGTGAACGCCCCAGTTCATCACACATACCCCACCTCCTTTGGAGTTTAATATCTCTGCACCCAGAAACTCTAACTTTTCCAAATTTCAAAGGGTTCCCTAAAATCGCTTGAGGAAGCTATACTTGGCTGAGATCAGTATTTTCTCCACCACTTATGCTGCATCCCTATTTTTCCTTCATGGACACCTTGCCCAGCCATTCCTTTTATTGAGCATTCCCTCTTCGCCCATCATGAGCATAACAAAGCAATGCCTGATACCCCCCAACACACTGTACCCCTACAAAAATATCAAGGCAAAACAACAGAATCACATGAAGATACATGGGCCTTCCTCCACTTCCCCATCTCTTCTTGCCATGTGCCCTCCTTTCAGCCACACAAGTCATCCGGTTTGCTTCTACCTGGAGCATGCATAGCTGTCTAGAAAAAATGGAGGGAAGTGGAAATGGTGGACCAAGCAAAAGAAATGCTAAGGGGAAACAGTCATTGCATCCTGAAATAAGGGAGATTGTTAAGAGGAGGTGAGATTCCAGTGACAGGGGGCTGGAGGGGATTCTGCAATTCACCTCTTCAGTGTCCTTCCGCCACAATGCAAGGGGACATGGAAGCAAAACATTTCCTATACCTGTCTCAAATATTTTCTAATATACCGTTACATGTGTTGAAACCTGGAACAATATTTAATTAGTTTTTTTCACCTTTACTTCTGTCAACCGCTACTGATAATCATTATTACAATGTGCCCCCCAAAACTGAGTCCAATTTATGCTGACCATTTCCAGGCACAATATAATGTGTAGCCTTTTGAAAACATGCTGTTTGCTGAAGGCCACACAGTTTGGCTTTTCCCTTCGAAGGCACAAAAAGTATTCAAGCTCCCAGCCTCTGACTCCACAATAAGGTATTCCAAATCTCTCAACCTACAGAGCCATGTCAGCAGCTACTAACTAATAGTCCATATTTTAAAAGGTCTTCCATAGACAGGTGGTTTTTACACAGATAATTGCCAATGCTTCACACACACCATGTTAATGAATCCTTATAAATGATTGATATCAGTCCTATATAAGTGGGCATTATATTTAAAGCAAAACAAGTTCAACAGAAGCTTTGTGCATTTTTCCTTAAGCACTTGGGCCTAGTTTTCCACCACTGTTTCTTTCTGGAACAACAACCTGGTTTCGGTGAAGGAGCTGCTCCTGTGTTTATACCGGCCTATAAGCACATCCAATCTCGCCTGATTTCGGAAGCTAAGTAGGGTCATCCCTGGTTAGTACTTGGATGGGAGACCACCAGGGAATACCAGGTGCTGTAAGGCACCTGGAGTAGGAACTGGCAAACCACTCCAGTATTCCTGCCAAGAAAACTCCATGGACATGGGGTCATGACTGTAACAACACAACACTCATGTTTATATATTTCACCCACAGAAGTTCCTATAATCTCCAAATATGTTAGAAATAGCTCTAGTTTCAAGTTCACAGTTGGGAGGCTTGCATGATTAGTCTTCAAGGCTTCTGCAATATGAATGATCTTCATTTTGCATGGAAACAAGTATAAAAATAGTCTCTATAGCAATTATAGGATTCAGTGTCGGGGGGAGGGGGCACCTGATACAGTTTGCCATAAAATATGTGGGATATAATTAGAGAATGGATAGGCAATGATCAAATCCCTTTTTGCAGGCACTGAAATAATATAGAGTGATTTGCATTTTTTTAAAAATGCAGTTGTTCTAAATGCCAAAAACATTTGGCTAAACACCATGACTGCATAGCAAAAATGTATATTTACATGAAGTCCAGAACTTCGGAAGTGCTTGGCAAGAGTGTATCCCCTCTGCCCTTTTTGTTATCTAATAAATATTTATTGAGAGAGAAACCACAGTGGTACTTTGTCTTTCTATGCATGGAGTAGTCCTACCACCCAGCTGGGGGTCAGAATGCTGGCAGCCAGGGTCCTGCAGGGTCAGATCATTCCCTTCAGCCCTCTCCACTCAGGCAGCCGACAGCCCTTTCAGCTGACCTGGCTCACCCTTTCACTTGCTTGCCTGCCTGCTTGATGAGGATGGCTTGGGTGCTGCAGGTGCTGCTTGGTTTTCTGCACCTCAGCCTTTTCCAGATTACACACAAGATGCCAACTAAAGACCAGAAAAGGAGATCTCCTTCAACTTATTCATTGGACTGCTTGAGGAACTTTGCTTGTTATCTTCTTGCTCACCAAATTCTCTCTCTCTCTCTCTCTCTCTCTCTCTCTCTCTCTCTCTCTCTCTCTCTCTCTCTCTCTCTCTCTCTCTCTCTCTCTCTCTCTCTCTCTCTCTGTCTCTCTCTCTCTCTCTCTCTCTCTCTCTCTGTCTGTCTCTCTCTCTCTCTCTCTCTCTCTCTCTGTGTGTGTGTGTGTGTGTGTGTGTGTGTGTATTTCATTGTCTGTCTTTTATAGTGTCATATTGGGAAAGACCAGGAGAAAGGGAGGGGGCAGGTTAGGAGCATGAAAGCTGCAGAAGGAAAGCCACAGCTGCCAGTGATGCCTCTGCATTTCACAGTGGCAGTGGCACTACTCTCCTCGTGGATTTATTTATTTATTTATTTATTTATTTATTTATTTATTTATTTATTTAGGTCCTGGACCATCATTTGCAAACAGTAGATTGAGACACTCTTCCCAACTTTCAACCAGTGACATTGACAGAATTCGACAGGGCCCTTGACCACTGTCGGGCCACTACATCTTCCTTTGATCCTTGCCCAGTCAGACCAACTGCTATTGAATGGGCTACTGCAATAGTTAATAATGGGTCAACCCAGGAGGGCAGGGTTCCCCGTGCCCTCAATGAGACTCTCATTAGGCCCATTCAGGGGGAAAAAACTAACTAGTCATATACAGATGACACCCAGCTTTATATCTCCTTTCCACCAACTGTAGTGGATTCTCAACCCTTTTTTTTGAGTGCTGCTCGATGGCTATTCTGTACTGGATGGGGGCTAATAGACTGAGGATGGACCCAAGCAAGACGAAGATCGTCTCATAATTGATGCTTTCCCTTTTCTGCTGCCTCACTGTGATTCTCCTCTATCCTCATTTTTTATCATTTATTTAACTAGTTATCTTTATATATTTTATATTTTAATTAGTGTATTGTGTAGATTTGGTTTATTATTTCCTTTATGCCTATATTGGGTTTTGTTTATTTAAAATTGTTATATTATTATTTATTTATTTATTACTATATTTATATACTGCCACATCTTCTGATATGGAACTCGAGGTGGTGTACACTAAAAAAAGAATAAAACAACATCAAATGAGCATAAAAACCAGAGGCACCAGAAAAAATAGAAGAGTACAATACCCTCCGCTGAAAATGGTGTGGGCGGCACAGGAAAAAAAAAAGGAAAATTGAACAAAAATTAAACAGAAAGGTCGCCATATGCCTCCTTGAAGAGATGGGTTTTCAAGGCTTTTTAAAAGGTGGTCAGGGATGCTACAAGGTGCAGCTCACTAGGTAGCTGATTCCACAGAGTAGGGCCTACCACAGAGAAGGCACAGTTACACGTGACTGACCTCCGCGCCTCCCTAGGAGTGGCCACCCTAAGTGAGCGTGCCTGCGCCATTCTCCTGGGTCTGGTCTCTGTCGACCTCTGAGAGATACACTCCGACAGGTACTCTGGTCCCAAGCCATATATCATTTCTATATGTTGTAAACCTCCCAGTGTAGCCCTTGGTCACAGTATAAAAATAAAAAAATGCATTCCTGTATCTCCCCTCCCCCAGGGACTACGCACGTGACTCTCAAAGAAAGGGGACATGCACAGTGTGTGTGTGTGTGTGTGTGTGTGTGTGTGTGTGTGTGTGTGTGTGTGTGTGTGTGTGTGTGTGTGTGTTTCTGCTAAATCCAGTATCTTCCCCCACAGTCATGTCATCAACTGGACATTGACAGACATAATATTTGATGTTGCAGTATCTCCTGGATTCACAGAGGGCCTTTGGGAATTTAGCCAAATGATGGGATAAAAGACATCTGAAGTTCTATAGCTTCCTTGCCCCTCATCATGGGTGGATGTTCCCAAGTTCTGAGGAACCCATATGTCTATCCTTGGAGGCTAGAGAACAACACCCCAATTTTTTCTTCACAAAAGCAATTCTTAAAAAAAATTAAAAGTGTGTCATTTAGTGGACAAAATAATTAGGTGTTTATTTGGGGGCAGGTATGCTGGGTGCCATTCAGCTCCTGCCAACCTATCAGTTTGAAAGCATGTGAATGCAGGTAAATAAATAGGTACCACTGTAAAAAGTGGGAAGGTAAAAGTGTGTTTGCTTGCAGCCATGCCGGCCATGTGGCCATGTACTTGCATCACACTGGCTCTTCGGCTTGAATACGGAGATGAGCACCGCCCCTAGAGTTGGACACAACTAGCACGCATATATGGGGGGGAACCTTTACCTTTACCATTTTTATGGAGGGAAAAGGTCCCAGGGCCCCTTCAAAGTATGGTAAATTTCATACCTTTAGTGGGATGAAAAGATTTTTCAGAGACCCACTTCTTTTCAAAATTAATTTGAAATACTTTGTGAGGAGTGTGGGGGTGCTGGGGGGCCCAAGGGATCCTGGGGAACCAAATGTGCTCTAAAGGTCTCATGTTACCAAGCTCTGTCCTAAGAATTTTTTTTACTAGTAATCAAGATCGACAGAAGGCAAATAGACATGTGTTCTGTAGGCACTGCTGTACATGTAAGTTAGTGACTAAGAAAAAAAGAATATTTTTCCTCTTTCAAAGATTTTAATAACAACATTCTGTCTGGCATGTGACCTTTGCCTTGGGTAGAATAAAGGCTTTTTAAACAAAACTTGAATACATACTGCGATTTCAGTTAAAGTTATCAGATTTCATCTCAATTAAAAGTAAAAAAAAAGGTGCTTTGTATAAACCTCTTTGTGGAAAAAAATCTGAAGGATAGAAAAGAAGCAGCAGGCATGGGTTGCAACAGCCGTATTTAACTCAGGGACCTGCTGAGACCTAAAAAAGCACTTAGTTGTACCTTTACCTTCTACTTATTTAATTGTTATTCCAAAATAAATCCCTTTTGGTTAATTCCAATTAAACTCTCCATGTCATTGTTTGTAATTAATTTTAATACGACACACACATATACACACACCCCACACGTGTGTGTAGCAATTGATCAAGATATCAAACCCACATACCGGAAGGGTGTGCTGGAGATTTCAGCAATGGTTTCATCTAGGTGGCTGTTTTCACTGACTATTAAAGAACTATGCAAATTGCACTAAACAGATGTATAATATATTGGGAGAAGAAAGCAAAATATGTGGTTTCCTATGGAAGCCACAGATGTCTAAAAGTCTTAGAAACAAGAGCTGATGATGTGAAAAGTCGAAGAAAGACTGCCTCAAGCACACAAAAAGCAATGTGCAATAGACAATGAGAAGTAAGTATCATTATAAGAAAAATCATTCTTGTGTATCCTTTGGAGGCTATTGATGGCCTCATAAAATCCCTAAAACCTAAGGGCCAACTATTAAGTTACCCTGGGACTTTACTCATAAGAAAGAATGCTTTCATATTTTGCTAGAAAGTCTCAGGGGAGATTGTCAAATGTCAGAAACACAAAATCTCTGGATTAAATGAGATAAACCTACCAGGTACTGTCAGGTAATATAAACTAAGGCCAAGGGGTATTTATTCTAAGGTTTCAGAATCTGATGTATACAGAATAATTGCCCAGTTGTCTAGAAATGTGAGAAGGCACTTAATTCTTTTATTATTCAATGGAACTGAAAAGGACACACACAATCATTACCAACTTTAGCATTTCATTTCCACTGCATATTTTTAGGACATCTATTATTTTTTCATCTGTTTCCATCATATAAACTTCACCTCACATTGGTCTGATCAAGCACAAAAGAATGCGAGACTCACAGGTGGAGCAGGGGGAGATTTGAGAGTATTAAAAGAAAAGAGTGTGCGTGGATTTTTCAGCTGGAAATTGAGCATGTCCCCAGATGGTTGAAGCAATAAAATTCTCACGTATCTTTTTAAAGATGGGGTTTCATTTTGGATTCCAATAAAGCTGACAAATTCATCACATTCTTGCTTTTGCCCTCAACCTTTTCTCCTAGCTTTTCATTTTCCCTTTTGTTTAATAAGGGGTTCTAAAATCTCGGCTTCAAATATTATCAGCGGATCTAATTATTTTTATTATGAATCTTGCAATGCTGCTAAGATGTATTGCATTGCATTCAATTTCAAATCTTATTTAATTATTATCTGCCAAATAAAAGGATAGACAAAGGTTTATGAAACTTGCCTATATGTGTAGACAAATGTATCTATGTGAATTCATTTTCTATCCACACTCTTGAGTTACTAATTTGATTATGAATGAAAACAATTTGAGGAATTTTTTTAATTACTCCAGCTTTCATTCTGATCCATGTAGTGATGATGGCCCTCTTGGCTGCTTAGATTTTAACAAATATTCTCCCCCCCCCCCCCGAGGATGAGGAAGTAATGCTCTCATCTCAGCCCCCTAGTTAACAGTGGTGTGAATATTAATGTTACAAAAATGACTGACTGCACGGGTGAATATTGGAATTATTTCAATTTGCTGCCTTTAGTAGGTTTGACAAGGAAGGGCTTTTTCTGCTAGAGTGACTGACAATCAGTCCAGCAGAAAATAATTGTCTCTTCCTTGCTTCTAATTTCAAAGACAAACACACCTCCCTGCTTAAGTGTCTTTCCATTTCCACCTCTCCTTCAGTATGCAGTTAGCTGTTAATGCAGTTAGAGAATGTAGTCTTTAAGAGTCTACTGTAAGCATAATGTGAGACTGTTGAAGGTTTTTTTTTACAGTATGCTGTTTTGATCTATTCCTCTATGAGTAAATGCCACCCTTCTTCTTTTTCTCTTACCAGTGTCTCAGAGGGAATAATTGAGACTGTAAGTGCCAGTTGATAAGGGATTATTCTGGGATACCTGAAGCTAATTCTGATCTGTAAAGTCCTTGGACTTCTGATGTGCAGCCAGAGGTTGTTGCGGAGTCAAATCAAACTCCGCAACAAGGAATCCCTCTTGAACTCTTTTATGGAGTAGGGCTGAATATTGTAGTGGACGAAAATTTAATCTAAACTTTATTTTGTTTATTTAGTATCATTTGTCAGCCTTCTTTCTCCAGAAGAGGGGACTCAGGACATCACTCACAACATAAAAACAAGTAGAAATGTCATTTTAAGACTGGAATTGATAATACGAGTGGATCAAATTACCTTTCATATGTTTCTTAGTGTGCACCAAAAATATACTCCATAAAATTATGAGAGATAACTAATCAACCCACCTGAATGGCACCCAGAAGAAGTTGATTTTTTTTCTCAGCACATTTCCCTCACATTTTTTTATTTATTTATTTTTCTCAGCACATTTGTAGTAGCTTCTGCAATAGATTTTCTAGTGCTTTTCTGAAGAAAGTAGTGAAAAAAGCCTGTTAGTTTTGTCAAGCCAGCAATAGTTTAGAACAGACAGTATTTTCCAACCATAGTTTTGGAATATGTTGCATCTCCAGGCAATAATAACTCAATTTCTGTTTCAGTCAGTGTCCAGTAGTCCCCAAGCAATAATTTTATTTTATATATTTTATTTAATGTATTTATATACCACCTTTCTCCTAAAGGACTCAGGGGAGCTTAGAATTATAAAAGAAACAAAGTTAAAAGCTAAACCATAGATTATTACAATATTTTAAAAGGATTAAACATAAGTCATATTAAAGCTCATAAATAAGACCAATATTATAAGTTCTTGCAAAACAACAGAATAAAACAATGCCTTTCGAAAATCGCCTTGGTCTGCCAGGGATTCAAAGGAAGGCCTCCTTGAAGCAAAAGGTCTTTGCCTGCAGGAGAAGGGTCACAGGAAGCCAGGGCCTGCGGAAAAGCTCTGCAGCCAACCTATTGAACTGTGCTAAACTGCAATTCATTTGATTCTCTATACACGATACGAATGGAACAATTCTAAAAAATCTACCTGACTTTTTGTCAGTCACCACAGGGTTAAGAAAGGCCTTACTCTGCTTGTGGAAGGACTGCAAAGATAGGGCCAGGCTGACCTATCATGGGAGGGAGTAATAAATGCAAATGGAAGAAATTCATGGACTTTGGGAAGTTTATGCAGCAATCCAACCTCCCCCCTAAACTCCACATGGTTCTCCAGTTTTTGTTATATCTTAAGGAGAAAGGATTATCGTATTCTTCTGTAAAATTATACCTGCCAGCCACATCCAAACACAAGTTTCTATGGTTTTGCATCCCCTTAAGAAATCCAAGCCTCTGAAGGCTTTTTGAAGTCTCAGAATTGTTTATCTAGATATCAGTGGTAGTTTCAGATCTCAGGCTATTGATCTTCAAGACCATGCTCCTGATTGCTGTTACCCCTGCATGCTGGGTTTGTGAACTTGACACTATTTGACATGACACACTTTTCCTACAGTTCTATAATGATGGGTTGTCTGTGTTCCCTGAACTTTCTGTCATACCAAAGAGAGTCCCCAGTTTCTACCTGAATCAACTTTTGATGCTCCCAAATTTTTTTCCCATCACCCACCTGGGAGATGGAAAAGTCATTGCATCCTTTAGATGGCTGAAGAGTAGTGGATCATTACACAATAGAAATGGGCACAAACTGTGGTTCAGCTATTTAGCATGGTTTAGCATTGGCCCCCCACCCCAGTTCGGAATAACAGGCAAGACAGTGAGTTGGGTTGCCATCGCAGGCCACGCTTTATTGAACTTGACATTGTTCATAAATCTCAAGAGGGGGCTGCTGATGTGCGGGGAACCATTGGCCCTGGGGTCACCCAATGGACCCCACCCAAGGGCATTGTCAGATGCGGGCAAGCCCCGCCATGGCCCTGGGGGGGGGTTCCATTCAAGTTCGGCTCCCCCGGGCCGGCCGTGCTAAACCATTTTCCCTTCCAGGACAAGAGGCACCATCAACTGGCCAGTCCCTGCCCTGTTTGGGTTTCAAAGGCCACTTTGTCCCAGGTTCTGTGATCTCAGGATCCGCAGTACCTGGGGGTCAGCGGCATCTTAGTTCAGCATTTGGAGCTCACCTAATGCCCAATTCCCCGCACTACCTGCCGGCATGGCCGATGCCACGCCACCAGAGCTAGTGTGAGACAGGTGAAAAATCCTTCCCCCCTTCTGTGCCAATTATGGGAACAAGGCAAAAATTCCTATCCAGCCCCTGAAGGCGACCACATTATCCCACACTAGCATGCAAAAAGGCAGTGGGCAGGAGTGAGCGCTGCTGGCCCGGGAAAAACAGGGGCCGAGGGCGCAGGTGCCAGGTATAAGAAGGGGACCTGCGCCCCATCCCCCCAGTCCAGGCCTATTGAAGACCCTGACCTGTCCCACCCCTCCTCCCAGGGCAGGCAATGCAGCCCCGGCTCAGGACAAGCCAGCAGCGGAACGGCCCGCTGCACAGCTGTTCCACAGGCACCATGGCTTCCTTCACCTTTTCTCCTCTTGCGAGTGCCCAGCCCTCCCTCTTCCAGGTGCCTCCTCTGGAACCTGCCGGAGGAAGAGAGACACAGGAAGCTAGGGCCTACAGAATAGCTCTGCAGCCAAATCACTGAACTATGCCAAACTACAACTAACCAAACAGCCACTGCTTGCTTCATTAAAAGGGCATCCAAACAGAGCAGTCACTGCACTTACTGTTTCTCAGAGGAACACAATTTCACACTAAGGCCGTCACTTCACGAAGAACTTCTCTTCGCAGCGTGATTGCCTTTGCTATGAATTCGAAGGCGGTCACGTGGTAGTCACGTGGTCTCCATTCGCCCCCACCCCTCTTTCCGTGTCCTCACCGGGCGAGGTTTTAGGGTCGAATCCAGTAGTACTTCACGTGCTCCCTTCGCATTCGGAAGCTTACTTGCAACGTCCGGTTTCTGCTTTCTTTTATTTTTTTAAGAAAATTACCACAGCGTATCGATGCATCAATACCCGGCTGTCATTTGCGGTCAGAGGACTTGTGGGCGGCCATCGTGTTTCCCTGAAGCAGAGCTGCTGGGTTGGTTTTTTTGGGGGGGGGCGGGGCGGGGAGAGGCTTCTCTCAGCTTCATCGCCCTGTGTGCCCCGCCGCCGCTCTCTGGGTGGGCGCGCGCGGGGGTGTCTTGCGGCGGCGGCACCGACACCCCATCCCCCCTCCCTCTGCGCAGCCCTTCGCCATCCCTTGCCAGCGGAGGGGCTCTGCTCACGTCACCCGGGGACGCTTGCCCCCCCTCTGTTGCCCCTGCCCCGTTTACAGAAGGCAAGATCAAAAGAACGGGTTAACCGAAATATCTATGAATCGGCATTTCGGAGAAAAAGTAAGTTAAAAAATAAATAAATATACTTTTTAACTGGCCACACGTGAATTTGGATACGAAGCGGGATGCGAAGCGAGGGAGATTCCCGGCCTCCGGCAGGGGAATCTCTCGCCCCGCTTGGAGCACGGTTTAGGGGCGTGGTCGGGGCGTGGTCGGGGTGGCGCCGCATCCAAAATGGAGGATCGTGCGGACAAAACCGACCGATTCGCGCAGAAATCACGGCTCGCCGCGCAGCGAGAGGTTCGTGAAGTAACGGCCTAAGTGAGCACTTCAGAGACAGGTCAGAATTAACAATGTAACTAAGAATTCAACGCTGCTAATTTAAGTAATTTAATATTTTCATTTTCTAAAAAACCCCAAAAGCCATTTTTCAAGTTCTGATATTTAACACTAAGGACTTATGTTTAATACCCAAAATTCACAGCTCTGTCTTATTCTTTTTATGCTCCCTGTTTCTTGAGGACCTCCAGGCATGCAATCTGAAATTAGTGAACAGGGATACACCTGTGTACAGTTGATTATCTGATACTCATCTGAGGAAGAAATAGGAGTTGCATGTTATCATTCCCAGTCTCACACCTTTCCAATCTGATTGCATAAATGCCTCCATCTAATTCTTTATTTGAAAACAAGCATATGAAACATGTAAATAATAATAAGAGATAACCAGCTGTATTCAGAGGTGTGTGTGTGTGTGTGTTCAGTAATTAAATGTATTAAATCAACTGGCAAGACAGGGGCGGGAGTCAGCCCATCCCTTTCCATTATTGTCATATTACCCATGGAGGGTTCTCTCTTGAGACTTCTCAAGCCCTTGCTATTTATGGAAGTTGGGCACCTGAACTAGCACCTGGATTTTCCAACCTCTGCCACAACCAATAAACACTGCCTGTTTCTACTGGTCAAGGGCAAGCTGATTCAATTGGAAGAACACAGGCTAAATCTAAAATATTGTGAAGAGCCATTCTGCTCATTGATCCAATATGGTGCAAAAGATGTGGCAGGTCAGGGATACAGCCGAAACTGAACACTGGACATGAGTGCTGACTGGCAGCAGCAGTGCATTGTTCATTCTCAAAGCCAAGCCACCGAGGTCAAAGCTGACTATAAGATGGAGGACTTGCACTAGCTGTATTCAGACCGATGAAGCTGTTTGGATGAACAGCGAAACATTTCTATCTCTCAAAAAGAAGTCCAGTAGCCATGACTCAACTTCCAGACCAAGCCACTGAGTTTATTTTCTCTTATTTTCTCTTATTTCTCTGTCATTGAAATGGTAGTAAAGAAAGACCCTGCTAGAAGCAGGACTGTGTCACATAGTTGAGAGCCCCACCCCCCGCATACATTTGTCTGCATTATGATTCAGATTAAAATCTTGCCCCCACCCCAGGATGATATAAACCATGATAAGAAAGCCATTGTGGATCCTTCTGAGCTTTAGGGTGGTGGCAAATTTCATTACACAGAAATTGAGAAAGGCTGTGTGGGGATGATTATATGCTTGAATTTTCAATAGCTGTACAATATTCATAGTAAAAATGAGATGGGAAGAGTTTTGTGAAAGTTGAATTGTTACCCATTTAAACCTTCCTTCCTTCCTTCCTTCCTTCCTTCCTTTTAAAAGAAGTCAGAAAAAAAGTCTCCTTGAAGTTACTCAGCAATCCAAAGGAATACCTAGAATAAATTAATCAGAGTGTCTCCATGACGGCTCCTACATTTAAAATGGACGGATAGCTTCCAAATACCTATTGTTTGCTGTCCTCATAGATAGGATTCAGCTAATGAAACAGCTAATTAGATTTTTGTAATCCTGCTATCATTGTGTTTGAGGCGGTGACATTTTTTCCTGCATTTCTCCTGTGATTCTTCCCAGTCTATGAGGGAGCATTTAACCCTGGCCAATTTGGCTCCTGTCACTTTGCTGGAATGACAGTTCTCTCTGTTGGTGTAACAAAATCACTGCATTTCCCAACAACAAGGATGTCACTCAGCAATTTAAACAGAAAAGAATAGGAAAGATGATGATCCGATTAGTCAAACAGGCCCATGTTCAAAATCCATTTCCCAAATCAAATAATGGAATTGGATTGAGTTCATAATGGAAGAATTACTTAGGTATTATTGCATACTGTATTACATATTCATTGACTTTGCTGAATGCGGATGGATTTGCAATTTCATTATTTTCTTCCTTTCCTTCCTCTACTGCACATGCAACACTGTGGATAAAGACTGTGCTCAAAGTATTTTTTTTTTAAAAGCAACTCTGAATTGCCAGGGCAATTTTCTCTGGGAAGTGCACTCATGATAAACTGCTGTGCCTTCCATGGTCTTCTGAAGTTACAAAGTGTTCAGTCAGAACATATTAAATTTAAGTATGGAGGAGGAGATTTATCAAAGACAGATTTAGGATTAAGTGGAACCTATGGGTTTTTTTTTTAACAATAGACAAGTGACCCGTGACCCCACTTCCACATTTGTATAAAAATGCTATATAAAAATTATACAGAATATGTTAACCTTATATATTGATGTTAATATAATAATGTCTAATTGTACAGGGGTGTTTCTAAATATGCCTCTACCAGATTAAATTTGATAAGGAAAAATGTATTTACACTTTGAATTTAGGTCATTTTTGTGGATGTGAAAATGACCCTCCCTTCACGTCTCCTATCTCCAAAAAGTCCCATCTCAGTGAGGAGACCCTCGCCCTCAAGCCCAAATACACACCACCCCATGCTCTCCCTATCACTAGCTGTACTTTCTCACCCCCTTGCCCATCTTCTCTTTCTCCTCCATGACTCAGAAGGAGCCTAGAGGCAAATCCCTGCCCAGGTCACTTCTCCCTTCACTGCACTGCCATCCCTTCACCAAGAAGAACAGGGGACTTAGGTTCACAATGATGTCATAAAATTGTCCAAAAGCACAATAGGGAAATTGAATATAGTGTAAAACCAACTGCATGAATAACCCACTTTGCTTTAAAAATGAACTTTAAGTAAAGTAATTGTAGTCAAATTAATAGGTCTTTTCCCTGGATCACTATTTTGATGGATAAAACAAAATAAAAAAAATTCTTCCACTCTCCCCCCCCCCCATAATTTGGAGTTCTCTTTCAGAACACAGGATTTAGGCTTTATCTACACCTGTTTAGCTCAATATTCCATCCACACAATGGCTAAACAGTGGGCTATACAAAGCCCGCAAGCATTGCATGGGAGCAAATGCATTGAGGAACTGATACACAAAGATGCACTGCTTCTGGTACTGGAAATAATTATCCATCGGTGATTAGAAGGCACGGATAGCCCCATCCTTCTCATTGTCACAAACCACTTTTGTGGATATTACCATCCACCCCACGTCCTGTCTATAGACACTGAAGGCCTTTTACACTCTTTCCTCATTTGCTGATCACCATCCTTGTACCAGGGACTGATGTCTTCAGCATGACTCATCTTTATTACTTCACACCTGGCATTTCATAAATGGTGCTGCAGTATTAGTTTGGGCTAATGTCCTTGTAAATCAGCATTTAATTGCATCTTTTTGCATGAGAGCTGTTTCATCTCCTGAAAATAATGTTTGTCGTGAACAGCCTCAAAAATGCCCCCTTCAAAACAACAAAACACAACATGCTAAAACAATATTACATTCTAATGCAACTACCATAGCAAATGACAATCCAGAAAATTTGCAGGCAAACTAAGATAAAACCAAATGTTGAAAAATAATCTCATGCACTCCCTGAAAATAATTTTAGCTTTTTTCTAGCATCGCTGCCAAAACATCACCCTTCCCTCAGGAAAAACAGCACACCCAATAATAGCATATCCTGGTTAGAAATCTAAATTAGGTGTCAAAGTTTCCACATGTAACAGCTCAAGCTACAATAAATGGAAGCTATCAAGCCAATGACCACTGACAACATTAGGTATTTCCAATGCAGTACTTGGACTCAAAATGTTGTCAATAGAAGTTGCCTCAGCTTTGCTGCCATATTTTGTTTCATTGAATCCATCTTCCACAGTACGGAAAAAGAGGAATTGTATTGTTTGCTCCACCTCTTCACCTATCACTCCCTTCCTTGACAGATGGAGAAAGCTCCCACTGTGAGTATCTAATCTTCCTACTTCCTTACTAGAGATGGGCACGAAACAAACAATTTTTCGTTTCTGTTTTTGTTTTTTCATTTATTACGCAACGAAACAACAAACGAATTTTGTCTCTATAATGAAACGAAACGAACAGAAACACCAGAAATTTTGTTGTCCGTTTCGTTTTCTTTACGGCAATACATTGAACTGCTTTAAATGCAAAAAAAATCACAAAAACTTGAAATAAATGGTAACGAAATGGAAACGAAACGAACGAAAAAGAAAATGAATTTTTTGCAAAAATTCACGAAAAACGAAAACGAACCAAAACGGACCCCCCAAACAACAAACGACAAATGAAACACCTTTTTTTGATTCATGCCCATCTCTATTCCTTACCATTGAGAAAAAGGCTGCTATCAGATGACCACTTGAAACCACTTCAAACTGTGAGAAACAAAAGCTGGCTTTTTCTCAGTAGCACTGACATGTTTAAAGAGGCGGTTCCTGTATCCCCACGACCTCCACTGATCCACTGACACCCCTTGCCCTCTTGTCACAATCCCCCCCGGCCCCCACCCCATTTGTCCTGCTGCCAGCTTCCTTCCTGCCCGTTGCACCAGTGTCCCCATCAAGCTGCCTTCCTCTCTCCATTGCTGTCACTTCACCCTCACCCCGTTTCCCCTGCTGCCAGCATAGCCCGCTTCCTTCTGCCCATTGCACCGGCATCTCCATCAAGCTGCCTTCCTCTCTCTGTTGCTGTCAATATTTTCTGTGATGGGGGTTCCTGCATGGCAGGGCGTTGGACTGGATGGCCCTTGAGGTCTCTTCCCACTCTATGATTCTATGATTCTATGATTCTATGATTCTCCTCCCCCTTCTCTCCCCCTTCTCTGTTTCTCTTTTATTTAAGGCTGCCTCTTTCCCTTCTTTCTCCCTGCTAAATTTCTCCCCACCATCCTACCAGGTCCTCTCTTTTTGTCTTTTTCTTCCCGTTCTTCTGTTTGACATCAAAAGGAAGGGTGAGGGGGAAGAACAGCAGTGGTGAGGTGGGCTGCTGGGAGGCTCTGGCCAGAGCTTGGTGAACAGGATGCCCAGCCTAGCATCTGGGTGGTTGGGGTATATTGGAGAGAGCAGCACGTCACTCTGCCAGTTGGATTAGTGAGTTCCCAGACTATTTTATCACTGGACTGGACTGTAGTTTATGCCTGCCAAATCTACAAAGTCAGCTCTATGTATATTTTGTAAATACAGATAAGCTTGGCGAAGGGAATCAACACTGTGTCTGTGTTTTTCATTTTAAGCACTGCTATTTAGCTCTTCTGTAGGCCACACCAACTACACTTCCACTGGGCAGTACAAAGCTCTGCTCGGTTATAACTTCTTTTTGGTTATAAACCTTGACACATTTTGATGTGGAGGAACCAGGTATGGTCTATCTGGATTATCAGATAGCGTTTGACATGGTCCCGCACCAAATCCTCAATTTGAGTGCTGAGAAAACTCAGGATAAGAGAGCACATCCTCCTATGGATTGAGAATTAGTTGAGATCCAGGAAACAGTAGATGTTAATGGGCAATTTTCACAGTAGAGAGAGGTGAAATTTGGTGTGCTATGTGGATCTGTCCTGGGACTGCTGCTTTTCAGCCTGTTCATAAATGACCTGGAGACCAAGTTTGCAGGTCAGGGTCAATTCCATGCTAGGGATCATTAAGAGGGGGGTTGAAAATAAAACAGCCAATATTATAATACCATAGTAAAAAATAAGGGTAAAGCTGTAGCCAGAGTATTGAGTACAATTTTGGTCACCACATCTCAAAGAAGACATAGTGGAACTGGAAAAGGCGCAGAAGAGAGCGACTAAAATAATTACTGGACTGGGTCACCTCCCTTATGAGGAAAGGCTATAGCATACGGGGCTTTTTTAGTCCAGAAAAAGGGCACCTGAGGGGGACATGACTGAGACATAAAAATGCAGGGGATAGATAAAGTGGATTGAGGAAAGCTCTTTTCTCTCACACATAAAACCAGAACCAGACTCCATCCACTCAAAGTGAGGGTCAAAACAGTGCAAAGAGACAAAAGAATTTATTTACCTAGCATGTTTTTAGTTTGTGGAACCCCTTGCTGTAGGATGCGGTGGTCGCATATGGCCAGTCCCAAAAGGGATTGGACCAATTTATGGAGGAAAAGTCCATCACAGGTTTCAACACATGATGGGGATACATGTTATCTCCTGGGTTAAAAGGAGAATACTTCAAAATACCAGACACAGGGGAGTGATATCAGGAGACAAGTATCTAATTGTCTGACTTTCTCCAAGAGGCATCTGGTTGGGCACTGTGAGATACAGGAAGCTGGATAAGATGGGTCCTTGGCCTGATTTATCAGGGCTCCTTTTATGTTCTTATGTTCTTTTTAAGTATTTGTATATTTCTAATTTTTAGCTTTTAATTGCTGTTTTATGATGCAAGTCACCTTGGGTCCTTTCAAGGAAAAAGGTGAAATAGAAATATTTTAAATAAAGAAATATCCAACTCTAGGGGGCAGTTCTCATCTCCACTTATCACCCATTTGTTCACAGACATATTTCCATGATCATGTGGTGAGCATGACTAAACATACACATGTACAGAATGCCATTACCTTTCCACCAAAGTGATACCTAGTTTTATGTGCTTTCAAACTGCTGGATTGGTAGGACTGAGAAGCAATGGGAGCTCACCCTGTTACATGAATTTAAACTGGCAGCCTTTCTACTGAGAAGCCTAGCAGTTTAGTGGTTTAACTCACAGAGCAACCTGCATCATTCCCTAAGACTGACAAGATTGTTTTTTCACCCATCCACTGACCCCCCCCACACACATTACAACCTTACCTCTAATCCTAAAACACACGATACACCACAGCTGACTTGTACGTCTCCTCTTGGATGCTAACAAACAACTAAATTTCTAGCATAATGCCTTTAAAAAACCCAAACAAACAAACAAACCCCAACCCTACCCCCCCACACACCTCTTACTAGCCAATTCTTTTTGAGCTACTGGTTCTGCGGCTCCTGATGTTAAACCCATCTTGGCTTAGTCAGCCTATATGTATGAGAGATAGGATGATGTGTGTGTGTTACGTCGTTACAGTCGTGATCGACTCTTCATGACCCCATGTCCATGGAGTTTTCTTGGTAGGAATACTGGAGTGGTTTGCCAGTTCCTACTCCAGGCACCTACAGCACCTGGTTTTCCCTGGTGGTCTCCCATCCAAGTACTAACCAGGATGATAGTTAGGTGCAAAGGAACGTTTTTACCTTTTTCACAACCCCTTCAGATAATGATTAATATTGTTTTGTTTTATTTTAACATGGCATTCTATAGTTATTTCAGGCAGCATCTCCCACCAGCCGTGTACATGTATGTGCTTGGGGTTCATAGTAGTTGTGGCCCCAGTCCAAAACACCTGGAGGGCATCATGGTAGGGAAGCTGGTACACTTCTACTGAAAGCCAATGACAAATTCCTCAATTGATGTAGCATGCTATTTGAGACATAATTTAAAGGTAATTATGTAATTAATTAGGGTAAGGTTTATTGTTACGGCATCAAGCCAGACACAAGATAAAACAGAATAGAGCAGAATAAGATACAATATAAAAAACATTAGCTAGAAAGTTTAAAAACTGGCAAACATTACAGTGATCAATATATAAAGCAAAAAGTTATTTTAAAAGCCTTTAAGACAACAGATATAACAATAAAAAACAAGGTTTAAAAGCTCAGCTATCTATCTGTTGCTGTGACATGCCACCCAGAATTTTGCCACCAGTTCAGTAGTAGTCCGACTTTGGTCAATTAGCAATTGATTACAATAGTCTGAGTCCGATTGGCCTGCCATATCTTTTAAGAGTGGTGTAATGTATTTTTCCCGGGTCTTTTTATGCCTACTGCATCTGAGCATCATATGCTCAATGGATTCTATCTCATTAGAGTCACAACGGAAGAGTCTATCTTCCCTCAGGATGCTCTTAAATCTGCCTTCCAGCACTGCAGAAGGGAAAGCCTCACACCTGGCCAGGGTAGAGGCTTTCCTAAACTTGTACGTCTCCAGCTGTGACAGATAGGCCATGGGGAGTGAGCGATATTTATGTATATCTAGGACTCTAAAATTGGGGCAACTACTGAGATCTGCCTATCTCTCCATATCCATTATTCTCTGTTTAAGGGCTGATTTTACTTCATCCCATTGCATGCTCAAGATTGCTTGGGAAGAAAGATCCATAATTTGCAATTTATTTAGGACTGGTTTTAACCACTTAGATTGGAAGTTGTCCACTAAAAGTAGATGGGTTAATCCCTGTGGTTGGAAAGTTTATCTTAAGCCAATACTGTAGGGAAGTTAATGTAGGGAAATTAATTATGTATTTGAAAGAAAATCTGTAAGTGTCGGGGATATGTTTTATTATGATTTTCTATCAACAACAGAATTTGCAGCATCTTTTTTTTATAAAACAATTCCATGTCCATCATATTCCTGCATGGTTTCCTAAATGGCAGGGGGTTGGACTAGATGGCCCTTGAGGTGTCTTCCAATTCTATGATTCTATGATTCTATATGCAAACAGATTTCACATGGATTTATTAGAAGGTCACTCATACTAAACCTCACAATGTCATTGTAAGAAACAAAAGGCTGAAAATAATAACAAAGCTGTTCAATTAAAGCATATTAACATTCTACTCTAGCAGAACCATCATTCAGCTTAATTTAATCTACAGCCTCTTTAACCTGAATAAAGGAATCCATGAAAAAATAAATAGGAAAATAAAGTTATAAACCCATAGAGAATAAGGGGAGAGAGAGAGAGAGAGAGAGAGAGAGAGAGAGAGAGAGAGAGAGAGAGAGAGAGAGAGAGAGAATATGTAGTAGCGTAAGACTGCAGCCAAAATAAAAATGGTGTTCTGGGCAAAGCAAAAGATCTAATGTGGCACCAAAGAACTGCTAGGTCAATTAAGGAAATAAATAGAAATACAGAAGTACATTGGTAGCACTTGTAAGTGTACATTGATTTTAAAACAGAAAGGTCATCAATCATCATTCTGTAGTTGATATATACTTTCCAAACAGAATGTCTCAGGTTTAATTTACAGAACTAGATGCCTAGTGGTGTGACCTTCTTGGTGGAAAGCTGGCACTAAATGGCATAACAAAAAAGATAGACAATCTGGTACTTTCCCTTCTGTACAGCTACACTTTTGAGTATCCCAGATAATTAACCATAGTGGTTGCAGTTAAGGCAAGGATCGCCCGAAACATTTTGAGAATACTAGATTGCCTACACCTGACTCAGAGAATACAGAGATAGAGAAACGGTAAGAGCAATTTCTATTTTTATTTATTTATTTATTTATTTATTTATTTATTTATTTATTTCAATCGGAGACTCAACATAGCTCCCAGTCAATTAAAGCCCGCATCAGCCTCCTAACCTTTCTCCTTATGAGAACCCAAGGCAGATTGTAATGTTAAAACAATAATTAAAGCTAAAAATTATAAATTATCACAATGTTTTAAAAGATCTAAGCCAGTGCTCCCCAACCTTTTTATCCCCGTGGACCGGTAAATTTTTGATAATTTTTCCATGGCCCGGGGGTGGGGGTGGGGGTGGGGAAGGGGGGGGAGATAAAGGAATGCGAATGGGGGGTCGGGCGGGGAGAGAGAGAGAGAGACGCACACACGCACGACCGCACCACCCCACCCCCTCCCTCTCACCTTTGCAAACCGGAGAGTTGGGACTCTTCCTTTCCGGGGAGGCCCGGCTTTGCTCGGGGACCGCCGCCACTGACGGGGCCGGATCCTTCCCGCGGAGGAGGAGGAGGAGGAGGAGCAGGCGCTGCCTTCGGGTGCCGGGGAGACACCGGGAAAGTGAGGGGTAGCGGCGGCGGCGGCGAAGAGCCCGGGGTAGGCGGCGGGTGGGGGGCCGAGGGGGGCTGCCGCGCGCCCCTCCCCCTCCTCCTCGTGTGGGGCTGCCCCACGGCGGCGAGGACCCAGTGGGCGGCTTTCTTTCTTTCTTTCTTTCTTTCTTTCTTTCTTTATTTCTTTCTCCCTCCCTCCCTCCTTCCTTCCTTCCTTTCTTTTTCTTTCTCTCTCTCTCCCTTCCTCCTTCTCCCCATTTCTTTCTTTCTTTCTCCCTCCCTCACTCCCTTCTTTCTTTCTTTCCCTTTTCTTTCCCCCCTCCCTTCTTTCTTTCTTTCTCCTCCCTCCCTCCCTTCTTTCTCTCTTTCTCTCTTTCTTTTCTTTTTTCTTTCTTTCTTTCTCCCTCCCTCCCTCCTTCCTTTCTTCCTTCCTTTCTTTCTTTCTTTTTCTTTCTCTCTCTCTCTCCCTTCCTCCTTCTCCCCCTTTCTTTCTTTCTTTCTTTCTTTCTTTCTTTCTTTCTTTCTTTCTTTCTTTCTTTCTTTCTTTCTTTCTTTCTTTCTTTCTTTCTTTCTTTCTTTCTTTCTTTCTTTCTTCCTCACTCCCTTCTTTCTTTATTTCCCTTTTCTTCCCCCCTCCCTTCTTTCTTTCTTTCTCCTCCCTCCCTCCCTCCCTCCCTTCTTTCTCTCTCTCTCTCTTTCTTTCTTTCTTTCTTTTTTCTTTCATTCTTTCTCCCTCCCTCCTTCCTTTCTTCCTTCCTTCCTTTCTTTCTTTTTCTTTCTCTCTCTCTCTCCCTTCCTCCTTCTCCCCCTTTCTTTCTTTCTTCCTCCCTTCCTCCTTCCCCTTTTTCTTTCTTTCTTTCTTTCTTTCTTTCTTTTTCTTTCTTTCTTTTTCTTTCTTTCTTTCTTTCTTTCTTTCTTTCTTTCTTTCTTTCTCCCTCCCTCACTCCCTTCTTTCTTTATTTCCCTTTTCTTTCCCCCCTCCCTTCTTTCTTTCTTTCTCCTCCCTCCCTCCCTCCCTCCCTTCTTTCTTTCTTTCTTTCTTGCGGGGTGGGGCGATTCCATAGGGGTCGCGGCGGCGGCGGGATGGGGGCAATTATGGGGGTCGCGGCGGCGGCGGCTCCCGGGACGGCCCTGAGAGGCCGGTGACGGGGGTCGCGTCCGGCGGGGGCAGCAAAGCGGCGGCAGCGGCGGCCGCTCCCGGGACGGCCCGAGAGGCCGGTGACGGGGGCCGAGGCCGGCGGGGGCAGCAAGGCGGCGGCGGCGGCGGCTCCCGGGACGGGGGCGATTGGGGGGGATTGCGGCGGCGGCGATTACGGGGGTCGCGGCGGCGGCGGCGGCGGCGGCGGTGGTGGTGGGGGCGATTGCGCGGGGGGGGGCGAGGAAAACATCCGGGTCGGCCCGCAATGCCCCCCCGCCCGCCCCCAACACAGGTGCAGTCCGGCGGCGACGGCAGCGGGGGGGCTCCGCCCTGGAGCGCGTCCGCAGGGAGGGGCCAAAGGGCGTGCGCCCCGGGGGAGGAGGAGGAGGAGGGGCACCCACCTGCTCTTCCGACCGAGGGGGGGCCCTCCTCCCCGCCGGCCCCCTGCGCGCCCGGCCCCCAGGGCAGGAGGGTTGGGGCCGGGAGGAGGCGAGGAGGGGCAAGCGGGCCAAACGGGGTTCCTGCTGCTGCTGGTGGTGGTGGTGGAGGGCGAGGAGGAGGAGGGCGGAGGAGGAGGAGGATGCGCCGCCGCCGGCGGCGGGCAGAGGAGGGAGGCAAAGACAAAGGCGGTGGCGGCGGCTCCTCCTGCACTCCTCCAGCCTTCCTCTTCCACCGGCCACCCGCCGGAGAGAAGAGGAGGAGGAGGAGGGCGGCGGAGGAAAAGGGGAGGAGCCTCCCCGGCCTCCCCAGGCGGCCCGGTGCCGACCGGTCCACGGACCGGCACCGGTCCGCGGCCCGGGGGTTGGGGACCACCGATCTAAGCCATTTTCAAAGTAAAAATTAGGAGATAACTGCAGTTTGAAACTGCTGTAAAATGCATTTTATAAAATAACAAAAACACATCAGCCCTGTTTTTAAGAACTTCCCTCTTGGAAAACCAGTTACTGTGAAAAACCTGCCAGTAGAGAAAGGTGCTTGTCATAGTGCGCATAAAAGGTTGGTGCCCCGGGGTCTCCTGGGACCCCTCCAACCAACAGTCTTTGGGCGAGTTACTACACCCTGGTGGTGCCGCTCCCCAGACAGCACCTCCAAGGCCGGTAAGGTTTTAGACCACCCCCAGGTCCTCGAGCCCCCTCCAGTGGGGGATCTTGTCCTGGGGGGATCCCAATGCATTCTTCCCCAGTAGCTGTAATGTCCTGATCTACAGCATGCCGAGGTTGGATGGACCAGGAGTATTTATTCCCCTTTGCCTAGCCTTGCTATGGCCCATGCCACCCACACTACAGCCTTAATTCCATCTCCAGGCCCCTCTACACATCACCCAAGAAAATTTCCAGCCCTGTTGCCGACAAATGCACTCCGCCATCTCTTGAACAGCACTTTTTTCCAATTTGATGTCTGGGTGGCCCACAACTGAAGAATAACCTGGTGGGTTCTACAACCTTGCAAGCAAAATTGAGATGCCCTACCAGCTGCAGTAGCTCCTACAGCATGAACCTGTTCTGTGGTATAATGAACTTGACTCTTTCCTTAAGATCCTTCAACTTATCCACCAACAATTGGCATGATTGCTCCCACGTATCAATTTCAATGCTCAAGAATGTAAGGACCGTTGTCGGTCCTTCAGTTTTCTCCTCTGCCAGAGGGACTCCCAGCTCTTCTACCAATGCCCTCATTAAGAAATCAAAAACCCCAGAACCCATGGGCCCAGATAAAAGATAATAATCCAAGTAGTGTGTGGTGGTGCGCACCCCCACAGCCCATTCCAAAAAGATGCTCTGTTGCACAGGACACAGAGCACTCAAAAGGGAGGGCCCTATCCATATAATAACCTCCTTGGAAATGAAATCCTAGCAACTCAAAATCATTGGGGTGTACTGGTTAGAGATGGGCACGAAATGAACTACATGTGGAGGCGAGAACGGGGCTCTCTCTAAAGGGATCTTCCCTGCAACACAGAACATTGCATTGCAGTCTGGATTTCAGAGCCATTTTAGCCATGTGGGTTTGCTTCTTCTGGGCCTATGTGTCCCTATATTTATTATATACTGTCCTGTTTAATCCCAGTTCTTTCCCAATATAAGCATTACATATTTTTTAATGGTGGTTGTTCAGTAACATTCCCCTTAGGAAGTACCTCGGTGTGAGTGTGATATACTCAGTCCAAGCTGTGTCAAGACTCGCTATTGCCCTAGTTCAGATATTCCTTATGGGTGTGTCTCTAAGCATGTGTGAGTTCATGCATCTTTGAAAGCATGATGTAACATGTGCTAGAGCTAAGCTTGCTAATACAGTAGTCCCCCTCTACATCAGCCCCACTATATTGAGGGATTGCAATATATGGACCCCACTGCCACCATCTACCCCCTGCCACCCTGCCGCTGTCCCTTCCCAGACCACTGGTACCTCTGCCATGCCTGTCACTGCCAACACCGCCAACAAAGTGCCTTTGGAGAGGAGGGTTGACAGTGATGTTGGCAGCAGCAAAGGAGTGATGGCATCTGCTTATAATGGATTTTCATTTATCGTGGGTGGTATGAGAATGTACCCTCTGCAATAAATGAGGGTCTATTGCATTTCTTTTGGTGTCACTTGAATATGGCATTTGATTGTGCAGCACCAGGGAGGCCTCATCGGTCTAGAGATGTAACACCCACTAGACAAAAGATCTGGGATTTGCAGATATGTTTTCCAAGTCATTTTAATTATATTGTTCATATGGTATACTTTTCAAACTACATGTGCAAAACCCTTTGTGGGCCCCAAAGGTTGTAAAAAGCAGCACCTAAATCTTACTTTAAATGAGTTTATGTATGAATGAATATATTGTTATTGTGGCTTAATATCATCACTTGCAAACAATAAAGGAAGTTTTGTGTGCAAACTCCGGGAGGCAGTGGAGGACAGGAAGGCCTGACGAGCACTGGTCCATGGGGTCACGAAGAGTCGGATATGACTGAATGACTGAAAAATAAACATTGCTTCTCCCTGGTGAGTTTGAAGTGAAATCATTTTATTTTCTGTGCAGCATGTGCAGCTTTTGTCAGCCCAAATATTTTGAAATGATGTGGGAATTCTAAGTGGCTAATCCACTGTGAATATAGCCATAAATGCATTGCCTCTTGATTTCACATAAAAGGCAAACTGCAGCATTTATCTGACCATATATGTGGTTGTGAGAAGCAGATTTTCTGTTCTTCTCATCTTTTGTTCAAAACAAAACCCAACAGGGAATAAAGTGCCATTCTTTATTCCCATTTAATACGGACTAAAAGAAAAGCCTTCTGTTTGTGGCTAAATAGCCATGTCATTTAAACCCCGATTACCACTGCAGTTGAAGGCAAACAAAGAAAAGAGCTTTATCTTGTAAAATATTAGTGGAGTTCCCCTAGATCTTATTTCAGATAAAGACCTGTTATGCCTTCCACAGTGTTTTCAGTTCAGTATTATTCAAGATGTTGTGTTGAAAAATTGTCTTTTGTTTCCTGGTAAACTAATCTGTCAGCGCTGCTCCAGTGATGATAGGCTGAGGTACAATGGGCACCTTTAAAGACTGATAGATGGCAGATTCAGTCATTTTGCATCACTTTCCTCCAGAACGATGATGTGTACGCTTCCCCCTTCATTTAGCCATTTTGCTTTGCATCTCTTCAAGAAAAGATAACTAGTAAGAGTGTTTCCTGTCAACACTAGCCCTCCTTAAGTGGGATTGTGTTTCACAAGGCATGTTACAATTGCTGCTGAGTAAAGTAACCACCTTGAAAATGATTGTGCACTGGTACTGGGAAATTGAAACCGTGTGCAACAAAGCATGATTTAGGCCTGAGGCTGCTGATGAACAATAGATACTACAGAATGAAAAAACTATGGCAACAACAATGCCTACAACAGCAACAACCCCAATTTTTACTGCAGCACAAACAGAAAAATAAAATGTGGGTGAGTATGTATATAAAATCCGGAATTTTTTTAAACACTCAACAGACAACATTTCTGTTGGCCACAAGCAATAACAAGAAAAGCCTTTACCAAACCATGTGATACAGAAAATGAAAATATATTTGTTTAGCTTATATTTGTTTGCTGTTGGCTTTGAAAGGCAATTCAAAACTTTACTCTAGAGATGGGGAGGAATTGTCAACATGGTGGTTCATCATGGTTTGTACTTCATCTACCTTGATCATCGATGAATTTCCATGTACTGACAAACCAACAAATTGGTCCATTGGTTCATCAGTTGTCAAACAGCCCTGGGGCTGTCAAATGAACAAATAACCCACTCGAAAAAACTGACCTCCCTGCCCTCACAGCCTGCTCCCCCCTCCCACTGCCCCCTCATCTCCCTCCCTTGTCTACCACCACTGCCAATGATGCCACCACTATTTTTTTAAATGGTGTAGATAGCCACATCTACGCATGTTCCCAGGTAAGAGGGGAATTGTGAAGATGGCCCCTGGCTAGCTGAAAGTTCAGAATGAATGAAAACATGTTTTTAAAATTGCAATGACCACAGTGACAGCAAAAGACAAGGTTAGGAGGTGACAGGGCAGTGGGAAGGGTTCAGGCTGTGGGGGTTATGGGGCAGTCCATCTCTCTCTCTCTCTCTCTCTCTCTCTCTCTCTCTCTCTCTCTCTCTCTCTCTCTCTCTCTCTCTCTCTCTCTCTCTCTCTCTCTCATACACACACACACACACACACATACACACACACCAAAATGATAATTCAGTGGTCCACTTCTCTGCTCCAGTCACTGGATCAGTGATTAGCAGTGGGATTATGGAGGCAGTATTTCTGTCTGTTTGTTGTTGCTGATCTAACAGTATGGAAGAGGGCTTCAGGTGCATGTACCCCTTTACCTTCATCTTTGCATTTGCAAATGTCACAGCAGTATTTCTTTCCCTTAACTAGATAAAGAAAAACATACAGATTAACATTAGAGATGGGCACGGAACAAACATTTTTTCGTTTCCATTACCATTTGTCGTTTCCGTTACGCAACGAAACGACAAACAAAAATTGTGATGAAAATGAAACGAAACGAACAGAACCAGGAAAATTGTGGTCGTTACATTTCGTTTCCGTTAATGGCGACGCACAATGAAATGAGCTGTTTTAAATGTTAAAAAATGCCCTGGACATCCATAAAAATGCAGTGATAATTATTTATATTGTCTAATAATACCTACCAGGGGGGTTGGGGTCCTTAAAACGTTTTAGTCTTCTCCCATCGCAATGTATTTTTCTTTTCCCTTTAAAATGGATGTCGCCACCAGCCACAAAATGGAGGCAAGCCATGTGATGGGATCATGTTCAACCAATAGCATGTCCAGGTCGCAGAATGGTCGGGCAGGTCTGGCAGCCACAGAGGGCATAAAAAGCTCTGGCAGCCCCTGTCCTCCTGGCAGTCTCTGGTGGGAGTTAGGGTGGGATTGCTGTCTCTGCTGCGACTCTAGCTTCAGTCCTGCAGCCTCCCTGTGTGCGTGCGTGCTGCGTACCTCTTGGTGAGTACCCTCCCTTGCCCCACAGTGCAGTCACTCTGCGTCTGCCTTGCTGCATCCTGGGCAACGCCCACCGCTGCCTTTGCAGCCTCCCTGCATACCTAGTCTATACTGTATCTCTGCCAGCGTTCATTTTTTTTAGTGTTTTCCCTCTGGTCTGGGGTGTTGGGGGATGCCTGCACATGGGAATGCTTTAAAAATTGCACAAAAAGCGGGTAGAAACAACAAACGACAAAACAAAAAACGGTAACTAAAATTTTCAAAAAATTCCCGACAAACGGAAACAAACCGAAACAGACCTCTCAATGACAAATGAAAAACTGAAACACCATTTTTCTGTTTCGTGCCCATCTCTAATTAACATAGTTATGATTAGAGATGGGCACGACTCAAAAAAATAATTTTTCGTTTTTTGTTTTTCGTTTAGGGGGTCCGTTTCGGTTCGTTTTCGTTTTTCGAGGGTTTTCTTGGACATTTTTCGTTTTCGTTTTCGTACCAAACGAAACGGAAAAACATAAACAAAAACGAAAAATTTTCGTTTCGTTAGCATTCTTTTCAATGCAATGTGTCTGCCGTAACGAAAACGAAAAACACGGCAAAATTTTTCGTTTCGTTTCCGTTGTCGTTTTGCTTCTGAAAAAATTTTTCGTTTTTGTTTTCGTTGCAAAACGAAACGAAAAAACGAAAACAAAAACGAAAATTTCGATGAGTCGTGCCCATCTCTAGTTATGATGTCACTGAAATTAGCATTTGCTTTTCACAGTATACTTAATTCTCTTGATTTGTTTCCAGTAGGGGATTTTGCAGGTGTTATCTAGTGTTAAGCCAGTAAAAATTAATAGAGGAGATGGGATTTTTATCATTATCTTTTCCAAGGGTCTAATTACGTCTTCTCACTAGAAAGTTATAATAGTAGTGATACTATTAGGATTACTTTGCAACTGGTAGTAGAGTCTAACAGTAGATCTATAACATTAACTTTAGATTTACTTTTTTTGGTGAGAGCAGCGTTAGCTTGCCATTTTAGTGGTCTGCTACAGTCATGTATATTCTACCAAAGACTACAGATTCCATATACATCTTATACATCTCTCACCGCACCTTCCTGAACCTGCTGGGTGCTGCCACCAAATAACAACCAGTCCCCAAAGCCTTCACCAGGTTTACTGTTGTTGGTTAACTCCATCTGTTAGTTTATTCCTTTTACCGAAACAAGGCTATGAGCCAATATTCCTCTTCTACTGCTTCAACTCTGCCACAGCTAACAGCTGAAATTGCACTCTTCTTAAAAAGAGTAAGAACAGCTTGGTCGAAACACTCAGAGCCTATGTTATTTTGATGATCCAGTGGTGAATATGTGTACCAGCATCAGTGGTAGGCACGGTGTAAAATCTTGTGACTGCTGTTTTCAAAATTAATAGATGGAATTAGTATACCAAGGAAGAATAAGAGAATATTCTACTCTTGCATCTACTTGATTTCTAAAGCATTGAGCAGTTACTTTTATGACAACATTTTTTGTACAGACTCCTTTTTATTGTACTTCTCATATAGATGGAATCTAATTTACCTTAAAGTTTAAACAGTCTTTTTAATGCAGTATATGGGTGGATGCTTGCTTATACACATGTTCAACTGAAATAACATATTTTCCAAAATGTCTGTGAAGATTTTCAGTCATCCAGGTGAGTTTATCTGGAAGTTGAGTCATGGCTACTGGACTTCTTTTTGAGAGACAGAAACATTTCGCTGTTCATCCAAACAGCTTCATCGGTCCGAATCTGTAGCCATGACTCAACTTCCAGATATTCTCCAAAAACAAACAAACAAACAAACCTTGGAAAACCTCATTACTATTTTAAAGTTCTTAGTTTTATTTATTTATTTATTTATTTATTTATTTATTTATTTATTTATATCCATCCATCCATCCATCCACCACCATGTTGGACTCTAAGCAACTCCCATTCAATTAAAACCTTCACAGTAAATGCCATTAAAAACACCATAATGTCAATACAGTATATAAAATTGCAACCAATCACAGAGGACAATACAGGTCTAGGTTTAAAGGGACAAGTAGGACAAGTTCAAAAGATCATATTTCAGTTTAATTTGTTAAGGTATGAATAAGACTTAGGAGTACACACACAGCTGTTTTGTGATGCCCTTTAAACTGACATAAAGGCAAGGAAGCTGCCAGCTATGGTTTTCAGTTTTGCCCAAACCTGGAAACTGTGATTAACCACCTCAGAAAACTTTATTTTGTGACTTCTACTGAAGCTGTTAACCAGAGTGAAGAGCAAACAGACTGTGCACACAGTTGCCAAGTTACCACCAGTTCAAATTGGCCACAGTTAGCACAATGACATAAAATGGCTTCCTGTGTTCTTTGTTCCTATGGTTGGGCATACACCTAGCCTTAAGAAAACTGGGGCCTTCTTTTCATTCCTTCTCCCTCAGTGCTTGCAGAAATGGACACGAGAAAACTTCCTAGGCCCCCCACCTTGTTTCCTCAGGAAGGAGATCCATGTACGTTATTGGGAAAGCAAAGTAATTGAACAGAAATAAGCCTTTGCATCTTTCTATGTAATCCAATTTGTACTGTGGTCAGAAAGGGCATAAATCCCACTGTCCTATTAGCTACCACTCCCTGTGGTAGTGATGAATAGATGTCCATATAGGTGCCTCTGCTTCTCACTGCAAAATAATGAGAAAATGATCATGTCTTTCTTCCTATTATGTGAAGTGATTCAGCATGTTATTCAGTTTTAAGTGTTCAGAAAGGCCAATGATACTCCATAAACATATTAGAATGCTGGAAATACTTCCAACTGCCTGTGTTACATTAGCCTCTGCAAAGAACACTTGTAGCACAAGCTTCATACATTGGAGTATAATCTAAAACCTCAAAAGGATGTGGGGTGGGGTGAGGAAATTCACTGCAATGTAATTCCAAATGGAGAGAGAAGGAATTCTTTTAAGGCTATTGTGTTTCACTTCTTTATCTGAAAGGTGTCCTAGGGGTTTGATTTCATTCTTTGAGCTTAAAAATAGAGTTGCAGGTTTTGTTTTGTTTTTGTCATCTACCTGCAGCTTATTTCTAGCTATTTAGTTCCCAACAAACAAATACATTATAGAGAAGGAAAAGCAGCAGTGCTTCTCATATTTGTAAATCAAATATGAGCGTTTCATGCAAGGAATCCCAAAGTTTATTTCATATAAAGGGTGTCCATGTTAAACAGATTTCTTCTCTCTCTCTCTCTGATAGTATTGGTTTTGTGTTGAATCTGTTTGTTTGAATTTGCTCCGTAACCTGACCTGCAAGCTTCAAAAAGTTTTGGCTCAGTTTGTTTGAAATAACATTCCTACAAAATATATAACGGAAACATTTTTTTTAACTACAAATGTGTGGAACCCCACACCAACAAAAGCAATTCTTACTTCATTGTTGCTTTTTATAGGAATTATTCATGAGTGAATCTACTTTAGGTAGCACTTCAACCACATTGAATTTGGGGAGAGGGAGTTACCTTGTTCTCCTTCAACATAGGCAGTAACAAAGTGAGACACAAGAGGTGGTTTGGAATATGGGGCACACTTCATTAAACCAGTCAAGGTAAACATCCCTTTTTAAAGTAGGCCTACAGTAGGGCAGATGATATGTGTCTGGGGTCAGCCTTGCCCCAGACCTTCCTTGTGAGTTCACATAATATCTGGTTATCCCCTCAAAGCACCAGCCACCGAGGTTCCTGGCTTTAGGTGGTCATGATCCTGCCTTATCCTTCCTCCCAGAGCCATGTTCTCCTCCAGGCCTTCAACATTGGGAGGTGAGCTTTGACCTCAACTAGGAACTCATCATGCCTTCCACTACTAACCACCAGTGTGGCCAACTATGAATCAGAACTCACCCTGCCTCACTCAAAAACAATGTCAATTAAGAACAGGATGGGCAAAAGCACACCTGCTCCTTCCAATACCAATTATAGAGGCAGGCCAAAAATTTCCATCTGGTCCTGAAACAACCAGCTAATCTCATCCTTAAAACTGGGTGTGTAGGTGGGCTGGCAACTTTGGAAAAGAGGCTGCGGTGAGAAGATGAGCACCCTTAAAATCAGGTAAGCCTTGCCTGGCTCCTCTGGGCCACTGTCCCCAGTCCTTGTGTGCTCTTCCCACCTGGACAAGCAAAATACTCCCACACAGCAGCTGCAGCCACAGAAGGAACACAGGCGGTTACTTCACATTATTCCTCTTTCCGAGATTACATTCATTTTGTGATAACATTGTTTGTGGTCATGTGGTCTTGTCCCGGTTCTGTCCCTGTTTCCGTTTACCCACGGGCGTGATTGATGGTATTGTGACAGCTGTTATTTCACGTCCTTGTTTCGTGACAATTTCTGTACTTCCCTGCCTTTGTTTCCCCCCTTTTTTGGTCTGACCTTTCATTTTTCGATATTTCAATTCTCCATAACTTTGCCTTTCATGCGCTAAGCGGCAAAACTCCCGGTTTCATGCCTTCTTCCCTCTCTGCAATGCATTGTTTACACCATTGGGATTGTACTGGAGAATGCAACTTCACACTCCTGCCACTAGATGGAGAATGCATACGTTGCGTGACAAGCCTTACTTCACAGCCACTTGTCTCGAAACAAGAACCGAGACAAGAGAATTCCTGAGGCCAGGTAGAGGTATGGTATGGCTCATCGCGCTCTGTTCCCAGTTCAGGGGGCGTGGTCGGGACAAGATTCCGCTGTCACGCAATGGACGTGGAGTAACCTTTTTTAGTACTGGTCCCAAGCGGGACAGCAAACCACGATGAGAGAGAGGTGAAGTAACTGTCATAATGTTGGGATAATAGCAATCTTGCACTAACATTGTGTATCAGTGGGAGGACTTTATTGAAGACTGTGACTGTCCAGTGCACACTAACTTTATTGATAACTTTATTTTTCTCTATCCCCTGTCTCTGGTATTTGAGACAAGTCCCTGCCCCCTTTTTCTCTTTGATTTTTGCTTCCATTGTTTTCATGATACCAATTTCTTCCTCAGACTACCCTTCAAACAACATTTATCCTCCTTTTTCTTCTGACAATAACTAAATATGGTAACTGTAAGTAAAGATACCGTTTTCTACTTTAAACATTTAGAGAGTTTTTTTTAACCATACAAAGTGCTAGCTTGTGTGAAAACCAGGCACATGTTGTTGTTAGATGAGACTGGACTGATCTCTTCATGTTTTTGTGTTGTTGCTGTTTTCTGCCTTATACTCTGCTAACTAAACGAACAACCAAATTCCTAGAAACACCCCTTTCACTAAATTTTTCCAATACATTATCCACATTAAGTTCATAGATTTTTGTTCATATTATATCAACTAGAATTATGTGGATGATACCTTGGGAACTACATATACATTTAGATGAATAATTTCTTTATGTGCCATTTTACACTAGTTTTAAAATGGGAGCTATGGTGGTAGAACAAAGGCATATTTAACCTAGCCATCCACTTCTGCTTCCCTTTAGAAAAAATACAGAGAATCTAAGCTCATTTTTAATAAATCCTATTTAAAGAATGTGCCTCATTGCAAAGCAGTACAAGCTCATAGAACAAGATACACATGTTTTCTTTTAAAATAGCATACATCTATGGAGTTGACACCATATTTCTCAGTCTTTTGGAGTTTTGACATTTTGACGTGACAACTCTATTTCCACCACCCACTGGTGACAGAAGCAGAGGGATTCACAAATACAGCTATATATGTAGGAGTGCTAGGCAGTTGAAACCTGGAGGAAACTATAGAAAGAGGGAAATGTGCTTTCTCAAGATAATATTTTCTGTATTTAAAATGCACCCATAATTTGTTCACTTTGAACATGAACATATCTAAACCTAGGTAAAGGTCCTTTTAAGAAAATAAATCTTGGGGCACCTTAAATGTCATCACATTCCTTCACGTCTTCATTTAAAAGGGTAAGGTCACAGACGAGGTGGAAGGTTCTATATGAAATCCAGGGGAGCTACTGTTAGGCTGAGCAGGCAACACTGTGCCAAATGGACAAACAGTCTGACCTGATGCATAATTGTTACTGTTCTTATTAGAGATGGGCACGACTAAAAAAAATTGGTGTTTCGTTTGTCGTTTGTCGTTTAGGGGGTCTGTTTCGGTTCGTTTTTGTTTTTCGTGATTTTTTTGCAAAAAAATTTGTTTTCGTTTCGTTACATAACAAAATGAAAAAATGAAAACGAAAACAAAAAATTGCTGTTTCGTTAGCATTCATTACAGTTCAATGTATTTGCCGCAACAAAAACGAAACGCACGACAAAATTTCTGTTGTTTCGGTTTGTTTCATTTCATTTTGGAGACAAAATTTGTTTTTCATTTCGTTATGTAATGAAACGAAAAAACAAAAACAAAAATGAAAAATTGCTCGTTTGTGCCCATCTCTAGTTCTTATTATATCCAGTGAGATGTAGTGGGCAGAACAGACTCACCTGGTCTCGAATGCCCACTCAGCCAGGGAAACTCAAGGGATGGGTGTGTGTGGAACAGTTAAAACCACTTCTTAAACATTTCACTTTGTCTTGAAAACCTTATTGGTGCCAGTTTAAGTTCATTCTAATTTAGCATTTTTATAAGATTTGGCTGAGCCATTCAAAAAACTGATTGATGCAGGAAGACTCTCCCAATTTGGATTACTGTATCCTGCTCTATGTGGGGGATGCCTTTGAAAAGAGTTTTGAAAACTTCATCTGGTTCAAATCATACCTGTCAGATTGATGACTGGGTCAGTTATAACGAGCATATATCGCCCCTGCTACAACAACCATACTAGCTACTAGAGGATAGGCCCGTAATGGGAATATAGCATTTCGTTTCATTTTGTTTCTTTATTAGTTTCATTTCATTTCATATATCATGAATTTTAAAGTAGTTTTGTCATGAAACAAAATGAAATGGAATGATATGCTATGATCTCCTGAGTTCTAAAAGCATCAAAATGGCAGGAGAGCTTCCTCAAGTTCTTCCCTGTAAGAACCCCAAATTTGGAGAGGTTTAGGGGCCAGGGGACTGTGTTCTTATGCTCCAAAGGGGGTGCCCCTAGGAAAAAAATCTTTCTAATTGAATCAGGAAACTGCAAGATTTCTCCTGCGGACGAGCAATTAGCAGCTTCACTTCCAAATCCTGATTCAATTAGAAATATTTTTCCTAGGGGCACCCCCTTTGGAGCTTAATAACCCAGCCCCCTGAGCCCCAAACCTTTCCAGATTTCAGGGGCTTATAGGGAAGAACTTGAGGAAGCTTCCCTGCCATTTCCTCTAATATGAATCATTTTTCTAGAGGGAAAAAATGGCATTTCATTTCATTTTGTGATGAAACGTGTCCTACCGTTTCATTACATAACAAAGTAATTCATTACACAGTTAAACAACAAAACAGTGTTTCATTTTTTGTTTTGTGCCCATCTCTACTAGTTACCCGTAGAGATTTAAAGTGCAGGATAAAGTACAATTTAAAGTGCTGGTTATCATCTGTAAAGCCCTGCATACCACATTTTCCCATCTATAAGACACTGCCATATATTAGATGCCCCCAACTAATAAGAAAATTAATAAACCCTCCTTGAGTTCTCCCCCACTGCACCCAATGCTGTTTCTTTTCCTTTGCATATACTAAATACTCCTCTCTGCTTTGTTCTTGTAGGAATGGACCCTTATTTTCAGCAGGGAAAGGCTGAGGGTGGAGCAACCCATTAAGTAGTGAGTTTTCATGCTAAAAAGAAGGGTCCAACCTGCAAGAACAAAACAGAGAGGAGGACAATCAAGCACTCCCAGAAAGAAAATAAAAGAGTAGGGGTGGTAAACAGTAGGGGTGGGTGGAGGAGAATCCAAACTGACCTCGCTACTTCACTTCCTCTCTTGCAGCAAGAACAAAGCAGGGAGGAGTATTCAGGACATGGAAATGAAAGGAACCAGCACAGTCAGTTTGGGTTCTCCTCCATCCCACCCCCACCTCTCAGGAAAGGCTTACTTCCGTATATACAATGCCCCTTAATTTGTAGTGCCATTATTATTATTATTATTATTATTTTGGGGGGGGGGGGAAATGTATACACGGAAAATACCATAGTTTGGATCCAGAAAGACTATATATTCCCACACGAGCCTTCTTGATCTTCAGATTTGGAGAGTAGAGATGGGCATGAAACGAACAATTTTTTGTTTCCGTTTTCATTTTTTCATTTTGTTACGCAATGAAACGACAAATGAATTTTGCCTCTAAAATGAAACGAAACGAACAGAAAAACCAGAAATTTTGTCGTTCGTTTCGTTTTCGTTACGGCAATACATTGTACTGCTTTAAATGCTAAAAAAAATCACAAAAATTGAAATAAATGGTAACAAACCGGTAACAAAACAAACGAAAATGAAAACAATTTTTTTGCAAAAATTCACGAAAAATGGAAACGAACCGAAATGGACCACCTAAACGACAAACGACAAACGAAACACCATTTTTTGATTCGTGCCCATCTCTATTTTCGAGTAAACCTTTCTCTCAGTCTCATTATAATCACCTCTTGAATGAGGCATACAAGGGGAGGGTTACCCTGCAGGTTCTCCCAGATGTGGTGTTTGATAACATCCACCATAGTTTCTTTATGGGAAGGCTACTTAGTTTACAGATTCGGGGCTCTGTTCTCTGCTGGTTCTAGACTTTCCTTGATGGTCAGTCCCAGATGATACAGCTTATAAATGCCCTCTCTACCAATAGGGACCATTGCTAGGGAAGAAAATGTTGAGAGTTAAACCAGTTACTTCCTAAATCAGCTCTTTGTGTGCTCAGCATTTCAGCCTCAGAAAATACAGTGGTACCTCAGTTTATGAGTACTTTGGATGACGAGCATTTTGCAAAGCTAGCAAAATTTTTAGTAAAATTTAGTAAAATTTTGTCTTGGTTTGTGAGCCTTGCTCCAGTTTACGAGCAAGGCTCACCTCATTGCAGGCCCTGTGTTGCTAGGAATGGGACTCCAGAGCTCCAATGTGGGGCCTCTGGAGCTTGTTTCAGGCATGGTGCTGCCTGGAATAGGATTGTGGGCCACACAGTGGGCCTACATTGGGTTTCCCAGGCATCTGCATGAATCAGAAGTGATTTCTGGCAAGCAAGTAGTGATGTCCAGTGGACCGGAACTGGCCTCAGGGGCTCTCCTTGGGCCTGGCGAAGCTCAAAATGGGCCTCTGGGTTGTCTGGCCAGGCCCAGCACTGACTAGAAGTCACTTCTGGGCTGTGTGGTGGTCCTGAGCTGGGCCTCCAGAGCTCACCCTGGGCCTGGCACCACACATCCACAGCCTCCAGATTTCACCCCTGCCCTGGCACTGCCCAGCTGCAGCCTCCACAATGCAATGGCCTCATAAGAACATAAGAACATAAGAAGAGCCATGCTGGATCAGGCCAAGGGCCCATCTAGTCCATCTTCCTGAACCTCATAGTGGTCCCACCAAATGCATCTGGGAGTGCACAAGACTAGATATCTGTTTCCTCATACCCTCCCCTGCAGCTGGCCCTTGAAGTACCCCGATGGGTCTCCACAGAACAACCAGGGCAGAGCTGGGCCCAGGGCAGGTTCGAGAGGCTGCTGCAGCTCCTGGCCAAAGAAAATTTCCTCATATGAAATAATGGAAACTGGAACCCCAGAATGGATCAGGTAAGTTTCTATTATTTCCAGTGGGGAATTTTGCTTTGACACACAAATATTTTGGTTTACGAGAATTCTTCCGGAATGGATCATGCTCGTGAACCAGGGTGCCACTCTATTGTAAATTCTTTATTTAATTTCCCCCTCAGTTAACAAGCACAATGAAGTCTGCAGTTGTTTTGAATTATCCAATGTGACAGGAAGGTGGGGATTTTTCCTGATCCTGACATGAACATTTAAGCATCCTGTCATGGTCTATGGTGGTGTGAAAAACCTAAATAAGGGCCGCTTTCCAAGAAATGATTCACTGCTCTGCATTGCTACACAGACACAAAAGGAGCAAAGCGGGGGAATTGAGAAGGTCCACGTACGTTCATTCCCAGGGAACATTATAAGAGATCTGACAATCTAGATAAGCTCTTTTTGTAGATTGCATTCTCTCCACAGGGTATGGAAACGGCTGATAGCTATCATTTACTCTAGTAGGCCTGTATCCTACATTTCCAATACTCTTGTACATCTAATGCTCTTTCTTATTTTGTTCCCTTCAGCTGAAACAATGCTGCTATTTTGTGCTGTCGGGAGAACTGCATAAATGTGAGTTTGTGAAGGAATCTACTTTGACACATGAAACAGTAAACAATTTGATGCTGTTTATCCTGATGAATGAGCTGATGTGGCTTTTGTTGTTTACATTTGTCTTCTATTCTTTCTCTTTGGAGTTCCATTAAGAAGCATCAGTGAGTAGAAGCAGATATTTTTGGCTGCAGTTAATTGTATATCTCCTCTGACAGATGGCTCTTTGATTAAGCCGAGACTTTTATGAGCAGAAAAGTGGTGGGGAAGAGATAGTTTTCACAAAGCTGCCCCCCCCTTTTCCCTTACAAGTTTTCTGTGCTACTTTACACACTATTCCAAAGGATTTTCCAGCACTTTGGAATAAATGGGGAGGGCGGGACTTTTACAGAGAAGGGGTAGCAGAAAGAAAGGGAATCAAATAAAATCATTCTGAGTAATGTAAAATGCCACTGGATCAAACTACTTCTCCTCAGTAGAGGGAAGACAATTGGAATAGTAAACCTTTTCCATTTTATTAGGACCCTATTCAGTAAATGTATCTACCCAGTTTTGATTAAAATGCTCACAGAGGAGCGAGCAGCTCACAACCTATGCTTGTCGCTTTCTACATGGATAAAGTGGTATACTGAATACATGGAAGTATTACACTTATGTAGAGCCTACCTGTGAACTGCGACTCAGATTTTCCAAGGCCCCTGTTTGAGAAACCAATGATGGAGAGGGGGTAATCCTTTGAAGACTGGTGATGGATTTCTGAGGAGTCAGCTAGAAAAGGAATGCTTTTTGTTTCATTTTTTGTTTTTAAGCTCTCTTGGATTTCCATAAGACAGCCTCTCAAACCTGCAAGATTGTTTATATTATAGAGAAGGATTACTTGTTCCTCCACACCTAGATTTATCTCTTAGGTCAAACTTTTCCTTCATCCAAATAACCTTGCTATGGCTTCTGGCTTGTGAGTCTTGCCAGAACCATTTGTTCTCCTCTTCCTTTCCTCACAGCCTCTGCTGCTGCTGCCAGCCCTATAAGACCCACTCTCCCCTCACTCTTCATTCTTTTGTCTCCACCTGCAGCCAGCTTTGGCATTCCCACACTTTCCCCTCAACAGCCTTGCCTCGCTGCTGCCACCACTGTCCTGCTCCTGACCCACACATGCCAAACATGCTTTGCACCCCCCCCCCCGACCTGAAATAAACGGGCAACACGTCATATTGGTTTTAAAATTTGTCCACAACTTTATTAAATCAATTTGATCAAAAGTCTCTAAATTAAAAGGGGGTCCTGCCATAGTGCATGTAAACTTTGGCCTGATTTGTCCTTGACCTTCAGGCCCTTACAATTTTATGTGAGATCCTACTTGGAAATGTGCTGTTAACTTTACTTAACAGAGTTCCATACTCTGTGAGCCTTCAGTAAATTTACCACAACCTATTAACTTATTACTGCTAAACTACGAATCCCTAACTAGTTAATGTTCTATCAAAGGTTGCCTAACTCCCTTTATTGGGACTCCAATGAACTCACTTACCACAAAGACTTGTACTACCTGCCATGGCAGAAGGGCTACTAAGTATGCTCCTCACCCCCCAACAAATACTGCTCTGAAGATCTATCCAGAAAATGTTTAGGCCCAAAACCTGAAACGTGTATGCCATCACCCCTGTGTAGTACTAGGCATTGCACAGCAATATCCAGGTGAGCATTGACACTAGTCCTTGCCTCACTGCTCTCCCTCTGTTGACACATTACCGCACCATATCTGTTTGGCTAGGTATCATAGCACAGTGCCACATAAGTCTTGGTACGATCTCAGACCACTCCACCCAAGTGTGTGGGAATTGGCTTTTAATTTTTTAACGTCAGCAATGACTTTGGTGGTTAAAATTTTACCCACCCCTCATGTCAGGTAATTGCCACCCAGGTTGACCAGCAAAACATCAGTGCGTGTTCTGCAAGCGCTCTGGGATGTCACATCTAGGAAGTAATCCCATGTCATGCCTCTCGGGCGTTTTCATTGGTGTTCTCAGCACCATGTCACATGAATCTTGGTATATCAAAACCTTACCACTTGAGTGTGTGGGAATAAGTTTTAGGTTGGTTTTTTTAAAACTTTTCCCAACTCAGCAATAACTTTGAGGATTAAGGCTTTACCCACCACTTGTGTCAGGTCACTGCAGCCCAGGTGGACCAGGAAGACACCAACATGTGCTTTGCAAGCACTCTGGGATGCTACATCTAAGAAGCGATCCCGTGTCATCACCATCAGGTCTTTCCATCGTGATATGGTATCAGACCATACCTCCTGAGTGTGGGGGAATTGGTTTTTAACTTTCCCCAAATCAGCAATAACTTTGAGGATTAAGGTTTTACCCACCACCACGTCATTGCCACCCAAGTGGAGCAACAAGACATCAACACGCCACTAACTCACTAATTCTACAAGCCCCAAAAGGCCATTGCTGTTGTAGCCCTAAATAGGTAGCCTTCAAAGTTGTCCTGACAAACCTCAGCCCAAATAACATGAAGATGCCACAACAATTTGGGCATTATAGCTGTTTTAGTGCACTGCGGCACACCTGGTTCTCAACTGCAGCCTGCCAACGTCCTCTGAATTCTAAATTTTATCACTGGATGCCGTATTACCCCCCCCCCGAGCCTTGGCATAAAAACCAATGCAGATAATTTCCATTGAATTGGCCTTGGGGCAAGCCCTTTGCTGTAAACAGACCACCTACTGGACCAATCGTTCCATTAAAACTGGCCAAGCCTCACACTTTCATGAACACAAATTTGCTGGTATTCTGTACAGGTATCTGCATATAAACTTAGGCTAATTTTTTTCAGAATGTTCGGCTCAGTCTTATGCTAACACCGCTAACATGTCTGGGTGTTATAAGGGGATGCAGCAAAAGAATTTTTGGAAACAAACAAGTTTACTATATGTGTGTCCTATGCAGCTCATTCACTAAATCTAGTAGACCCAAGTGCTGTTGACTTCTGTCAAGAGGCAGTTGATTCTTCTCTACAGTGCAGTTACTCAGTACCCCACCCCCTTTGGCATAAAGCAGCCAGTGGAAAAATTCTTAAAGGTTCTATTGGAAATTAAAATGTCTTAAAATCCCTTTCGGATACCAGACAGAAGTCACATGCTATGGCAACAGCAGCAATTTTGAATTATTTCTTTAAAATTTTAGAAGCATTAGAATATATAGTTGAAGACCAGTCACAAAATTGGAGACACTGGAACAGAAGCAAATACTGTAATATTGCAGATAAGATGCAAGAACTAAAATTTGTTTTTATGTTGAATTTTTAGATTGAGATTTTGCAAAATTTTCACGGAGTAAGCCAAGTTCTACAAAATGGGGATGTTTATACAAAAATCAACATCATTATCCATCTTACGGTAAGTTTTGTTTAATTTTGATGAATAAAACTTTATTTTATAATTTATTATTGTTTATATTTTGAATTACATGTTTATGTGGGGGCACCAAAATCTTTTGAATGCTTAGGGCCTCTAAGGGTGTTAACCTGGCCCTGGCTACAGTGCCACTGTGGAATGAGATTTAGGCCTGCATAGAAAAGTATTAGTTGAATAAGGGTTTAATGGTGAGAAAGACACAATTCAGGTGGCAGGTGATTTAGACTGCATCCTACTCCCAGCTATTTAGGACTGGATTCTGAAAAGTTGTACAGTGGATTGCAATGTTAGAAGGTAGTCCTGCCGACACTTAAGCATATCTGCCTTCACTGTAGGCTGTAGGCTGCATCTTACTCCACTTAAGTAAGTTGCATAGTGTGGGGAAAATGAATGTGTGAATTCTTATCCAGCCCTTCCTGTGAACTAGAATAACAGCAGGGAAAAACTAATCAGCTTTTTCAAAATGAGGGGTAGACCAAGTCATTGCACTACTCATTTCTAGGACAATTTTCAGTTCCTGTGTAATTCACAATTCCAAACGTAATGACTGTCCGAATATAGTGAAACCTCATGTGGATAATTCAATAACTGCTGGAAATAATAAAACTGAATCTTAGCTATGAAGAGGATCAGATTAAATGGCCTTAATGATAAATGGCCCCCAGTGCTTCAGTTACTTTCTCTATGAAATCTGTGGTGGCAGTCCTGAAAAAGTAAAGGAATCTTAAAAAGTGTTTTTGATATCATACAGAGGATTTACTCTGCTCTGATTTCAATTATGCATCCCTATTTTATGAATGAATTAGGAGACAGTCTTTCAGATATCCAAAGGAATTGTGAAATTATCATTACTAGTAGACATGGGCACGACTCAGCGAAATTGTCGTTTCCATTTTCAGTTATCGTTTACGTTACATAACGGAAACGGTAATGATAATTAAGCCGTCAGAACTTGAACTCGAACCGAAAAAGAAAAAATTGGTCGGGTTTTTCATTTCCGTTTGTGGCATCACGGCAATCGTGCAATGCAAAGCACAGAAAAAGTTTTTAAAAGTTTTTTTAAAAAAAACCCCGACTCCCGGCCAAAAAAGCAGGCGAAAATATGCCTGCCTGAGGCTTTCCCACCTACCAGAGGGGTGGTTTCTGGGGGGTCCCCGGCCTTTCCCTCCACTCTTCTCCTGTCCTGGGCTGCTTGCACCAGGCTGGGGAGGGGTCATCCTCGTCGTCTCGCCATGCCATGCGGTGGGGGGATCCAAAATGGCGACCGCAATTTTTCTTTTGAGATTGTGGTCAAAAAACACACCAAATCACCACAGAAACATGTGAAATTTATTTATTTTAAATGCCTGAATTTTTAATAGTAGCAGTGGGGTTTTTTATAGCAATAAAACGTCGTATTGATTTTATTTTATTTTATTTTATTTTTTATTTTTTTAGACCTGCCCATTTGGGCTGGGCATGGGATGGGACCATGCAAATTGTTTGAACCATTCCACCAATGGCATCGCCAGGTTTTTGACTGACACTTCTGGATGTCTTGGAGGGCATAAAAAGCCGAGGCACCTTCAAGAAATCGCAGTCAGGTGTATGGATGTGGTTGAGGGAGGAGGGCTGGCTGCTGGTGCTGATGTGATCTGATCGAGATTGAGGAGGGAGGCTGGAGGCTTTAGGATTTAAGTTAGGCAGGCAGGGAGGGAATTGAATTTAGAAAATAATTTCTTTGATTCCCTGCAGCTTTGTCTGCTGAAGGGAATAGCAGTTTATTCTTTATTTCTTCTCTGGCAGTTTGTGAGGATTTTTTTCTGATATTGCATAAAGGGGGAGGTTCGACTGGGAGTGGGAGTTGTGGATTTATTTTAAATATATATTATATACTACCATTTATTTTCTATTTTCCCAACTTCAATTTGCTTGCACACACACATATTTGGGGTACAAGCCAAGAACAGAACCTCTATCCTAGTGATATCCTAACTGCCCACTCGCCCGTCTGCCCACGCCGCCACCTGCCTGCGGCCCGCGCCACCGCCCGCCCACTCGCCCACCCGTGGCCGCCGCCTGCCTGCTCGTCCGCCTAGGGCACAAAAAACACCTAGTGACGGCCCTGATTGCGGGATACCCCTATGCTCTGGGAAATCAAATCGCGCTAAATCGCGGTGGAAACGACAAATGACAAATGGAAACGACAAATTTTTGAAAAATTTCACGACAAATGGAAACGACCCGAAACGGACCCGTTCCGACAAATGAAAACTCGAAACGTCATTTTCTCTGGTCGTGCCCATGTCTAATTACTAGTGACAGATTTATATATATCTTTGAGTTAAATATAGAAGACTTTGTAATACAGTTAGATCAACATTTGACCCATAAGGAGAATAAATCATCCATTCTCTCTCTCCTCCTCTGTCTTCCAAGGATATTAACATTATAAATAAATATGAATAAGAGAAAAGAAACATTCACAAACCATTCATGTCAGTTCTATTAAAGGGATCTCTGTCCTTTAGAAACTAGTTAGTGAGCAGCATATTCTCTTATATATTTCTGCCCTTTACACTTTCACTGGTTATGAACCGGCTGAGGTGCCAAGGTCACCAGGAGAAGCCTTTGTAGCTCTATTGTTACCTTTTAATGTTCTAAGATGACTCCTAATTCCCAGCTCTTATCTTGACTATGTCTGAAATTTTCTGGACTAGGGATGGGCAGGAAATGAAAAACGTAATGCTGTTTTGTCATTTCATTACGTAACAAAACAAAACGAAACAAAATGAGTAAGCAACATTTTGTTATAGATGAAATGAAACAGTAATTTTTCCATCGAAATGAACCATTTTGTTCCATCATTTTCAGGCTCCTGCCGAGCAGTCAATGTCTGGAGCCCTTTAAACCTAGCCCAGGTGGTACCAGGGGGACCCTCTGGTACCAACTCAGTCAGGTTTAAAGATGTCCAGCCATTGACAGCTCAGCAGGAGCCCTAAGAAAATCATCAGGTAAGGAGCGCAATCCCGCGGAACTGCCTACCCAACTGTTTTCTGAGGGCTCCTCCCAGCTGTCAATGGCTGGAGCCCTTTATACCCACCCCAGTCGTTACCAGGGGTAGGTGAAAAAATTCCAAAATCATGGAGAACAGCTAGAATAATAACTATATTAAAACCAGATAAGGACCCAACCCTCCCCTCATCATATAGACCAATAACATTACAAAATCAAGACCAAAAGATTTTTTCTTCAATATTGGCACAGAGAATAAATAGTTTTATTACTGAGTACATTCACACAGATCAATATGGATTTATGCCAGGAAGGCAGATGCAGGATGCTATTCGTAGAGTTCTGAATGTCATAAATATAGCAAATAAAGAAAAACGGAAATTAGCAGTCCTCTCGTTAGATGCCCTCAAGGCCTTTGATCGTGTAGAATGGTGGTATATGTTTGGTCTATTAGAAAAAATGAATATGGGTGGAAAATTTATTAATCTTTTGAAAAATTTATATATAGGAGCGGAAGCTAAGGTCCTTATCAATGGAATAGAATCTCATAAATTCACTCTTTGTAGGGGAACGAGACAAGGGGACCCTTTATCTCCAATTATATTTGCAATAGCAATTGAGCCACTTGCCTCACAAATAAGAGAAAATGGAAATATTAAAGGATTGGTGATTAAAAATAAAAACCATAAAATAAACCTTTACGCAGATGACATGCTCCTGTTTTTGGAGGATTCATTAAAAAGTATAGAATCATTAAAACATATACTACAAGAACATTGTTATTATACGGGCCTAAAAATTAACTATCAAAAATCTAAATTGTTATGTATAAATATTTCTATAGCAGAGCAAAAGGAAATAAAAAAAAAGTTAAATCTGGACTTATGCTACTCAACTTTCAAATATTTGGGAGTATGGATAACAAAAAGTAAAAACCAATTAATATATAGAAATTACAAAATAGTATTTAATTCAGTTAAAGAAAAAACTAGAAAATGGATGAAACTGAATATGTCAATGCTGGGAAGAATAGCATTAGTCAAAGCATATATATTACCAAAATTTTTATTTTTATTTCAAAATATACCATTACAACCTGAAATTAAAAAAATTAAACTATGGCAAAAAAAATATCGAGAAGTTTATTGGAGGAAAGGGGAAGAAAATAAGGTTCATAAGCAGTGTTAAATATGGTCAAAGCAAAAAAGGGGGGCTAGGAATACCACAATTAATAAAATACTATGAAGCTTTTCAAATCACTCAAGCTATAAAGTTTATTCAGATAGAAGATATCCCAGATTGGGTCAAAATGGAAAAAGGCGAGGAAACTGGATTAGTTAATACCTATATATTTACAAGGGAATTCATTAGAAAAAAGGAGCAAATACAAAATCCTTATACTTGTGAGACATTGAAAATTTGGCGCAAGTATATGAACATTTTTGCTCCACCTATATCTCCTTTGTGCCCTATGTTGGATTATCCTAAATTTAAATCAAGAGAGAAATATGCACAATTTAAAAATTGGAAACAAATTGGAATTTATAGAATAAGAGACTTATTTGAAGCTGGGAAACCAATAACAATTAGACAGTTGGAAGATAAAACAAAGGAAATAAAAGCTAATTGGCTACAATTGATACAAGTAAGAAATTTGGCAAACCAATTATATCAAAGACATGGACCCATGAGAACACTTACAGTACTCAAACAATATTGTATAGAAAAGGATCGAAATAAAAGAAAGGGTATAACTTCAATCATATATAAACAGTTGATTGAAAAAGCATTTGTTAGGGGCATGGGATCCAAAGTAGCCTGGGAAACAAATTTAAATATTAGTATATCTGAGAAAGAATGGATGGGAATATGGAACACATATCCTTACAAATCAATATCAACTAAAGCGAAAGAACTGGTGTTAAAAGTAGCTCACAGATGGTATTGGTATCCCACAAAATTACATAAAATTAATCAAGAAATTCCAGACAATTGTTGGAGGAATTGTGGAAGTAAAGGCACTCTAGAACATATGTGGATCTCTTGCCCCAAAGTAGGAGCATACCGGCAGGAAATAATTAAATGGATAGAAACCCTGTTAAAACAAAGAATAATTATAAATGAAGCTTTACTATTATTTTCAATATTTAAGGATGGAAATGAAAATTATCATATAAAGACTTAATAGCAAATCTGATTGGTGTAGCAAGAGCTGAAATTGCAAAAAATTGGAGAAATGCTCAAGATCTTTCACTACAAAAATTTCTGAACAAAATCTGGCAAATGGTTCTTATGGAAAAGTTGACCTATCAAATTAAAATATATAGAGGGGAAATAAAACATGATACATTTATGAGAACCTGGAAGCCCTTATTAACGTATGGAATTAACACAAAAAATGAGGAATCAGTTATGGGGAATAATTTTGACTGCTGGAATGTAAAATTTTAAAAGAATTAACTTACTTGTGTGTGTGTCACAATTAACTGTGTTGGAAGATGAATTAGAGGGTGGATTTCAAAAAGGATATTGGTCCTATAGAATGTATAAATAATGAGACGCTATTGTACTGTTGTCTTAACTTGTCTTGTGAATAATATAAAAATAAAAAAATAAAAAAAAACCTGGTACTGACTGGGCCAGGTTTAAAGGGCTCCAGCCATTGACAGCTCAGTAGGAGCCCTCAGAAAATGGTGCAGAAGGCAGTTCTGGCAATCACGCCTGGTCCCAACTGGGCTAGGTTTAAAAGGCTCCAGCCATTGACACAGCAGCAGGAGCCCTCAGAAAACAGTTGGGTAGGGAGTTTGCGCTGCCTACCTGACTGTTTTCTGAGGGCTCCTGCCAATATGTCAATGGCTGGACCCCTTTAAACCTAGCCCAGTCAGCACGAGGGGGGCCCCATGGTGCTGACTGGGCCAGATTTAAAGGGCAGCAGTAATTGACAGCTCGGCAGAAGCCCTCTGAAAATACTTGGGAGGGCAGTGTGATCACTGGAATTGCCCTCTGTACCATTTTCTGAGGGCTCCTGATGAGCTGTCAATGTCTGGAACCCCTTTAAAACTGGCCCAGTCAGACCCAGGGGGTGCCTCTGGTGCTGACTGGGCCAGATTTAAAGGGGCCCAGCCATTGACAGCTTGACAGGAGCCCTCAGAAAACAGTTGGGTAGGCAGTGCAAACTGGTAAGCTAAACATTGTTTCTGATTGGCTCCATGGTGAAATCTCATACTTCTTAAGACTGCAATGAAATTTTAAATAAACAATCACATATTTATAAGGATATTTGGCATTACTGAGGGGTGGATTTAAAGATTTAGCTATGTTTTGCTATGGAGTACCATTTTGAAATAGAATCATTGTAAAGAGATTCTTGGAATTAGAGGCCTGTGAATATGGATTAGGAATTTTCAGCAGTTGCTCCCCAAATTCTTTTAATCTGGACCAACTTCAACTCTTTTGAAGGTGGTGATGCAATGGCTAGAGACTAGTCAAACACATGCAACACACAATGGGGAGAGATTTGTAGAAGAAGCCATCTGCCTTTCAGGGATTATGTGATAAGAAGGACCTTTCTGAGTTGTTGATGTTAAAATTACTACTTGTACTTGGAGGCTCCAGGCATCATGTGATATTCATATTTAAACAAGCAATTAAATTACTTCATAACAAGCTGTGCCTCTTCTTACTGGAAGTCAATGAACACTGGTAAATCTCAAAGGAATAGGTTTATCAGTGCCTCCACCGAAAAATATTTATGTTTGAATGGACCTAGTTCCTAATGTGCAGTCTCTTTGCATTCTCTGTGTTTCTAGAATAGTCTTCTAGTTACTGTAATAAAATTATAGTTCCCTGACTTAATTTGGGGAATATTCCATTTTTTGCAAATATACTTTACATATTCTAACTCCATTTTACAACTGCATATTGTTCTCATGAGCCTTTCATACTGTTTCATACTGTTACAGGAGCCTCGTGGCGCAGTGGTTAAATGCCTGTACTGCAAGTAAAACTGTGCTCACGACCTGGGTTCAATCCCCGGTAGCAGGCTCAAGGTTCACTCAGCCTTCCATCCTTCCGAGGTCGGTAAAATGAGTACCCAGCTTGCTGGGGGGGGGGCAATGTGTAGCCTGCACTCTGTAATTAAAATTGTAAACCGCCCAGAGACTACTTGTAGTAGTATGGGGCGGTATATAAGCAGAACACTTTGCTTTGCTTTGCTTTGCTTTTTGAAACAGCTTTTGATACAAACACCAAATATGTCTTATGTTGTCCTAAGTCTTGAATTATTTTCACATATGCATTTATAATCTGCCAAGGATAACAAACTTTTCCCTGCTTCCCTCCTGCAAACATTGGCAACAAATGTTAATGTGAATGCTGCAGCATCAGGCATCTTCAAAAATGTATTTGTTCTTTCATGTTTGTCCGGAACAGTAATTCCCAACCTTGGGTAACTCAGATGTTGTTGGACTACAATTCCCAAAAGCCTTCACCACCAGCTATGCTGGATGATATTTCTGTGAATTGCAGTCCAATAACATCTAGGTTACCAAAGGCTGGGAACCATTGGTCCATAGCACTGAATATTTAATCAGAATTGTTTGATTTGCAATGTAAGATACAGTGGACCCTCATATAATAACAAATGGTTTGTATAACAAAATCAGTACAACATAAAAAAAATCTGGGGATAGGGGAAATTTGCTTAACAGAATTGCCTATGGGGCGAATCCATACAACATAAAATGGTTGCAATTAGTGATTACACTGTTTTCAATGCATTCCTATGGGAAATTTTATAAAGGAAAATTTACTTAACATCATTTCATTTGGAACGAATTAATTTCTTTATACAAGGTACCACTTTATTTAAAATGGACCTTTACCTTTAGTCTTAGTTGGCTGTGTCTGTATTTGTAACTGACTGAAATAACTAACCTTTGAGGATTGAAGCAAAAAAATGAAAACATTCAGGCAGTTTATAGGAGAATGATCATTTGTTGAAGAACTTAATTAAACAGCCAAACTCAATGATATAGTACATGCCTTCCTCACATTTTTATTTATATGCAACTATCCTCCGTATGGGCGGAACATTTTAGCCACCTAGAATCATACAATGTTGGTGAATCCAACAACACAGTCTCCAAGGGAGACCTTTTATTGATCATCACTGGTATAATTGCAAACACATCCATCATGGGCTAATTATTACCTATGCAGAGTTTTTTTTAATGTGTTAGTCTTGATTTTGGATGAAAGAAAGTACTCAGGGATAATGTCTGTATGAGTATAGTAAATGAATATAGAGTCATGTTGTTGTTTTTCTTTCCGGTTTACGTATCTCATAAATAATCTTTCCCTTTCTTTCATTTGCCTTTACCTCCCTTCTCTCTGTTCTTGATTAAAACTCTCCTCATTACTTATTTATAACTATGACTTTAAGAATGATATTTAGGGGTCAAGAAGCAGAAAACAGACTATCCCTGTCTATGCAGCCCATGCAGCAGCAGCAGTAGAAACAGCCAGTGTCATCGCCAATGGAGACTTTTTCACTCAGCAACCAAATATTACCTGCTGAGGGAAGAAGGTGATGGCTGGGTTGCACAGTTCAAGAGGCAAGTGCAAATGCTTTGGAGAGGTTTGGAGATAGTTAATCATGGGCTAATTCCTGACCTAGCAACTCTATGAAGTGGCTCTGCTTAGGGTGAAATTGCCTGCATCTGCTTAGAGAGTATGGAAATCAATACTGTGATACTATTGAGAAGGGAAGCCTCCCTGGTGGACAGGACATTTTGTATTCAGGGCAAAGAGATGTTGGCATAAAGGACAGGAGAGACAGATGTCACTGGATCATAAATACAGTGGTACCTCAACTTACTTTTTAATCCATTCCGGAGGCATCTTCATAAGTCAAACAGCAGTTTCCCAAAGGAATGCATTGGAAACCAATTAATCAATTCCTGATGGAATGGATTAATAAGTTTTCTGTGCATTCCTATGGGAAGGCTGCCCCAATCCCCCTCAATCAAGGACAGCCAAAGGCTACTTTCCGCTTTCCTGCCAGACAGCTGACTTTGACAGGTCCGACAGGTCAAAATCAGCTTGGGGGGGGGCGTTGTGGAGAGTAGCCTTTGGCTCCCCTTGATTGAGGGAGAAGCCCAGGAACCTTGGAAGGGAAGTGATTACCTCTGAGTAAACACTTACTCGGAGGTAACCGCTTCCCTTCCAAGGCACCAGGCAGCATTCGGCTGCTTTCCACTTTCCTGCCAGCTTTCCCGCTTGTCATGCAGAGCAGTTCCTAAGTTGAATTATTCGGTTGTTGAAGCAACCATAAGTCGAGGTACCACTGTACATGGTTTCCCGATAAGGGTCTGCTGATCTAGATTTTCCAGTTTATTCTGCTATCCTATTGAAAGAGATGCATTATATCATTCCATATTACTGTTGCTTCATCATGGGGTAGGTGGAAGAAGTCAGTTGCCATGGGCAGAAAGAGGGATCTGTGAAAGTATCAACTTCATGAAGCCAGCTGTAGGTATTCTTGTGTTTTATGTTTTGCAGTGTAGATGTGAAAAAGAAATAAAGAACTCTGGAGCAGTTCCTTCAGTAGGATTCTGGAATATGAAAGTGCTACTCACTGAAGGGTGCTCAGTACCTGAAAACAATGCAACATCGCAGGATGGATAGAGTAAAGGAACCATTGAAGAATGACTTGCAGTACACTTGGAAAAAGCAGGTTCCATATCAATGATTGTCCAAGAAGTCAGAGGCTTAGAAGCAGGAGGGAAAAAATTGTACACTAACTTAAATCTATTCAGGAGGGAATAAGTAGATATACTATTATCGCGGGATCCAGTAAAGGACCTGATAAAAATATCTACAGACAATTTATTATACAGCATCTATATAGAGACCTTAGCAATGTCTAGAACAAAAACAAAACAAAAGAAAAAACAAAAACCAGTACTGGGACTTCCTGTTCCAGCTACACTGCAGCGAGTCAACTTGAGAAGTGGTCCAGGTTATTAAGTTGAATTCCTCAGGATAAAGGGACCCTAATAAGGAAAAAGTTTCCTTGGAAGGGAAACAAAAAAGAGGCAGCAACTGCAAACCATGAAGGGTGCACGGCGAACTTTGTGGAAGCAGGAAAATGCTTCATCTCCCACAAGAGGAAGACCTTCACTATGGAGAAGCGGGAGCGGTCAGTGCCAGCCATTAAAGCTTGTAAACACTTGGCTTATCATGAGTAGAATGCTTTTATCTCTCTCTCTATGCACAGCTTCTCCTTGGTATTTGGAAATCTTTCCTTCAAACAAGCAATAAACTCCCTTTCTCTGAGGAAGCAGCTTTTAACAAAGGGGCGAATGTTTTCAAAAGACAAGCACAGAAGTGATTGTTTTCACATGATTTCATGAACTTGCCTTCCTGCCTATTGCCTTCTTGTGGAAAAAAACATTTTATGCCCTTGCTGCTCTTTATATGTGGTATTTATTTATTTATTTATTTATTTATTTATACCCCGCTTATCTTCCTTGCAGAACTCTAAGCGGCTTACAGTGAGAGACATGCGCCAAATAGACAAAAAAATTGCAATCAAATATAAAACAACAAAACATAGAGTAAACAGTAAAAACCCAAGAGCCCCCAGCGGGCCAAGTTGGCATCATAAAACTTAAAGATCAAGCGAGCATGAATAAACAACAGCACTAGGCAAATAATCGACTAAGCACAAACATTGGTCGCTTGGTCATAAGAAGATGGCGGGGAGGAAAAAGGAAAAAAAAAGGAAATAAATTACTTAGGGCTCGCCAAAGGCCTCTCGAAACAGATAAGTTTTTAAAGCTTTTTGAAAGGCCAGCAGGGACTCTGCAGAGCGCACTTCGCGTGGGATGGAGTTCCAAAGAGAAGGGGCTGCCACCGAGAAAGCCCGGTTCCGGGTGACCGATTTCCGGGCTTCTCGTGGGGTGGCAACCCGGAGCGAGTGCGCTCGCACCTGCCGAACAGGTCGGGCCGAGATGGATCGCTGGGTGATTCGCTCTGACAGGTAGTTTTAAAGATAAAACTTCAAGGAAACTACCTTATGCCTCTGTGCTTTCTATATGCTGAATTTAAAGATGCAACTGTAAGAGCAGAATTGGGAAAGCTGTTTCTTCAAAAAACATCATTTGACCTTGGAATAACCACATGTTTTGAAAACAAAGCTTGAAGGCAATTCTTCTCTGCTCTGATTTCAATCAGTTACTCTCCTCCATGTATCTCTTATTTTGAAACTAAATGGCAGAAACAGCTACAAACAATATTAACCCTTTCTTGTGAGCTATAAAACACAATAGATTGGGAAAATATCTCAGAAGATTTTGCCAACATAATTCTATGCAGTTTGCAAAAAAATTATAGATATCTACACTGACTCAACCTTTGAAGATACAGAACTATTCAATTCTGCTAAAGGCACAAAGGCAAAACAGAGACTGGAATGCAGTTTGCAGATTACTACAACAGCAATTCAGCAAGTTAGACCTCAAGATGGAGTGGTGGATAATACTGGGTCTCTAGAAAAAACTGAAATTAGCTCTGATCAGGAGATTCAGCTAAAACAAATGGCTGATCTTAATATACAGACAAACACAACAAGATTGATCCAGGATAAATCTTTGAATGTTCCAAATTTACAAAATATGATAAATGCATCTACTGAAATCAGCCCGAGTCAAGATATTGAACTAGAATAGAGGGCAGATCTTAACATGAACACAAATGTGACAGAAATGGTGCAGGCTGGACCCTTGGATGTGCCAGGTCCATGGAATATGATAGGCACATCTGTCTTACTTGATGTGGGTGCCAAAAAGAAGAAAATTTGGGGTTTTTTCAGTGGCAGAGCAGCCATCAAGATTACTATCAAGATAATACAACATATGAGAATGATGGATTTGGCATGAGGGAGCAATCTGTGAAGATGGGCGGCTCGGCAGGAAAAAAAGAAAATTGAAAAAAACTTCTAGCTTAGTGAATTTATTATATAAAAATATTTTATGTATTCTGATTGCCTAACGCTACTGGGTAATTGGTATGATATGGGAAATGGGAAATGGAAATGTGAAGACAAACCTGATATATAAAAAATGTTAATCTTTTAGATTTTTAAAAGTATAGAGGCTGTTAGATACAGACAACAATTTCTATGCATAAAGTGAAATATAAAGACCAGGAGGTAGCTCTCTTATAATAGCCCATAAAGTATTCACTGGAATTAGAGATGATTGCTGAAATTGAGCACTTTTTGGAAGAATGGGTAAATATACTGTGGATGATATATAGAATATAAATAGTAAGACAAATCTATCCTTAATTACTTGGTATCGAAAAGCTAAATAGCAAGACTGAATAGATTGTTGAGATTAGATAAGCTATATGCTTTGCATTAAAATAGATGTAAGTAAAGTTAGAATAGGGATGAGATAGTAAGGAAACTGAGTATGAAAGTATGCTCATTTAAGCTATGAAAGAAGATATAAATTATATGGGCTCAAATGTTGGGAAAAATCTGATTCAATCAGTAACATGACAAGAGACAAGCAATATATTTGTTATATGTAATTTAGTGTAGGAAAAAATTATATAGATAGATAGATAGATAGATAGATAGATAGATAGATAGATAGATAGATAGATAGATAGATAGATAGATATAGATATAGACACACACAGAGAGAGAGAGAGAGAGAGAGAGAGAGAGAGAGAGAGAGAGAGAGAGAGAGAGAGATTACTGGAAACCACTGAACTGCTCACCAAAAGCAGTCTTTATCATATTGGCAGAGATCCCGTTTTTGGCAAAAGTCCAAGCATACATTTCTGCCATGATTTTCTGCAGCACATGTGCACACATGTCCTTCAGAATCACAGTAGTAGTGGTTTGTTTATCAAGGAGAAATGAATAGAAAGGTATGTAAAGGTATGAAAAGTGTTGGGTCCTAAATTGTTTTGGGGCTGCAACTCCCAGAAGCACTTGCCACTGCAGCTAGTGGTGAGGTATTCTGTGAATTGAAGCCCCAGAATGTCTGGGAAACCAAGGACGGGGACCCCTGACATACAGGAAGGCTTTCCATTGAGGGACTTTTTATGTTCATTGAAGCCTTGTGTCACAGTGGTTAAAGTGCAGTACTGCAGTCAAGCCTCTGCTGATAAATAACATAAGTTCAATCTTGATAGGCTCAGATAGCTACATCAAGATTCACTTAGTCTTCCATCCTCCCAAGGTTGTTGAATTGGGTACCCAGCTCCCTGGAGTGGGTGGACAATGTGCATCCTGCATAATTCTATTGTAAACCTCCCAGAGAGTGTTTCAAGCACTGTGGGATGGTATTTATTTATTTATTTATTTATTTATTTATTTATTTATTTATTTGACTTTTATACCGCCCATCTAGACCAAGGGCTACTCTGGGCGGTTTACAACATGTAACAACAAACAAAGGAATACATTTTAAAAACCAAAATACAAGGTACAAAATAAAATAAAATATACATAAATCAACAACAAAAACTAAAATGAAGCTAAAATGAAGCTAAAAATGGCAAGAGATTTGATAAAATGGTTTAAAAATAGTGCCTTACTAAATGTTTGAAGAATCAGGGAATGCCATTCTATAGAACCAGGTCTTCAATAGTTTTTTAAAAAATTGAAGCGAGGGTGCCAGCCGAATTTCAGGGGGTAGATGGTTCCATAATTGGGGAGCAACCACCGAGAAGGCCCTACTCCTTGTGACAGCTTTGCGGGCCTCCCTCGGGGTTGGGACTCCCAGGTGTCCTGCCTGGCTGGCACGGGTGATCCTGGCAGTTCTTCTTGGGAGGAGCCGCTCTGGTATATAAGCAGCATTCTTTTTAATTGTCCTAACGTCTTCCTGCAAATAAATAACAATGTGTGGTTTCCTTCAAAAATAAGTTCTCTTCCTGGGAGCAAGCAGAGTGTGTGTGTAAAAACAGGTTTTTGCATGCATCTATAATATAGTGCATATATTCTCATGGTCTGGGTTTGGCAAACAATTTGCTAGAAATGTTGGTGTCCACTGCCATTGCATTTTTGTGAAAAGTCTGTTTCAAAACTTACACTACCGTGACCTTCACAAGTGTGCACATGCCATTATGCTGGTAAAGTTTTCAGCAACTTTTAGTTCCGTGACATAGACAGATACATTGTTTCAGATCAGTCCGGGGAAGCAAAACCAGCTATTCTGATCATGATGATATGCATTTTAGCAGGAACTGGACTATAACCAATTCTTTGTCTTCCACAGTATGAGCTATATCCACATCTCCCATTTAAGAGATTAGATCAATTGTTTGCATACTTTCTGGACTAAACAGATGCAAATAAACACTGAATGCATTGTCACCCAAATTAAAATTTTGCTTCTGCAGATGTAAATGACTCCATCTGGGAAGTTTCAGACAAGTTTTATGATGGAGTCTCTAATGCCACCGGATGCTGCAGATTGTCAATCATTTTACAAAGGCATGGTTCATGCAGATTTTTTCTCTAAGTATCCTTCAATCTTGAACTTTTCAAACAAGCATGACCACTAGTGATGAAACTTCCCCCAACAACATCTGTGATCCACACCAGCAGTAATGTAAACTTAATGCACTGAACTGTTCAGAACTACTAATGGTTGCATCCCCATGTGTTTTTAGCATTTTGGCTGCTGGTTGATTCCATTATTATACAATGTAGCAATATTCTTTTGTGTAACTGTGTACAAGAAAAGGTGGCTGGTGTGATACAGCTAGTTTGGATAACTTCTAAAGGGGGAAATGTATCAATTCTCAATTGTTTATTGCACCTACATTTAGGAGGCTAAAATGACTAAACTGCAGTTATGTTTGTAAACCACCAGAGTTCTCTTTTGGGAAAATCAGTGTGGTATACAAATAAATAAATAAATAAATAGAAAGATAGATAGATAGATAGATAGATAGATAGATAGATAGATAGATAGATAGATAGATAGATAGATAGATAGATAATTTCCAAAGAATCACGAAATTACAGTATTTACTTACAAAATATGTGCACAGCAGTATTATGATCTTACCAAGTTGGTCTCTTCTGCTTGTTGTAACAACTTGAGCAGGACAGACCTGTCAGCTTTCAATTTTATTATTTAAATAGCATTTCAGAATAAATGTGCAATTTTGGCAAGTTTTTATGAAAAATGAATGAGGTACACTATTGAAATTCAGTATAGCTAGAATAAGGATTATGTTTACTCCCTGTCACACAGGTGCCAAGCTCTTGTTGCACAGTAAGTCACACTAAAGTAGACCCATTGAATCAATACAGATTTAGTGAGTGAATTCCTCCAAAAATTTATGTTGATTGAAATTACCTTACTAGAACTGTGATTTGGTGTCCTAAAATAAATAATTAAATAAAATAGAGCTGTGCACTCCTTACAGATTACAAATGCAGGAGAAGCAATGCACTTATTAGACCACATGAAAAATCAAATCATTTGCAAGCTTTTATGGTTCAAATCCACTTCTTTAGGCCATGCACCCATATTTCACTGGGGGGTAGGCTATCAATGAGAGTCCCAAATATGCTTGGCAGATGTCTGCCAGGTGTGCTTTTTAAGATGAGTTCATACTCTGTTTGCAAACCACCTATTATCATGTATATATTTATATCATTTATATTATATATATATCATTTATATATCATTTATATATATAAATAGTTCAGTTACAAACCTGCAACTCAGATCTATCTCAGTTCCATTTCAAAGTCTATAAACACTACATTGGAAGTTCTAGAAGTCTTTGTCTAAATAGCTCTTGAGACCAAGAAAGAGCCAGTTAAAAGAATGGTTTGATTGATAGCTAAATGTTAAATTGTGACCTATAGGATAGGCTCTTGAGTACTAGAGATTTTCTTTCTTTCTTTCTTTCTTTCTTTCTTTCTTTCTTTCTTTCTTTCTTTCTTTCTTTCTTTCTTTCTTTCTTTTTGACAGATTTAAAGTTGGTTCTCTCGTGTAATTTGTGGTTCTCCCACAGATTTGAGGCAGGGATTTACCTTCTGTGTGTAGAAGCCTAGCTAAATGTCCTAAGGGTTTGGGAAGGGGAGTGAATTTTAAGTAATTGTCTGTAGCAAAACCCCCCCCACAAAAAAACGCAAAAACAAAAACAAAACACTCTGAGTAGGTACATTGTGTACCATGATAAGAGAATGGAGCAAACTCTGACAGTTAATTTTCATTTTAGTAACTAATTATGAAGGCATTCTCTTTTAATTTTATTTCCATCAAACATTTTCCTGGGCCTTCCCTAAGCAACTGGGAGCTGGGTGTTCTTCATATTAAGAATAATTGTACTTGTGCCTACTAAGATAAGAGTGAAGAATCAAATCTTATGCTTCAGGGTTTCATGAATGTTTAAAAATTCGGTACCCAGAAAATTCTGTTAGCTACATGGTGGAATATTTCTACTGATATTCAGGATATCAATCTTGGGCAGCCTTTGGAGCGGACTTTATTTTACATTGTTTGTTGCAAGACACTGGAAAGTGAACTGCACGACACACCATTGGAGCATCTGGAAACCTAGTCCAATACATCAAGATCTAATTTCATGGAGCCAATTAATAATTGTGAAATTGGCTTCAATGAACAGCACGCAACGAAGCTGGAAAAAATTATGGTAAATATTAGAAAATTTCAGGGACTGGTAACTATATTAGACTGTTGAACTTCAAACAAGAAAGGGTTTTGAAGCATAGTAAAAGATAAGGCAGTGTTATTTGGCATAACGTTTTGTGGAATGCAGCCCATTTAATCAGATGGGAGTAATGTTTCATCAACTGGCAGAAATTTGTACATACCCTAGAGCTGGAGATGAAATGTAGAAGAGTGGAAATGTGAAGAAAACAACATAGTGATGATCTCAGTGGTGGTCCCTCAACCGTCACTGGGAGGTGACAAGCACATTGCCCCATTAAAAAGCAGATAAACATATGCATTGCAATATAGCCCAGGAGATAAGGGCACCTGGATGTAAAGGCAGGATTCAGAAGTGCTAATAGCTCCAGTGCTTTCTGGAACAGAGACCAACTGAGAAAATCAAGAGCATGGGTCATGGATAGGTCTAAATGCCCTACCAGCAATAAGGCAAAATGCCATACCAGCTTTGGGAAAGCTGCATGGTTCCAGATCACCACTAGAAAGAGGGACAGGTAGACCACTTCTAAATAGTTTATTACAATTAATTATAGTGATGAAAGTTCAATGTAGCTTTTGGTGTGTTTGTGTGTGTGTGTGTGTGTGTGTGTGTGTGTGTGTGTGTGTGTGTGTGTGTGTGTGTGTGTGTGTGTGTGTGTGTGTGTGTGTGTGTGTGATGACTATTTCTCCAGAAAAGTTTCAACTGCTTAACTTCTTTGGAGAACAATCTCCATTGCCAAAAATGTACAGTAACTTTTCATGAATTTCATTGTAAGCAAAGAATGGATCTCAAATTGCCTCAGTATTAAATTGAAATAACTAATCTGTGTATTTTTAAGCAGTAAGAATATAAGAACACAAGAACATAAGAAAAGCCATGCTGGATTAGGCCAAGGGTCCATCTAGTCCAGTTTCCTGTATCTCACAGAGGCCTTACCAAATGCCTATGGGAGCCCAGGAGACTAGATATTTGTCTCATGATACCACTCCCCTGCATCTGGCCTTTGAAGTACCCTCTTTTTAAGCCTGGAGGTTACACATCATCTTTATGGTTTGTAATCTGTGATGGACTTTTCCTCCAGGAATCTATCCAATCCCCTTTTGAAGACATCCAGGCCAGATGCCATCACCACATCCTGTGGAAGGGAGTTCCACAGAATAACAACATGCTGGGTAAAGAAGTATTTTCTTTTTTCTGTTCTCACTCTCCCAACTCTCAACTTGAGTGGATGTTCCCTAGTTCTGGTATTTTGTGAGAGGGAGAAGAGCATCACTCTATGCACTTTATTCATGCCTTGCATGATTTTGTACATCTTAATCATATCTGCCACCAGGCACCTTTTTTCCAAACTAAAGAGCCCCAAATGAGTTGATAGATAAAGTTTTGATTTTATTTTTTTGAGCCACCCTGCATTGCATTACATGTGTATTTACTTTAAATACTAAACACATTTGCCATTTCACAGCCCATTCTCCCAGTTTGGTGAGATCTTCTCTGGTCTTCACCACCTGGAAAAGTTTCATGTCATCTGCAAACTTGGCCACCTCACAGCTTATCCCTGTCTCAAGGTCATTTATGAACAGATTGAAAAGCACTGGTCCCAGGACAGATCCCTGGGGCACACCATTTTTCACCTCTCTCCTTTGTGAAATTTCCCATTGACTTTCTGTTTTCTGGATCTCAACCAGTTCTCAATCCATAAGAGGACTTGCCCTGTTAGCCCGTGACTGTGCAATTTTCTCAGTAGCCTTTGGTGAGGGACAGTGTCAAAAGCTTTCTGAAAATCAAGATAGACAATATCAGTTGGTTCACCCAAATCCACATGCCTGTTGACCTTTTGAAATAATTCTAAAAGATTTGTCAGGCAAGACTATCACTTACAGAAGCCATGCTGATTTCCCCTCAGCAAGGTTTTGTTCTATGTGTTTTAAGATTTTATCTTGGATGAGGCTTTCCACCATCTTCCCTGGGTGGCCTACAGTGTCCTGCGTCCCCCTCCTTCCTTTTTAAAATTTTGGTGTGACATCCGCTATCCTCCAGTCCTCCAGCACTATGGCTGTTTTAAGAGACAAGTTGCATATTACTGTTAAGAGATCTGCAATTTCATTTCTCAGTTCCTTAATGACTGGATGCCATCTGAGCCCGGTGAATTGTTCATCTGCAATTTATCAATTAAAACTAAAGCATCCTATCTTTTAACCTGTATTTAATTTAATTCTTTAGTTAAGAGGGGCCATTCAGGCAGCAGAATTTGCCTGAGGTCTTCTGTCATGAAGAAGGAAATTAATTTATTTGCAATTCCAAATGCCCCTTCTCCTCTCCTTTCCCTCCCTCTCCATCCAGAGAGCCAGTCGGTTCACTGGCAGGTTTTCTACTTCTAACACATTTAAAGAAGCTTTTATTATTTCCCTTTATATTGCTAGCCATGCATTCCTCAAAGTCTTTCTTTGCTTCTCGTATCATCTTCTTACATTTCTTTTGCCAGAGTTTGTGTTCCTTTTTATTTTCCGCATTTGGGGAGGATTTCCATTTACAGAAAGACCGCTACTTGCGCTTTAGAGCCTCTCAAATATTTTTGAAAACATTTTTATCTTGATCGATTTTCATTTTATATTATTTTTCCTTGTTATTGAATGTTTTTAATTGTGAATCACCTTGGGACACCGTAAGGAAGACAGTGGTGATAAATAAATAAATAAATAAAACCATGCTCATAGGGCTTAGTCAGAGTGGACTATTTTGTTGGGAGGGTAATAGTCATAACACAATATAACAATAACAAATAATCATGATACAGTTAAAATGATTGGGAGCATAAGCCAATAAATAATTAAAATAAAAATCTAAAATAAATATGTTGGTTTAGGCAGGCAGGATAAAAACTGTAACGGTGGACACTGTAGTCATGGTCTGAGCTGTGGGAATGCCTGCATAAACATCCACATCTTTAAGACTTGTTTAAAGTTCTAAGAGCACAGAGTTGCCAAAAAAGTGATGAGGGAGATGCTTATGAACACAGATAAAAGAGTTAAATATGCATGACTTGGTTAAACAGTAAATGATAATGAAGTGTAATAGCCTACATATATCTGAAAGGCATAACAACTAGAAAGATGTGTGGTTTAAGTTTTTTTTTAAAAAAGGGGTGTTAACTCTCATGTGTAGGTGAAATGCTATTGACATAAATACTTTATGAAACTATTGTGGATGCTTACTTTTGCTCAGTATTTGGTATGGTGAACTAGAAGCCCAAGCAATTTAGAGAGACTACATAAACTCTTTCAGATTGTGCTCATACTTGATGGCCACCTTGAAATTGGTAACCAGTTCTTTTTCCTAGGTGCCCTATGACTTTATAAAGAGAGAGGGAGAGAGAATTGGGGGGGGGAGAGTTAGGGAGGGGAAAGAAGCACCTGTATTTTGCTGTGCCATAGCTTGATCCCTGCCATCAGTATCCTATTGCTGTAAATTTCTCTGGCAGAAGCCAATGATGACACCAGTCAGCACTACAGTAACCCCCCACCCTTTCACGGTTCAAAAACTAGTGTCCCGCTATATCACGGTACCGTAGTATATGAAAAAAGGGCCCCTGGGGTAAGTGGGAAAGGCCTGTTTCAGGCCTCCTGTACTTACTCCAGGACTGGCGCTGCCCCAAACAGGCCTTCCCAGGCCTGTTGGAGCCTGCAAAAGGGATTCCGTGCAAACTGGAAGTGACTTCTGGTAAACTGGAAGAGACCTCTGGATCACTGAAAAGCGTTTCTGAGGCCCCCAAGGCCTGTTGGAGGCCTCAGAAATGCTTGTTCGCGATCCGGAGGTCCCTTCCGGTTTACTGAAAGTCACTTCCACTTTGTGCAGAAGCCATTTTGGGGCCTCCAAAATGCCAGGCTTGGGGGGGGGGGAGTGCAAGAGCCACCTGCTAGGCCTCCCAGGCCCAACCAGACCTGCATCTGCATATCACATATTTTGAATTATCGTGGGACAGGTCGGGTCTCTAACCTCCTTGATCGGTGCGGGGTCACTGTAGTAAAAAAAAACAAAAAACCCTAATTGTGAGTGTTTTTTAAATTGCCCCCACCCCCATTTTAGCTTCTGAGAGTTTGGGAGTTTTGGTCAGGGAGTAGCCTTTACTAGCCATATATTGTTACTGGATTGTAACTTGCAATTCAATTTTCAGTTCTTCCATTGTACTTTGCAAGTCACCAAACCTATCTACTCTTACTGCTTCGTCATCTGCAGCAGGCTTATTGTGATTCAGAAGAGAGAGGCTGGTATTCTTGTTGATATATAAAAGAGTAGTACACAGTTATCTATCTATCTATCTATCTATCTATCTATCTATCTATCTATCTATCTATCTATCTATCTATCTATCCGTCTGTCTGTCTGGCTGTCTGTCTGTCTATTTATTTATTTATTTATTTATTTATTTATTTATTTATTTATTTATTTATTTATTTGATTTGATTTGATTTGATTTGATTTGATTTGATTTATATACTGCTCATCTGGCAGAAAGCCCCTCTGGGTGGTTTATAAACTGGTTACAAAGTACAGGTACAGATACAAAAATATAATAAAAAGCTTAAATATTACAAATGAAAACATAACTAAAACAACAACATTCATAAAAACCAAAGGTAAATATGATAAGCTAATGGCAGATGAGATTAGATCACTAAATCAATAAGGCCACATAACAGTTAATAACCAGAAAAAGCAGATTGAAATAACAAAGTCTTCAATCTTTTCTTGAAGATCAACAACGAGGGGGCCTGACAGATCTCGGAGGGGAGTTGGTTCGAGAGTCTAGGAACCACCACCAAAAACACCCAGTTCCTTGTTATTGACTTGTTGGCCTTCCTCGGTGTCAGCACCCTCAGATGACCTGCCTGTGATGAACAAGTGACACGAGCAGAACTCTGGGGTAGGAGCTGCTCTGACATTTAGGAAGGCCCCAAACTGTTTAGGGCTTTATATGTCAACATTAAGACCTTGAAGTCAATGCAGTAACAGATCAGCAGTCAGTGCAGTGCGGCCAGAGTGCGGGTAATATGATGGAATCTTTTAGTACCCAATAGTAGTCTGTCCGAAGTATTCTGAACCAGCTGGAGTTTTTGCATTAACTACCAAGGCAGCACCATGTAGAGAGCACTACAGTAGTTTAATCTTGAGACTACCAGTGCATGGACCAACGTAGTGAGAGCACTGGGGTCCAGGAAGGCACTCAGCTGCATAATCTGCCTAAGGTGGTAATGTGCAGTATGGACCACTGATGCCGCCTTGGCCTTCATAGTGAGTGCTGGGTCTAGAATTATGCCAAGACTGTGCATCTCATCCCACGTGGGAGGAGCCCCCCCCCCCAAAAAAAACTGAGGGAGTTTCCCAAACCACCAACACAAGGAGGTCCCACCCAGTCTTGCCTGGGTTCAACCTCAGTCTCTTCACTCTCATCCATCCCAGAACAGCATCCAGACAGCAGTCAAAGGATGAAATGGCATCCATTGCAGATGAAAAAATGGAGATATAGACCTGGGTGTCTTCAGTATACTCGTGACACAAAACCCCATACCTCCTAACAACTTTCCCCAACAGCCTCATATAGATATTAGAGCATAGGGGATATGATTGATCCCTGAGACACCTCACAATTTAGGGGCCAAGGGGTTGAATCTATCTTCCCCAGTTGCACTCTCTGAGGACAGTCCCCCAAGAAGGAGTGGAACCACTGCAAAGCAGTGCTTCAAACCCCCTACTTAGAGAGCCTTCCCAGGAGGATAGCATGGTCGACAGTATCAAAAACCACTGAGAGGCTGAGGAAGACTAACTAGGACAATTTGACCCTGTCAGCCTCCCTCAAAAAGTCATCTTGCAGGGTGACCAAAGCCAATTCTGTACCATGTCATGGCCTGACCCCCAGCTGGAATGGATCAAGTGTGTTATAGTTAGCTCCTAGCACATAAATATAGCTTCTTGAGCTAAGGTTCATGTGGCATATTTAATCACTCATTTTCTTCCCATGGCCTGCCAGTTTCTCTTGCACTGTTTCTAACCTAGTTATTTGTTGTACCATATGCTTTAAATGAGCTAAATGAGCACCTTGATCTATGAATACAAAGCAGCCACTTGTCTGTTTCCTTTTCTGTATGCCCCATTCATGCTTCCAATTACAGTTTTTGCATAAATTAGACAGGTTTTGAAATTTATTGTGCCTCTTTCCTCCCTCTCCACATGTTTTAATCTGTCATGTCTCCTCTATTGAGCCACACAAATGCATATCAAAGCTTGAATAAGTTACAAAAGGAAAATCTATCAACCTGCCTCGTAAGTAATTTGTCATTCTAATGGATGAATTCTTAGTTTACTACATATTTTGAGCTTTCATATATCACCATGTAGTAGACAATTATTTTAGGGTGTGTTTGTTACAATTGCTATTAACACATTAAGGCATGAGCTGGAAGCAGGCGTACTAATTGGGAAGGAAAATAATCCATTATTTCTGTCACTGATAGGTGACCAAAGAAAGAGGGAATATACCTATTACCAATTACAGGCATGTTTTGGAATCATTTAAGTCAGTGTGAAGCTGCCATGGCAAGAACAGTACAATCAGTTTGTGTGCCCATGTCTATGTATATATATATATATGTTGACCTATTAATCTGCTGCAATCCTAATTAGATGACTCGCCCTTTGATTTCAGTGCTGACATTTAGTTGTTTGTTTGTTTGTTTTTAATATATTTATATACCATCCATCTTCCAGGAGGAACACTGGGCGGTTTACAACAATGCAATAAAACAATAGTAGAGCAGTATATATAACAACATTTAACTAACACAATAAATAAAAACAACATAAAGACATCATACACAAGCAAGGCAGACTTGTTCTATTGGTCAAAAAAATGTTAAGTTAAATTAAATTAGCTCTCTTAAAGGCAGGCAGGAACTCTGCAAGGTGAATCTCATCCGGAAATTTATTCCAATATGATGGGGTAACCACATGCCTGATTTCTGGTAATCATTTTCCAGGCCTCTCTACACGTGGCCGCTCAGAGTAAGAACCCCTGTAAGGTTCTGGTGGGTCGAGCCTCAGCTGACATTAGGGAGAATTGCTCTGCCAGATATTCAGGTCCCAGGCCGTGGAGGGTTTTGAAAGTCAAAACCAATACCTTGAACCTTACTCAGAATGCAACGGGCAACCAGTTCAGAAGAGCCAACACTGGGATGATGCAGTCATATTCTCCCACAATCACCTCCAGTCTGGCTGCTGCATTCTGTACCCGCTGCAATCTTCAAATAATGGTTGAGGGAAGCCCCACGTAGAGAGTGTTGCAATAATCTATCCTCGAGATGATGAGCACCTGCATGACTGTTTTCAGTGAAACCTCATCCAGCTAGTTATTTTATTTATTTATGCTTATTAACCACCCAATTTTCCCATGGGAACTCTGGGCGGTGTACAGCACATTACAAAAAAACCAGCAACTGCCCAAATCAACAACCCCATACATATCCAAACACAGTACAAATAATGACAAAAATAGTAAGGTACTGATCAATATGATAATACTAATATAAAAATACTAAAGATAATAAAAATAAAATAGACAAAGCATAGCCAACAGCCTAACATGGTCAGAGTCTGGCAAGAGAATACTGGAACAAGCAATTATATGGACAAACAAAATCACAATCACAAACAGAAGTACAATTACAATGTGCTCAGAGGTCCCCAAAGCATTCCATGAAGAGCCAAGTCTTTAAAGCCCTTCTAAAGGCCATCAGCGAATCCACCAGCCTAATCTCCGTTGTCAGTTTATTCCAGTATGCTGGGTCTGCCACCAAAAAGGCCTGATTCTGGGTGGAAACCCTTCAGGCTTCTCTGGGAGTGGCCACCAGGAGTGAAAGGGATAATAAGTCTCTGGTTGGTCGGGACAAGGTAGATCTCTGGGTGATCAGGTCTGGCTGATAGACAGGTCCTAGGGCATGAAGGGTTTTGTAAACCAAAACCATTACCTTGAACCTTATGCGGGATGCAACGGGCAACCAGTGCAGGCGAGCCAGGATGGGGATAATGCGGGCATACCTGCTCGCACCTACCACCAGTCTGGCCGCCGCATTCTGCACCCACTGCAGGCACCGGATAAGGGCAAATCAGGGTGATCAGCAAAAGATGGAAAAAGGCCAACTTGGAAATGCCTGCCACCTGTGCTTCCTGGGACAAAGCTGAATCCAAGATAATGCCCAGACTTCTCACTCTATCCACCAGCTGAAGGACAGAATCCTCCAAGCTGAGGAGAGGGCCCCAAAGAACAGAACCCCAGTCTTCTCTGGATTGAGCCTGAGCCTGTTTGTCTTGGTACATTCCATGACCACATTCAGGCAGTAATAAAGGGTCTGTACTGCCTCCACTGCAGAGGCAGAGAGATTGAGCTACATGTCATCAGCATACTGATGACAGCACCCCCAAATCCCCTAATTACCTCAGCCAACGGCCTCATATATATGTTAAACAGCATCAGAGAGATTGCTGATACCTGGGACACCCCACATCAGAGTATCCAAGGGGCCAACAATTCTTCCCCAAGCTTAACACAGTGGGTACAGCCTTTAAGGAAGGACTGAAACCAGCTAAAAGATGGACCTTCAATTTCCACCTCAAAAGGCCTACCCAGCAAGATACCATGGTCCATGGTATCAAAGGCCAAAGACATATCAAGAAGGACCAACAAGGCAGAGCAACCCCTGCCCCACCCCCAGGAAGTCATCTTGCAGCATGACAAGAGCAGTTTCAGTCCATGACACAGCCTGAACCCAGACTAGAATGGATCCAGGACCCAATCCTCCTCCAAGAATGACTGGAGCCACTAGGCAGTAACCCTTTCCATCACCTAGCCCCCCCCAAAAGGAGCAATGGCTATTGGGCAATAGTTGGACAAGCTGTCTGAAGCCAGACCAGGTTTCTTTAGAGTGAGCTGCACCACCATCTCCTTCAGACAAGAGGGAAAAATCCCTTCTCCAAAGGTTGTGGCAGTAATAACTAAAGCCCACTCTGTCATGCTCCCTACAGGGATCTTAATAAGCCAGTACAGGCAAGGATTGAAAGGAGAAGCTGTTGGCCTGCAATATGTCAGTGCTCTGGAGCCCTCAGCTGATGACACAGGCCCAAACTCAACCAGCTGAGGAGACCGAGGGGTTGCAGTGCTCAAGGTACTTGGGGACAGATCAGTACAACTGGAATGCAGACTGGCTTGGATGGCCTGAATTTTAGATTTTAAAAAGGCTGCAAAAGACTCACTGGTGAAATTGCCAGGAGGCGATCCAGGCTGTCCAGGATAGGTGAGGTCTTGAACCACCCAGAACAGCTCTGCCTGGTGGTTCGAGGCCACATCAATTCTCAAGGAGGAATGGGATCTTTCAGCCTCCCTGATTGCACAGTAGAGGTGGGCACGAACCAGAAAAAAACCATGGTTTGGGTTGATCTGGTTCAGGCCCACCCTTGGTTCGGTTTGGGTTCAGGTTCATACGATTTAAAAAAAAACATATGAACTGAACTGGTTCGGGTTCTTACCTGCGGCGGTGGCGGTGGCACATACTGGCCCATGTAGCAGGGGCTTTTTGAGCCAACCTTTTGTCCAACTTTTTTTTAATCCAACACGAAGGGGGCAAAGCAGCGGAACAGGACCCAGGGAGAGGGCCTGGGGGGTTCCGCAGAGCTCACCTCTGCCATTCCGCCACCAGCAGCCACCTCCAAAGCGCCAGGATGGGGGAGGGAGGCTCCGTGGCTTTAGGGCCGATGGCTCCACCTCTCTGCCTGTGTCGTGGCGCTTGGCAGCATGTTTTGAGTAGAGTGAGCAAGGCAAATGATTTTGCTGCCATGGAGCCTAGCACCAAAGTGGTTCAGAGGTGTGAGGAGGTGGCACGGCACAGGCCGTGTGTTGTCTTTTTTTGCCCGCAGCACATGGGGCTGGTTCTGCGGCCCACGGCACTGGTCCGCAGCCGGTTCTGCAGCCCTGGTCCATGGCCAGTTCTGCAGCCTGTGGCCCTGGTCCAGGGCTCGCACGGGGCCCGTGCACTGGATAGGGTGTTTTTATATATTTTTAATTATTTTTAAAGCGCTGACCACGCAGCCCCTGCGGCCAGATCGACACTTTTTATTATTATTATTATTTTATTTTAGGGTGTGCTGACCAGGCCACCCTTGAGGGCCTGTCGGCACTCCCCATTTTTTAAATTTATTTTTATTTTATTTGAGTTCCCCCCGCTTCCGGGTTCAGGGCCCACACTACAGGTGTAGCGCGGGACTTGTTTTGTTTTGTTTTGTTTCCCTTTCAGCGCCGACCACGTGGCCCCTGGGGCCCGGTTGGTGCTGGATTTTTTTAATTATTATTATTTTAGGGTGCTGACCAAGCCACCCTTGGGGCCTGGCCAGCGCTCCTTTTTTTTTTTTTTACTGTGCCAACCACATGGCTGTGCTACAGCTGTAGTGCATCCGTTGGCTTTTTTGTCCTGGTCGCCACCCCAGAAGACAGGAAGACCAGACCTCCGGACCAGCACCAGGTAGGAGACATCTCCGCCCCGCCCCCCTGCATTAATGAAACGAACCTAACCGAACCAATTTTTCTCAGTTTGTTTCGTTTCGTGTTAAATTTGTCCTCAGGGTCATTATTCATTTCATTATGTAATGAAACAAATAATGACTAATGAAATGAAAAATAATTCATTTTGTGCCCATCTCTATTGCATAGCACCTGGTCTGCTCTCAAGTCTTCGTTCTTGCTTCATCACCCACAACCCACCCATGAATCACAGCAAGTATGTGCCCCACACCGAAAAAAGACACTTGGGGGCAATTCAGTCAACAGCCCAGATGGCATCTTCATACCATCTATCCACCAGCGCATCAACCAGATTGTCAACCTGACCATCCAGAAAAGCCCCCAAAGCCTCCTAGAACCATTCAGGATCTAGAAGCCTTTGGGGGTGAGCCCAAACTAAGTGCATTCGGTGGGGCGGCGATTGCCAGGGGAAAGTCAGACCATGACACAGGTTGGGGCAGAACATCCCCAACCCTCAGATTGAAATCTGCAGATGTGGAGGAAAAGGCCATGTCCAGGGTATGCCAAGCTCTATGGGTGGGATCATGCTGAGGTCATGGACTCCATGAAATCCAGAGCTGCTCCATGCCAACATGCACATTGAAATTCCCAACCAGCAAAAGGAGGGGGACCTCAACAATGCTGCCATGATGAACTCGGAGAACTCTGGCAGGGATTGTGCATGGTTGTGGGGAACACAGTACCCAAACACAATACCAAAACTATCTCACTGGCCCACCAACAGGTGGAGGCATTCCAACAATGGACACACCAATGCTGCGGCTCTGCTAACAGAAAGGAATTCTCTATAAACAATGATTGGTCTTTCTTTTCTGCATCAATTGAAAGTAATCACATGTTTTGTACAATAGTGATAGTATTCAACTTTCTTTAAAAGTAGAAGGGTCTCTAGTATGGAGGAGTAACTATGCAATAGGGGTGTGGGACTCAAGTTTGATTGACATTTCCTATTGCATCATGTCAGTAACGTGAAAATACAAATAAAAACCTATGAGGGCTGGAGAACTTACTCTCTTCATCATGAAAGTTTAGGGAAACTCCAAGCCTGATTGATAGATGTTCCGGAACAGTGTGAAAACCTGAATTGAAGGTATAAAATTAGATACAGAAGTTACATATTTTGCCCTGGTTATCTCTTAGTACAATGCTATGCTCATCTGCTGCTCTGCTACTAAACCTGCCCTTGAGACATTTTTTGGAACTATGCTGAAGCTATGTTAGGAAGTAAGCATAAGATTAAGTTAGCTACCTTTCTTATTTTCTTGTGGTAATGTTCTGGATTTGTCCTTGTCTCAGTACCTTATGATTGCTTTTATGGTGTCACAAGCCTTTTGACTCCTATTATATGGTGAAGGTCTGTTGAAGTTGTTCTTTTTGATCTTTTTCCACCTTTAATAAAATATTAACTATTACATTTTATTGGGGGGTGGATTAAGAGTGTTGATGGTACTGAAAACAGGCTTCCCTCAAACATGAACCAGGACCCTGTATATATTTTGTGGGTATTTTTGGTATTCATATTTTGTAAATTTAGTGTAAGAACCAAACCACTTAACCTTGTGGATTTTTGGTTATTCCCTGAGACCACTTCTTAGTCAGAATGGACGAACTTGTTGTGATGGTAATGGGCAAGATTTCCCACATCCATCACTATATTTGATCCTCTTGGGTTTTACCCACACAAGGAAAGTCATAATGGTATGAATGAGTGATTTATGTGGTGCTTTCTGAACCAAGGAAACCTTCACAGAGGCTATCAATTCACTTCTGTTGATATTACTTTTAATCCAGAAGAGGGTGGAGGTACCAGGGGTCTCAGATTTGCTGAGATTACAGACTCATAATGGAGTCTTATCTCCTAGTGGCTTTTCTCTCAGGTTCCTGGCACACTCACACCCATGCAACCACATTAAGGTTTTTATCAAAGGGGGGCAATTAACTTAAGCTATTGAAAAACAATTTAAAATGAGTATATAAAGGGAGTAGTGTGACAGAAACCTTAAGTGATTCATGAGTCAAAGAAACATTGTAGAAGGTTTTATATATACTTGCCCAAAATGTTGAAGATGCAATTTTATACATGGCACAATACCCGAGCTGAATTGGCCTGTTATGAACACTTCAGAACAAGCAAACAAAATGTTATTTAACAAACTGCTAGAATATTATTGTGTTCAGAAAGTTTACAGATATGTCAGCTTACAATCAATTTACATTAATGGGAACACTTTCATTAATATAATACATTAGACCCGAGGTCTGGGTACTATCCAGTCTGACAAACCATTTAAAAGGTTCTCAGAAGACTTTGGAAATTGAAATGTATCGAATAAGATTTTATGCGTAGCTAATAGTTATGGCTGTGATCCAGAGGGATCCAAGTGTGCGAAAGGAACTTAAATATTAAAACAGTCATGTAACCTTTTGCAGACTAATTGATTGTGGTATGTATTTTCATAGACAGAAATTGCACTCCATCAAATAAGCATGTCATATTTTCTCTGCACACTTTTAACTGCTGTTTGGTCTTTTAGTGTTTCTACTGGATAATGTCAACAAAGTTCATAAGCATCTGGTACAGAATACAAATTTGTCCAGTGCATATAATTTTTAGATGTATTACAAGCCGAACATCATTGAAGGTAAAATTAAATAAAATGGCATGTATACTCAAGCATTCAGATAGACCAAGATGTATTTTTAGTTTTTTCAATCTGGTTCTCCTGATTGTCTGTTGGGTTTGTTTTATCTTATATTGTGGAACCCATTATTATTATTATTATTATTATTATTATTATTATTATTATTATTATTATTATTATTATTATTATTATTATTATTATTATTGTTGTTGTTGTTGTTGTTGTTGTTGTTGTTGTTGTTGTTGTTGTTTCTATATTGTCATATGCCTTTTCTTGTAACTGCCCTGAGTTCCCGTCTGGGAAAACTGGCAATATATAAATATGAAAATAAATAAATAAATAATAAATAAAATGCATGCACAAAAAGTGATTTCATTTTGTCCTCTTCCTTTCAACAAAACCATCTACTAGAGCACTCTGAATATATGGCTGACATCCTCTTGCCTAATGTAGTAAATCATAACTAGAGCAAGCCCACTGATTCAATGGAACTCTAGTTCTAATTTACTGTTGTAAGCAGTAGGATTTCAACCTGTATGAACTATCGTGTTAGTTGCTTTTTAAATGCATGCATACAGTCAAAAGCAAAGCATGCTTCTTCTATATTGCCCCATAAACACAAGGCACAAGAAACACACACACACACACACACACACACACACACACACACACACACACACACACCACCCCATGAATCAGGCCATTTTGTGCCTGTCCAGAACAAAAAGAAATGGTAAATTCTTATTGGCATTGGTGATGCTTACACTTTGTTTTTAGGTGTGCAGTTCCATGAACTTCCAAGTCCATTCTCAGGAGAAGCAGCTTATACGACACGTGCCTTACACAGCTGAGCTGATGGTTTGACTTTTGCAGCATTGGAGATGAGAAGATGTTGAACTAGCCCCTTTCTGTCCCCCCCCCCCAAGTCCACGTCATGATGAGCAACACTCTGTCTTAAGTTCCCTTGCATGGGTCATTCATTTAATTCTGCCAAAGCCAGTTGCTGAAGAGCATTTTTATGAGGAGACCTACTTTTGGGGCATGGGGGTGGGAGTGGAGGGTATAACATGGATATCCAAAATCCAGTCCTCATCAAACTTGGAGGGGATGGGTTTGGCTCCTCTGATGCAGCAGGTTGTTTTTTTTACTGCACCTGGCTTTCCCAAATTGCACAACCCAGAAAACAGTTCATTTTATCAGGACATTGGTCTGTGGTTTTCCAACAGAGATGGACCATGAACCACCTAAAACCTCCATTTCTCTCCTTTGTGCCCATCTTTAGTCTTGAAACAATCATTGATAACTGAGAATTATAGAATAAAATTAGCTAACCAAGCAGCCTGCTTTTCAGCCATGATCTTCGTTCATGCAAGAGAAGTGTTTGGGTTTCTGGTTTCTTCCTTGCACTTGTCTTCCTGATTTGTCACACTTTTGCTCCTCTTCATGTTTAAAACTCTGCCTTATCCTGATTGCATATTTGAACGAATCTTCCAGGAGAGGCAATTGAATCTGTTGGGGGCTCTCGCCAAGTGATGCTACATTTCCCAAAGTTAATTCTCCGAGAAAAAGAAAGCTCATTCTGAAGTGATCTGAAGGAGTTCACCCATTACTAATTTATACCTCAACTAAAATTATTACTATGTGGGGGATAAATCATCTTTAGCTACTCAGCCAATGTAAAACAGCAAACCCAACATAGATCTCCATGGTGTCTGGAACTTCTTGGTGTGATACACAAATTGACTTGGGTACAGCTATGATTAATTTATTGTCTGCAGTAATTTTAAGTACAAGAACTAGATGCCTCTCCATAACATCTGAACATTCAGGCTACAATTCTGATTTTTCAAAGAGATAGGGGGGAAAAGCCAATTCTTGCATGAAGATTGCAGGAATACTTATTATACTACATGTATGCACACAGTCTAAAAATGTACTGTCAGTCAGTTTCCCAACATACATATCCAGACAAAAAAGCAGGCAAATGCACTAATCCAATGTCAATTAATAAACGAGCTCAGTAACAACTGCCAGAGCCATAGCAAGTTTAAAATGCTGAGAATTTACAGTTGATCATGCTTCCTTCCTGTTTTTCAATGGGCATATCATGTATTTCTGTCAGCGTTGTGCGAAAACTAGTGATGTAGTTTCTGCAGCTTTACAAAGAAGTGCTTTTGATCCATTCCATGAAACTCTGCACAGCAGTTCAAAAGTAATTATGGTTTTATTATGCACCATTAAACACAATGAGAAATTGTACTGGCAAAGTTTTCCTGTGCAGACTTGGCCCTTTCTCTATAGCCTCCCATTGACATCTCATAGAAAATCAACAACTGTGTGCAGTTTTCCAGCTTTTTTTGTTTTCCTTCCAAGAAATGGTCAGACAGGCACTCAGCATTCCCCATCTGTATTTGGGGCTGAAAATTAAGGCAGCCTGTGGGGGCAAGGGTGATAAGTTGCAAGCAAATGCAGTTTGTGACATTGTACACTCTTCATTGTTGGACACATCTGCTAAGGCATTAATGATTAGACCTAACTTTCAATTTGCTAGCTGTTGGGAGCTCAGCTGATGAGGCAGCCTTGACTCTGTGCTTAAACAGCATTTTTTAAAACATTCTTTCAGTATAAAGCTTATATATGAAGTAGGCTTCATGTAAGAAGAAACCCAGAGATAGGAACTAGAGATGGGCATGGAACAAACATTTTTTTCGTTTCCGTTACCGTTTGTCATTTCCGTTATGTAACAAAACGACAAACGAAAATTGTGATGAAAATGCAATGAAACGAACAGAACCACAACAATTGTGGTCGTTACGTTTCGTTTCCGTTAATGGTGACGCGCAATGGAATGAGCTGTTTTAAATGTTTAAAAATGCCCTGGACATCCGTAAAAACGCAGCGATAATTATTTATATTGTCTGATAATACCTACCAGGGGGGTTGGGGTCCTTAAAACGTTTGTTTTTGTCTTCTCCCATCGTGATGTATTTTTCTTTTCCCTTTAAAATGGATGTCGCACCAGCCACAAAATGGAGGTAAGCAATATGATGGGATCATGTTCAACCAACAGCATGCCCAGGTTGCAGACTGGGCGGGCAGGTCTGGCAGCCACAGAGGGCATAAACAGCTCTGGCAGCCCCCGTCCTCCTTGCAGTCTCTGGTGGGAGTTAGGGTGGGATTGCTGTCTCTGCGACTCTAGCTTCAGTCCTGCAGCCTCCCTCTGTGTGTGCGTGCTGCATACCTCTCAGTGAGTACTCTCCCCTGCCCCGCAGTGCAGTCACCCTGCGGCTGCCTTGCACCCTGGGCAACGCCCGCCGCTGCCTTTGCAGCCTCCCTGCGTACCTAGTCTATACTGTGTCTCTGCCAGCATCCATTTTTTTTAGTGTTTTCTCTCTGGTCTGGGGCATTGGGGGTGCCTGCGCATGGAAATGCTAAAAATCGCGGAAAAAGCGGGTAGAAACGACAAATGAAAAAACAAAAAACGGTAACGAGATTTTTCCAAAATTTCATGACAAACGGAAACGAAACAAAACAGACCTCTCAACGACAAACAAAAAACTGAAACACAATTTTTTGTTTTGTGCCCATCTCTAGTGATAACTGGTAAAAGAGATGTCATTTCCACTCATCTCCTCCAAGATATGAAGATTGTTGTAGTGCTATAAAGTTCAGGCTGGAGAATAACTCAAGCTGCTCATTTTAAAGGGAAAAGAAAAATACATCACGATGGAAGAAGACAAAAACAAACGTTTTAAGGACCCCAACCCCCCTGGTAGGTATTATCAGACAATATAAATAATTATCGCTGCGTTTTTACGGATGTCCAGGGCGTTTTTTAACATTTAATACAGCTCATTTCATTGTGCTGCACTATTAACAGAAACAAAACGACCACAATTTTCGTGGTTCTGTTCGTTTTGTTGCATTTTCATCACAATTTTCGTTTGTTGTTTCGTTACGCAACGGAAACGACAAACGGTAACGGAAATGAAAAAATGTTCATTCTGTGCCCATTTCTAGTTATCACATGGCAGGTTTACAGTATATTGCACCAGAAAGCCTGTTATTTTTCAGTGTGCTCCATTCTTGTCAGAACGCAAGAAGTGGGAATAAGATCTTTCACTGGGATGTGAAAGGGAACATTTGTCTTATAATGATAGAAGACATTTCTTAAGGTTTCTATTACAGGATAAGATATGAGTGCTGACAGGCGTCGAACTGGTGGCCTTCCGCCACTTCCTCCCATGTGGTTCTTACCGATCTAAATTACTTTTGATAAACATTCAAAGAATATAATCTGTTGCAGAAAACCTTAGATACATAACTGTCATTACTAAACAGCTTTTCCTAATTGTCTATCAGTGGCCTTCACAGATTTCTACAAGCTAAAATTCTATTTGTTGAACCATTATGCTGTGCATCCAATAAATGCTCCATTCCGGTGAATGTTGATGATCCACTCCTATGATTCATTACAATCTCAAACAAAATCTTAATCTCTTCTGACCTTTGAGCTTCTCCTGCTTCTCTTTAAAATGAGATATTACAATTTTGTTGAGAGCAATGTTATGAAGATTGGCTGGAGTTGCAACGAGGGCCATGCTGCATGCATTTTTATGTTCATATCATCATTCCTCATTCACGTGACAGAAATTGAAGTAACTAGATACCAAATATTTATTTGTTTGCTTTAGTATAAGGCTCACTGCTTTTCTGATTCTGCTGCAAACCTAAGATAGTAAAATGTCACCCGTCTCACTTTCACAGTTGAGAGCAGAAAACAACAAAATTCTTTTCCCTTATACAGGGAAGACATCTATTTCAGTAAAAGAATAGCCTATTTTGCATCCAACTGTTCATTTAAAAGAAAGTCTGTCAAAAAAATAGATTGTTTTCTGTGCAAAATTTCTGCCAATAATAAACATTTTGATGCCAATGATCTCAAAATTTCAACCTAAAGTAATTCTAAAGAATTTTGTGAGGACAGGAAAACAACCATCAGGGATGTCACCATGACAAGAAGCCCCAAATTAACAAAATGGAGCATTGTTGTGACTATTCTCCATATCCTCACCGTAAGCACTTGAGTTGTTCTCAGGGCAAGCTCTTCATTCTTGCTAAGGGTTATTTTACCACCAGAGAAAGTATTGCAAGCGCCTCCCCCTGTCACTAGTACCCAAGGCCAGTTGATATTTTTGTATCAGAGTCAAAACTGACTAACAAGCAAACAATTTTTTAAAAAACCAAACCTCCATGTGTGCCCTTCCCTGGTAACAAAAGACAATGATGACAAGGCAAAATATTCTTGGGATACCCAGTGTGGGATATCCTGTTAGTATCTTAAACTGTGGAGTATACTCTGGAGATTAGGCTTTGACTCCCCACTTGGCCATGGAAAATCACTGGGGAGCAGAACTCATAAAACTATTCTTTAAATATCTCACTTACCTCAAAAGTTCTATTACAGAAGTATAATTTGGTTTTGATTTGATAACACATTATAATAACTAAAATACTATCAGCAAGGGTCTTGTACCTTTAACGTTACTCTCTGGTATATGTATAAAAACAGTCTGAAGGCCAGAGACAATTTTAGAAGGCACAGATACCAAGTGAGGAAGGATGGTGGGCCATGGTAGGAGAGCTTGAACTTATGTTAAGAGGGATTATTCAACGAATACACCTGAAATTTTCCTAAAATAGATCACTTTCTTCTTTAAAAAAAAAAACACTGCCTGGCTGAGATATTTTCCTAAAATAGATCACTTTCTTCTTTAAAAAAAAACTGCCTGGCTGAGATATTAAAGTAGTCCAGAAAGCTACATAACACTTATGATTTTTATCTGTCTGTTAAAATTAATTGAATAAAATTGATACCATCTTGTAATTAACTATTATTTAAAATTAGCAGACTTTCAGTATTTGGCTCTCTGAAGTGTTTTTTTAAAATATTACTTATTGGTATAGCTAGCCTGATGGTGTAAAATTAGTACCTTTTGGAATGGGTGCTTAAACACAGGTAGGGTTAAGAGTAGAACACAAGGTAAAAGATTGGTTGATTTCATTCCTCTGGTTACTAACACCAGCTAGGGTCCCATGTTTCATTTCAGAAGATGACCACTTCCGAAACGAAAAGCCCACCTCTAGTTAAGACTGGTAATGCATCATTTAGAAGAGTTCTTTTTTAAAAATTATTTTGTGGGAGGTCAGGGACATCACAATGTGGCCAACTTATGTAGGTCTTTTATGAGGTGACTCAAGAACTGGTTGTGCTTTTGGCAGAAGACAAACTGATGCTCCAGCCACATATTTTGACATTTTAGGGATGGAATGGTATGGGACACATGACAGGAATCTAGCAGGTTGACAGAAGTCAAACTGGGTGGGCTTAGGTGATGCCTTCGAGATAGGTTGTGCAGGAAAAAGGTGACTTCAAAGGGATTACAGGAATTAGTGGGACATTTAACCTTTGCTTGGAAAGTGGTAGCACCCAGCAGGATATTTTTGAAGTGATTTTGTTAAACCACAAAGTGTCTGAAGAACCACAGCATTGATGCAGGATGCCTGCTGAGATGAATGAGGACCTGAGAGCATGGAAGAGATTTTTAGAGGAATTTAATGAGATCTTCTTTGGACGGCAGGGCTCTCCTTTAGAACAGACCGGGAGGTGCATAATGATTCACCTGGAACAGTGGGATATAGTATGTTTTTCAAGGAGACTGGTGTGGCCAGAAGAATGACAGCACAGAAGAATGACAGCACAGAAGTTAAAATTGAACTTACATGGGCAGAGTGCTGGGCAAACTCAGCAGTTACTGTCTGTGAGACAACCAAGCAGTTGTACAAAGTTTTATTTGATGTTAGCTGGTTCACAGCAGTTTGTAATCACTTTCTTGGAGCATTGCAGGTGAGTGAGCTAGTGGCAGCTTCAAGGAGGAATGACTCGTGATCTTATCTGCAGAGGACAGGCTTGGCAATCTTGGGGGATCAGGTAGTTATCAGTTTATGGCATTCAAAAAATTAATCAGTTAGAAAAGGTCAAATGATTGTGTTAGGCAAATATTTTCATTAAGGGGATCTGCCCTGCTCAGGCAACTTGTAAATATGTTCAGCTCAAGGGAGATGAGCAAGTTGAGGCATAGAGATGAGTTACCACTGTTAAAATATCCATTTTTGGAAGTCAACTCTCAGGCCTTGTGCAAGGCTGGGATTCATGGCATTTTGGAATATATTCATTCCAAACTGAGGCAGTATCTTCCATGGGTTTTGGGGTGGACGATATAAAGAAGGTGGAGCAATGGGCATCACACAAATATTGCTCTTACGAGGGGGTATCCAAAAGTTTTAATTATCACCATGAAATAAAAAACATACAATAGTCACTTGCAGTGGTCAAAGTTAGTTCTTCTCCACCTAGTCTCCCTGCAGAGGCATACATTTTTGTCAGCGTATCTTCACCTGTTGCAAGCCCTCTTTGTAGAAGTCCTCTGCTTTGCTTGAAAACCACTGTCCCACTTAGAAAATGACATCCTCTCTGTCATCACATCACCGACCATGAAGTGGTTTCTTCATCTCGGGAAAGAGGAAGAAGTCGCTTGGTGCAAGATCAGGTGAATAAGGTGGATGCTGCAAAAGTTCATAGCCTAAACCAGGTATGTCCAAACTTCAGCCCTCCTGATGTTTTGGACCACAACTCCCAGAATTCTATGCTTAGATTGCCAATGACAAAGGACTCTGGGAGTTGCGGTCCAAAATATCTAGAGGGTTGAAGTTTGGACATGCGTGGCCTAAACGGGGGGCAGTGACAACGGATGCTTGGGCCATAAGGACAGGTGCATTGTCGGCCAGGAGACGGACAACTTTGCTGATCATACCACAATGTTTTTGTTTCAATACATCATGCAGTTTCTCCAGAAGGTTGCAGTAGTAATTGCTGTTGAGGGTCTCGCCCTTCGGAAGGTAATCAGTTAAGATTACCCCACGGCTATCCCAAAAAACAGATATCATCTTCCCTGCAGATTTCTGGACCTTCGCCTTCTTGGGGAAGGGGGAGGATGGATGTTTCCACTCCTTGCTAATCTCTTTGGTCTCCGGATCATAGAGGTATACCCAGCACTCGTCCATAGTGATGAGACAAGCAAAAAAATTGTCTTCATTCCGCTCCAACAGAATCAAATTCTGCTGGGAAAAGTCATTGTGAGTTTGCTTTTGAAGAGGTGTCAACAAGCAAGGTACCCAGCATGCAGACACCTAATTTATGTGCAGTTCCTCATGAATAATCCTCCATGCAGTTCTGTAACTTAGTCCAGTCTCCACCATCACTCATTCCATGGTTGATCTTCTGTCATCGAGGATAATGCGGCCTCCACTTTCTTCACCATGGCAAGATGATTGTTGATTGAGGGTCTACCTGCTCGTGGCTCATCTGTCAGGGACATGTGACCACTTTGAAAGTTCCTCTTCCACCTCACAACTGTGTCATATGATGGGCTTTCATGCCCATAGACAGCTTTCATTTTGTCATGGATTTGGCGTGTGTTGTTGCCCTTCAAATGGAGGAACTTTATGACACTTTGAGCTTTAATTTTGTTCATCATGCAGGATGATCTCTTCTACAGCCTGTGGAGAGAAAACTACTTTAGATAAAGATTTGATATTTGCACAAGTATGCATGCCAATGACACTGACTATGCATAAAAAGTTTCATATAAATATATCTGTAACTTCTTTATTATAATTAAAACTCTTATGTTTGTCCACTACCAAAATGCTAGGCGAGGGTGTTTGTTTTCTGTTCCTATTACACAGGTGTGACAACAGTGGTTCATGCGGTCACAACAATTTGGGGGGGGGCAGCTAAGGTGGGAGTGAAATGTAGGCCTTGGAGCAAGGGCCATGTTAGAATGGAGGGGATGGAGAGACATGTTCGCTGGATGTGTCCCCAGACATAGTTGTGATCCCTTTGGTGGTATGACGTGACTTGAAATTTGGGCAAGTCTGGGATATGACAAGTCATTGCAGACTTGAAAGTTTTCAAAGGATGGTTTCTGAAAGCACATTTTGTTTGAACAGCAATGATACCTTGTTTGTTATGGAAAGGGGCAAATTACCCAAGAAGTGTCCATAGGACATTTAAGGGTTAACTATGACTTTTGTGAGAACTTTAGAGCTGGAATGGGATTCATGACAAGTCATCCAGGTAGAAGAGTTGGCGAGAGTTATAGGGAATATGGTGTTCTGCTGTCTGAGATAGTTTTAGATGTTCTTACAGATTTACAAGGGGGCATTAAGGCCCAGCCTCTTGGCTGTGTGGGAGACAAGGAGCGTGCTCTATAGACTCTATGCCATGGTGGTAGTGCAAGAGGGTAGAAAATTCAGGTGGGTTCCAGGGATTGGCATCCAGGGAATACAAGGCACCCCTCCTATCAAAATTAAACAAATAATAGGAGGGAAGAAATTAAATAAAACTGAGACTTGGCTTCCAATTCCAATTTTAAAAAAGGTTCATAGGGGCACCCCCTTTGGAGCTTAATTATGCAGCCCCCTTACCCCCAAATCTTTCCAGATTTCAGGTGGTGACCTGAAATTGCTTGGGAAAGGTGCGTTGGAGCCCAAGGTGAGTAATTTTGAATGATTTTTTTAAAAAAATGCATTCAACAATTATTTTTAAAAATATTATATTATTTATTATTTTATTTGTTATACTTATATCCCACCCATCTTCCGGATCAGAACTCTGGGTGGCTAACAGAATACAAACCACAACAGGAAAAAAAATCCAATAAAATTGAGGGGGTCAATATTCATCAGAACAGACGAGGCGGGCAGCAAAAAAAATAAGTAAAATGGTCGCCAAATGCCTCCTTAAAAAGGTGGGTCTTCAAAGCCTTTTTAAAGGTGGGCAGGTGCAAGGTGCAGCTCACTGGGGCGATGGTTCCACAACGTGGGACACACCAAAGAGAAGGCGTGGTTACGCATGCCTCCCTGGGTGTGGCCACCCTCAGTGAGTGTGCCTGCGCCATTCTTGAGGGCCTGGTCCCAGTCGATCTCTGAAAGATACGCTCTGACAGGTACTCTGGTCCCAAGCCATGGAGGGTTTTGAAAATCAAAACCAGGACCTTGAACCTTATCCGGAGGGCAATGGGTAGCCAATGCAAGCGGGCCAAAACTGGGGTGATGTGCTCGAATCTACAAGCACCCACCACCAGTCTGGCTGCTGCATTCTGCACCCACTGGAGACTCCGGACAAGGGTCAAGGGCAACCCCACGTAGAGGGCATTGCAATAGTCGATCCTCGAAATCACGAGGGCCTGCACGACTGTCCTCAGGGAGGACTCATCGAGGTACAGTTGGATCTGGGCGATCCTGCGGAGATGGAAAAAAGTGGCCCTGGAGACCGCCATCACCTGGGCTTCCAGGGAGAGGGCTGAGTCCAGGACCACGCCCAGATTCCTAGCGTTGACCGTAGGCTGGAGGGAAACACTCCCCAGTCTAGGGAGAGGGCCATTGTACCCAGATGAGGATGCCCTGAAGAACAGAACCTCGGTCTTCTCCGGGTTCAGTTTGAGTCGGTTCATCCTGGTCCATTCCAGAACCACCTCCAGGCACAGGTCAAGGGAGCGAACTGCCTCCTCTGCAGAAGAAGAAAATGAGAGATAGAGCTGCGTGTCATCAGCGTACTGATGGCAGCAAACTCCAAATCTCCTGATGACCTCCGCATTCATCAGTAAATAAAATTTAATTATCTTCAGCTCTAAAGTAGCAGAAGTACCTTCCCCAAGCAATTTCAGATAACCCCCTGAAATCTGGAAAGGTGATCAAACCCATAAAGTATGGTGCTGAAACCTAAAGTGCTGAAACCCATACCTAAGGTGCTGAAACCCATAAAGTATGGGTTTTTAGCTATGTCCTTGGTGGTGAAGGTGTGAAGTATTTTTGATTTGTCTCGGTATTGTTGAAATCACAGCCTGATAAGTGACAGGTAGACTGTGCCTGAGCCTCCCACCTCTGTTGAGAGAGGGGTTTTCAATGCTCACATGAATAGCTTCCCTGACCCTTCTCTCAAACCACCTATCTTCTCTGTCTATACATACTATTTGAATGAGTGCCCTTTGTCCTAAAAGTGGAAGCGTGCTTCTGATTCTGGTCCTGAACTGTTATCCCTCCTATGTTGGGCCATCCTTGTTTAATGGTTGTTTAGTTTTTATAATCTCTTAACCACAATGTTGACATGACTCAGCTTCCAGATACTGTGGTTGCCTTAAACTATGGGACTTGTTATTTAGATATAGCATTAGAAATGTCTTTGTAATATAAAGGACTAAATATGTCATTCCCTTTTCAATTGGTTCCTTGTTGATTAGTCAAGCTTCATTTAGATGTTTCTCTTCACCTTTTTCTGGTAGTTGAGTCATGGCAATTGGACTTTTCTTGAGAGATCAAAGTGTTTTGCGACACATCCAAGCAGCTGTTGAAGACTGACGAAGCTGCTTGGATGAGTAGTGAAACATTTCAATCTCTCAAGAAAAGAAGTCCATTTATCATGACTCAGCTTCCAGATAACTTCACCTAGATGATTGAGAAATTCCTTGGAGACATCTTCATCGTTTTGGTTCACTGCACATGTTTTTCTAGATCTGTCTTTAAGTAATCCATAATAATTTCTGATCCCCTTATGGCACTGTCAAATGATTTCCCCCCTCCAGTTCAAGTTGATATAAAATTATTTTTATAATCATTTGCACCCATATAATTTAATTACACACTAATCACATTGTGTTCAACTACTATCATTTCAAATTTATTCTTTTCAAACTTGAATTTACTGATCATCACTTATTTCAGTTGGTTCATTTGCAATATAACCATGGGATACCAGGGACAAAGCCAGATCCAGGATGACACCCAGACTCCTCACTCTATCAACCAGCTGGAGGGCAGTACCCCCCCCCCCAAGCTAGGAAGAGGGCTACAATTGTCTGTAGGGAGTCCTTGTCAAGATAAGGGTGCATCTGGGTGATGAACCTAAGTTGGTAAAAGGCTGCCCTGGAAACAGCTGCAACCTGGGCCTCCAGGAATTATGCTGGATCCAAGATGACACCCAGACTCCTCCAGTAGCCCCCAAGCTAGGAAGAGGGCCACTATACCCATTCGTGGACCCCCCCCCCAAGGAACATAACCTCAGTCTTCTCCAGGTTGAGTCTGAGCCTGTTAGTCCTGGGCAATTCAAGGACCACAGTCAGGCAGTGATCAAGGGTCTGCACAGCCTCCATTGCAGAGGTGGAAAAGGAGAGATAGAGCTGAGTGTCATCAGTGTACTGATGACAGCAGACCCCATAACTCCAGATAGCCTCTGCCAGCAGCCTTATATAGATGTTATTGAGCATGGGGGAGAGTATGGACTCCTGGAGCACCCCACAAGAGAGTGTCCATGGGACTTAGAAATCCCCACTGAGCTCTACTCACTGGGCACTACCACTAAAGTAGGAGAATAGCCAGCTCAAAACAAGACCCCCAACTCCCACCTTAGCAAGCCGGATACCATGGTTGACGGTATCAAATGTCACATACAAATTGAGGAGAACCAACAAGGAGGAACAACCCCTGTCGGCCCCCCTCAGGAGGTCATCAAGCAATGTGACCAGGGCAGTCTCAGTCCCATGCCGTGATCTGAACCTGGACTGGAAAGGATCGAGGACACAATTTTCCTCCAGGAACGACTAGTGCCACTCGGCAGCAACCTGCTCCACCACCTTGCCCAAAAAGGGAACATTGGCTATCGGATCGCAGTTAGGCTGATCATCTGCAGACAAGCCTGGTCTTTTAAGAATGGGCTTGATCATGGTCTCCTTCAGACGACCAGGAAAAGTCCCATCTCTGAAGGAGGCAGGCACAATCATATAAGCCCATTCTGGCATGCTCCCCCCGGCAATCTTAATCAGCCAGGATGGGCAGGAGTTGAAAGGAGAAGCCGCTGGACTGCAATGTGCCAGTGCCATGGAGACCTCAGCTGGAGTAATCCATATATAACCAAAACTACACTGCACAGATTCATGCAATTCAAGGGAGAAGTATACACTGATTTTGCTAAACTGGTGTAGAAATATAGTAGGATTTTGGCCACTATTTGTGACACTTGATCTTTTCATGCTTTATAGAACTTTTCTATTATTCCTGCCTGAGGAATTTATGGTCTACAAAATGCAGTTAGAAAAGTAATTTAAAGTAATACAGTGATCTTGGTGCAAGGAGGTAGTAAAACCTGTACTTCTATCTCGGGTGGTAGATCAACATGACCCTTCATACATCCTATAAAGATGCACTGAAACTCTGCTGAAGTTAAATTACTTATATATACTAAAATTTAAATTTTTTTATGTAGCAATATATCAGGAGAATATGCTATACTTTATTCACTGCACCTTCACTGAGACGATATGCAATCCTTTAATGAGTACATTTGAAATGCAATCAAAGCTGTACCTTTTATTAGACAAACTAATCTAAACAATAATAGAAGCAGTCTTCCATTTCCCATAAAATGTGTATGTCCTGTTTCTATATACTGTGAGAAGCAAGTCCCCTAGTGGAAAATAATTCAAGTACACATTCATAAAGTTTGTAGCCCTGTAGCACAATCTTAGCAATGTTCCTAAATTCCACATGTTTGGTTTCTTAGAACAGGGGTGTTCAAACTTTGGTCCTCCAGATGTTTTGGACCACAACTCCCAGAATTCCAAGCCCGTATTGCCAGTGACAAAAGACTGTGGGAGTTGTGGTCCAAAACATCTGGAGGGCCAGAGTTTGGACACTACTGTCTTAGAAAGTTATTAGTTTCAGTGGAAGACTGACGTTCTTGTGAAAAAAACTGTGTACAAGGAAATGGCTATCTGGTATCAGGAGACAGATATCTAGGCTCGTGCACTCCCCGACACATTTGGGGGGCCACTGTGAGATACGGGAAGCTGGACTAGATGGGCCTTTGGTCTGATCCAGCATGGCTCTTCTTATGTTCTTATGTTCTTAGGTTGACTCTTGTGTCTGAGATGCTCTTGATTATTTCAATCAGCATTGGGGAGTGTAAAAACCTAATAATAACTATTTGAAATGCCCATCTTTATTCCCCCCCCCCATCCTCGGAAGCAACCATATGCGTAGGGAAAGCCAATAAAGAGGATATGTGAACAATAGCTTCCTCCTGTTCAAGGTCCCAAACTGCTGACACTGAAATCATGTATGAATAAAATGCTATGCATTAATCCTAGTACAGATTCACTGTTCAGACCCTTCTATTGAGCTGGTTTATTTCTACTTCTTGCCTTTTGTTCTTCAATCTTTTACTGATTCCTGAGATAACTTCTTAGCCAGTGAAAGATAAGTTGGCTTCCAGTGCCTACCGGTGGGGCTATAAGAAAAGAATTTGGGAACAACAAATTACGTCTATCAGATCAATCCTATTGCTGTACCTTCCAATGTAGAAGCTTCCAAAGAAGTAGCCATGGTCATCTATTTTGGCACATTGGCTGAAAGAAAAAGAAAGAAAGAAAGAAAGAAAGAAAGAAAGAAAGAAAGAAAGAAAGAAAGAAAGAAAGAAAGAAAGAAAGGAAGGAAGGAAGGAAGGAAGGAAGGAAGGAAGGAAGGAAGGAAGGAAGCTTTCATGTTTCAAAATCATTTTGTTCAGAGCCATAGAAACATATCTCTTTGCTTTTAAGGGCCACAATATTTATCACTTGGTTGCTGTATTTAATTTCTTTCTTTCTTTCTTTCTTTCTTTCTTTCTTTCTTTCTTTCTTTCTTTCTTTCTTTCTTTCTTTGTTTATTCAATCCACCAACAGCCTTATCTCTCTCCTCATCTGTGTCTTTTTCACCTCCCAAATTGTACTTCAGAGTAAATTAGCTTAATTTTCTCTCAAGAGAACAAAAGTAGTGGACCTAAAACTAAAACTACATGGCCAGTATCTGTGGGATTGTTATTTATGGCTCCAGTAAAAATCCTGCCAAGCACACTAGGAGTGGAAAGTCACCTTTCTTTTGAATTCAGTGGGATGCCTTTCTGTGCAGACCTAGTAGACTGTCTTCCTCTACAAACACACACACCTCGACAGTGCTCTAAAAGCATGATTTGTACTTAATTTGTGAATCCTTATTTAATTTACTAAGGCTGACAATTTGTCATTTTTGCTGTTAGAGATAGGGAGAGCTGTTTAGTAGATTTTCTTAGGGAAACTATAATGCTTTTTTTTAAAAAAAAAACATTTTATGAGTATGACCATTTCAAATGAATTAAGTCCTGATTTTTAAAAATTGAACCCTCATCCTCATTCTTGTCTTCTTCCTTCTCCTGTTTTTGAAAAGAACCAAGGGAAAAAACCACAATCTTAGCTCAACTTTAGTATTCTAGAAAATCTCATTTATCCCAAGATGTTTGACCAGTGACTTTTTCATGCCATTTTGAGCCATGCTATTTATGAATATGCATTGTTTATTTGAGGATTGTCTATCACCTGTCTGATCAATGATAATATGCGAAATGCGAGCACTTCTCTTATATGCTATCCTGTTTGAATGACAGAATTGATGAGGGAGAAAAAAATGAGAGGCAAATACCAATTTCATCCAATATTATTGCTGAACTTCCTTCCATCTCTTTATTTCCTCAAGGGATCTAACAGAAAGCACTCCATATTTTTCCATTCTTTTGAAGATGGCAGTCACTCAGAAGAAGGTCCTGTCCCCACTTCAGGTTGTCTTGAACTGCTGAACACATCAATTATTATATATTCTTTGTAAAATCTAACAGAAGAAATAATGGGTTATAGGCTGGCTGAGGTGTTCAAAGAAAACAGATATCTTTCCTAGGATAGTATATTTTGCAACACTTTATGGACTTGTTAAAACAGTGAACTTGATGAGTGGCAATGTAGGACAAATTCCACCTTAAATTCTGTTTTTTCCTCCTTGTGGGTCTAGAAGATTGTAACTGAGATCTGGTAAAATATTTTCATTGAAGTACAAGAAAGGAGTGTCTTCAAATTGTTACATTTCATGTTAATTCCTTACATATTTGTTTTTGCTCCATAAATATCAAGAACACATGAAGAGAACACTGGGCACAAGAAAATCCCATATTACAATGGGAAGCTCCCTTTCATTGGGTCAGTTTAGGTTCTATCCCACGGTCTTTAAAATCTGGATCTAATTTTCCAATAAAATGGCTCTGAAAATGGTGCCCCCTTGGACCACGGGTATTTAAAAATAATAATAACGCCCCCTTAACTGGGTTTCAGTGAGTTTTTCAAGAACCAATGCAGAGGGTGGGTATTTTTTAATCTGGTTCAATATGCTTGTTTTTACAAGAGGCAAACTTTAGTGGGAGTGCAGAAAACCAATTCTTTTCCTTTTTGTTGTCAGTTAACCAGTTATGTGGATTGGCAACATTCTATCTTGCTGTTTTCCCCGACTGCTGTCTCTCCGATATTTTGCTTGGGAGACTGCTCACATAATTCGCCGATACATCACGTAGTCCTAAATGCTTGGGAAGCATGATTTAATAATAATAATATTGTGTTTAGGACTACATGATGTGTCGGCGAATTATGTGAGCAGATCCCAGTAAGGTGGCCTTCTGCAGCTGACTGATGGTGATTTTGTCAACTCCATTTTCTTCCAAAGAGCTAAGCAAGAATTTAGAAGAAATTGGAGTTGACAAAGTCACTATCAGTCAGCTGCAGAAGGCCACCTTACTGGGATCTGCCCACATAATTCACTGATACATCACATAGTCCTAAGCATTCGACTAGTTATTTGTAGTACAAAATCCATTGTAGTTATCTTGTTTGCTGTGTGGTGGTGGTGGTGGTGGTGGTGGTGGTGGTGGTGATGATGATGATAATAATAATAATAATAATAATAATAATAATAATAATAATAATAATAATAATAATAATAATAATAATAATAACAACAACAACAACAACAACAATAAACTGTTGAGCTAGCATAATGTTTGAGAATCATCAAGGCCAATGCAGAAAATCCATGGATAACTGAGGGCATCTTCCATGGGCCTCGAACCTATTTTTATTGTCATAGGTGTGTGAGAGACATTATACACTGGGAGACTGTGCCTGGTCTAAGGCTATTCTATGAATTACATGGCCCAACAGGGATTTTAACCTAGTTTCTGTAGTCCAATACTCCAAGTGTTGCACTATTTCTAATATGAACCTCTATGGCTGCTATTAAATTTTGTATAGGGAGAGAGCAAGTCAAAGATCTTCTGCTAGCTCTCCGAGTTGATCCCTACGTTTTCTGGTTCAATGTTATGACTTCTATCTTACCTACAGTGCTCAGTTGGCAAACTGCCACATAAATTGAAACCTGCAAGTTTTTAAATAGCCTTGCTCTTATGACGGTCCATTTATTTGAAAAAAACTCCCACCCCCAGTCAAAACCGCTTTCTTTTCTAAGATAAAAGCATTTGAAGGAAAAAATGAAAGCTATAGGAACATAATGTACACAGTGCTATATAAAATGAGTCTCACTGCCTTGTCTTTGTAAGTAATGATTCAATTAGAAGAGCATTTTTCTTCCAACACCTCGCAATTCTATACTCCATACAAATGGAAAGAAGACCTTAAAATAGCAACGAGTCCAATTATATTTGACGGCTGACAGATAACTGCAACTTTTCAGAGATGGAACAATTAGTAGAACACCACTTTGCACAAATGAACTCTGGAGCTTTAAGAACAAGTGACTGTGCCTTCAGCATTTCTTAAAAATAGCAATTAATAGGTATTCCTTAGGCTGTGTTCACACCGGTGAAATGTCTTTCTTCTAATTCAAATTTGTCCTGTCATGGTCTGTTGCATAATTCTATCACATGATCAATATCCCATGTCAAGAGTTCACACTCATATTGTTAAGCATTGTAGCCCAAACTTACATGAAAATGCATCAAAAGAATGCAAAGATGTGTTGACTCAACAGTAAAAAAAAATAAAAAATTCAAGGCTGAAGCAACACCACAGGTCTCCATTTGGGGGTGGAGGGTGGGGGCAAAATGGCAGACTTTACTTGCATGTCACTAAATAAACTTCCAAGTTCCAACCACTGGCTCTACAGACAGGTATCTAAACCACTAAGGGCATTTATACACGACCCCTAAGCTCCGCTGCAAATGGCTGTAAGCTCCGGAGCGTAAAAATGTTTCCCCACCAGCTCCGGAGTTTGCAGACAATTAAGTGCGACCCCGCCCACTTTAGCATGACCCAGCACACTTTTCTTGTACCTTCTCTTTGGAGGTGAAAAATCTTTGATGCGGTGCAATGATAGTGAGTGCAGGGCTCTCCTCGCTTCTGTTTGCTGTTTTTTGTCTCCCGCCCCTTTAAGAGCTACTTTTACAGAGATGAGAGGCAGAACGAGGTGAGCTGCATGCTTTTCTTTCTCTTTTTCTCCCTCCCTCACGCAGCCAGCAACCAGTGCGGAGGGGGGTGGGGACAGAGGAAGAGTGTCGAACCCCTAAGATCTCTGGTCCGAATTTAAGTGGCCAGTGGATCTTAGGGGTCGTGTAAAAAGGCCCTAAGATACCCACCCATCTCAAAACCAACACTGAGAAATCTCTATCTGAAACAGCTCTAGCCTCTACAGTATTAGAGGGTATGTGTCTGCTTAGAGAATACATCATGTCAAAAGTCTCAGACAAGTACACAAGAAATTTATATGCATTAATTCTTCCAGTGGTTCAGCTGATTCACTGTCCCACTTGACTGTTCTGTACATTGAACTTGTCAACTATCAATCGTCATTTCATCTGGCTGAAGCAGAGGGAGCTTGGATGCAATAGTTGACTTCAGCGGTGAGGCTGGACCACTCAAGCTGATGCAACATTTTCAGCACGGGTCATTATAAAGCAGGGAGCAAAGAGAAGGCAGTCTGCCCCCAACTGCAGTGAATGGTTGCTGCTACAAGAGCCTCATGACACAGTGGCTAAATTGCTGCACTGCAGCTAGAACTGTGGAATCCCAGGTAGCTTGCTCACAGTTGACACAGACTTCTATCCCTCTGAGGTCGGTAAAATTAGTACCAACTTGCTGGGGTGGGCGGGCTATGTGTAGCCTGCATAAATAAAATGGTAAAGCAACCAGAGAGTCCTTTAAGCACTATGGGGAGGTATATAAGCAGAAAACTGCTTTTGCTACACTGGAAGGAAATGGGGACTTACAGCTACTTGCATCTAAACTGCACATGGCACATCTCTGACAATCACCCCTCTAGTAAAATATATCCACATAGGACCTTATAGATCCACATCCCCATTGTATCTTTGTCTATGAATGTTCCCATCACTAGTTTTAAATAGAGATGGGCACAAAATGAAAAACAAAACACTGTTAAGTAATGAAATGGTAGGACACGTTTCATTATGAAATGAAATTCTATTTTTCCTCTAGAAATGAAACAATTCGTCCTAAGGAATCAATGGCAGCAGAGCTCAAGCTCTTCCCTGTATGCCCCCAAATTTGGAAAGGTTTGAGGGGGGTCAGGGGACTGAATTATTAAGCTGCAAAGGGGATGCCCCAAGGAAAAAATATTTCTAATTCAGTGAAAAGCCACTAATCATTTGTGTGGGTGAGTGATTAGCACTGCCGTGGCTTGACTTCAGAATCCAATTAGAAAGATTTTTCCTAGGGGGACCAAGTTTGAACTCTTCCCTGTAAACCCCCTAAATTTGGAACTGATTGGGGTTCAGAGGACTGAGTTATTAAGCTCCAAGGGGGGTGCCCCTAACTGAGTAAGAAGCCACTAATCATTCGTGTGGGCCTCTCTCTTATCCATCCACAATATGTGATCTTCCAGAGTCTGGAAAAGTTACTTTTACATCTTCTAAATCGCCTAGACAGCATGGTCACTGCCGCCTGTTAAGTATCCAATGCAGAACAGGCATTGTGTATATCTGAGATGTCCAGCTGGTGCCTATCATTTCTTGATCCTAGTATAGGTACCTCAAATCGAGCAAGCATTTGAGTCTGGATAACCTTGAGGAGAGAGTTATGAGGATGGTTTTAATAAGCAGAACAATGACAGACTAATTCAGAAATAAAATAATGTATTTAGGGACACTGGGTGAGAGGTTAAAACACAGACATTTTAAACATGATTTAAATCATAAATCAGGCATATTTCATCCAATAACCTAGCTTTCTAATTTGTTTAATAGAATATAATGAATCGACTTTCCAGATAGAGCAGAACACATGCTGGGTTAAGTTACCTGCCCCCGTGGTAATGAGGTACTTATGCAATGCTGGATGAAGGCATGCAGAGTTCCCTTTTTATTGCATTTTCAAGATAACTAATTAAGACACCTTATTTCCCAATTAGCAGGAATATTCTGCCTGACTGAAGTCTTTGCTGACAATTTATTAGTTTGATTTAACCAGCCCAGGTCAGTTTTGTGGGGGAAAGAGGGGTGGGTGAGAGAGAAAGAGATGGACCCACCTCCTTCCCATGACTTTTTTGCTTATTGCATCTAGTGTGTTACCCTTTGAAATTTCACTTTCAGAAATGTTATGATTGAAAAGAGACTCCTTGTGAGATTGGTGTTTTTCCTACCTATACCTGTAAATCGAAATGGGATAAAATGGTTACCTGTTTTACACGATTTTTTTTTATTAACAAAGGTATATGGGATTTCTTTGCCAGCAAAGGTGAATTGCTACATGCGCTCACATACAACATTGTCCTGCTCTATTTTGTGAATCTCATCAGTGGATTTTCTTGCTTCCCAGAAACCCTTTGGAAACATCAAAGAAGACGTAGTGCTGGTTGAACAGAGGGGACATTTGGCAAGTGATGGAGCTCTGATGCAGCAAAACATAGTGGTGCATTATTCACATTGTCTTCCATCAACCCTGTCCTGATTCCATAACAGGCTTGATCTTGCTTGAATTGCAACCACAAACTGTGTGCAGTGCTTGAATCAACAGAGTTATACATTTGCAAAGTTTGAGAGTATTAAAATCAATTCCCTTTCACAACATAAGCCACAGCTATTATTACACTGACTATTATTCAAGGATGTGGGTTACCTCTTTTATGGGGCAGACCACTGTTTGGTTGTTTTAAAAATTCTCATCTGTGTCCCAAATGTGACAAATTCAACATTTAAGTAACATTTTGCTAAGCAGTTTTCCCAGACTGAAGTCAATCTATCTGGAAGAGAGCAAACATAGTCCACTGGCAGTTACTAAATGATGGTCTTGTACATTTACAGTTCCTTATCTCTTTCCTCCTGCCTTGTCTAACAGAAAGAGTGAAGAGTGAATAAGAGAAAAATTGGTTATTGTGGAAGTAATGAGAAGAACTAGCATTCACTACCCGCCCATGGCCAAGTGGAAGGGCTTCTTCTCACAGGTGGGAGATGAGAACATCCCCAAACATAGGTCCTTTTATTGGAAGTCAACTCCCTAGTGGCATTTCATGGATGAAGTGGGAAAGGGGAATTTAAATCACATTTTGGCTACCCTTGAGCTACTCCAAATGACTTCCTGTTTTGAGAAAAAGTTCTCCCTCAGAAAAAATATTTGTGGGAAGAGATGTGGCAAAACTGCCCCTCTATCCCTAGGAGACCGTGCAATTATAGTCAGTCAGTCAGTCAGTCAGTCAGACAGACAGACACATATATAGATAGATAGATAGATAGATAGATAGATAGATAGATAGATAGATAGATAGATAGATAGATAGATAGATAGATAGATAGATAGATAGATAGATTCTTCTTGTTTGCATGTATGATTTCTTGGACTTTTGTTTGAGACCACTTGCACCCATTTCCCCTTACACTCAGGTGAGCATTTGTTGGCTGACCCAGAGACATTCTTGGAGAAAAACACATCGGTGGACAGAACATTAGTCTTAGGGTATAAAGAATACTCCAGAGATGTTTTTGTGACCTTCCTATACATCTGAATTCCCTGGGGGTTTTGCGGTGGCGGTGATGCAGTGTTAAGCGCCAAAAGCAACTGTACTCTTGGAAAGCCTGGAGTGGTTTCTTGAACTCTTTAGATTCCCTTTTTTATTTTAGTCACTTATTTGGTCATCCATGTGGTCCCTAGAGGATCCCAGATGAAAATGGGTTCCCCCCCCCAGTACGTAGGAGGGAATAACCAAAAATGGTACCTGGTTGCTTGTAGGGAAAATTAATGGAAAGACTTATTTAAATTACAGCAGATAAACAGGGAATAAGATTCATGAAATGAAGAAACACTATAAAAAAATCAAAGGAAAATCAATGAATTTCTGCAACAAAGCAATGCAATGATAAAATGAAAAGTGAAAGCAGAACAACCTGTATTTGAGTATCAGATGGAACTGCATTTATCCAGAATCAACCACAGTTAGCCAATAACAAAGCACTATACATTACCGTAACCTTCCCTCAGCCCTCTAGTTTAAGCTCACTATGCTCTTTTTGGTCTAAATATTGAGTAATAAAGGCAGTCATTCAATGCTTTTGGGCACTTTTTATGGTTATAGGTGCTCCTTTTTGATGTCCTAATGACTAGTTGCCTTTTCTTTCAGAAAGAGGCAACCACGCCCCCTTTCACTCATCTGAGAGCTTTTCTTGGAACCACCACTGGGGGCTGTACTTTTCTCCAAGGCTTACAGAGGCACCTTTGAACAGCGACTCTTCTTTGCTGTGGACATTAAAGGGCACTTTTTATCACTAAGGATGAGAGGACAGGTAAAGTGCCTTTTTGGGTATGCTCACATGTGACTAAAAAAGACATATTTTGAAAATAAATGCGTCAAATCCGCCGTGAGATAGCAGCCAAAGATGCATAGCAATATCTTCCAAGAAACAGGTTCCTAAACATTCAGGGGAATGTGCAGGAGGATCGATCCAGAAGAATCCAAATGGAAAAATCAGAAGGAGACGTATAAAATAGTATAGTGAAATTACTGCTTGCATTTTTGTGTGAAGGAAATGCGGAAGGCATAGAATTTACTAGAAGGATTAGACTAACCCACTGTAAAAGTTTCTCTCAAAATCAAGGCAAGCTAAGGCCTAAATGACCCAGAGTAGTCAAAACTCAATTCTGTGTTGGTAAATGGGCAAGCAGGAACGCAAAAATGGCTGCTACATCTATTCCAGTTGCCCATCCTGCTGTAATGGGACAAGCTATTGGTGGGCCAATGCAAATGCACCACAAGTAAAAATGGTCTGAAGGGTTGCTCCTCTTCCCGTTGCTGCCGTGCTGCAGCCATTGAGGGTTTCTTCTACCAAAAGGCCTCTGCAGGCTTTGACAAGAACTTTCTGCAGACCAGCAAATATGTGGGCAAGAGACAGCTGGTGGCTGATTAGAAAGAGAAGAAGATAAAATGCAGGATAAAAATACTGGGTAGTAGCACGAGCCCTGTGATAGAATGCATATACAAAAGGAGTGAACCTCAATAAGAAGTCATCTGTAAAAGGGGGCAGTTGAAAAACTACAGTAATTAATTCCCTTCACTGTGCCATTAATACCACACGAAGAACCCTCAAGGACACCAAGAATAATAGAAAGAGCAATTAATTTGAGCTTTATTCCCATTACGTTCCCATAATTACATTCTGAAGATGAAATGTATTTATACAAGGGTCATGCCATTATATTTTAGGCATGATGTTCTCCTGGTTCTTTACCACTGCAGTTATTTGTTCCCTTCTGGGGAAAGTAAGAGTAGCTATTTCAAACATTAAAAAAGGCAAGTTTTAAAAAAATTAAAACAAAAGAAAAGAAAAAAGAAAAGAAGGGGGAAATCACCTGGAAATGAACAAAGAGTGTAGAGCCTCCTGTTGGTTCACATTTCAAAAGGCTCACAGAAACACAGGTACTGTTTCTGCAAGGTGCCTTTCTTTTTCTGAAGTTCTGAATTTCTTTTGCATCCATTACAGTCACAACAGAGAAAGCAGGAAGGAAACTATGTAAGGGGGAAAGAAAGAAGTGTAAAGTTTATCTCAATGATGCTAATTCAAAAGATCATAGAATTGCTGTTCCCCAATATCAGACTGTGCTTCAGAATGAGAGGGAAAGCCTATTGAACAGAACACAAAAAGGTAGATTCACCTGAACATAAGATGAGGAGATGAAGGAACAAGGCATGGGAGAAATAAGCAAGAATCACTGAGAATTACAACCTTGGTAGGGTAGTGGGTAGGGGAATAATTTCCAATATGTTGATATATTTTGCTTAAGCATTCTGAAGATCAAACAGAGTTTGGAAAGAGAAGAGTTTGGAAAATTACACTGTACACAAACCACTGCAAGCCAACAGGAAGCACTCATTTAATCTTGGCCCTTTTTGTCTAATTCATTGCTTTTGGCAGAAGTAACTATTAATGAAGTCAGCAAGTGTTGAAAATGCCCCATCCTTAGGTCACACATCACACATTTTAATATTCAATCCCCATTGAAAATCAGGTTTATAGTAAAAAATATACAGATTTTGTTTGCAACAAAGAAATCAAACAAAAGCATCTGAAATCTTCAACACCACAAATGCTTCAACTGGTTTTGCTAAATTCCATTGAAAATGCAGCTTTCAGTGATTTCTGCAACATCCAAATTATTCAACCTCTTTATGGCAAACATCTTTAGTGATTAGTAGAGTACCTTTTTGCTGTCATGACCCCTCATGATCTGTAAATGAAATGCATAGTCAGACACCAGCTTCTGGCAGCATTCCTGAGGAATTCTAGGCTGTTCATCAACAGCAACGACTACCAGTTCATTAAACTTCTTGGGTTTGCATGCTGCAACCACCTTCTTCAATCCCACCAGAGATCTTCTATGGGATTGAAGTCAAGTAATTGTGATGGCCACTGCATGATCTTCCAGGTCTTCTGCAACAAAGCCTTGGTGGAATTTTAGGTATGCTTGGGATTAGGAATGGGCATTTCATTTCAGAAGTGGGCCGGTACTGAAAGGAAATGTGGGAGCTCAGCTGTGGCAATTACCCCTTCATAGCAAAATGTGTTTGTGCAGGAGGATGTAAAGGCTTAATGCTGTGGAACAATGAGGGAATGTGGAGGTGGAGCCCTGCATGTTTACAAGGCTCAGCCTGAGGGTCCTGATAGATAAGATGAGATAAGAGTCAGAGATTAGATGAGAAAAGATATGAGATGAGAGTGACATGTGATGTGAGATGTGAGACAGATGAGAGAGGTTTGAGAATAGTGAAATGACAGAAGTTGAGTATAATTTGCTTAGTGGAACTTTCAATTAAGCGCACACAAGAAAACCTTAAACTGAGACAGCTTATTGAATTCAATAAACTTTATTTTACTTTATTAACATTACAACTTGACTGAGACTCAGTTATTTCAACTGGGTAACCCTGAATGGTGGCAGTGAGAGTAAGAAGAAGGCATGTACAGACCAAACGTCTGTGAAACAACTGGGGGCTCTACATGGGCCCACCACACCATCTGGCATTTGGAAGCAGTCCAACCCTCCAGAACGAATTCAGCCAATCCCTTACCTTGCATTTGGCTTGCATGGGATCATCTTTCCTTCTACCTGGCGCTGGCCAATCAGACATGGAGTCAGGATGATGTACTTCCCTACACAGCTCCTGATTAGCCAGCACCAGGGAGAAGGAAAGATATGTCCGAGGCTTATTCCTTGTTGGAGTTTAACCCTGTGTGGGCCCAACACAAAATAAGGGATTGGCTGAATTCATTACAAATGGTTGGGCCAGTTCCGAATGCCGGTTGAGCACCAGCATTTCATTTCAGAACTGTCCTACTTCTAAAACAAAATTCCCTTGCCTACATTGTCCTGTTGGAATGTCCAGTGACACCCAAGTTTCAGCTTCCTCACAGACACCATGATTTATTTATTTATCATTGCATTTTTATCCCACTTATCTGGCCAGATAATATTTTCTCTTAGAATTTCTGGATAATTAAAGGAATCTAAGTTACCTTCCACAGACTGCAGTTTTGCAGTGTCAGTGAATGTAAAGTAGTCCCAGATCATTACTGAGCTGCCACCATGCTTAACTGTTCTTTCCAGCATCTGGTTCATTCTTCTTCCTCGAGGCTGATCCATCAGGCTAAAATGGTCCACTTTTGTTTCATCAATAATTTCAATTACAGTTGTAAGGCAGAACCTCCACATCCAATGTTTCCAAGCCCCCTGTGGATACTGAAAACTAAGGGTAATAGAGAATGCTACATATATATCACAGTAAAAGGAAACAACCAGGAAAAATGCACATACATAACCATAACTAACTATAAGAGGGTCCTGAAGACTATGCCATGTATTCTTGGTTAACAGGTTTTCATAGAGAACTGTATTCATAAATAAATGTAGGGTGCAGTATCTAGGTAAAAATGAATTGCACAGATGTTGGATGGGAGACACCTGGCTGTAGAATAGTACCTGTGAAAGGGATCTTGGAGTCTGGGTCGAACACAAATTGAACATGAGTCAGCAGTGTGATGTAGTGGCCAAGAAAGCCAATGTGATTCTTGGTTGCATCAAGAGAAGCATAGTGTCTAGATGAAGGGAAGTGATAGTACCACTCTATTCTGCCCTGGTCAGACCCCACCTGGAGTACTGTGTCCAGTTCTGTGCTTCTCAATTTCAAAATGGACTAACTGACAAATTAAAGATCAACAAGTCACCAGGCCCAGATGGCATACATCCAAGGGTTATTAGGGAACTGAGAAATGAAATTGCGGATCTCTTAACGGTAGTATGCAACCTGTCTCTTAAAATGGCCACAGTGCGGGAGGACTGGAGGATAGCAAATGTCACACCAATTTTTAAAAAAGGAGGAGGGGGGACCCTGGAAACTACAGGCCTGTTAGCCTTACGTCTGTCCCAGGGGAAATGGTGGAAATCCTCATCGAAGACAAAATATTAAAACACATAGAAGAGAAAACCTTGCTGAGAGAAAATCAGCATGGCTTCTGCAAGGGTAAGTCTTGCCTTACAAACCTTTTAGAATTCTTTGAAAAGGTCAACAGGCATGTGGATTTGGGTGAACTGGTGGATATCGTCTATCTGGAATTTCAGAAGGCTTCTGACACAGTCCTCCACCAAAGGCTGCTGAGAAAATTGCACAGTCAGGGAATAAGAGGGCAGGTCCTCTTATGGACTGAGAACTGGTTGAGATACAGGAAACAAAGAGTAGCTGTCAATGGGAAATTTTCACAATGGAGAGAGGTGAAAAGCGGTGTGCCCCAGGGATCTGTCCTGGGAACGGTGCTTTTCAATCTATTCATAAATGACCTGGAGACATGGATAAGCAGTGAAGTGGCCAAGTTTGCGGATGACACGAAACTTTTCTGTGCAGTAAAAACCAGAGAAGATTGTGAAGAGCTCCAGAAGGATCTCTCCAAACTGGGGGAATGGGCTGCCAAATGGCAAATGCATTTCAATATAGCCACATGTAAAGTAATGCATATTGGGGCAAAAAAATTCCAACTTTATCTATCAACTCATGGGCTCTGAGCTCTCTGTGACGGATCAGGAAAGAGATCTTGGTGTGTTGGTGGACAGCTCCATGAAGGTGTCTACCCAATGTGTGGCAGCGGTGAAGAAGGCCAATTCCATGCTAGGGATTATCAAAAAGGGGATTGAAAATAAAACAGTCAACATTATAATGCCATCTGGTCTGGATGCCTTCAAAAGGGGGTTGGACAGATTCCTGGAGGAAAAGTCCATCACAGGTTACAAACCATGAGGTAGATGTATCAACTCCAAGCTTAAAACCAGGGTACCTCAAGGACCAAAGGCAGGGGAGTAGTGTCAGGAGACAGATATCTAGTCTTATGCGCTCCCAGACGCATCTGGTGGGGCCACTGTGAGATAAAGGAAGCTGGACTAGATGGGCCTTTGGCCTGATCCAGCATGGCTCTTCTTATGCTCTTATCTTCTTATGACAACCTTGAATGGGTCCAGAAGAGGATGACCAGGATGGTTGAAGGTCTGGAAGAAATGTTTTATGAGAAACGGCTTAGGGAACTGGGAATGTTTAGCCTTTCAAAAAGAAGGCTGAGAGGGAATATGATAGCCATGTTTAAATATTTGAAAGGATATCATATTGAAGAGGGGACTGGATTGTTTTGCATAGTTTCAGAGACTAGGACTCAGGGCAATGGTTTCAAACTACAGGATAAGATATTCCCTTGAGGTCTCTTCCAACACTATGATTCTATGATTCTACAGTATGGTCTCTACCTCCCTCTAGTAGCCATGTATGTAAAAATAATTCTAGATTTTTTTCTTTTCTTTTTTATTATTTTCAGACCACAGGTGCATCGATCCTTGGATAATGATCCTGTTGATAAGGGCCCCCCACTATTCAGGAATTTTAACTGACAAACAAAAACAAGCAAGATTTCCTCCACACAGCAAAACCAGAATCTTGTGGAAGGAGAAAGCCTATGGGGGGGGAGGAGACTAATTTCAGTACCTGAAAACCCTAACATGCTTTCCTGGGGAGATCAACACCAAAAGCATATGAAAAGTGTGGACATTACAGCCAATGGGGAAGTGCGTTTTGTTTTCATTTTTGACTGGTTAAACAAAACCTGCTTCTGTGACCATTCTCTCTAAATATCTTCATCCTCCCCACTGACAAATAAATACAGTATTTCATTTTGAGAAGTTCCTGCTGTCTTGCCTGTGGTACACATCCTTAGTCCAAATGGCTGCCTTTTGAAATGTCTTTTTTGAGGATCAATATTTCAGCTTAAGTCTTTCCAAAAAAAATTTAATAGCCATGGGGCCAACTACTGCCTTTCAAGATAAACAAGGTTGGAATTTCAATTTATGTGATCAGTTTTAAATCTGGGGTCATTTAATATTGTCTATTTCTAACTGGGAAAAATACATTTTAAAATCATAGCTTGATGTTATTTTCATTCATTTTCCTGAATTCCCATGTAGGTTCTTGTGTTTCTTTTACTTTTTTTACATAGAGAGTGCAGAGAGAAGACAGAGTTGTCCTACAGAGGAAGCCATGAAAAAGTTACGAGAATTGAAATAGGCCAATTTAGCTACCCCTGGATAATTGGAATATAACAGTACATTTCTTGTGTGTCACCTGATACTTCATTCTCATTTTATGTACTGTCTCTGGATCTTTGAAGGATAGATTTCTTTTCCATCTGATGTGCACGATTTGATATTGATTGCATGTTAATAATTACAATATATTCTCAAAGAGTACTCTTGCTTCCATCAGAGTAAATGGCTTTAAAATCTCATTTTAGTGTAAATAAAGTTTTTTTATCTGGTGCTTCAAGTATCATAAGAACAGGGAGAGAGGGCAAATACTTTTAAAAGGTTGTAATAAAGCAATAAAATGCAGGGAAAAGCATAAATAAGGATAATAAAAAGAGGATTGCTCCCTTCTCTATGGATCAAAAGATCATCTGCCTGGCAGCACTGAGACTGCATTAATCCTGCTTGAATTTGTAGGCAAATCATTCCGCCTTTCACAGATTAAATGAATCTTTCATACTGAAAGCCAACAATTTGCTGCAGTGCTATGCCACCACCAATGCTTACTTTTGGGAGAGAGAGAGAGACAGAGATGAAGGGGAAGGTGGAGGACTAGACAGATGGTTTAGTAAATTAATCTATAAGCAGCAGCTTGGCATAGGTTGAGTTTCTGACATTGACAAAACACTTCGGAAGGTGGAGGTGATGTGATGTAACAGTATTAATTAGAGACAAACGCTGAATGTTGAAAGTAAGAAAGTGAAGCAACCTGTTAGGGGACTTATCATTCTGAACATGTAGACGTCATGACACAGTTAATGTTTACAGATGTCTCCTTAGCCCAGACATTCCCCAAAGACTTTAAAGCCCAGGTGGACTCCTGCAGAACATTGTAGGTACAAGCAGGTACACAGAGGATTCAATTCTCTCTCAACTCTTTCTTTTTAAAAGAAAGACAAAGTCTATCATGACTTTGATGTTCAAACATGTTCCAGATGAAACTGGGATCTGGTGCTGCTCTGAACCAACTTTCAAACCATTTCAATGGACAGCCATGAGGCTGCTGTAATCCAGGCCAGGAAAGGGATATTAGAGATTACCAGTGATTAAGAGATGGAAATGTTTAACTAACGTGAGTCTGAATGTCCTAGGAGGTGTTTCTCTCACCTCCAGTATTATGCAGATAGGTTTGGGGATTTATCGTCAGAATTTAAGCATAGAAGCTTTTTGAAGTCTGATTGCAACATCAATGTTTATTTAGCTCTAATAATGGCCTTACTGTAATGTCTGCTTCTTTCCCCAGTATGTAGCTTTACTTCGGAGTATAACTACAGTAAATACTTAATTAGATTAGCTAGAATGAAGAGTAGAGATCGGCACGACCAGGAAAAATTACGTTTCGAGTTGTCGTGTGTCGGAGCCGGACCGTTTCGGCTCGTTTCCGTTTGTCGCAAAATTTTTCAAAAATTTGTCGTTTCGTCTGTCGTTTTTCATCTGTCATTAGTACTGGTTTGGGGGGGTAGCGGGCTCCTGGAGGCACCTCTCTGGGGTGGGTGCCTCCTCTGGCCCGCTATGAAGGGAAAGCGGGCTCCTGGAGGCACCTCTCTGGGGTGGGTGCCTCCTCTGGCCCGCTATGAACGGAAAGTGGGATCCTGGAGGCACCTCTCTGGGGTGGGTGCCTCCTCTGGCCCGCCATGAAGGGAAAGCGGGCTCCTGCAGGCACCTCTCTGAGGTGGGTGCCTCCTCTGGCCCGCTACAAAAGGGTATGCATAGCCAATTGGATATGCATACCAAGTTGCAGTGGCAGGCAGAGGCACCTCTCTTTCGGGTGCCTCTGTGACTCACTGCCTGGCATACGGTGCACTTGGGCTGGGGATGGGGAGGAGGAACAAAGTGAGAGAGGACCCCTATGGGCGCCCTCTGGCTCACTAAGAAGGGAAGTGTACTTGCTGTAGTGCAATGCGAGTACACAGATCTGGCTTAGGGTTAGGGTTAGCGCAAGGGCTAGGGTTAGGGTTATGGGTAAGGTTAGGGTGAGTTACTGGGGTGCACCTCTGGGTGTCTCTCTGACCCACTAAGAAGGACAGTGTACTGGCGTATGGGTTAGGGTTCGGGTTCGGGTTCGGGCTAGGGTTAGTGGGCTTTTTCTGCCCGACTGGCACATCCCAGAAGTCTCAGTCAAAACCTGGCCAAGTGGCCATGCAATTGGTGGAATGGCTCCAAAAATTTGCATGGTCCTCTCCCATGGCCAGCCCATCATTGCGCAGGTGTAAAAAAATAAAAATAAAAATAAAATAAAATAAAATCAATGGAGACGTTTTGTTGTAAGAAAAACCCACTGCTGCTACTGTAAAAATTCAGGCAGTTTTAAAATAGCTATTTTCGCATGTTTCTGTGGTGCTTTGGTGTGTTTTTGGACCACGATTTCAAAATAAATATTGCGGTCGCCCTGCCCCATTTTGGATCCCCCGCCCGCACCGCATGGCATGGCGAGATGGCGAGATGACGAGGATGCCCCCCACCAGAGCAGCCCAGGACAGGAGGGGGGAGCCTGGGGACCCCCCCCCCCCGCAGAAACCACCCCTCTGGTAGGTGCCCTCACTTAGGCAGGCATATTTTCGCCTGCTTTTTTGGCCGGGAATCGGGGTATTTTTTATTTTTAAAACTTTTTTTCTGTGCTGCTTGCGCTTGGCATCGCGCGATCGCTGCGCGATGCCAGGAACGACAATGACAAATCAGACCCAATTTTTCTTTTTTCGGTTCGAGTTCTGGCGGAGTAATTGTCGTTTCCGTTTCCGTTGCGTAACAGAAATGAGGAACAGAAACGGAAACGAGAATTTCACCAAGTCGTGCCCATGTCTAATGAAGAGTAATATAAAAGAGTAACTCCAATGGTATATGTTACAAATGTGAATAGTTTTCTTTCCACCAGAAGGTACAAAACTGCTTATTTTAAAAAGAGGGTACATTATTAATTGCCTCTCTACTACAGGAGGACTAACATTATCTCAAATCCATGGCATCTTCCCAGAACAAATCTACAAAAGAACACTGACTCATCCCATTCTCTTTCAGTTATTTTCACCTTCTCCCTCTCTCTTTGCAACAATACTACAAGCAGTATTGGCTGCATTGCAGTATCTTGTCAAAGCATTCAGAAGCTGCCGGGGGAGAGAAGGAAAGCAAAGTAATCTGCACCTGTCACCTCTTCACCAGCATTTTTCTGAATCCAGCCCTTTACATTCAGAGATACAGTGGCTGAAATACTGTTGCTCTATAGTCTGTGAAGCTTCTCAGTCATCCAGGTGCGTTTATCTGGGAGTTGAGTCATGGCTACTGGACTTCTTTTTTGAGAGATAGAAACGTTTCGCTGTTCATCCAAACAGCTTCATCGGTCTGAATACAGCTAGTGCAAGAGACCTTCTTATAGTCAGCTTGACCTTTTGTCCCCTTGTCTGATTGGCTCATAAGATGAACAAAGCCTGAATAGGCTCGTTAGGGAGACATTAGTGTCCATGGCCTTAAGGTAAACAATGGCCTAAGGTGCTGAAACCCATCAAGAATGTGTCGTTAGCTGTCAAGAATGGGTCGTTAGCTGTTACCTGGTGGTGAAGGCTCCTTGATTTGCCTGGGTACTGTGGAAAGTACAGCCTGGTAAGTAGCAGCTAGACTATGCCGGAGCCCCCCACCTCTGTTGAGGGAGGGATTTTCAATGCTGACATGAATGGCTTCCCTTACTCCTCTCTCAAACCACCTCTCTTCTTTGTCTAATATGTGTACATCCTCATCTTTGAAAGAGTGGCCTTTTTCCTTCAAATGGAGGTGTACTGCTGATTCTGGTCCTGAGCTGTTACCTCTCCTATGTTGGGCCATTCTTCTGTTTAATGGCTGTTTAGTTTCTCCAATGTAGAGGTCTGAACACTCTTCACTGCATTGGACTGCATATACTATATTGCTCCTTTTATGGTTTGGTATCGGATCCTTTGGGTGGACAAGTCTCTGCCTTAGTGTGTTCATGGGTTTGAAATAAACAGGGATGTGGTGTTTGCCAAAAATCCTTTTAAGCTTCTCCGACACTCCCGCCATGTAGGGAATGACCAGGTTCTTCCGTCGGGTCTGGGTCTCAGACTGATCCCTTGTTCTTCTGGGATGGCCCACTGCTTTGTTGAAGGCCCACCTTGGATATCCACAGGCCTTAAGTGCTGTCTTCAGGTGCCTGTCTTCCTTCTTCTTGGCTTCTGAGGAGGTGGGGATGCTCTCTGCTCTGTGGCTTAGGGTCCTGATGACTCCTAGTTTGTGTTGTAATGGATGGTGGGAGTCAAACAGTAAGTATTGATCTGTGTGGGTGGGTTTCCTGTAAACTTCTACTCCTAGGCCACGGTCAGGTCTGATGATGACTGCACAATCCAGGAAAGCCAGCCTGTTGTCTTGGGTGTCTTCCCTAGTGAACTTAATATTAGGATCCACTGCGTTGATGTGGTCTGTAAAGGCCTGTACTTCCTGCGTCTTTATTTTAACCCAGGTATCATCTACATACCTGAACCAATGGGATGGTATCAAAGGATACCATCACCAATTGTAGCAAACCTATACATGGAAGAAGTGGAGAAGAAGGCACTCAACACCTTCCCAGGGACAACACCATCCCAGGGACAAAGGAAGGTGCACTGTCGTCCTCAATACGGTGGACTACCACGAGAAGGTTATCACACTTTTAGATGATCAGCATACATATGAAAAACTAAGAAGAGACCCCACCAGCAATTACAAGAAGAAAGTAATAGAATGCTTAAAACTCTTGGAGCAGGAAAACGCAATTGACAGGGTGACCTACCACCGGTTATATCCCGGAGAGACAGTCCCCTGCTTTTATGGACTTCCCAAGATCCACAAGCAAGGAATCCCCCTCAGACCTATTGTCAGCAGTATAAATTCAGTGACTTATAACATCGCAAAATACCTGGCAACTATCCTAGCCCCACTGGTTGGACACACGGACCACCACGTACACAACTCAGAAGAGTTTGTTTCTAAAGTCAGGGAGCTCAAACTGGATACAGAGGAAACCATGGTATCCTTTGATGTTACATCACTCTTTACCAGCATACCCACCACTGATGCGCTAATAATGGTAAAGAGAAGATTAAGAGAAGACAGCACCCTCACCTCCAGAAGCCGCCTGAACCCAGACCAGATAGGCCTGCTCCTGGACCTGTGTCTGAACACCACATATTTCATGTACAGAGGGGACTTCTACAGACAGAAGCATGGCTGTGCCATGGGTTCCCCAGTGTCACCAATTGTAGCAAACCTATACATGGAAGAAGTGGAGAAGAAGGCACTCAACACCTTCCCAGGGACAACACCATCCCATTGGTTCAGGTATGTAGATGATACCTGGGTTAAAATAAAGACGCAGGAAGTACAGGCCTTTACAGACCACATCAACGCAGTGGATCCTAATATTAAGTTCACTAGGGAAGACACCCAAGACAACAGGCTGGCTTTCCTGGATTGTGCAGTCATCATCAGACCTGACCGTGGCCTAGGAGTAGAAGTTTACAGGAAACCCACCCACACAGATCAATACTTACTGTTTGACTCCCACCATCCATTACAACACAAACTAGGAGTCATCAGGACCCTAAGCCACAGAGCAGAGAGCATCCCCACCTCCTCAGAAGCCAAGAAGAAGGAAGACAGGCACCTGAAGACAGCACTTAAGGCCTGTGGATATCCAAGGTGGGCCTTCAACAAAGCAGTGGGCCATCCCAGAAGAACAAGGGATCAGTCTGAGACCCAGACCCGACGGAAGAACCTGGTCATTCCCTACATGGCGGGAGTGTCGGAGAAGCTTAAAAGGATTTTTGGCAAACACCACATCCCTGTTTATTTCAAACCCATGAACACACTAAGGCAGAGACTTGTCCACCCAAAGGATCCGATACCAAACCATAAAAGGAGCAATATAGTATATGCAGTCCAATGCAGTGAAGAGTGTTCAGACCTCTACATTGGAGAAACTAAACAGCCATTAAACAGAAGAATGGCCCAACATAGGAGAGGTAACAGCTCAGGACCAGAATCAGCAGTACACCTCCATTTGAAGGAAAAAGGCCACTCTTTCAAAGATGAGGATGTACACATATTAGACAAAGAAGAGAGGTGGTTTGAGAGAGGAGTAAGGGAAGCCATTCATGTCAGCATTGAAAATCCCTCCCTCAACAGAGGTGGGGGGCTCCGGCATAGTCTAGCTGCTACTTACCAGGCTGTACTTTCCACAGTACCCAGGCAAATCAAGGAGCCTTCACCACCAGGTCACAGCTAACGACCCATTCTTGACAGCTAACGACACATTCTTGATGGGTTTCAGCACCTTAGGCCATTGTTTACCTTAAGGCCATGGACACTAATGTCTCCCTAACGAGCCTATTCAGGCTTTGTTCATCTTATGAGCCAATCAGACAAGGGGACAAGAGGTCAAGCTGACTATAAGAAGGTCTCTTGCACTAGCTGTATTCAGACCGATGAAGCTGTTTGGATGAACAGCGAAACGTTTCTATCTCTCAAAAAAGAAGTCCAGTAGCCATGACTCAACTCCCAGATGTTGCTCTATAGTGCAAACACTGGTGCATTACAGAATGGTAATTTCAATTAGCCATAGTGCTGAGAGGGGCTTCTTTGTCTACGCATCATATTGGCATCACATGTGTACAGACTAGAGATGGGCACAAAATGAAAAATTCCATTTCATTTCGGTTCATTTTTAGTTTGGGGAGAGGGAGGTTCACTTTGTACGAAACATTTTTTTTAAAAAATTGTTTTGGAATTCGTTTTGGTTTGGGTTTGTCATGTGTGTGGTGTGTGTGTATGTGTGGTGTGGTGCTTGTGCATGACTCTTTTTTTGCCATCCACAGCGCCGATCAGCTGGCTGCTGGGGCTCCTGCCTTTTCTGCTCCGATGGGGGTAGGTGGGAGTTCCAAATATTTTTTTTTGCTTCCCCCAGCCCACACACCAGCTGATGGGAGGGGGACAGAAAAAGATAAAAGAAAGAAAGAAAGAAAAAACACTCCCACCTTTTCCTGTGCCAAAGGGGCAGGAAAAGGCAAAGTTATTATTATTATTTTTTTGCCTCCTCGAACCAGTGCATTCCAATGGGAAAAATTCTCCATTGAAATGCATTGGGTGGGGAAAGGGCTGGAGTTGTTGTTGTTGTTGTTGTTGTTGTTGTTGTTGTTGTTGTTGTTGTTGTTGTTGTTGTTGTTGTTGTTTGCCTCCCTAGCACGTGCACCAGCTGATCAGTGCTGGGGAAGGCCAAAAGCCCATGGTTTCCTATGCATTCCCGTGGGGAAACAGAACAAAACAGAAATTTCTGTTTCCTTTTGTTTTGTTTCTCGTCTAGAGTTGGGTTCGTTATTCATTTTGTAACATTACAAAATGAATAATGAATAATGCAATGAATTAAAAATTCATTTCGTGCCCATCTCTAGTGCAGACTATGGGGCTGCTTCTCTGGGCAGTAGGTTGTCTGCTACCTGATGGGATGTCTTCCAGCCACTGCTGCCGCCAGCAACCCCTGGGGAGGAGGCTTTCAGCCACAAAACAAAACATTTTTAAAAAAAAAGTCCGAACAGGCCCATGCTACAGCTGGTCCGCAGGCCACGTGGCTTCTGACTCAAATAAATAAATAAATAAATAAATAAATAAATAAATAAATAAATAAATAACCTGATCCTGTGCTTGGTCCTCCTTCCCCTGCCCTCTCCAATCCATCAATGAAGTAGTAACACTGTGCATGCATTGTGATGGTGCCCTTTAACTGAATCATGAGTTGGGAAATTGCATCTCAAGCATTATGCAAAGTCAGGTTCCAGAATTACAGAACTGGGTCCCATTCCCTCAGTACTGGCACAGCGTCTGTAGCTGCTGCCCCTTGGCCATGAGGCTATTGGAATACGAATATACTTCACAAGGAGGTGAGATTCAATGGTAATGTGGATCACACATCTTTAACTGAATGTAGATTATTGCAATTCATATCCCATCCCTTATTCAATGTTGTGATCCAGATTTATAAATGTGGGACCCAGTTGTCATCATTTGCCCCCTGCCATTGAATTATGGCCCCTCAGTGGCTGGGCCTTGTGATAGGCCATGTTTAAATAGAGGGGATGGAGAAGCATGCCCACAGATGGGTGTGATATTTGAGATCTGTCCAGTTTAAGCAATGTGTGAATGTCTTTTCCTGAGAGGCAATGCAACAGGAAGGTATTCTTGAAGGCTTTCACAGCTGGGATCTGATAGTTATGTGAGTTTCTCAGGCTGTTTGGTCATGTTCTGGAAGTTTTTCTTCCTGATGTTTCACCAGATGTTTCACCAGGCACAGAGTCTGGTGAAACATGAGGAAGAAAAACTTCCAGAACACAGCCAAATAGCCCAAAAAACTGACAACAACGATGCAACAGGAACTTTGTTCAGGTATCAATATGTGTCCACTTTAACTAAATATATAATTATGAAAATTGCACCTCAGCCCTAATGCAAATTCCGGATCCAGAATTACAGATTTGGGACCCATGCTCTTATGATTGTGCAGCACCTACAACTACTGCCATGGGCTGAGATGCCACTGGAAGACAGAAGGTACCTCAACTGGAGAGTGATGCTACATGAACTTGGTTCATGCATCGCAATGGGTCCCTGTTAAATAAATATCAAATTGGAAATTACACCCTAGGCCTTATGCAAGGTTGGGATTCAAAAGTTTAAATTGGGACCCCTTTCATCATCGGTTACCTGCTGACAGTGAACTGTGGCACCTTGATGGCTGGGCCCTGCCTATGGGCCAATTTTGAATGAAAGGGACAGGGATGGAGGCCCAGAGATGTACTATGGATGTGCCCCCTACCATTGTGTTGAGCCACCTTCAGTGGCTGGGCCTTTCATAAGGGCCATGTTGAAATGGAGGGGATGCCCCCTGTCATTGCTTTTTGCTGCCTCAGTGGCTGGGCCTTGAATGGGCAAGGTTGAATGGAGGTTACGATCTCTGTCATTGCTTGGAGCTGCTTCGGGGCTGGGACCTGGTAATGGGCCTAGTGTGACTGGAGGGGAAGCCCCTAGCAGTGCATTGAACCTCTTTAGTAGCTGGCCCCTGAATGGGTCATGTTGAAATGGAGGGGATGACCCCTGCCATTGAGTTGCACAACCTCCATGGCTGGGCCTGGGTAACAGCCCAAGTGTGGATGGAGGGGAAGCTCTCTGCCATTATGTTGAGACACTTTGATGGGTGGGCCTTGAAAGGGCCAGGTTGAATGGAGGCGATGGCCCCTGCCATTGTGTGGAGCCACAGCAGTGGCTATGACTTGACTCAGTGGTTGGGCAACTCACTGGTTTCCCAGGTCAATCCTGACCAACAAACCAGGTTCCCCATGCTGGGATTGATTTGGTCCAATATTGTGTCACACTAGTTCAGAGAGAGGCACAGGTCTCCAAGCAAACTGATAAAGCCTGAATAAAGAATATTTAAGGAAATTGGTAATTTTAGCTGGGGGCCTTTGGGCCGAACTAATTGGCTTGGTGGGGAAAAGGGAGCACACTATGTGGCCCCTTTCTAGGGAAGGTAGTGAAAGCTGTAAATTTAAGTCAGATGAAATTTATTGAATAATATACCCTAACTGAGCCAGTAGACTTCAATATGAATTAGGAAATGGATTAGGAAATTAGGAGCATCATGTGTTAGGTATAAATAGGTTCAAAGATCAGGAATGAGGGCTACCCAGACTGCTGGTTTTGGGAGGACACTGAACAGGTGGGCAGTGCCCTTCTAATAATATTAGGAACCATTAACTGATCCACTTGCACTACAATCAGACCCCTTGTTTAAGGGACGTTTAACAGCTGAATTGAGTGAATTCATATCAAAAAATTGTGGCCCAATTTGAATCCCACAAACATGTCTCACCTCTGTATTTCCATACTGGGTGGACAAAGTCCATTGAATAAGAAGGGATATGGTACGCAAATCCTTCTGTAAGATCCATTGATTCTAATGGGCTTTCTCAAGTGATCTGCATTAGTACAGTAGGAGTTGTTGTTATATCATAAAGTTGCCTCTGATTATGGCAATCCTGTGAAAAGGTGATTTCTAGAATGACTTTCATCTTCTGCCCTGCTCAGCAATTTATTAAAGCTTGTGGTGTCCTTTAGGGAATCCGTCCATCTCACATTTGGTCTTACTTTTTTGCTATGCCCTTCAACTTTTCCCAGCTTTATTATCTTTTTCCAGATAATTTCTCCTTCTCACATTGTGCCAAAGCATGACAATTCAGTTCTATCCTTTTTTTTTTTTAATCTCTAGAGATACTGGTACAGGCTTGATTTACTCTATGATCCACTTATTCACCTTTTTTCTTCCATTGCTTCCCTTCTGATCCTATTGTTCTGATTTCTTTGCTGTGGTTTCCATTTTGATTGATTGAACCAAGGTATACAAATGCTTTAACGATTTCAGTCTTTTTTTCCATGTCAACCTTCAAGTTGTGCAGTTATTTAGTAGTCAAGGTTTTTATTTTCTTAAAGTTCAACTGCAGTCCTGAATCGACCCTTTCTTCTTTCACATTTACTAAAAGTCATTTCAGGTCATGGCTGTTTTTTGCTGGTAAGATGCTGTCTGCCTATCTTATATTACTGATGTTTCCTTCACCAGTTTTCACTCCTCTGTCTTCTAGATTTAGTCCAGCTTTCTCTATATTACGTTAACCATACTGACTGAATAGATAGGGAGATAAAATGCACTCTTGTCTGAAAAACTTGTATATCACTCTGGATCTCCAAAATCTGTCCTAACAGAAGCTTCTGGTCTGCAATACAGGTTACTAAACATGGGTAGAGATGGGCACAACCAGGAAAAATTATGTTTCGAGTTGTCGTGTGTCGGAGCCGGCCCGTTTCGGCTCATTTCCGTTTTTCGCGAAATTTTTCAAAAATTTGTCATTTCGTTTGTCGGTTTTTCGTCTGTCATTAGTACTGGTTTGGGGGGGCTCCTGGAGGCACCTCTGGGTGGGTGCCTCCTCTGGCCCGCCATGAAGGGAAAGCGGGCTCCTGGAGGCACCTCGTGGGTGCCTCCTCCCCTCACCCGCAACAAAATGGCATGCATAGCCAATTGGATATGCATACCATTAAGTTGCAGCAGCAGTAGCAGGCAGAGGCACCTCTTCCGGGTGCCTCACTGCCTGCTGGAGAGCGAAGTGACAGAGGACTGGAGTGAGTCACTGGACCCCTAAGGGCGCCCGCTGTGACTCACTAAGAAGGGAAGTGTACTTGCTGTAGTACAATGCGAGTACACAGATCTGGCTTGGGGTTAGGGGTTAGCGCAAGGGCTAGGATTAGGGTTACTGGTAAGGTTAGGGTGAGTTACTGGGGTGCACCTCTGGGTGCCTCTCTGACCCACTAAGAAGGACAGTGTACTGGCGTATGGGTTAGGGTTCGGGTTCGGGTTCGGGCTAGGGTTAGTGGCTTTTTATGCCCGACTGGCACATCCCAGAAGTCTCGGTCAAAACCTGGCCAAGTGGCCATGCAATTGGTGGAATGGCTCCAAAATTTGCATGGTCCACTCCCATGTCCAGCCCATCATTAATGCGCAGGTGTAAAAAAATAAAAATAAAAATAAAATAAAATCAATGGAGACGTTTTGTTGCAAGAAAAACCCACTGCTGCTACTGTAAAAATTCAGGCAGTTTTAAAATAGCTATTTTTGCATGTTTCTGTGGTGCTTTGGTGTGTTTTTGGACCACGATTTCAAAATAAATATTGCGGTCGCCCCATTTTGGATCCCCCGCCCGCACCGCATGGCATGGCGAGTTGGCGAGATGACGAGGATGCGCAGCCCAGGAGAGGAGAGGGGGGGAGGCCGGGGACCCCCCCCCCCAGAAACCACCCCTCTGGTAGGTGCCCTCACTCAGGCAGGCATATTTTTGCCTGCTTTTTTGGCCGGGAATCGGGTTTTTTTTAAAAACGTTTTTCCTGTGCCGCGCCGCTTGGCGAGTTGGCGTGGGCGAGTGTGACTCGACGACGAGGATGCGCACTTTGCGCAGCCCAGGAGAGGAGGGTAGAGAGGCCGGGGACCCCCCCCCCAGAAACCACCCCTCTGGTAGGTGCCCTCACTCAGGCAGGCATATTTTCACCTGCTTATTTGGCCAGGAATCGGTTTTTTTTTATTTTCAAAACTTTTTTCCTGTGCCGCTTGGCATCGCGCGATCGCTGCGATGGCAGGAACGACAACACGAAAAATCAGACCCAATTTTTCTTTAGTCGGTTCGAGTTCGAGTTCTGGCAGAGTAATTGTCGTTACCATTTCCGTTCTGTAACGGAAACGAGAAACGGAAACGGAAACGAGAATTTCGCCAAGTCGTGCCCATGTCTAGACATGGGCACAACCAGAAAAAATGACGTTTTGAGTTTTCGTTTGTCGGAACGGGTCCGTTTCGGGTCGTTTCCGTTTTTCGCGAAATTTTTCAAAAATTTGTCATTTCTGTTTGTCGTTTGTCGTTTGTCGTTTCCACCCCGATTTAGCGCGATTTGACTTCCCAGAGCATAGGGGCGCCCCGCAATCAGGGCCAGTGCTAGGTGTTTTTGCGCCCTAGGCGGCGGGCGGGGTGGGCGGGGTGGGGGGGTGCGGGCGGGCAGCGGTGGTGGTGGGGCCATGGGTGGGTGGCAGCCATGGGTGGGCGAGTGGGCGGGCAGCGGCGTGGGCCACAGGCGGGTGGTGGCGCGGGCGGGCGGGCAGGCGGGCGAGTGGGCAGTTAGAATATCACTTAGGATAGAGGTTCTGTTCTTGGCTTGCACCCCAAATGTGTGTGTTTGCAAGCAAATTGAAGTTGGGAAAATAGAAAATAAATGGTAGTATATAATATATTTTTAAAATAAATCCAAACCTCCTACTCCCAGTCGAACCTTCCCCTTTATCCAATATCAGAAAAAAATCCTCAAACTGCCACAGAAGAAATAAAGAATAAACTGCTATTCCCTTCAGCAGACAAAGCCGCAAAGAAATTATTTTCTAAATTCAATTCTCTCCCTGCCTGCCTAACTTAAATTCTAAAGCCTCCAGCCTCCCTCCTCAATCTCGATCGGATCACACCAGCACCAGCAGCCAGCCCTCCTCCCTCAACCACATCCATACACCCGACTGCGATTTCTGGAAGGTGCCTCGGCTTTTTATGCCCTCCGAGACATCCAGAAGTGTCAGTCAAAAACCTGTTGATGCCATTGGTGGAATGGTTCAAAAAATTTGCATGGTCCCATCCCATGCCCAGCCCAAATGGGCAGGTCTAAAAAAATAAAAAATAAAATGAAATAAAATAAAATCAATACGACGTTTTATTGCTATAAAAACCCCACTGCTGCTACTATAAAAATTCAGGCATTTAAAATAAATAAATTTCACATGTTTCTCTGGTGATTTGGTGTTTTTTGACCACGATTTCAAAAGAAAAATTGTGGTCGCCATTTTGGATCCCCGCCACCGCATGGTATGCAGCGAGACAGACGACGAGGATGACACCCCCCCAGCCTGGTGCAAGCAGCCCAGGACAGGAGAAGAGGGGTGGAAAGGCCAGGGACCCCCCAGAAACCACCCCTCTGGTAGGTGGCAAAGCCTCAGGCAGGCATATTTTCACCTGCTTTTTTGCACGGGAGTCGGGGTTTTTTAAAAAAACTTTAAAACACTTTTTCTGTGCTTCGCATCGCGCGATCACCACGATGCCACAAACGGAAACGAAAAACCTGACCAAATTTTTCTTTTTTCGGTTCAAGTTCGAGTTCTGATGGCTTAATTATCATTACCGTTTCTGTTACGTAACGGAAACGATAACCGAAAACGGAAACGACAATTTCGCCGAGTCGTGCCCATGTCTACAGGTTACACGTCAGACCGATCAAGTCCTAAGGTACAATAATTTCTTTCAGAACAACGTGCAGTATTTCATGATTCATGCAGTCAAATGCTTTGCTGTAACCTATAAAGCATAGTCTGATCTTCTTTCATATTCTTTGGTCCACTCCAGCAGCTAGCAGATAATTGAAATATGACATTGAATGCTTCTTTCTTTCTGAAATCCACCATGAACATCAGACATGTTGGCAGGACATCAGGCAGGAGCCCTCAGAAAATGGTGGGGAAGGCAGCGCGATCACCAGAACTGCCCTCCCCACCATTTTCTGTTGGCTCCTACCTAGCTGTCAATGGCTGGACCCCTTTAAACCTGGTCCAAAAGGTAGCAGAGGGTCCCCCTGGTGCTGACTGGGCCAGGTTTAAAGGGGTCCAGCCACTGACAGCTCAGCATGTGCCCTCAGAAAACAATGGATCGAAACAGTTCATTTCAATGCAAAAACGTTCATTTCATTTTGTCTATAACAAAATGCTGCTTCCTGATTTCATTTCGTTTTGTTTCATTTCGTAATGAAATGACGAAACAGCATTTCATTTTTTTGTTTCCTGCCCATCCCTATTTCCTATATTTACATTCCTGCCACCTATGATTATAAGCATGGGTTGTTTTGATATGTTAGTTTCTTATTGGGTGCTTCCTTAAAAACTTTCAATTTTATCTTCTTCATCAGTAGTTGCAGCAGACACTTGAATCATGGTTACAATGCCTTTTCTCAGGACCATGATGGATACTATTGTGCCTCAATATTACAGCCACCTCAGTTCTTTTGAGTTTATAATTTCCAGAGTAAAATACTTTGAAGTTGTTTGACAGAAAATGTCCCAGTCCAGTCCACTATAGTTCATGGACTCCAAGCACTGCACTGTTAAAATATACAATTTATTGCTATATGGTTTCTAGTTTACCTTGAGAAAAAAAGAAAGAAACATGGTAACATACATATATGTGGACTTTACACAGCACAAAATGCTACAGAGGTGATAACTCAATCAAACCACTAAAAATTTCACAGATTTAATGTTAGCTTTTTTGGTTGTTGTTTTTTAAAAAGCAGTTCCTCAGGCATGCACCAATATCTTGTGGAGAGCACATAATAATTCTAAATGTATGTTTCAGAATTCAGGGTAGAAGTCTGAAAGGTATAAGAATTATTTGTATTTGTAGTAAGAATAAATTGAGGAGAAAGCTGGTTTCAATCAGTTTGGAGTGGTGGTTAAATGCTTCTCCCCAGTACTATGTGGTTAGAATCTTCCACATATCTATTAAGACCTGATTATACCTCCCCCACCACAGACACACTCACAGGTATTGCCTGCTTTCCTTTTTCACTCATATGGCCAAAATACCACACAGAAACCTAGCCTCCCAATCCTAAAGCTGAGACAAATGTTGGTTAATTCACCAAGGAGTGGAAGCCAACCAGAGACAAATCAAAGGTAAATTAGTAATGTTACCTATTGAATAATGTGGTTAACCCCCTTTCTCCAAATATGGAAAACTCATCAGCATAGGAACTATCCATTCTCTTTTGCTGATGTGGTTGTTACTCCTGCTGCAACATAATCTGCTGCAGCAGCTATGTCCATTCTCCCTCAGGTGACCCTGCTAGGAGTTCAGACTGGTAATGGTGTCTTGTTTCCCGATGGTATTGCTGTCAGCTTCTCTCACACGCTCAAACACCACCAACGCCATGTTATGTTGTGCATCCAAGATCAATCAATGGAATTTATGGAACTGTTGGTTCACTAAAGTCCCACTGATTTCATGGGCCAATTCTAGTGCAATTTACTATGCTAAGTAAGAGGATTTCAGCCAGTGAAATCTTATATTCCAATTGCCGACAATTCCTTTTACACTGCCAGTTCCATTGGGCTCTGATCCTACTGAATACTGTGCTGTGCTGGATTCCTAGCATAAATACTGTAAGAAACAGAAGCCCTATTGGGACATATACTATAGTACAAAAATTGATCTTAAATTCATGAGAAGAGGGGGAAGATTAGCCTCATATTATATTCTAAATCTTCAAGTGGAGAGCTACGTAAATCTAAATAGGAAACTCATCTCCAATTGTAAACTATCTCTGTATTATCAAGAATCCTGATTTTACAGAACTTCCAGTCTTGGGCGGAAGTTGAGTCATGGCAAATGGACTTCTTTTTCTTGAGAGAAAGAAAAGAAGAAGAAAAAGAAATCCAGTTGCCATGACACAACTTCCAGACAAACTCACCTGGATGACTGAGAATCTTCACAGATTTCCAATCTTGTGAAGGGCCCACATTTTCTAGTCTTCTTATAAATAAATAATTATAATGCTGTCTCTCTATAGGTGGTGTGTGTGTGTGTGTGTGTGTGTGTGTGTGTGTGTGTGTGTGTGTGTGTGTGTGAACCAAAAGAAAGTTAACAAAGACACACATAATACAACAGTAGCCATACACAGACAGACACACACACACACACACACAGAGAGAGAGAGACACACACACACACACACACACACACACACACAGAGAGAGAGAGAGAGAGAGAGAGAGAGAGAGAGAGAGAGAGAGAGAGTTTCAGTCTATGGAACTCTCTGCCAGAAGAAGTGGTGACAGCCTTGACAGCTTTTAGAAAATATTAGACAAGTTTATGGGGAACAAGGGTATAAATGGCTATCATTATGGATGCCTAAGGACAAGCTCTGGGTTGGAGAGATAGGCAGGATATCTCTCAATGCCATTTGCAGGGAATTGTAAGCAGTTGAATTCATTTGCTCGGGAATACCCTGAAGCAAATGGTGAGTCACTGTGAGAGACAGAATGCTCACCAGATGGACTGTGACCTGTTCCAGAAAGGCTGTTCTTATGTTATTTAGTGCCATTTTCAGCTTTCTTTATATATATACAACATCTCAACTTAAGATTTATGGGCATAGCATATATGGAAGTGAGACCACCTACCATTTTTAAGTAAAACAGGAGGATCTGTTCCCTTGTTTCATTTATTCTTAAATCTTGCATACCATTTATTGACAGAAAAACAAGTACAGTGGTACCTCTTAAAACAAATATAATTCATTCTACGGGTCAATTTGTTTTCAGAAAATGTCTTACGAATTGCAGTTTCCCATAGGAATGTATTTAAAATGGATCAATCCATTCCAGAGGCTATGGGTTGCTTAGTTTTACTAAATTTTTGTCTTACGATATACGGTTTCCCATAGGAATAGCATTGGGAATTGATTAATCCATTCCTGAAGCTAGAATAAAGACACAAAAAACTGGGGTTTCCCCCCTGTGTACCTGAGGAACAGTTTTTGCCTTGTAAAGAATCCCATAGGGAATTTTTTATCATGTGAATCATGCCTATTCCCAGAATTTTTTTTCTTCCTATGAGTTTTTTTACTTACGGGACATTTGTATTAATTGGTACCACTGTATTGGTAAAGAAATACTGTAAATTTCTGCACACATAATGATTCTATAAACATGTGCTTTAGTGAGGAAGATATCAAAGTTACAAATATGGTTGGTCAGAAAATCCTACTTAGTCTAGGTATGTCACTCAGTTGTTTTGATGTTTTGATGTTTTGTTAAGTAACTAATTACTTTGTTAGGTAAGGAAACGGTAGGATGTGCTTTGTTTTATTTTGTAATGAAACACCATTTTTCCTCTAGAACAAAATGATTAGTCCTAGAGGAAATGGCATGCAAGTTTCCTGAAGCTCTTATTTATTTATTTATTTATTTATTTATTTATTTATTTATTTATTTATTTATTTATTTATTTATGAGCTTATATCCCGCCCATCTTCCCAACGGGAACTCTGGGCGGCTAACAGGAGTAAAAACACATAAAACAACAGTTAAAACTGCAAGCAATAAGGCAGCGAAAGACAAGATGACGACGAGCCCAAGGGAGGAAAAAAAACTCTAATTCACAGGTCGCCGAAGGCCTCTCTAAAAAACAGGGTCTTCAAGGCCTTCTTGAAGGCAGGCAGGGACGAAAGCAGGCGCAGCTCACTGGGGAGGTGGTTCCAAAGTGAAGGCCCCACCACAGAGAAGGCGCGGTCTCGCGTGCGCGTTTTCTGTGCCTCTCTGGATGTGGCAACCCGCAGTGAGTGCGCCTGAGACGATCTCGTGGGTCTGGATCCGGATGCCTTTTGGGAGATGTCCTCCGCCAGGTACTCTGGTCCCAACCCGTGGAGGGCTTTGAAAATCAAAACCAGGACCTTGAACCTGATCCGGAGGACAACGGGGAGCCAATGCAGGCGGGCCAGGACTGGGGTGATGTGCTCGTATCTACGGGCACCCACCACCAGCCTAGCTGCCGCATTTTGCACCCTCTGTAGCCTAATTAATTCATTCCAAATGAAATTCTATTAAGCAGTTTTTCCTTTATACAAATTTCCCATAGGAATGCATTGAAAACGGAGTAATCCCTAATCGCGACCATTTTTTGAATGGATTCACCCCATAGGGGATTTATTTATTTATTTATTTATTTATTATATTTATACCCCGCTTATCTTCCTTGCGGAACTCTAAGCGGCTTACAGTGAGCGACATGCGCCAAATAGACAAAAAAATTGCAATCAAATATAAAACAACAAAACATAAACAGTAAAAACCCAAGAGCCCCCAGTGGGCCAAGTTGGCATCATAAAACTTAAAGATCAAGCGAGCATGGATAAACAACAGCACTAGGCAAATAATCAACTAAGCACAAACATTGGTCGCTTGGTCATAAGAAGATGGCGGGGAGGAAAAAAAAAGGCGACTCTGTTAAGCAAATTTCCCCTATCTCCGTAATTTTTTATGTTGTACAGATTTTATGTTATATAAACTGCTTGTTATACAAGGGTCCACTGTATTTGTATACCACACTGCCTTCCCAAGGGAACTCTGAGTGGTGTTGGAAATGCTGTTGGAATTCTTTTTAGAATTCTTTTAAAAGGTCAAGAGGCATGCAGATGCGGGGTTACTAGAGGATATTGTCTATGTCTTCTCTTTAACTGCAAGCTCTTCCTTGTAAGCCCCCCAAATTTTTAAAGGGTTGGGGGTCAAGGGGTTGAGATATTACACTCAAAGGGGGCATCCCTAGGAAAAAACTTTCTAATTGAAATCAGAACTTCAGAAGCCAAGCACTGAGGCTTGGCTTCCAATTTCAATTAGAAAGATTCTTTTCAAGGGGCACCCCCCTTTGGAGTTTAATAACTCAGCCCCCTGACCCCCAAACCTTTCCTGATTTCAGGGGCTTTCAGGGAAAAACTTGGGGAAGCTCCCCTGCCATTTTGGTCCTTTAGGGACCAGGGGAGCATAGTGTTTCGTTTCATTTTGTTTCATAACAAAACTATTTTAAAAATTAATTTCAAACAAAATGAAATGAAACTACTAAAGAAACAAACACTATTTTTCCATTTTGTGCCCATTTCTAGACGGAAGTAAAAAAAAAGTAACCATTTAAAAATATTTGTCATACGTTTTAACATATGTGAAGCCATGCATTTAGAGAGGGCACGAGACAAGAGATTTCCAAAAAGGGCCAAGATGGATAATTAACTGAAAGGAAAAGTTAACAAGAAAGCCAGATCCACCTTCATGAAATGTAAGTTGCACCCTTTTCTAATAAATGTGAAGCAGAATGGGATCCTACATGAATTCCACATGAAGTCCACTATAAGTTAGGCCCAGCTTACTCTTCGGAGTTAGCTCCCCAAAACTGGAGAGAGAGATAGTCTGGTTCATCTACCTGCTCACATGGTCAGATTAAATTTATCTTGACTCTCTGAATAGGACTAGAAATGCAATTGGCATATACATTTCTAAAAGAATTGACTTATACCTGGCTCCGCGGCGCGGCTGCGCCTGGTGGCAGCCATTTTGCCTCCCCCCAGCTGGAAGCCGCGCGAGTTCTCCTCTCGCGAGAGGAGGAGGAGGGAGAGCCCTTATAAGGGCTTGCTTGGTTTCTCCCGACCTCTTTCTCGGCGGCTCGCCTTTGGGGAGGGAGGCGGACGCTTCGTGGCTTGCGGCCACCATTTTGTTCATGGCGGAGCAGGCACGGAGCGGAGAACGGGCGCCGAGGGAGCCGCAGAAGGCAGTCGAGCGGCGGCTGGAGCCTGAGCGGCGGCGGCCAGCCTGGCTGCGGCCGGCGCAGCAAGGAGCGGCAGCCGGAGGCCTCGGGCCATCTAGAGCGGGGAGCGGGCACCGGACGACTTTCGGGGGAGGCGCGACCGCTCTCCCCCACAGGTGGACGCCGACGGGCCGCGGTTGGGGTGACGATTGTGGGCTCTTGCCCCAGTGCGGCCTACCGCGGATTGCCGGATCGGGCCAGTGGGACGGGACCCACTCGGTGGTGCGGGGGGTGTGACCTGGGCACCTGGGCCACTGGCCGGGATACCCCGGGCGGAGGGAGGCCGGGCGGCGGCGGCGTGGCAGGTGCTGGGGGACGGCCAGGCTTATTCAGGGAACAGAGGGGGCTGCCAGGAGGCGCGGCCTAGTCGGATCGCCGGACGGGGATTTGGCAGGAAGGGAGCAGGGAGCGCTGAGCCGGGCCAGGGAACCCGGAGGGGGGGACCGCCTGTAGTTAGGCCTGAGGGCGGTCGCGGTTTCTCGGGCCTATTGTAGGCCGCGGCCTGTCCACCCGGCCTGAGGACGCATTGCGCCCCCTGGTGGCTGGGGCTTGATTCGGGGCCGGAAGGGGCGATTTGGCCCATGGAGGCCTCTGCCTCAGGCCGAACAGGGGGTTGCCTGGGTAGCAGGCAAAGTTTTGGCCTAGGGACCGGTGTTTGCCTAGCGGGGCCAGCCGGCCCAAGGGCTGGGGGGGTGTAGCAATGGCCCCATGCAGGCCTAAAGGGGGACCCAAGGGTAAGCACCCAGCAAAATGCCCAGCCCCCGAGCTGTCTCCCGACACATCCTCCTCAGGAGAGGAGGACTGGCCCATGTGGGCCCAGCTGGAGTCACGGGCGGGGTCCTGGGGAGAGGGCCCTAGCGGGGCCCAGCATCTTGGGGACGGGGCCTCCACCAGCAGGGACATGGGGTGGCCTTCCAAGGCTCGCAGAAGGGCCAAACGCAGGAGGCTGGTGATGAGCTTAATGAACCATTGTGATCTTTTAGAACAGAGGCCAGGGGCGGCACAGCCCGTGCCGGAGGTGGCACAACCTGCCCAGGATGACGTGGCCCCTGGAGGCGGCCCTGCTAGACCACCATCCCCGGCCGGAGCCGCGGCAGAACAATCGGCAGATCCAGCACCTGGCCCGCCATGGCCATCAACGGGCAGCGAGCCGCTCGTCCAGCTACCTGGAAACAGTGAGTTGGTGTGCGCACCGGACACCACACCTATGGAGACCTGGCCTTGGGGGCCTGTGGGGGGAACACAACAGGGTCTAGGGATTGGGCAGGTAGAGTGGGGGGTGGACCGAGCATGCCCCAGGCTCAGGGGTGGCCAAATGCAGGACCGGCTCTGGGGGCGCCTATCCACCATGGTCAGCAGGTAAGTTCAGCGCTCACGACGCCGGCAGGGGGACGGTGGGGGCAGTCGCCTGCGGTGCCTGCCCCGGCTGGCCCCTGGGCTCAGGGGCCACAAGGGATCGGCGGCGCGGGAGCGACATGCCCAGGACCACTTCCGCCATGGCCAGGCGGGTTCCTGGGGGTGGGGCCACCTCAAGGGTACCCACCCAACTGGGTGGCAGGCCCAGTTTATACAGGGGTTCCATACACTGCGTTGCCTTACGCGGACTACACATCCCCGTTGGGTGATCACTTAGCGCAGACCACAAAAGAGAAGATATGGCGGGGGGACTATGTGGATTTGTTCAGCCTCCTTAACAGGGAGTTGGACTCTAAAGAGCTGGAGAGGGAGGATGCAAAAGACAAGGAGCGCTGGCTGCGGCGCAAGCCGGAGCGCTCCTGGGCCAATTGGCTGCCGGCCTTTAACATATATATGTCTATGGTACTACATGCCCACCCATGGAGGGCTCAGTCGCTAATTAAATACCAAGACATGATTTACCGGGCGTTCGTGGACTTTCCAGGATGCGCTTGGTTGACGTATGACGAGCGCTTTCGTATGAAAGCGGCGACGCAGCCCCATCTCAGGTGGGACGAACCCTACTCGCCCTTATGGCTCCAGTATATGACACCCTCCCGTCCGGTTCAGGGGGAAAGGTTTGATAGTGGGCACATCGTCAGGAGAGCAAACCCAGCAACAGCCGCCCATCCTATGGCGGGCCAGCAGGTTCAACCCCGGCTGGTCTGCTGGGACTTCAACGGACAGGGGTCTTGCAATCGTACCCCATGCAGGTTTAAGCACGAATGCTCAGTCTGTGGGGCCCAACACGCGGCGGTTAACTGCCCAAGGGCAAGGGGAACGTTTGGCAAGCCCGGGGGCGGGGGGCAACAGAGGAAGACCCCACAAGGGGGAGTTCCTAATCAGGCAAAAGGGCCCCAGCCCAATCAACCATGAGTTACTGGGGCGCTGGTTAAGTCTCTATCCTGATAGGGAGGGAGCATTGTTTTTGGCACAAGGTTTTGCCGTTGGTTTTAGGATTCAGTTTCAGGGTACGAGGCGGGCATTTGCAGCGCCTAATCTAGGTTCATTGAGGGGCATGGAGCAGGTGGCCGCGGAAAAAATCCGGAAGGAGGTGGCAAAAGGGAGGGTCCTTGGTCCCTTTGAGACTCCACCGTTACCTAACTTCAGGGTCTCCCCACTGGGGCTGGTGCCGAAGAAGGCACCTGGCGAGTACCGACTCATACACCACCTGTCCTATCCGGACGGGGAGTCGGTCAATGATGGTATCCTCCAGGAACTATGTTCGGTCAGGTACACCTCCTTCGATGCCGCGGTAGCCAGGGTACGGGTGTGCGGGGCAGGGGCCGAAATGGCGAAGTGCAATATTCAGTCTGCATTTCGGCTCCTCCCAGTACACCCAGACGATTTTGATTTGTTGGGATTTCAATTTAGAGGGAAGTTTTACTTGGATAGGGCGCTGCCATTCGGCTGCTCCATTTCTTGCGCCATTTTTGAGAAATTTAGTTCGTTTGTGGAGTGACAGCTGAGGTTCATGACGGGTATGAGTGGGGTAGCCCATTACCTTGATGATTTCCTTTTTTGTGGGCGGCGGGGATCTGGCGATTGTGGCTTTATCCTCAAGACCTTCCAAGGCATGGCCGAGGACTTAGGCCTGCCGTTGGCGGCGGACAAGACAGAGGGCCCGGCAGCCCGCATGACGTGTCTGGGAGTGGAGTTGGATGCCTGGAATCAGTCATGCCGGCTGCCGGAGGACAAGTTGAGGGACCTCACAGCCCGGGTGGCCGGGCAAGAGTGCAACGCTGAGAGAACTGCAGGTTCTCGTTGGACATCTGAACTTCGCGTGCCGTGTGGTGGCACCCGGTAGGCCATTTATCCGGTGCTTTTGCCAGGCAATGGAGGGACTCAAGAACCCAGCATATAGGACTAGAATCACTGGCGGGATGCGGGAGGACCTGCGCATGTGGCTGGACCTCCTGCAGGGGTTTAATGGGGTGTCCTTCTGGCGTGAGGAACTTAGGCTTGGGGCGGATTTTCAGGTCCAGACAGATGCTGCGGGGGCCCACGGCTTTGGTATTTACTGGAAAGGTAATTGGTGCTACGGCACCTGGCCGCCTGGGTGGGTGGCGGCAGGCATCACAAGGGATTTAACATTCCTAGAGTTGTTTCCCATAGTTGGCGCACTGTGGATCTGGTCACAGGATTGGGCCAACTCCACAGTCCGCTTCTGGTGCGACAACATGGCTGTCGTCTATACCATCAATAACCTGACGTCTAGATCGGAGAGGGTCATGGGGTTGGTGCGGGCCCTGACATTGAGAGCGCTGCAATACAACATCGTGGTGCGCGCACGCCATGTGCCGGGGTTGGATAACACCATTGCCGATGCTCTCTCCCGCCAGCAACTCGAGCGCTTCAAGGTATGACAAGGTATGGCAGATTGGCGGGAGGAGGCTGACGGGGCCCTCGAGTTGGCGCTCGCGCCAAGAACCCGCCGAGGGTACGATGCGGCAGTCAGGGACTTCGCCACATTCTGGGATCTGATGGATCTCAGCCCAGAATGGCCGGCCCCAGTGGACCATATTCGCCACTATTTGGTATCCCGGAACAGGAAGGGCCTTTCCCCGGGCTTAGCGGCCCTGGCATTTCACGCCAAGGCCCTGGGATGTCAGGACTCGACACAGGACTTCCGGGTGCGGAAGATGCTGGAGGGGTGGAGTAAGGCCAGGGGGCAGGTGGCAGATAAGCGCTTTCCCCTGTCACAGGATCTATTAGCCCGTATGTCCAAGCAGTGGGCACAATTGTGCAGAGACAACTATGAAGCCACCCTCATGAGGGCGGCAGCCCTGGTGGCCTTTTTTGGAGCGTTCCGGGTGTGAGCGAGCTAGTCGCCGCCGGGAGGAGGGACTCATCTGGGACAGCTCTGTTATGGGCGGACTTCCACCGGCAAGACGGTAGGTTAGTGTTTATGCTCCGTAGGTCAAAGACTGATCAAGGTGCCAGGGGACGGCGAGTGGTATTAGGACCTTGCTCGGTAGAGGAGGTCTGCCCAGTGCGCGCTATGGAAGCATACGTGGCCGCACGGGGGGAAGGGGACAGGCACCTCTTTTGCCACAAAACGGGGGACCCACTGACGAAATTCCAATTCTGGGCATTGTCGCAGCGGGCGCTGGAGAAGCTGGGACTAATGGGCATGAAGTTTGGTACACATTCATTCAGAATTGGGGCGGCTTCCATGGCGGTGGCACTGGGCTATGAGCCACAGCGCATAAGGGCCTTAGGGCGGTGGGCCTCTGCCTGCTATAAGACCTATGTCCGCCCCCTGCCAGAGTGTTAACAATTTGGTTTTATTTCTTTACAGGACCTGGGTTGGGCCGCAGGAGGAGCCGCATCCTCATCCTGGGCCACAGTTATGTTTACTGGGCGGAGAAGTATGCTACCAGAACCGCCGGGGGGGTTAATTTAGGGATGGGAGGCAGGGCGGTCATCGAGTAGAAGGACCTGCGGGGAATGCGGTGGTGCCAGTTTGAGCCGATTGCCCAGTTGGCAACCGCGGGGCGACCACCGGATGTGATGTTGGTCCATCTGGGGGGCAACGATGTTGGATTCCAAACAGGTAAATCCCTGGCACAGGATATTGTCCATGATCTCACTGCATGGAAGCAAGGGGCCCCGGAGTCAAAATTGGTCTGGTCAACCATGCAAGTGGAGGGCACGGTGCGAGGCGCAGGTAATGAATAAGGTGCACAGGGAGGTAAATAGGGATGTGTGCAGGGCAATGATGCGAGGTTTGGGGACAGTGGTGGGCCACCCTAGGATCCCGGCAGCGAGTGCCGAGTTATACCGAGAAGACGGAGTGCACCTCTCTGACCGGGGAATGGAATTGTTCCTACATGACCTGAAGCGGGGCCTGCTGGAGGTATTGTCTGGTTGATGGGGTGGTGGTGGGGGCCATAGCAAGGCTAGGCCCCTACCGTGGCGGTAGTGCGGATCATGGAAGGACAGTTGGTGAGTAGGGTCTCAATTTCCCTGTGGGATCGCCCACCGTCACGACGTTCCGGACCTGAGGTCACAATGCCGGGGGGGCTGGAGGGACCTGGAGGGCCCAGCGGGCGGGCAGGCACAATTAGCGGGCCTGCGCTGCCCGGCTGGGGAAAGGGGACCAGCTGGCCGGGGCCGTCCCGTTTAATGACGGGGCGACCCCGGGGCTATTCGCTCGCCCAGTACACTGTCAATGGTAGGGGGTTCTGGGATACCCCCAGTAACAACTTGCAACCGCACTACAGCAGGCCCCAGTTCGGATGTTATGTTTAAAGTTATGTTATTAATAAAAGTGTGGCCCAGAGTGGTACCCCAAACACCTCTCTCGCGTGGTTATTCTGGCGTGGGGGGGCAATACCTGGCTCCGCGGCGCGGCTGTGCCTGGTGGCAGCCCTTTTGCCTCCCCCCAGCTGGAAGCCGCACGAGTTCTCCTCTCGCAAGAGGAGGAGGAGGGAGAGCCCTTATAAGGGCTTGCTTGGTTTCTCCCGACTTCTTTCTCGGCGGCTCGGCTTTCCCACCCACCCACCTGTTTAGGCAGTAGTATGAGCTTCTCTGGTCGCTTCGGGGCCGGATAGGATTTTTTGACCTGGGGGCAAGATTGGCCGGTAGCCCCCGGAGTTTTTCGCCTATCCCATACTGCTGCAGCGTGGTGGGACCCTATAGTAGGGTGGAATTGGCCACACAGGGCGGTAGTGCGGATCATGGAAGGACAGTTGGTGAGTAGGGTCTCAATTTCCCTGTGGGATCGCCCACCCTCACGGCGTTCCGGACCTGAGGTCACAACGCCGGGGGGGGGGCTGGAGGGACCTAGAGGGCCCAGCGGTCGGGCAGGCACAATTGGCGGGCCTGCGCTTCCCAGCTGGGGAAAGGGGACCAGCTGGCCGGGGCCGTCCCGTTTAATGACGGGGCGACCCCGGGGCTATTCGCTCGCCCAGTACACTGTCAATGGTAGGGGGTTCTGGGATACCCCCAGTAACAACTTGCAACCGCACTACAGCAGGCCCCAGTTCGGATGTTATGTTTAAAGTTATGTTATTAATAAAAGTGTGGCCCGGAGTGGTACCCCAAACACCTGTCTCGCGTGGTTATTCCGGTGTGGGGGGGGCAAATACTATTTCTGCATAAAGTTAAGCTGGTGACAAAACAGGACACTTTTTTGTCATGGAATACTGTCACCAGTAAAGCCTGCATGATAATAACATTATTCTCCTCTTGTGTAATTTACTGCAGTATAGGGGGAAAACTGTCGCGTCCCATGGAAAATTACTGCTAATTAGAGACCAGTTTCAATTTCTCATTGCTTTAACTTCCCCTCTATTTATGTGTTGCATGTGACCCAGAACTAAAACAGGAATTCCTTAATTAGTGGCAATCTGTCACTGCCAGTGATAGCCCTTCCCCATGCCAGTGTTTGTTATGGAACGGGATTTGGGCCCATCTCTAATGCCTATGAGTTGAACCCATTTAATAAAAATCAAAGGTTGACAAAAAAAAACAGATTAGTTCAAGTCATGCAGGAAATATAGGACACGGCACATGCACACATGTTGCTTTCACATTCTAGTCTGAGAGCACAGGAGCCCCAAATGTCAATGTTATTCACTGGAGAAATATTGCAGAAGTGTCACTTCTCCTACAACATTCTGTTAATGTGTGTCATTTGTCAAAATCATTTGTCACCTCAGGGAGGAAAAGATGGCAGATTTCTATCAACTTAATGGAGATGTCTGGGCTGACCATTCCCACAGGGATTGTAAAGTCATGCCTTGAGACATCACAGAGATGGTAGTTTTCTGTGCTTTTCAAACTGCACAGCACATGCCCACTGTCTCATATTTGCCTGCAGACCAGATTAAAAGTAGTAGATGTCGTGCAGGAACTGGTTATGAGAAAAGAGAGACATCTGCATTGCCTCATTCATGCTGCTTTCAACCTTCTCCTCGAAATCACTGGCTTTTCTGTGCTGACTAGAGATGGGCACGACTTAGCGGTATTCCCGTTTCCGTTACTCGTATCCGTTACTCCACGGAAACGGAAATGGGAATTACTCCAACAGAATTCGAGCTCGAACCGACGAACGAACAATTTGGTCTGATTTGTCGTGCTCGTTACTTGCATCGCGGCGATCACGCAATGCCAAGCGGCACAGAAAAAAAGTTTTTAAAAGTTAAAAAAAACCCCGATTCCCGGCCCTAAAAGTAGGCGAAAACTGTCTGAGGGCACCTACCAGGCCAGAAGGGTGTTTTATTTTGGGGGGGGGGGTTCCCCACCCCCCTCTCCTTGGCTATTGCTACTGCTGCGCTGCTGGTACCAGGCTGGGAGGACGCATCCATTTGCCATGCAGGGGGGGGGATCCAAAATGGCGACCACAATATTTTTTTTGAAATCGTTGCCCAAAACCCCACCAAAGCACCACAGAAACATGCGAAAATTAGCTATTTTAAATGCTTGAATTTTTACAGTAGCAGCAGTGGGTTTTTCTTGCAAAAAAAGTCTCCGTTGATTTTATTTTATTTTATTTTATTTTATTTTTTTACACCTGTGCATTCGCAATGATGGGTTCGCCCATGGGAGTGGACCATGCAAAGTTTTGGAGCCATTCCATCAATCGCATGGCCAGGTTTTGCTGACTGTACCAGGCTTGGAGGGCGCATCCATTTGCCATGCGGTGGGGGGGATCCAAAATGGCGACCGCAATATTTTTTTTTGAAATCGTTGCCCAAAACCCCACCAAAGCACCACAGAAACATGCGAAAATTAGCTATTTTAAATGCTTGAATTTTTACAGTAGCAGCAGTGGGTTTTTCTTGCAAAAAAGTCTCCGTTGATTTTATTTTATTTTATTTTATTTTATTTTTTTACACCTGCACATTTGCAATGATGGGCTCGCCCATGGGTGTAGACCATGCAAATTTCCACCAATCGCATGGCCACTTGGCCAGGTTGACCACAGAGACTTCTGGGATGTGCCAATCAGGCATAAACAGCCCACTAATCATAGCCCAAACCCAAACCCTAAGCCTAACCCATACGCCAGTACACTGTCCTTCTAAGTGGGTCAGAGAGGCACCCAGAGGTGCACCCCAATACTCATCCTAACCTCACCCGTAACTAGCCTAACCCTAGCCCTTGCGCTAACCCGTCTTAAACCTAAGCCAGATCTACTTGCATTGGACTACATGCAAGTACGTGAGACACAGCGGGTGCAAAGAGTCTGCCAGTCCGTCACTTGTGGCTCTGGCTGACTCCTGCAGCTCCCTCCAGGAGCCCGCTACCCCCTCCCCAAACCAGTACTAATGACAATGAAAAAACGAAAAAACAAACTGACTAATTTTTGCGAATTTTTGCGAAAAACGGAAACGAGCCGAAACGGAACCGGCCCGACTAACGACAACTCGAAAAAAATTTTTTTCAAGTCGTGCCCATCTCTAGTGCTGACTCATAGGAAAAAGCACAAAATAGACCAGTGTCACCCCATTCATAGGACATGTTGCATTAGATACAAAACATACAGCTCCATCTCTACACTTTATATTGAGGCAGAGATGTACAAGTTCCAGAGGTTTAATGGCCAAATTATATTGCCCAGGACCAAACACAGGCCACACCAGTCTCCCAAAGCAGACTGGGCAGTCTACATAGATAGATAGATAGATAGATAGATAGATAGATAGATAGATAGATAGATAGATAGATAGATAGATAGATAGATAGATAGATAGATAGATAGATAGATAGATAGATAGATAGATGTAGACTTCTGCTCAAGCCTAATCTATCATCTATCTATCTATCTATGTATCTATGTATCTATGTATCTATGTATCTATCTATCTATCTATCTATCTATCTATCTATCTATCTATCTATCTATCTATCTATCTATCTATCTATCTATCTATCTATCTATCTATCTATCTATATCTATCACTTAATATTAAAGGAGAGAGAAAAGGAAAATGGAACCATGCATTGAAGGACAACATGCTATGTATAGAACATAAGCTTTTATGCCATTTAATTGTGAATTTACACACACATTCATCAATCAGACCGCGGCATAAAGTGGTGACTTCCTTGTGGCAAGCTGCCAACAGAGATCCAGCAAGCACTGAAATAATTCTCATCTCACTTCACATCACTAAGACCAGGATGCTTTTCAGTGGAAGCTGCCATCTGATGAGGTATCATCTGATGAAAAGTGACAAGTGATATGCATGTTTATGCTAATCAGCCTCCCACCTCATCAAACTACTAAATTTCGCATAGGCTTGCATTATGAGATTAGCTATGAGAAATTCTAACTTATTTGCTTGATTTTATTGTTACTATAGCTGTAGGGCAGAAAAACTCCTTAGATCTACTGTACTTCTGAAGAGTTCTGTACTTCAAATCTTACATGGCTCAAATAGACCCATTTATGTAGCAGAAATAGCACACTGATAATCTATCTCAAGTCTTCCTTTCAGTTTTAATCACAATTGAATGGTGCAGTGATCTGTTCTTTAAAACAGAAGAGAACCTAGGGATATAATAACACATTTGTGGTGTTTGATCCGTTACTTGCTAGTGGAAACATCTGTGACTAGCACTCCAACTTGAGGACTTCCTAGCCAGAACAAACTGAGGATTCCAGCCATTGTGACTTCTTCTGAGTAAACCCATATGAAATTGTACTGCCTAATCTACAATGTATTACAGTACTGAGTCAATAACCTTTCACTGCATGCATTCTCCATTCTAAACCTTTGGTGAACAGTTATAATACATGAATAGATTTGCCAGAATTGAAAGCTGGATAAGAAGTATGGTCCATACCAAAGATGCAAACTTCCTTGAATAAATCACTTGCCATGAAATGCTTGCTGGTCTTAATGTGTGCTGTGTGTATTCTACTGTCGTCCTGATAGGTTTTTCCCAGGATTTCCTTCTCAGAGATGTGAAACCTACAATTTTTAGAATCCAACAGATATCATGTCCAGACATTCTGTACTACATAAATGGCATGGTTACTCCCATCCATGTAAGGTGCTTGAGCCAGTGGAGGACTATATTGGCAGAAGAGAAAGGTGAATCTTACTGTTTACTATCTTTGGCACTCTAAAAATATAGTAAGGGCAACACAGGCTTTTTGTTGGTCAACATTTGCTTCATGGAGTTTGAATAACTTGCAAATATTGTTTCTCCTTCCACTGCATTCTTCTGCCTGCCATTTTTTCAGTTTTATAGCATTTATTATGAGCAATTCTAAAGGACTGAGATGAAATTCAGTAACCTGGAGTGTAGTCACAAACATCCTGTGTAGTTATGATCACCTCATGAGGGATTGCAAAATACATTTTATTTACTACTTTAAGAGTGCTACCAGAGTGACTGGTAAGATGATGATCTTATCAGGCACTGTTTTGTACCAGAGGCAGCATATATTCAAAAGTCATGGAGTCATAGAGCTACCTCACAGCTGCTCTTCCTGAATGCTCTGTCTGTTCCCTCTAATGAACAAGAGAGTTGTGTACGACATGCAACTTGTCTTACCCCCTCTGAATTAATCTTCTGCCTTATGTGTCGGGATGAGATCTTTCAATCCCCTTGCCACTGTTGAAGGGAAATCCAACTACCAGAGTCCTAGTCTGTCTATCCACTACACCATACTGGGAATCTCATAAATCTATAGGTGGTTAATTTTTGCACTTTACAGCTTGAAAAATGACAGCAGCCTTAAACAGACCCCATTGTACTCCACATCTGTCTGTTTTGGGTTAATTCACTTCACTACCCCCAAACTACATTAATCTGTGACAGCAATATCAATAGCAGAAGTGCCATGAAACAAATTTATTATGGTATGAGCAGCTGTTGTACACAAAAGCTTATGCCATTAAAATTATTAGTTTTTAAAGCATCAGATAACAATTGGCTCTCGTTTCCTTTTATCAGCCAATTCATCACCATCCCACTGACTGATCTATTTTTAAAAATTCTTTCAAAGACAGATATTGCAAGATGGGAGTAATTTCCTACCTTTTTCTGAGTGCCGTGGAAAGTGAGCTTGACCAGATGAAAGCATGTGCTTGTATCTTTTCATTTTTTTTACTTTTTTCATTATCTTGAACAGTATGATGAAAGCGCAAAGGAAAATCTGAATATGTAATATAGTTTAACCATGCTTAAGATTTTCACGTGAGTATAATAAAAGGGAAGCAGAGACTAATAGACATTATTCCATCAGTAGCAATAAATGTTTCTTTCTCTTTACCCCCACTTTCTCACTCTCTTTTTCTTTTCATGAAGTGGAACTTCAGTTTAATTCACAGTCCTTAACATCTAACTTTAAAGCCTTCAAAGAATTTTGCATGGTTTGTGGATCAGAAAGGCATGTGAGAAATCAATTTGCTACTGAAGCTAAAGAGCAGGTGCTGAGAAAGAGCTTATGGGAGAGATGGACTTTGGGATATGGGTCACTAGAGAATGTTTGATCTTAAGCGATGAGATGGGATGCTGATGAAAAAAGTACGCTTGAAAAGGAGTAGATTGTAAAAGTACTGGAGCAAAAGAGTCTGCAATTGAGCAGATAGGAAGCCATCATATAGTTTTCAAATGGCAAAGCCATTCCAAGAGTGAAGATATTTTGTCCTAAATAGCAAAGATTGACCTTTGTAAAAGCTGGATTCCTTTGACGATATACCTCAAAGTGAGATGTTATCTGAAGCTTATCTTCACAGTCCAGAATCTAGTCAGTGTCTTCATAAGCACAACCTATAAGGAAATTTTCTAGCACAAGCACTGATTTTAAAAGGAGGAGGAGGAGGAGGAGGAGGAGGAGAAGAAGAAGAAGAAGAAGAAGAAGAAGAAGAAGAAGAAGTCCACTGTTCCTTCCATCTACTGTATATCCATGCTCCAATCCCAGGTACCAACCTCAGTTTAACCTCTGCAAATATTTCAGAAGCTATGTTTTGTTTTTGTGCATTGGGTAGCATTTAGGACAGTGGGTTCCCAGATGTTATTGGACTACAACTCCCAGAAACCGTGGCCAGCATAACTAGAGGGGGAAAGGTTTCAGTGACTTATAGACCAAGAACATTGGCGCACCGATGTTTGAGAACCACTGTTTTCAAGGATGGGACTCTGGAATCCCAGATTTTCTACTCCTATAATTCAGCAAGAACCCTCTCCCCAGGCAAAAATATGGGAGTGAAAGCATTCAAAAACAAAGAATTAGAACAATCCTCTCTACTCCATGTCACTCCTGTGCCTCTTTTTCTTCATACAGTAAGAAAAGCATCCTGTTGCACTGTGGCATTTGCAAGGGTTTATTGGGATGCACAAAGGGACATGGGTGGTTACAGCACCCATTAGAGCATATGGAAGCAGCCGCCTTCATTACTCAACCTCCCAAACATCTCTGAGTCACAGAGAACCCTAGTATGCAGGAAAATTTTCCTTCCATGTTACTAGTAAAATCTATTCAATAATTGTGAACATTTAAAAATCAAAATATGTTCTTCTGGTGCAGGAGCTCAATAATAATATTTAGGAATGGCCACCTAATATAAAATGAAACACTGTTTTGTTGCTTTGTAAGCTTACAAATCATTTCATAATGAAACGAAATGACAGGCAGCGTCTCATTTCAAAACAAAATGAAATGCCACTTTTTCAATTTTAAAATCAACCATTTTGTTACTCTGTAAAATTTGGTGCCTCTAGGACCCAGGGGAGCCGTTTTATAGAGTAATGAACCGTTTTGTTACTGTTTAATTTTGTTATGAATTTTTTTTTACAAAAATTTATTTTAAAATGAAACAAAACAAAATGCAGGGAAACGAAACAAAACGAAACACTATTTTTCTGTTTTGTGCCCATCCTTTAATAATAATAATAATAATAATAATAATAATAATAATAATAATAATAATAATAATAAATAGATGGTGCCACACTTCTGTCACATTCATTTTTATGCCTTTTCCTGTCTGTACGTTTTAGAAGGGAGGTAGTACACATTCTACTACCCAGAGATTTTTCCATAATAAGGATAGACAAACCAATTTCTCCTCTGCAAAGATTCTCAGTCATCCAGGTGAAGTTATTTGGAAGCTGAATCATGGCCACTGGACTTCATTTCTTGTGAGATCGAAACATTTCACTACTCATCCAAGTAGCTTCAGTCAGTCTTTTTCTCCTCAGAATTTTTTTCATCCTTCCCACTGTATGTACAGTTCTGTAGTTCTTTTCAGTGTATGCACATCTCTGTACATACACTTACTTTATTTTTATTTAATAAACATGTATAAATATTATGAGGATTTTAATTATCAATGGCATTTTGTGACATTTTGAAAAATATTCACAAAATTTACCTCTAGTCAAAGTGAAATGTAATCTATTACTAACTGGAATCTAATAGTCATTCACTTACTAATGTACTTATAAAGCATACACATTGATTTATTTGGTTTCCCCAGAAAAGGATTTAGCCATACTTACTTCATATAATTACAAATTTTCTCTTTTTAGTACTCATGTATCTCCAGTAACTTTTCACTGCTGGTTGCCCAATGTGTTGAACTACAGTTTTCCATGGTAAAATTTTCCATAGGCCCCGGTCTCACAACAATTTTGCTGCTCTTTTTGCTTTGAAAGACTGCCCAGCAAAAGATTGTGCCTCCACTCCGAGGATTTTGGCACCCCGGCTGACCACGCCCCCAGAGGCACACTCTAATCGCATCAATTTGTACCACCGCTAGGGGTTGTGTTAAAATATATCTGCTGGTGATGTGCAGTTTTTAACGCAGCAAACGAGGTGTGACTGCTGGAAATTCGCACCAAATAAGCTTGTACCCCTTTTCCTGCCACTTCCCGTTGTTCTGCCTTGGTAATTGTTTGTGCTACTGAATTGTTGGTATATTGGCATGCCAGCACAATTTTTATCGGCTGGCCACCGGCAACTACAATTGGTTTTAACTGGCCACAATGCAGGTCTTTGCCACAAGGGGAAGAAAAGCAAGTCAGGATGGACACAGAGAAGTAAAATACTCCCCTGTCGTCGGGGCACTAACTGCGCATCAAACATCACGTGACCACCCATGAAAATAGTATGCATCATATTAAGATGCACAGTTAACAGTAGTGAGTCCGGGGCCATAGTTGGTAGTGGAAGAGATCTTGTATGGAACACTCACAATGCTGAGGCCTCCACAGGCGAGATTTTGTTGAACCCTGATTTAAAGGCACTGAATAATGAAAAAGATGTTGCTGCTTTTACATACTGTAAGTGCCCATCGTCAGGCACACTCACTGCCGGGATGTGTTTACTATTAGCAGCAAGTCAGTGAGTGCTCACAGTCAGGAATGTAATTGTTACTGCTTGTACTCCATGCATGTCTTCCTTGTTTACTATCTCTCCTACAATTATATGCATTTACCTGTAATTCAGGGGGAAAGCCCTCAAGCAGCTGATGGAGTGAACTGTAGCTTGCAAAGCTTAAAGTACCACAATTCAAATGTAGTAAAACTCTTCAAGAGCTTTTAAAATACTGTTTTAAAGTTAGACTATGGGGAGTTAATTAATGCAACAGACACAATTTTCTACTTCATTTTATTTTAAATAGTTTACTCCATCTTTCTCTTTTAAAACGATCCAATGTCTATGACCCTGTAGTGAGAGTTACACATAGTATTTTGAATCCTTAGGCATCTTTCATGCTGTCCCAGAAGGTTTTATGACATAGTGGAACAGATTTTGAGGGCAGTAGGACTTCCTAATGGAAGGAATGGTTGAAAATAAATACCCTCAGGAGCACACTTCTTATGATCTAACTTTAGTTCACGTTAAATATACACAGCCATCACTACGTGGTAATGACAGGAATGACATTGCTTTGCTTTTGCCTTACTAGACCCTTAAAATAATTTCTTATGCTTTTCTGAAAACATTTTTGAGAGCCCATGAGTGATGATTGGAAAGAATTAAGCATTGTTTACAGCAGTACTGAGAACCATTTATAGCCCCTTTCTTTTAAATGGTTCAAGATATTGATGTTTGTTTACCTCATAAACAAAAGGTTCAGTAACTTCTGATAATTAATTCACACATAAATGGTAGTTTGCCCAATATGCATAAATATGCCTATTATCCAAGTTATAATAAATGCTATGGATGAACAACCAGAGCTTATAAAAAGCTACATTTTCTAGTCTTAACCACATTGCTTATAACCTTGACTTTTAAAAGATTCCATGTAACTTTTCTGAAAGAATTCCCACAGATAAAAGCCATTACCTTGTTTTCTGTTTTCATCATAATTAAAAATACTTACATTCTATTTTTTAAAATCGCCTTCAGATACACACACACACACACACACACAGAGAGAGAGAGAGAGAGAGAGAGAGAGAGAGAGAGAGAGAGAGAGAGAGAGAGAGAGAGAGAGAGAGAGAGAGAGAGAGAATGTGAGATTTTGATTTGTAAAGCCCTTAAGGCTATTCTCAAAGAGTTCTGAGTACATGTTCTGAGGATCAAAAGATCTAGGGAAATGATTACTGTTGTTCCCAGTTCAGTCTGATTTCTAAAGCAGCTAAAAAAGCTCTCCTCGAATTTTAAGAACCTATGTCAACACAGGTCTTTCAAGAATATGTTCAAGATCTGATCACATGTTAATCTCAATCAGAGAAATTATTAAAAATAAGTCTAATAATCTGAGAATATGTTTTTCATATAGCTTGTTTGAAAAATTTCTCTCGTTTCACTTCCACTCCAGTGACATTGAATCCTGAGACCACTTCATTGCAGTTCAAAACTAAGGTGCGAATAGTTCCATTTTGTATTTTAGAGATGTTACTCTCCTGCATTTTACCATAGCAATGTTGAACACAGAACAACAGTTCCTGAACAGGTGCCATCTCGGGAGTGCTGTGATAAAACAATGTTTTGGGCTTAGATTCCTGACTTCCACTTCCATCACTTTTCTCATTACAATAATGTTTTTCCTTCACTATTTACCACTTCTGCTTTGGCACCAGGATTCAGCTTTAATTCCTGCACTGCTACAGAAGCCATTATCAGTGTGATTACATGTTGCAGTATATAGCAGTGGTGGTGAAACTTCGGTGCTCCAGATGGTTTGGACCACAACTCCCAGAATTTTGAGCCTAGCTTTCTAATGACGAAGGACTGTGGGAGATGTGGTCTAAAACATCAGGAGTGCCAAAGGTTCACCACCACTGGTATATAGCATGGCTGCATCTTAGCTCACTGGAATATGTTACAGCAACAGCTGTTACATATGTTAAATTAGAAGAGTGGTATGACCTCCATCTTTAACTCTCATGTAGCTTTTTAACTGGCCTTCTCAACACCGGAGACTGTTCAGGATTCTCCAAGATCTATAAGAATCCTCAATTCCAACACATTACCAATAACTTTTTTTTTTTAAGTTGATTTGTGCAAAATGCTTTTTCACTACTAAGCATACTTTCCTTTTGTATCACTAAGCACAGGCACCAAATACAAATGACAGATAGATAAACCTGCTGCAAGTTTTTCATTAGTCCATGCATCAAGGTAACAATCACAGCATTTTGAAGCTTTGCTCACTTAACGGAGCTGGGCAAAAATCAGTCATCAAGATGCACAAAAATGCTTCCTAGATCACCATCCTACCTTTCCTCCCCCAAAAAACACTTTCACCTTGCAGCAAGGAGAAAGTCTCCCATTGCACTTGGAGGAGATTTAAATTATAGTAACCATCTTCTCCCACCCCCAGAGGTTTCAAAAATCTAATAATGATACATGCCCCCTTGATGCATGGTACAAGCTCTCTTAATGCTAGAGATATCTATTCCTACCAAACCGTGCAAATGGGGAAATTCAGTTTTCTCTTTCTTTCTTTCTTTCTTTCTTTCTTTCTTTCTTTCTTTCTTTCTTTCTTTCTTTCTTTCTTTCAGAATTCAGGAAACAAACTGACATCTTTTCTCATCCCTAAGTCTGGTTAAATTTGTAGGGCTGGCTTTTCTAAGGGAGGTTGTAGCTATCATTGTCTTTAGTAAGCACTTTTTGACTTTGTTTAAATGTCCCCTTACAGTTTGTCAGGGCCTACTATTCCTGTTCAATTCTCACTCTCCAATAGGCATTATTTTGGTATTCTGCTGTTACAAGGAGATTGTGTATATACAGCACAGCATGTTTAGCTGAATGAAGGATTTACTGCTGGTTGTTCATTATGGCTTCTGATACGCTTCTTGAATCATTACAAACTACTCATACTTTGTATTCTCCCTTTATGATACCATCAAAACTCCTGACTGATTTAAAGCCTTATAATCCATCTCTCCCCAATTACCCCCATTATCCAAGAGGTACCGATAGTAAAGGGTTGGGCACCTTCTACAATAAGTGGTGCCAACCTCACATCTCCAAGTGTTATTTAACTGTGGTTGTACTTTTCTACTTTCAGTGCAGAACAATTTACTCATGATCTGTAGTGACATGTGCCAGATAATACAGCACAATTATAGCAGAGTCTTAAAAGGGAGCAAAAGTACTTGAGTACTTAGAGGAGTCACTTTTTGTGTGTGCTTTGATCTCCATGAGACAAGCTAATATCACTTCCCACTTCTCTCTTGAAGAATCTACAAATATGACAAGCTCAACAAAGTGGTGGCATAGAAAGCAAATGAAGAGGATACCTGCTGTCTGATAGCACCCAACTGACATAGTGTTATGTGAAAAGAACTGGCATACAATGATAGTAATCCAGTGTGGAAGTGTGGAAGCATGGGGAGAAAATGTGAGCACCTGTAATATATGATGGGCCCACCCCTGGTTCCAGCTTTGGGCCCTGAAATCTCAGTTAAATGGGCTTATTGAGATCTAATTGATCTCATTTGCAGGCCTGTATCTGGGGCCTCATCTGTTATTTGATAAACCAGAGTGCTTTGTATTCACTGTTCTTAATATTCCATCCATAAACTCCCCATGGCAATCCACTTCTGAAGCTGAATGAGGCTTCCAAAAGTCATTGTGACATGTTTGGTAAAAAGTACAGCGATTCTTATTCAGCCCTCAAAGAAGGCAGGGGCACAGAATCCCCCCCCCCGCCTGCCGCAAAAAAGAAGGAACCATAACTTACAAAACATATCATGCCTGAAGTAGGCCCTTGATAAAAACTGAGTAATCTCCACTGGCAAAAATAAGGTGCTAGATCATGTGCATGGGTTGCCTGTAACCCTGGAAAATCATAGTAGATAACTTGGAAGGGCAGTTGCACTGACTTGGAATCCAGCTCCCTATATTCTTAATTCCTATGTAAATATACTTAATCTAATGCTGTAAAACATCACTCACTGAATAATACTGTTGTTGGAATGTACAGTGGATCCTGTTTGAAAACTTGTGAACTACAAGTGGAAGAAGCAAAGTACAGTATATTCTTGTACTCTCAACACACCTGCAGGATATTGTCCATTCAAAGTTTCCACAGTGCTTTGTCTTCTACCAGTAAGCATTGCTGGTGATTAGCTACAGGCTCTCAGACAAATGTTCTTTTATCAGGGATAGGATGGTGTTCATCTTGAAATTTCTGATTTTAAGCCTGATAACATAAAACACATTTTTGGAAGTCTGTAGCTGCCACATCTGGAAATGTGTATTGTTGCTTTGACAGTTATGCTCAGTGGCTGAAATCCGGTAGTAAGTTGTAATTAAAGTACATCAATTGAATCACTGGAAATTTAGCCTGTTTTTTGCTCTGTACGTTAACCTAGTTCACTTTCTGCAATTATTGCAATAATGACAGTAGATACTAGTGAGATAGTATCAGATTTAAGGTTCAGGTGTCATATTGGTTTCTCCTTTAGGTATAAAAACATTGAGGGTAGGGTGTGAATTTGTAATAGTTTTGGTGAGGAAATAGCTTTATCAAGTACTGCTAAAGGACCCTTGTGGCACAGTGGCTAACTGTGTTGTACTGCAACTAAAAATGTGCTCATGACCTAGGGTTCAATCTCACGTAGCTGGCTCATGGTTGATTCAGCCTTCTATCCTTCCATGGCCAGTGAAATGAGTACCCAGCTTGCTGGGAGAGGGGGGAAATGTACAGCTGGCATAAATAAATTGTAAACTGCCCAGACAGGGCTTTAAGCACTATGGAGTGTTATATAAGTAGAACACTTTGCCTTGCTTTGCTTTACTGCTTGCATGACAAGTTACACTGTATAGAATCCCTGCCCTGTTTTTTGTGAGAGTTAAGGTTTGGAAAGCACTGTTTAGGATTATACCCCAAAAACAAACAAACACAAATCCAGTATCTTTTAATTCTTATAAACACATAGACATGCACACACACATGCACTGCTTCACTGAAGCTGTTACACATTTAAAAAAATTAAGTTTCACTTCAGGCTAATGCAAGTTCATTGTTTAACATGTACATTCAATCAAAGACAGTCTATAAAATATTCCTTGTCAGCAGAAAAGCATTTTTCAAATTAAAAATAATTTCTTCCTGGGGAAAAAACATTTTGGAGTTGAATAACTCGCTCCCTGAACCCCAAAGCTCTCCAAATGTGGCAGGCTTAAAGGGAAGAGTCCAAGGAAGCAGTTTGTTTTATTTTATCATGAAAAATATGGACCCGACTTACTGGGTCCAGCGTTGTGGTCCGCAGCTCAGCCAGCCCCCTGAGGCTCTGCAAAATGGCACTGGCCAGTGTTCCCACATGGCTCACAGCAACCCTGTGCTGGGCGTCGGAGCCAATCCAGGGCGCCTGGCGTGCTTTGCGGCCGCGGGCATCTGGGTATTGGCCAGGCTGTGCAGGCGCAAAGTTGGGGCCGGCGCCAACCCCTTTAAAAGGGGCCACCTCCTCCGGAAGGCCACCATTTCATGCCTATCCCTGCAACGTTCTTCAAAGTGCAAGCACTCAGGGAGCTGGCATAGAGCCAGCGCAAGCCAGCTGACGAGCGGCTGGCTTAGAGGAGTTGCAGGGCCAGAGCAGCCCCAGCATTCACGGAGCTGGCGCAGAGCCAGTGCAAGCCAGCTGACGAACAGCTGGCTTAGAGGAGCGGCAGGGACACAGCAGCTCCAGCGGTCACAGAGCTGGCGCAGAGCCAGAACTAGCCAGCTGACGGGCAGCTAGCTTGGAGGAGTGGCGGCAGCAGCAGCAGGGCGAGGGATTAGCTATAAATAAATAAATAAATAAATAAATAAATAAATAAATAAATAAATAAGAGTAAACAAAAGGGAAGGTAATTTAATAATAATAATAATAATAAGGATAATAATAACACAAAAACTCACGCCCAAGGTCACGTGGCCAAATAGCAGACCGGGACAAGCTTAATTGAATTAATAGTAATAATAACTTTAACAAAAATGCCACCACGGCGGCGCAAGGCTACTGCCCAGCCCGCTAGGGCATTGGCCAATGCAACCTCTGCCAGACGCAGCAGCAGGGCATCGAGATTGTGCTGTTAATATAAAATGGAATGCAAAAGCAAGCCACTTGATTTGTGGGGCCTAGCAATTAGTGCTATGAAATGCCATTCGCACCCAACTCTGCTCATAATTTCGAACAGACTTGATGTCAAAAACCGCTCAATCCTTTTCTCAACCCACTCTGCTTTTTACAGGAAAGAACTAGATTGGGTTTGTTGCTGGATAAGGATCCATAAGACTGCAGCTTAATTATCACTATGTTATGAACCTAAGGTATTCATAATATTTTGTAGCAAAGCAATCCATTCAAATCAGAACCAACTAGAGATGGGCAGCAAATGAAAAACAAAACACTGTTTTGTGATTTTGTTACGTAACAAATTGATTCATTACAAAACAAAATGTTAGAACACATTTCATGTTAAAATAAAACAAACTGCCATTTTTGATCTTAAAATGAAACAATTCATCCTAGAGGCACTGAATCTGGTTGGTAGCTGGCTAGGTCCCTGAGGCTGCACGGCAGCACTTCCTTATTTTCGGCCGGTGGCAGAGGCTTGACTTTGGGCTGGGGTTGATGTTGCGGTGTCTCCCAGAATATTTGGTTTAGATGGGGGCCTGGTTCCCCAAAAGGGCTGGTGCCTGTTTTTTTGCCTGTGACAGGACACCCTGGGGTGCAGGCCATAACATATGTCACACTCATGATCGAATTTGCATTTGCCCCTGTTGCACTTGCCAACTTGGAATTCCCAACATGTCCTTTTGGAGGGTTCTTTCTTGTACCCACGGGTTGCCCTACTACCTTCAGGCAGCAACCCCGCCACTTCCCCAGCAAGACAGCTTACAAGACATCAGCCAGGTGTTAGCTTTAATCTCCAGCCACCTGGTGAACTTTGCTCAGGCTCCCGGGCCTAGCAATGGCATGACCACTTTGGCCCCCACACCACAGGCTAACGCAGTACCCTCAGCGGCTGTAACCACTTTGGCCTCTACACCTCAGGCTAATGCTGCACCCTCAGTGTCCGAAGATATTAGTGATGCCAACCTGTCGGCCTCTGAGAGGGGATCGAGACCATGGCATAAGAGGAAAAGGCAGGCCTCCATCTGGTCCAGGAGCAGTAGGAGCCACAGAGGGGATTCATCTACCGAGTTGTCTACCAGTGAGTCTTCCTCTGACGAGGAGGAAAGGGACGGGGACTATTGGGGGGTAGCCGCTCAGACACCGTGGTTGCCGCATTGGGCTACCCGCACAAGAGCTAGGTTCCTTAAATCAAAAGGGAGGGAGGGGGTCACCCCAGGACCAAGGGGGCCGGCAACCTTCACGGATGATGAGGACACCCCCCCCCGAGCTCCACATAATCAGAAGAGCGAGGAAGGCTGTACTCCAGGGTTTTTATGTGGATGTCTTCACACTGCTAAAACCTGAGGAGGAGGGAAAAGCCAAATCAAGGGATAGCAGGAGAAAGAAACCCAAACACCAAAGGTTTAAGAGGACATTCGAGAACTGGCTTGAGGGTTTTGCAGAGTTTGCGAGCATTATTCAGGCTGCCTACCCGGAGAGGGCATTGCATTTAAATAACCATTTTAAAAACATTTTATGTGCACGGAAGCAGGCAGGGGAGGTGGCGGCTTTAGCGTACGACTAGGGTTTTAGAAAGAGAGCATCCAAAAGCACGACCACCAGATCGGACTTGTTGCATAACAAACTCTGGTTATGGGAAGTGGGGCCCCACCTGAAAGGCAGGCCAGCCCATCATTGCGCAGGTGTAAAAAAAATAAAAAAAATAAAATCAATGGAGGACAGAGGAGGAGAGGAGAGACATTTTGTTGCAAGAAAAAACCCACTGCTACTGTGAAAAATCTGGCAGTTTATAAATTTTCACGTGTTTCTGTTGTGCTTGTGTGTTTTTGGACCACGATTTCAAAAACAATATTGCGTTCGCCGCCCCATTTTGGATCCCCCGCCCGCACCGCATGGCATGGCGAAATGGCGACTCGAGTCCGGCTGCCCAGGACGGGGGGGAGGCGGGACCCCCCATCCAGAAACCACCCCTCCGGTAGGTGCCCTGCACCCTTAGTCAAGCAGGCATTTTTCCGCCTGCTTTTTTGGCCCGGGAATGGGTGGGGGGAGAGTTTAAAAGTTTTTCCTGTGCCGTCCGTGCCGCTTGCTTGCGTTTTAATTGCGGGCGGCCGGCGGCGAGACTGGGCTTTTTGCTGGCTGTGAGCCTGCGGCGAGTCCCACCAGAGCAGCCCAGGACGGGGGATGAGGGGGGAGGCCGGGGACCTCCAGAAACAACCCCTCTGGTAGGTGCCCTGAGGCACGGCAGGCATTTTTCTGCCTGCTTTTTGGCCGGGAACCGGGTTTTTTTAACTTTTAAAAACTTTTTTTCTGTGCCGCGTGGCATCGCGCAATCGCGCGATGCAAGGAACGAGCACGACAAATCAGACCAAAATTGTTCGTTCGTCGGTTCGAGCTCGAAGTCTGGCGGAGTAATTCCCGTTACCGTTTCCGTAGAGTAACGGAACCGAGTAACGGAAACGGAAACGGGAATACCGCTAAGTCGTGCCCATCTCTAGTGGTGACAGCTGTCAGTCTTGACAGCTTTAAGAAAAGATTGGACAAGTTCATGGAGAACAAGGGTATAAATGGCTATCATTATGGATGCCTAAGAACAATCCCTGAGTTGGAGAGATAGGCAGGATATCCCTCAATGCCATTTGCAGGGAATCATAAGCAGGTGAAGACTTCTGCTTAGGAATACCCTGAAGCAAATGGTGAGCCACTGTGTGACACAGAATGCTGGACTGGATGGGCTGTGTTCTGTTGCTGTTCTTATGTTCTTAAAAAGGAGTGCTTTTATGCAATTAAGACAGAGCACAGAGATAACTCCTAATTCCCTGATCTCCTTACCCTGTGAATATGCTGGCCACAGACTCTGGTGAGATGTCAGGAAGAAAAACTTCCAGAACATGGCCAAACAGCCTCCCCCGAAAAAATCACAACAGGTATAAGACGTAGCACTGTTTTTAAGAGGGATTTTTTCAGTATTTAGCACTAGTAGTTAAGTATTTTATAAATTACATTGAATCTGTTTATGGGGAGAAATGCACTATATGACTAGGATGGATAGATGGCTAGAAAATTGAGAGCCAATTTTTGTTACTCAAATTTGAAAATTCCTTGGTTTTATTATGTGAGGTCAACATTTTCATATGCTTGTAAAAGCAGCGCTCGCATGTCTTGCAGTTGAACTTGAACCAAGGATCAGGTGTCAATTCACATCATAATGTCATCACAAAGAGCTAATAAAAATAAAAAGGAATGCCATTTTTCACCCCACTACCTTTGTCTTAGAATTAAATTTGTTATGGCATATTTCTCAATAAAGAACAACAGTTTTATATGTAGTTTGCTGTTTTAAGATTCTAATATAATCATTACTGAAGACACATGCCAAAGAAGTATAGCTCAAGGAGAAGACATTTGTGAAGGCTTAGTAACACAGCATATGTATATTCATTAGATATGGTGGGAGGGAGCCTAATTTAGTTTAGCAGGAGGTAATTACCTTACTATGCAGATTTTTGCAAAATCTTTTCAAGTTCTCAGATTAAGCTCACATACATTTAGCAAGGTCTAATAGAGTCATCAGTCTTACATTTAGGAGATGCACACCTGGGAAAATGACAAGACCAGAATGGCCGCTCCACCCTGCTGCATGCTGGCAAAATCAGGCGCTGGTTGGCTACGCAAGCTGCGCAGGCTACACAGGGGGAGCGCACCTATTTAAGGTTCCGGTGCGCTCCTCCCCAGCCTTTCCTGCTGAGAGTGCTTCACCTCGTGCGAGCACCGCAGCAGGACTCTAGGATGTGCGAGCTCTGTTCTCCGCCTGTTCTCCGGAGATCGGAGAGATAGCGACCGACACTCAGCTGTTCAGGCTGAGTTTTTTCCTTTTATCTTCGCGTGTTAGCTTTGGGGAGAGGGGGGAGACCGGGAGGGGGGCAGGTGGCTGGGCCAGGCTCCGGTGAGCCCGCTTGGCTTTTGGGGAGGGCAGGGGAGGAATAGGGGTTTTAGCCGGGAGATTGGGAGCGGGGTGAGCAGTGGCGCCCGATCGAGTGATGCTGATGCTCTAACTGCCCTACGGGAATCCAGAGCTTGTTTTACTGAATTGGTGGGGGGGCGGTAGGAGCCTCAGCTCCCGGGGAGCCGGGGATAGAGGGGTGTGGGGGAAGACTGGTGGCCATAATCCGGTGGACCCCGGGGGTCACGGGAATCAGAGTGGGTGCCCCCTTATAGCTACCACCCCATATCCCTCTTGTGCCTTGGCCTTTGGGACTGCTCTGGCCACAGACACAGCTCCTGCAGGCCGGCCGGCCATCTTGGTGGCATTTCCATTCTAGCCCCACATGGGCCATTCATCTACACCCATCCTGCATTGGGGCCCATACCTGGGGGTAATTGGGGGGTACGAGTAGGCAGTGTGGGGGTGCCACAAGATGAGGGGGGTGTATTTCTAGGGTAGGGTGGTGTTTTATGCTCTAGCCACTTGGAGATAACATTAATCGCACGTGGGGTGTGGGTGGCCATTTTGTAGGGCGAGCAGCCAATTTCTTCCACAGTTTGCAGTTTATCCTTTGGCCTAGCTTTGGTATCCACACCTATGCTACCTTAGGGGGCATTTTTCCGAACTAATATCTGGGGTAATCTGGGAATATACCACCCCATCCTTACTTGTGTTTCAGTATTGGAGCATGGTGCGCCCGTTTGTTGCACCATGCCACCTAAGCAGAGTTCCAGTAAGGGCAAGGGCAAGGCCCCTCCACAGAGGAGGCAAGCACCACAACCAGCCCCCGAAATTTCATCCTCATCTGATGAGGAGTGGCCTCAATTTGCAGCTATCTGGAGCAAACTGTCCTGTTTGGGAAAGGAGCATGCCAAAAAAAAGGGGAAGGAGACCTCTTATGGGGGGGGTGGCCCGCAAGGGACACCAAAGCCCATCGTAGGGCAGGCCTTAAAGTGCTGGGGGATCTCATGATGTCCTGCATTTCTGTTCTGGAGACCGCTTTGGCGGGACCCTCTGGCCAGGCTTCGACAGGTCAGCATCCAGGGACCCAGGAGGCTACCCTACCTGGTGCTGAATTACCCGTCTCTGCGGCTGCTTCTGTTGGACCTGCACCTTCGCCCGGCACCCAGGCCATTGTGGACCAGCACCAGGACCAGGCCATTGATCTGTCGATTGCCATCACACCTCAGGGACCTCAACCATGGGCACCTATCTGCAACCCACCCCGGGTGAGTCTGCCATGACCATGCATACACCAAAGCAGGTACTCTGGCCCTGGACTGGCTGCAACATGGTAGCTCAGGAACAGGTTGAGGCTGACTTCCCGAGACATAGGCCCGCTCCACCGCCTTCACGGTCCCCAGGTGCTCTGGGCCCGGCGGTGGCGGAGATGGCTGCCCTGACAGAATCCAGTACAAGCCCGACCCCGGTGTTGGTGGGGGCCGGCACTGGGACACCGGCTGCTTCAGTGCAGTCTACCACCAGGCCGGCAGCATCCCAGGAATCGGAGGCGGCAGCACCTAGTGCTTTAGAATTGCCAGAGGGGGATGAGTCCTTTCCATTAGGTGACCACCTTTCTGGCGCTATGATTGACAAGATTGTCTCGGGTAGGTATGTAGACATCTTTGAGCTGCTGAATAGGGAAATTGACATCTAGAAACTTGAGAAGCTAGATGACAAAGAGAGAATCAGGAAGAGGAAGCCAGAAAAAAACTGGAATAACTGCCTTACTGCCTTTGTCATGTATGCTGGCATCTATGCGGAGGCTTACCCTGAGAAGGGTGCAGTCTTATGGCACTATTTGGACACCATCATTAGGGCTCGTTCGGATTTCCTGGGCACTGCTTGGTTGGCATATGACGAAGGCTTTCGTCGCCATATAGCCAAGGATTCCACCCTCCGCTGGAACAAGCCCCATAGTTACTTATGGCTGAGGGTGATGTGTGCCCCCTGCCAAGCCCTGAACGAGAGGTTTGACAGCAGCCATGCGATATCACGCCCTGGCCCAGCTGGCAATTCCCACGCAAATGCGGGCCAGTCGGTTCAACCCCGGCTGGTCTGCTTTGACTACAACAGCAAGGGGTCTTGCGGGTGTCGCCAGTGCAAATTTAGGCATTTGTGCTCTACCTGTGGGGCCAACCATCCCACCTCCACCTGCCCTAGGGGCAAGCCAGGAAACAGCGGAGGGAAGGATCCTGGGGGGAAGTGTAACCAACCTGGGACACCCCCTCCTCCAAAAGGGACCTAGTCCCATACGAGTGCCTGTTCTGAGGGTGTGGCTCCATAGTTACCCCTCACGTGCTGAAGCCGCTTACATTTTAGATGGTTTTTTGTATGGCTTCTCTATTCCAGCCATTGGGGAAGCAATTGCCCTATCTAGATGACAACCTGAAATCTGTCATAGGGAAGGTCCATAATAAGATCCCCATCATTCATGATACCATTGTTGATGGGAGGGCCGACCTGGCGTGCATTACCGAGACCTGGGTGGGTGCAGAGGGGGGGGGGCTTGCTCGCCCAGCTGTGCCCGCCTGGGTTTCTGGTCCAGGGGGCAGGAAGGTCAGAGGGTCATAAGGGGGGTGGGGTGGCCATCATGTACAGGGTTACTATTCAAATCAGCAGGGCCTTAACATTGGTGATTCCAGGATTGGAATGTGTCCATCTGTTGGTTGGGCAGCGGGACAGGTTTGGCATTGTGCTCGGTTACCGTGCTCCCCGCAACCCAGCACAATCCCTACCAGAGCTCACCAAGTTCATCGCCGCTGCCCTGTTGAGAACCCCCCGCCTTTTGGTGGTGGGTGATCTCAACATGCACGCTGGCGGTGACCTGTCTGGTGCTGCTCTGGAATTCATGCAGTCCATGGCCTCCATGAACCTGGCCCAGCATGTTTTATGCCCAACACACAGATCTGGACACACCCTGGATCTGGTATTTTCCTCCGCGTCTGAGGACTCGTTTCTGAGGGTGTGGGACCTTGTTCCCACCCCCGTGTCATGGTCAGACCACCACCTGCTGTCCTTCTCTGTATCGATTGCCACCCCACCCCACGGGAACCTCCGGCCTACTGTTTGGGCCCGCCCCCGTAGACTCCTTGACCCTGATCGGTTTCGGGAAGTCCTCGGGGAGCCTCCTGGCGGACTGGCTGACGATCTGGTAGACTCCATGGTGGATCAATGGTTTGATGAAACATCCCGGGCTGTCGACCAGATCGCCCCTAGGCGCCTCACCCGCTGTAGAGCTCGTTCCTCACCGTGGTTCACGGAAGAGCTTCGAGCGATGAAGCAAGAACGGAAGAGGCTAGAGCGCAGCTGGAGGAAGAACCGGACGGCTATTAAGAAGGCTGCAGTCATCGCACAGTCCAGGCGCTATGTTCATGCAATCAGGGTTGCTAGAAGATCTTATTGCACCCTGAGAATTAGTGAGGCCTCGAACCATCAAGCGGAATTGTTCCGTGTGGTTCGCGACCTCACTAATCCTGGACTGTCTAGGCCTCCTCCTACTGATTTCAGTAGTGAGAACTTTGCAGCCTTTTTCCGATCAAAAATAGAGGCTATCCATGCCGGTTTCGAATCCTGTTGCCATAGCCCACTCTCGGCATCCCCGGCGGCTGCGCCCCCCCCCCGGTCTCCTCGCATGGTTGAGTTTGGGCCTGTCACCTCACTTGAGGCCTCCAGGGCTATTGCCCATTGCCGGCCCGCATCCACCCCCTTCGACCCTTGCCCATCATGGCTTATGAAAGCAGTTGGTGGGAACATCTCCGAATGGGCATCGATCATCGCCACAGCCTCCTTCAGGGAAGGGATTTTTCCCTCTTGCCTGAAGGAGACTGTGGTAAAGCCCATTCTGAAGAAACCCAACCTAGCATCGGGCGACTTGACCAACTATCGCCCGATTGCTAATGTTCCCTTTATGGGCAAGGTGATCGAGAGAGTGGCCGCGACCTGGCTCCAATCTTATCTGGAGGGATCACACTCCCTGGATCCGTTCCAGTCTGGGTTCAGGCCTGGTCGAGGGACCGAGACAGTCTTGGTCGCTCTGCAAGATGACCTCCTCCGGAGGGCCGACGGGGGGTGCTCCTGCCTGTTGGTCCTCCTGGATTTGTCAGTGGCCTTTGATACCGTCGACCACGGTATCCTGCTGGATCGGCTCTCTGGGGCTGGGATCGGGGGCACTGTTTACAGTTGGTTCCGGTCCTTCCTCGGAGACCGTCCCCAGGAGGTTCAGCATGGGGGCGAGTTGTCGGCCCCTTGGATACTCCCTTGTGGGGTTCCACAGGGGTCGTCCCTCTCTCCCATGCTGTTCAACATTTACATCAGGCCGCTGGCTGAGGTCATTAGGGGACATGGAGTCTGCTGTCATCAGTACGCTGATGACACACAGCTCTATGTCTCCTTTTCTACCACTGCAGATGAGGCTGTCCGGACCCTCGATCATGTGCCTGGGCGCGGTCATGGAATGGACCAGGGCTAACAGGCTCAAATTCAACCCCGATAAGACTGAGGTTATGTTCTTTGGGGCTTCCTCATCCAGCTACGGTGGCCCGTATCCCATCTTGGAGGGTGTTTCCCTCAGGCCATCGGACTGTGTCCGGAATCTGGGCATAGTCCTGGATCCGGCGCTCACCATGGAAGCCCAGGTGTCCGCCGTGTCCAGGGCTGCTTTTTCCCATCTTCATCGAATCACCCAGATTCGTCGATACCTGGATGAGGACTCCCTCAGAACAGTGGTCCAGGCGCTGGTGATCTCGAGATTGGACTATTGCAACGCACTCTACATGGGGTTGCCCTTGACTCTCATTCAGCGACTGCAGCGGGTCCAGAATGCAGCGGCCAGACTGGTGGCGGGTGTGTGACGATTTGAGCACATCACCCCAGTTCTGGCTCGCCTGCATTGGTTACCCATTGCAGCCCGAATTAGATTCAAGGTCCTGGTTTGTTTACAAAACCCTCCATGGCCTAGGACCTGGCTACCTGACGGAGCGGATTGACCAGCGATCAACCTTGGCCCGTCCGACTAGGTTGTCGTGGGCGCACATGCTGCGCGTGGCCACGCCCAGGGAGACTCGGAAAACTTTCACCCATGCCCGAGCCTTCTCTGTGGCGGGCCCAACCCTCTGGAATCATCTTCCAGCAGGTGCGCCTTGCAGAGTCCCTGCCTGCCTTCCGGAAGGCACTGAAAACCCTTCTCTTCCAGGAGGCGTTTGGGTGACCCAAACAGTGTTTTTTTTTCCCTCAGTCCCACCATCTGCTGTTGTTGCTCTTGTCTGCTTTTATTAGTTTAGTTACTATTTTGTAGTTTTGTAATTTTGCTGTGTTGTATAGTTGTTGTAAACCGCCCGGAGTTCCTTTAGGAAGACGGGCGGTATATAAGCTGTATAAATAAATTAAAAAAAATAAGGAGGAGATAGTGGCGGACAAGATAGCATCCGAATTGGCAGCGGGCAGAATCCTGGGACCGTTTGATCACCCACCAACTCCGTTCCCGGGTGTCACCCTTGGGCATTGTTCCCAAAAAATCACCTGGTGAATACCGCCTTATCCATCATCTGTCTTACATGGCGGGGGAGTCCGTGAATGATATGATACCCCAGGAATTATGTAGTGTCCGTTATACATCCTTTGATGAGGCCATCAGAATGGCACGGGGGTGTGGCGTGGGGGCCCGGATGATTGTGAGCTTTTGGGATTTGCATTTGAGGGCCGTTATTACTTAGACAGGGCCATGCCCTTTGGCTGTTCCATTTCCTGTTCCGCCTTTGAATGCTTTAGCTCTTTTATAGAATGGGTGGTGCCTCAGCGCACACGTAGCCCTCAGGTTATCCATTACCTGGATGACTACCTATTCGCAGGACCTGCTGGTACTCAACTGTGTGCGTCCCTCATGGCTACCTTCCATACCATGGCAGCTGAACGTGGCCTACCTCTAGCCAAAGATAAGACAAAGGGCCCCACCACTGCACTCACATTCTTGGGCATTGAGCTGGACACCATGGCTCAAACATGTAGACTCCCTAGAAAGAAGCTAGTTGACCTGCGCGCCCACATGACAGCGCTCTTGTCCCAAAGGAAGGCCACGCTCTAAGAGCTTCAGCAGATCATTGGACACCTAAACTTTGCCTGCAGGGTTGTGGTGCCAGGTCGGGCTTTTGTTTGCAGACTGTGCGATGCCATTGCAGGGCTATGTAGTCCTCATCACCGGCGCCATATCTCTGAGGATATGAAGGCTGACCTTCAAATCTGGCTCCAATTTTTATCAAATTTTAATGGCATTTGCTTCTGGCGATCAGAAACTATCGCCGCTTCAGATCTGCAGGTCCAAACTGATGCCTCCGGGGTGCTGGGTTTTGGACTCTATTTCCAGGGCCGTTGGTCTGCCGGCACCTGGCCTACAGAATGTCAGGGCAGTGGTATTACCCAAGACCTCACATTTTTAGAATTGTTCCCTATTGCCGGGGCGGTATTTCTTTGGGCTGAGCGTCTGGATAATTCGGTGGTGCAATTCAGTTGTGACAACCAAGCGGTTGTGCACATAATCAATAAATTGACCTCTAAATCAAAACGTGTCATGGGTCTGGTCCGCGCTTACCCTCCAATGCCTCCAGTTCAACATATTATTCTGTGCCGGGAGTCAGGAACGAGCTTGCTGATGCTCTCTCCCGCCAACAGATGGAGCGGTTCAGATCATTAGCACCTCAGGCTCACATGGACCCAAACATTCTCCCGCCAGAGGTATGGAGGCTTGGAGAGTAGAGGCAAATCGGGCCATGGGGCTGGCTTTGGCACCTAGCACTCGCCGGACGTATTCGATGGCATGTTCTGAGTATGCGCCCTTCTGCTCTGCTGAAGGATTCCCTCGGCTGTGGCTGGCCACGTCGGATCAGCTAGTGCAATTTGCGGTACATTTACACTTTAAAGGCTTAGCACCCCGAACGATACAGGGCAAGTTGTCAGCCCTGTATTACTATGCCAGGGCACAAGGATTTCACCTTCCAGACTGTCAGTTTAGAATAGGTGAGATGATAGAAGGCTGGGCTAGGGAGAGGGGCAGGCCTCGGGATGACAGGACTCCTATTTCTCCGGGGATGCTGTGTAAATTGGCTGAGGTTTGGCCTCGGGTGTGTTCTGATCCTTTCGAAGTGGGTCTATTTCAGGCCGCCATGTTGGTGGCATTTTGGGGGGCTTTGATAGTTAGTGAACTGGTGGCCCATTCCCAAACTGACATATCCAGGACTGCCCTTCAATGGGCTGACATGGCTCTTCATGAGGATCATGTCGTGCTCCACATTCGTAAATCCAAAACGGACTAGCAAGGCAGGAGCGCTGAGATACGCCTTGGTAGGTGTTCAATGCCCCAAATCTGCCCAATACTGGCCTTACACCAGTATATCCGCCAGATTGGCTCGGGGCAGGGGTACCTATTTCAGCATCAAAATGGGTTGCCATTGACCCGGTATCAATTCTGGCATGTATCATCCAGGGCTCTCCAGGTCGCTGGCATCTCTGGTTGGTGTTTTGGCACTCATTCCTTTAGGATTGGTGCTGCCTCCACGGCTGCTGCCATCGGGGTCGATGCAGCTGGGATCCAACGGATTGGTCGATGGCGGTCTAGGCAATTCAAGGCCTACGTGTGCCCCTTAATGGACTGGTGAGACCAGGCCAATTCTTTCTGTTTTTCATTTCAGGTTTTGCTCCAGGAGGACGGGCGCAAGTCATCATTTACTGCCACAGTTTCGTGTTTTGGGCTGCCAAGTTTGCAGTGCATTCAGGACGTGGCCACAACCTTGGCCTGGGAAAGTGGGCCGAACTAGTGTGGAGGGGACGACGGGGGATGCTCTGGAATGCCTTTCTACCAACAGCCTTGAGTGATCCCCCTGACCCTCCCCCAGCCATTGTCGTGGTCCACCTCGGTGGAAATGACTTGACCCGCATGTCAGGCATGTCCCTTATACTCAAGGTCATTGATGACCTGAGGACATTTAAGCAGCACCATCCGGGAACAACCATCTTGTGGTCTGCGATGATTCCGAGGTTGGGGTGGGGTCCACTCCATCACCCCAAAAAGATGCACAAGGCCCAAAAAGGAGTCAATCAAGAGGTTGCCCGTGTAGTTCAGGCAGAGCTTGGCTCTGTTATTTGGCACCCTGGGGTCACTGCACGGAATCCTGACTTATTTTGACCTGATGGCGTTCACCTGTCTGACAAGGGCCTGGAGTTGTTCCTTTCTGATTTATACGAGGGCCTGAGGGCCGAGTTATCCGGCCGTTTGGGGTAAAGAGGCGTCAGTGCGCCTCTTTGGTGGCGGGTAGCTCAAAACTAAACATTGATTATCTAGGTCCCGACCTTAATTGACATCTTCAGTGTGCTTGGCAGCCCATAAACAAGCAGTTAGTGCCAGTATTAGACAGGCATAAAATAAATCATAAACCCAGCCACATTTAAAGGGCTGCCAAGGCTTTATTAACTTGGTAGGATGCCAATACAGTTATGGTATCCGGTCTGCGGTGGTAAAACAGGCCGCAGGAGATATACCTGTTTGAAGGGACCTAGAGAAATTAATATTAACCACCATAAAATTTGCGCTACATTACAGGCCCTCATAAAAGTTGTGTTTAAAGTTTAATACTGTTAATAAATTGTGGCCCTTGTTAACCCAAAGCAAACGTTTGTCGCCTCTTTATTTCTGTCTGGTCTGGCAAAAGGATGCTCAATTCAATATCAACAATTTGGGATAGGATGTTGGAGAAAACACACTGAAGACCATGGATGAACTGCATGCAACCTTGGGCAGAAGGAGGTTTCTACAATGATTACATTTCTCCCTTTATGCTTGAAGCTATTTTTATGTATGTTGACAAGTTCTTCGAGCAGCATCCTACTGAGTTTTCAATCTCAGGTGTACACAATTCCATTCAAGATGTAAAGAATGTATAAGCGCGACCATGTCTTGACTGAGAGAAAGGCAAATCCTTTAGGATAATTTTGGATGCAATCAATCAAAGTGAAATCCTGTAAGTCAGCTATGTCAATTTGAAGTTTTACCAGAAAAGTCAAAACAGTCTAGAATCAGTAAGCCTGCTGAAGTAAAGGATGCCCAGTAACATAATAAAGCATGACAGCAAGCAGAAAATAAGAAGCAGCGGTCAAGAAGCTGGAATGCTAGAGGTGGTCAATATAGTGCACCAAAGGGGCATAAAATGAACTCAACAATTTGCCCAAGCCAGCTCTGACCTGGAGTACCTAAGCCACACTAAGGCCTCATGTACAGACACTGTTGTATTAGGTCTCCCAGAGGAAGCCTTTACACTTGAAGTGACTCCTTAGTCCCAAGGATACTTCTCCTCCAAGAGTGGCTCTCAGTCAGTACCCTCCCAGCAATACTCCCATCAGGCTCATGCTTTCACTTGTTCCAGGCTCACCTTTGATTCAGAGGCTATGCCATGTGCTGCAATGCAAAGCATATCTAAAGAAAGAAAAGGGAAGACATGTTCAGTTCCTGGAGGCATCTAAAAGTGATAAAGGTTAGGGATGCTGCAACCCTCCACCCTTTTAGACTCCCCCCTTGAAATGTAAACCAAAAGTGGGCATCTTTCATTTGCATGCAGCATTTCACCCATTTTTTTCTATTTTGGGGTTGCTGGTAGCAACAAATTCAGGCCCCAAACCCACCCAAGTTGCCCTCCCTGACTATAACTCTGACTAAATGCTTTTAATATCCCTACAACACATACCAGTTGGGAAGTAAACAGAGCAAATGCATCAGCCTCTTCACACTTTCATCTTTATTAGCCAACACAACAGCTTCAGCCAAGATTTTGAAAGAGAAATATGGGAAATCATTATGTTTAAATATTTAAAGACTCATCATTTTAATTCCTTCTGAGCTGTTTCCAGGACAACTGTATGAGGTAAAATATCACGGACTCCATCCATGCTTGGCAATGGGGATAGGAGAATGAGGAAAGGGAAGACAGTGTATATCTCCTAATGTCAGCAATGACTGGCATCACGCAGCTAGCAGGAGCTGCTAACTCCTATTGATTCTGAGGCACTCAGTAGCTTTTCAGACCTAAATAATTGTTGTCATCAAGTTTAAATCAGTGCTTTTGGATAGCCCATTAGGGAAGCCTTTAAAGAGCCATATAAGCCAATTGTATTAAAATAATAGCTATGGAAAGGCAGTGAGCTAACAGGGGTTGTGAAGTAACTATCCTGTCAAAGCGAAAATTACCACCTATCTGTTCAGTGCCACAACTAAAATCTATATAGCCTGTATGCTCTTGTTTCTGTCGATGTCAATGTCAGTTTACTGCCCATTGAAATGAATGGATTTTGTAAACTTTCTCTGAATGTGAGGTGGCTTGGAAGATCAAAGATGAAATAAACAAAGAGTTCATTGGTGCCAGAAATTGACAATGGCATTTGGTGTCTTTAGTTTACCATCTGTTCATATGGAAACCTGATTATAGCTGACATCAATTTTAAAAGAAAAGGGTAGCACCATATTTCATAGAAAGATATCTGCATGGTACAGTTTGCTCATGAAATAATGGAGGAGCCGCCATTGCCCCAGGGGTTCTTGAAAGCAAATGTCCCACACCTGGTATGCTGACATGTAGGAGGATCAAGTAGGTGTGCCTTTTTCTGTCAGATGTTTCCCAATGTTTGTTTGGTCCCTAGTCAGCAGAAGTATGCCACACCTTTGCCAGTTCTAAGTGGGTTAAAAGGTGGTCTCTTACCATATTTTGTTCACTGTCAAGTACACAACTGAGTAAAAGTTAAATAAAAGAAAGCCCTAAACATTACAACAGATGGGTTCCTCTTTCATTTAATTTTCCATTGGATTCTAAACACATAGAATGTCACACAGTTATTACTAAAAGACAGTTTATTTATGAGAGCTAATCTATTCATTACAATTTCTTTTTAAAGAAAATGATAAAATCCTGACAAGTGAGAGTGAAATGTAAGGATAAAATGATCCATTTTATTTTATCTTTGACATCTTTGAAAAAGAATAAGTCAATATATGTTTTTTTAAAAAATACCGTATTTATCGGCGTATAACACGCACTTCCCCCCTGAAAATAGGGGGCAAATGATGTATGCGTGTTATATGCCGATATAATGTTAAGAAGCCATGTTTTTATAGCTTCTCCTCAAGAGAAAAAGAGGAGAGAGAGAGAGAGAGAGAGAGAGAGAGAGAGAGAGAGGAAACACTCGCACACACAGAGGGGGGCGGGCGGGTGAGCGAGCGAGCGAGTGAGCGAACGAGCGCGGTGGCGGCGGGTGGGGTGTGTGTGTGAGGAGGAGGAGGAGGAGGAGGCGAACAAGAGGACGGACTGGCTGAGGAGGGAAGAGCGCGAGCAGCCCAGGAGGCGTCCAGCGAGCGAGCAAGCAAGCGAGCAAGAGCCGGGACCGGCGCTGGCACAAGCCCTTTTTTGCGGGCTCACCTGAGGTAAGTGTGCACGGTCCGCCGGCCGAGGGAGCGAGCAGGCGAGCGAGCGAGGGTGGGCTTGAGTGGGGCGCCGCCTTGCCTTGCCCAGGAAAGAGAAGGGCCAGCCCTGCCCGACGGAGCTTGCTTCTCTCCGGCAGGAGCTGCCCCCCCAACGCCTCGCCCCAGCCCACCCACCCCCACTCCACCTCCTCCAAAAAAGTGCACTCTGGCAAGTGAGGGAGAGGTGGGTGGGCTCCTTCTGGCGCCGGACGCTGGGCTGGGCTGAACCATAAGGTCCCCTCCACGCGGAGGGAAGGCGGCCGGCCGGCCGGCTGGTCAGTGGAGGTTGGCGAGAGAGCGAGGAGGAGCGCTCAGGTCCCGCCGCGCCTTCGGGCTTCGTTCCACGGCGCGGGGGCTGCCTTTGAAGTCTACTTGGCTTCCGGGTTTGGACTCGTTTCAGCCCTTCGGCCCCTCTCCCGGGTGCGTGTGTGTGTGGGGGGGGAGTTATTCCGTCGAAAAGATGTGGAGGCAATTTAAAAATTTTTCCTAAAATTTCCCTCTTAAAATGAAGGTGCGTGTTATATGCCTGTGCGTGTTATACGCCGATAAATACGGTACCTTACCTGTTCATGCATAGGCATTTTATAAACAGATATTTTGATTGGCCCTTGTTCTAACCAACTGCTTCATCATACAAAAGAAAGAAAAAAAACTATAAAATGGAATGTGTCCCAAGAGGCTTTGCAAACTCCATTCAACCTTTTAAAGCAAAAAAAGAAAAGAAAAGAAAGCAGCAGTGACCAGAATGTGAGGAAAAGGAAAATATACACAGACAGAGAAAATGAATCCCTTGTTAACTCTATACAAAGAGGAATACAGGTGATTATAATCTGGGAAGTAAAATCCCTATGACCATAAATTTGTGAAACTCGATATTCAAATAAGTTTCTTAAAGTATTCTAAATTGGTATTATTATGATTGTTTTTATCTGCCAAGCATCTGACTTATGTTGACCCCATACATTTTTGTGGTGTTGTTGTTGTTGTTGTTACAGTTGTGACCGACTCTTCATGACCCCATGTCCATGGAGTTTTCTTAGCAAGAATACTGGAGTGGCTTGCCCGTTCCTACTCCAAGCACCTACAACACCTGGTATTCCCTGGTGATTGCCCATCCAAGTACTAGCCAGGCCTGACTTGGGTTCCGAGATCAGGCCAAGCACCAAAAGGTTCCTTCTTTAACAGCTGTGCTCAGCTTTTGCAGATTAAATGTTGCCTCTTCCTTTGTAGGGTGAGTTCACTTCTTCATGCTAAAAATGGACCAAGAAAACATGATGATAACATTTTTCAATCTATGAATTAAGTACATTTTACCTCATCCATCTTCCTAGGGTGTAGGATTGATGTATATCAGACTGATGTACATGACTTCCTTCTATTCTTATAACAATTCTATGAAGTCATTTGGGCTGAAAAATAGACCAGAGATAATTCAAGGAGCTTCCTCCTCAAACAAGGATTTCTACGTAGGCCTTTTGAGGCCTAGTATAATACATTAAGGCTGCCTAGATGCCCTAAGCACATCCGATCTCACCTGATTTCAGAAGCTAAGCAGGGTCGGCCCTGGTCAGTACTTGGCTGGGAGACCACCAGGGAATATCAGGTGCTGCAGGTGCCCGGAGTAGAAGCTGGCAAACCACTCCAGCATTCCTGCCAAGAAAACTCCATGGATATGGGGTCATGAAGAGTCAGTCACATCTGTAATGACACAATACACACACACACACACACACACACACTACATTAACTACATTCTTCTTCTTCTTCTTCTTCTTCTTCTTCTTCTTCTTCTTCTTCTTCTTCTTCTTCTTCTTCTTCTTCTTCTTCTTCTTCTTCTTCCTGTCACCCAACAAGGTTCTGTGCAATTGAAGTAGTTGCTTTATCTTGGGCAAAGAACACCTGAACTGTTTCCCAAAGTCTGCCCTATGTTCCATTGAATACAAGGGCAGTAAAGCAAATCAATATTGCCAAAGAATCCCATAGCTATTTAACAAGAAAGTAGAGTGTCAAGGTTAAGTGCAGCTAATCTTTGTATCAAAAACAACAGTGCCTCACTTTTCCCTGCAGTTTACTCTACTCTGATGCCCTTAATGGCCCAGATTGCTCCTCCTTCGCATCTGTGATCACTTTCAACTGGGTGACATCTTCACTGGAGACCTAACCCATGTTCATTTAAGCAATTTTATACTGAAAAGAATAGACTTTAAGATGGACCTTTGACAAAATGAGAGCTGTCAATCTGATCTGTTGTGTGATCACCGTGTCATCCTTTCATCTCCTCTAGCCATCTTGCCCTCAAAGACATACAACTTGGTGGTGGGGTATGACACTTCCTTCGTAAAGGTCGTCAATATTACCTTGTCTACTGCAGGTCTTTAGAAATTTATTTTATATAAGTTAAGTTCAAAATGACTTCTTCGTTCAGAGGTTGTACATCTTGAATCTTTCGACATCTTGAATTTCATATATGGATAACTCTTTTTTTATTTTTATTTCTTTTAAAAATCTATAGTGGCATTTGACAATTATTACAATACTATTATGTGAATTAAAAAAAAACAAATACCAAGTTTTGTCCATATATTGCAGTCAAGGATACCAAGTATTCTTCAAACTCTCCTCAGTTCCACTAATGCTGGAGATTATTCAGTAACAGCCATGATAGAAATAATGGTATTCTGTGTGTCCCTGGCTATGTCCTTGGATGAAAAGAGGCATATATCTATATCTACATCTATACCTATACCTATATCTATCTATATCTATATTGAGAGAGAGAGAGAGAGAGAGAGAGAGAGAGAGAGAGAGAGAGAGAGAGAGAGAGAGTCTATCCATTTGACAGTCCCTGAAATTTGACCTGTTTTCAAATGTTAAATTGACATTAGAGATGGGCACAAAACAGAAAAATGTTGTTTTGGTTTTTTGTTTGTTGTTGAGAGGTCTGTTTCTGTTCGTTTCCATCGGGAATTTTTTGAAAAATTTCATTACCATTTTTTGTTTTTTCGTTTGTCATTTCTACCCGCTTTTTGCACGATTTTTAAAGCATTTCCATGTGCAGGCATCCCCCAACTCCCCAGACCAGAGGGAAAATACTAAAAAAATGGATGCTGGCAGAGACACAGTATAGACTAGGTATGCAGGGAGGCTGCAAAGGCAGCGGTGGGCGTTGCCCAGGGTGCAAGGCAGCCGCAGAGTGACTGCACTGAGGGGCAGGGGAGGGTACTCACTGAGAGGTACACAGCATGCATGCACACAGGGAGGCTGCAGGACTGAAGCTAGAGTCGCAGAGACAGCAATCCCACCCTAACTCCCACCAGAGACTGCAAGGAGGATGGGGGCTGCCAGAGCTTTTTATGCCCTCTGTGGCTGCCAGACCTGCCCACCCAGTCTGCAACCTGGGCATGCTATTGGTTGAACATGATCCCACATCACATGGCTTGCCTCCATGTTGTGGCTGGTGGCGACATCCATTTTAAAGGGAAAAGAAAAATACATCGCGATGGGAGAAGACAAAAACAAACGTTTTAAGGACCCCAACCCCCCTGGTAGCTATTATCAGACAATATAAATAATTATCGCTGCATTTTTACAGATGTCCAGGGCGTTTTTTAACATTTAAAACAGCTCATTTCATTGCGTGTCGCCATTAACGGAAACAAAACGTAACAACCACAATTTTCGTGGTTCTGTTCATTTCGTTTCATTTTCATCACAATTTTCGTTTGTCGTTTCGTTACGTAATGGAAACGACAAACGGTAACGGAAATGAAAAAATGTTCGTTCCGTGCCCATCTCTAATTGACATCATTGGGCAATTGGGAACAAACTGTGAAATCCCTTCTTTGGGATGTTTTCCACACCTCTCAAGGTGTTACTATTTCTAGTAGCATGGTCTCTGAGGACCTAGTCAGACTGGAGGTTGAACTTGGCAGATTATGTTCAGAAAGGTAATAAGATCCCTAATTGTTCTTTCATTTATATATTATGTTGTTATCATCTCGTCATCTTAATTGTTGTCTTCTATGCATGACTAACATGGGGAAACTACTAGGAACAATGCTGGAATGTGGTGGGGTGACAGATTTACTTAATGGCAATAGAAAGGGATAAGGAAAATACTTGCCTGACAGGGAGGAATGAAAACTAATTTGCCTTCCCATTTGCCTGTAAATTTTGTGGGGGACATTTTGGCTCATCTTTCATCAGCAAATTGAAATCAGACAAACATGGGGAAAGCTGTTAGTCAAGATGAGCACTGTCTTCAGATAAATGTGAAAAAAGGTTAAGTATATTAAATATAGAAATATCCCCAGTGTGTTGGAGGTTTTAAAAAGAAGAGGGGACATATTTGCATATGTGATGGCTGTGTGAAACAAGAAATAGGTGATGAACAGTGTTATTTAAGGAAATTCTAGAAATAATAGGGGAAAGGGTTAATGTGTCTCCTGAGGCTATGGTTGTAAATAAGCAGCTGAAGAAAGAAGTGGGGTTAATAATAACAACAATGGTGATGGTGGCAAGGATTTTTTTTTTTTTTTTGCTGAAAACTGGAAGTCCAACACCAATTAAGATTGGAGGAATGTTACAGGAGTTATGGAATATGGCTGTTAATAAACTAAATTGTGAAATTAGGAAATGATTGAAAAAAGGTAATGATTTTAATTTAAAATTGCTGGTATATGTATTTCAAAAGGGAAAAGGGTACACACCAGGAGAAGACTCAAAGTATTTCTGGAGAGATATCGGATGGTCAATACCTTAAGGATTATAAACCTGGAATCAGTCCCGAGTGGAAAGAAGGTTGTACAAGGCTGTGCATAGGGAGACACTGTCTCTTACAGCAATATCACCCCAAAACATTCTGGAAGGCATCTACTCTGAAGAAACCAGCCACTGTTCTGTGGTAGCTTTCAAATGTGGTGGAAGAAAAATCAAATATAGGGGAAGAATCCATAACAATAATACTTCAAAGTTTCAGCTGGATTTCCATGTCTCCCCCACAACTCCTCTAAGGGCGTTTATACACGACCCCTATGCTCCGCTGCAAATGGCTGCAAGCTCCGGAGCTTAAAAATATTTCCCCACCAGCTCTGGAGTTTGCAGACAATTAAGTGCAACCCCGCCCACTTTAGCGCGACCCAGCACACTTTTCTTGTACCTTCTCTTTGGAGGTGAAAAATCTTTGATGCGGTGCAACGATAGTGAGTGCGGGGCTCTCCTCGCTTCTGTTTGCTGCTTTTTGGCTCCCGCCCCTTTAAGAGCTACTTTTACAGAGACAAGGGGGTTGGACTTGATGGTCTTACAGAGACGAGAGGCAGAATGAGGTGATCGGCATGCTTTTCTTTCTCTTTTTCTCCCTCCCTCACACAGCCAGCAACCAGGAAGTGTGGAGGGGTGGGGACAGAGGAAGAGCGACAAACCCCTAAGATCTCTGGTCCGAATTTAAGTGGCCAGCGGATCTTAGGGGTCGTGTAAAAAGGCCCTAATTCCCTACAACTGTCTCTACTCCTCTCAGTTTCAAAGTGAATTTTTCAGAATTACTTGCTTGCTTGTATTTATTATCATTATTGCTGCACATCTGCTCCCAGTAGCTGTGCTTTAGAAACAAAACCATCAGGAGAAGAAAGATGCATTAAAGATTGACAGTAGGATGCTGGTGTAAATCTGCAGTTCCACTGCTGAAACTCAAAGGGATAGCCCTACCCAGAGTCTAAATGGAGCACTATGTGGGAAACATATGGAAACCATTCTGTCCTCCTTGGAGAATTTTCAGGCTATGTATAAAATAACTAAGGAGTCCATATTTGTATTGTATGCAGTACCAATGTATTCTTCAATATATATGCCCAAGGGACCCATTATGACTGGTTCCTGGAATGCAGTTCTGGCACTTGTTTCTGAAATAATACTCTGCTATGGAATTCTCAGCATGTCTAGCTAACATCTAATGCAACCATCTTTCCTATGAGTTTAGTTCTTCTTCATCTTGTTTGGTCCCATCTGTAAACAGAATTATCAAATCAAATCAAATCAAATCAACCTTTATTGGCATTAAAATAAAATAAAACAACACAACAAGAGAAAATGAGGTACAGCAAGGAGGGTAATCAAACATGGAACTGGTGATTCTAATATATGCATTAGCTACTTGAGCCAATGAGATGGGGAATAGGGAAGCCCAGAACCTCGTGCTGCTATAATTTCAGAGGCAAAGGAGGCCACCTCATCCAGATAAGAGGTGACTTGCGTAGAGAGAAGGAACCTAAGCTTAACCAAGCCTCCCACCCTTGCATTCTATCGAGGATCGAGGATAGATATCCAGATGGAATATTGATCAAAGGCTACTTCTCCTAATTAGAGTCTTGCATGCCAATACTTTATGTACGGTTAGATGCTCTCAGAATGGCAAACTAACTCAACCCTTCAAAACAAATAAAGGAGTGAAGCAGGGCTGCATTCTGGCCCCAACACTTTTCAACCTCTTCCTAAATGACTTAGCTCCTAATCTGCGGAATGTGAATAGCCATTGCCCAAAACTGGGTCAGACACAAGTTCCATTGCTTTTGTACGCCGACGACGCAATACTTCTCTCTCGCAGTAGGATAGGTCTTGAACGCTTACTTAATGGTGCCACGGACTATTTCTTAGCCAATAAATTGGAGGTCAATTACTCCAAATCTAAAATAATGGTCTTTGCGAGAAAATGGACTGCCCACAAATGGCTTTGTAAGGGTAATGTTATAGAGCAGGTAAAGTCATTTAAGTACCTGGGTGTTCACTACAACTACAGGCACACCTGGTTCTCCCATTGCAAGTATGTCCTAAATTCAAGCAAGATCTCTGCTAGCGCAATCTCACGATTCTTTTTTAGCTATAGCAATCGGTATGTACCAGCTTCCCTGACAATATTTAAGGCCAAAACCCTATCTCAAATCTTATATACATCACCAATTTGGTATAAAGCTATAGATCACACAGTGGAGAGTATTCAAGCCTCTTTTTTGAGAAGAATCCTAGGCCTCCCTAAATGTGTCCCATACGCCGTTCTTTGCTTAGAAACTGGCATGATAAGGCTGAAGACCTTGGCCAGATTAAGAGCTATTAAATTCTGGCTTGGAATCCTTTACAACCCAGTTCATACCTGTTTATTATATCAACTTTTGATAGATCCTGACCTCCCAGTCGAGATCTCCGATGTTCTTACCACTCTTAAAGTAGCGGGATTGGACATTGAGCAGCTTGGCATGTTAAGTCAATCTGAAGCATATAGGACTATTAAAGACAGGCTATTGAACATCGAATGGCAAGAACTGTGCAGTGAAGCCAATACCACCAGCTCCCCACTTCAATTTAACATCCCAGTCCTACCTGGGAAGCCTGCTTTTTTTCTGACTTACCTAACATGTCCCGAAGCGCGCAGAGCCTATTCACTTGCCAGATGCAATTCTTTCCCCTCGGCGCTATTGTCAGGCAGGTTCAATGGAACCCTTACTCCCAGAGGATCTGTCCATGTCAAACTAATGCCGTTGAAACGCTTGAACACATCTTCTTTCATTGCCCAATTCACGATGCACTTCATAAGAATTATCAAATATGTGGGCAAATGAACATCACTGGTTATTAATAGTCTGCAGATTATCTTTGAACCAAAAGGCCAATTGGTAGAAATTGTGACTAATTTTAGATGCTACCACATTGCTTGTTAGATATAGCAGAACATTTATGTAGACCAGTTTGATCAGTTATTTTACTGCTGAACTTATGCAATCAATTACAGTCAAATAGAGATGGTCACAAACCGAAAAAAATGGCAATTCATTTTGGTTCAGTTTGTTTTAAGATTTGTTTTGCTTTGTTTTATTTTTAATACTTTTTTGAAATCTTTGTTTTGTTGTTTGTTTTGATTCGTTATTCATTTTTCCCCTTATGGCGCGGCCCCTGGGGCCCGGTCGGTGCTTCTTTTTATTTATTTATTTTTTCTTTATTTTAGATTGCCGACCCAGTCACCCCTGGGGCCAGGTCGGCACTCCTTTTATTATTTTTTGAGGGTTTTTTTTGGGGGGGGGGTTTAAAAGAGGGCGGCTCCACCATCCTCCATGGCAGCATATTCCACGGCCGAACAGCTCTAACCGTCAGGAAGTTCTTCCTAACGTTTAAATGTAATCTCTTTTCCTGTAATTTGAAATCATTGTTCTGAGTCCCTTTCTCAACATAGGGCAAATCTCCCTTTCTCCACATAAGCAGGCAATGGCATATGCTCAGACTTTTAATAGAAGAAAACTCATACTTCAAACAAAACATGAAACCAGATTTCTTTATTTAACCCAATCTCTTTATGTTCATCTTTCAACACCAAAACAAATCAAAACAATCAAGCAACAGAAACCCCCAAATGGAGATGTACTGAGGCATTGGCATTTGCCCATGCTGTACCATTTCATTTTTACATGTGCTGTTTAATTTTTCATTCTCAGATGTTTTGAAGCTGTTTGAGGCCAATTGCCTCTGTAGATGTTTTGGTGCAAGTTTATTTGGAATGACTGCACACCCCACTGGAAATATATCTAACATCTAAAGCCATTCTTGAGTTCTGAATGTCAACATTGTATGATAGTTAGGAATGTGATCTTTTTATAAAGGAAGCAAGAGTCTCTACCCCCCCCGGGGCCAGGATTAATTGGCTTATGCCATGGACTTCTTCTGTTTACATCAATTTGCATACTTTTAAGAAATGTTACTAAATGAAAGGCACTCCAGCTAGAGAAGGCAGAAGGTGATCCAAGCAATGTATGCAACTGATGTGGTTTCATAAACTCAGAAACTGTGTTTCAACAGTATTTGCTATGTATGGTATGCTGTCTTTGTGTATATATACAGGATGGCAAAACCATTTCACCCCACCCCACCTACAGCTTGGCATCTCTTCGTTTACCACTGTCTTAATAAGGAATTTGCTTACAAGCAAGTTTTCTTCTGTACACACTCCCCAGTTCTGCATGTTGAAAGTTATTAAACATTTTAGAAAAGAACATCTAGAGGAAAGGAAGCATAAAGTGAAGTTTTGCCTGGGTGCTCTTTGCATAAACCTTACCCCCCTCTCCTTGGCACTTCCAGTTACCATATATACTCAGACATAAGCCCACCCGAGTATAAGCCGAGGTCCTAATTTTACCCCCCCACCCCAATAATGTGAAAACTTATTGACTCAAGTATAAGCCAAGGGCATTTTTTTGTTATACTCAGGTATATACGGTATAGTGGCTGAGCTCTAAAGGAGCTGTGGGTAGTAACTGGCAATGTGTGCTGGCAGTGTGGAGGCAACCAGGGAGTTAATAACATAGAGTAAACTCCCTGATTGCCTCCACAGTAACTGTACTGTGCCAATACTACCCCCAGCCCCTTTATAACTTCATTAAATAAGTACCCTTGCCCCTTAATTTTTTCAGATTTCAGGGGGTTCCCTAAAATAGCTTTCTGAAAGTACCCCTGCTACTTTGGAGTCCCAAGGTGAGTAAATTTTGATTGCATATTTTTAAAAATAATTTTTGAGTGCATTTTTAAAAAAAAACATGCACTCAAAAATTACTTACCTTGAGGGCACCAAAGTAGCAGGGGTACCTTAAGAAAGTGATTTTAGGGAATCCCCTGAAATTTGGGAACTTTGGGGGTAAGGGGGCTGAGTTATTAAGCTCCAAAGCGGGTGTCCCTAAACCTTCTCATTGGAATCATATGGGAAGCAGAGGCACCGCTATTGCTTGCCTGATCAGGACTTGCACTCTGCTGCCCTCCCCAAGCTGTCCCAGCACCTAATTTTACCCCCCCCCAAAAAAAACCTGTGAAACTTTTTGACTCTAATATAAGCCTAGAGCATTTTTTCCAGCCAAAACTAAGGGCTGAAACACTTGGCTTATACTCGAGTATATATGGTATATCTTTTAGGCTTTTAGAAGATGCAAATTGCTGCCTACATGCTAACAACACTTTTCACGTGCATTTAGCTCCCACAATTAAGAAGCAACCATAGCCCAGACAAAATTGTGAAGGATAATAAATTATAAGAGCATTAAAAGGAATTAAACAGAGAGAACTTTAAAATTAATAGATAAACACGGTCCTAAAAGCACCAAAAACACAACCGTCGCATTTTAAGACTGCTTGCGGAAGGGCAGTAAAGATGAGGCCAGCCTAGCTTCCCAAGGGAGTTACACAGTTTTGAGCAGCCCTTTTATGAGGCCACAAAAATGCACTCTAGAGTCTAGATGGTGGTGAGACCAAGGAAAAAAAATAATTCCCAGTGGCATGAGAACAAAGAAGCTAGACTGAAAGTGGTGGAAAGTAATAAGTACTTTGGAGCTTAAATTCTGCTGTTTTTAAATGTTACAGTCTGTAACAAAATCTTCAGTGTTTGCAATTAGACATAGCTTTTGGAAGTTAAAGATGTCTCATATTAAGTACTGGAACAAGTAGTACTGCCTGTTTTAACAACTCATCAGCAAAATGAGTAAATAAGAACCTACTTGTGTGGAATGTGGGACATAAGATTGTTAAGTGTGTCAGTTAGCAGTGTTATGCAAACAACAGATAGTAAAATTGTGTCAAATAAACTGGAATTAGCCCCCCCCTAAAAATGAGATAAAAGCTCAGGAATATTTTGCCTTCAAAATTCAATATGACACTTTTACTTAAAGTATTCTAATTATTTGTAGATATTTTTCTAATTGTGAAATGTTCAGACACATCAGTGGAAATCAGCGTTCCTGCCACTTAATCTGATTTTTTAAAAAAGAAAGACGCAAGTCACTTCTGAAAAACAACCATCAACAAATCTTTTATAACACTAGCAAATTGCTTCTCTTTGTTTAGGTCATGTACTCATCTTTCATATGTGTATTGTTCTTGATGTAAATCTGAATTAGAGATGGGTCCGAACTGCCAAAAATGGTGTTTTGTCCCGATTCGTAATTTACCAAAAGTGGCAAACCCCAAACCACGAATTTTGGCTCCACCAACTGAGAAACCACAAATTGGTTCATTGGCTTGCCCAATGCTGTCTTAAACAAAACAACACACAGTTTTCTTCCAGCCTGACATGTGTGTAGGGAATTCCACACATTCACGGGATGAAGAAGGAGAGAGAACAAAAGTGAAAGCAGCTAGGACTGAATAGAGGTAAGGCACACCAGTGAGTAGCAAAGAGAAATTGACTCAGGAAATTGAAACAATTGGTGGCATCTAAGCTTGCAAATAGAGATGGGCACGACTCAAAAAATGGTGTTTCGTTTGTCGTTTGTTGTTTAGGGGGTCCGTTTCGGTTCATTTTCGTTTTTCATGAATTTTTGCAAAAAAAAATTGTTTTCGTTTCGTTACGTAATGAAATGAAAAAACAAAAACAAAAATGAAAAATTGCTGTTTCGTTAGCATTCATTACAGTTCAATGTATTTGCCGCAACGAAAATGAAACGCACGATAAAATTTCTGTTGTTTCGGTTTGTTTCGTTTCATTTTGGAGACAAAATTCGTTTTTTGTTTCGTTTCATAACGAAACAAAAAAACAAAAAAAATGAAAAATTGGTCGTTTCGTGCCCATCTCTACTTGCAAAGGAAGGAATACTGCCCCTCCACCCAAGGTTTTTCTCTCTGATCAGATTACAAGGTTTCACTGAAGCCAGAAACCAAGATCCTGGTGTTCATTACTTAATAAATCCCACAGACACCATTTGTACCAACAGAAGTGTTCACATAGGCCAAAATGATTTACAATAAATTGATTTCAACAAAGATTTTAAATAAACAACCCATTCATGGCTGAGTAAAATACCTTGCTTTCAAAATGAAAATAATAATAATAATACAATAAAATAAAAAGTTAAAAATTATTCCTGGGTAAAAGAATTACACATTTCCCAATACTCTCATGTGGTAACAATTTTTTCAAAAAACTGTATCAGTAACCACACCCTTACTTGAACTGCTCAGGCAACTACTTTGAGCTCTGAAATGTTACATACCATTAACAGTAGGCTCATTTTATTTTTACTTTGAATACTGGTCATATCTGAAGTAATCCCTTCTTGCAGACATTCAAGTGGATTTAACATTTCAAAGTTATTAAACTTCTCTGTCCACCTTCTATTAATGCTCAGTACAATAAATTGTGGGTATCTGCCTTCAGTTTTCACTTCACATGTACATAACTGTTGTGTTAAAGAGACTGCTACTCATTGGATGAGTGATCATTCATTGCTCTCACATCACATCACTTTAGCATATGCATATTTCAACTTTACATTTTAACACTGCCTTGGCTCCCTCACTCCCAAACATGATTGACACGAAGCATGCTAAATTACCTTGGTTTTTGAATATCTTGAACTGATTATAGCCTTGAGACAAAACCTGATAAATGACTGTGCTCTAATTTCCAGGAGCAAACATTCTGATAATCAAAGGAACCTTCTGTTTATGCTGTCTTCTTTCGCTGATATCACTAAACTGCTTTCAAATTAGTCTGGGAGCTTTACAATTTATAGGCTTATAAATACTACTGTCTAGTTTCATGTCTGAAGTTATATAAATCCTTTTTATTCCATGTCACTTATTTTGTTTTAAGCTTCCTTCAGATTTCCATATTCTTTGACAGGCATCGATTCCCAATCTTCCTTGAAGAAAGTCACACCTTTCAAAATACACTTCTGAAGAGACCTAATTCAGAGTCAGAAGGAGGTAGGAACCTCCCCCCCCATAAGATCCTCTTTCTAGAATGGCCCTCTCACTGTTACATTCCCTCTAAATCACCTTGTTGTAGATGAGGGTAGATAAGAAAGAGGCTAGAATAGATAAAGTAATGGATAGATATAATCTATAGACATTTAAAATGACACACAGATCCCCTCTGACCTCTACTGAGCCCACCTATATGCCACCAGATCAGAGTGATAATTGAATCTAATCCTTACCTGGTTCTATCATGACATATATATGTTTCTAAGATCCGCCCAAACCTCAATTTCCTACAAATAGGCCATGAACTGAAAGATGCAGTCAAAAGGGTGGCTATATTCTACATATAGGTTTCATGATTCCGTCGGCAACTCATAATGTCTTACAGAGCACTTATTTTCCATTTAGTATTGCCCAGTGGCAGCCTATGTCCATTCTGACTGAAGACAAAAAGGGAGTTGTACAATAAGACACTCAGAGAAGTCTGGCAAACCAGCTAATAGTAGTAAGCAAGAAATGACTGAGACATAGCAGTTCTATGACAGTTTTTCCATTGACCGTGCCAGATGTACCATGAATGTTTTGCATTAGAGAGGCACTGCAGGGAGCAATGCTAGAAACTTAACAAACATACAACCCAATTTAACTGGTTCATATATATTATATAAATTGTTCAGGAAAGTGGGTCAGTTGAAAAGAACACCTCCCCTCCTCTTTGGTAAGTGCAAGCCCTTGGCAACTACAACTGAGCAGCTGAATGGATGTATGATGTAAAGGGTATTAATAGTCATAGTGGTCTTCTTCATTATGGTAGACATGCTTTTTGCTTTTGAATGTATTTTCTTAAAAAAAAACAATTGTGTTTAGTATGTTGTAAACTGCCTGAAGTTCCTCTGGAAGACAGGCGGTAAATAAATAAATAAATAAATAAATAAATAAATAAATAAATAAATAAATCTTGTGTAGCTTGGAATGTACTATCTCACTTCAGAACAGGAGGTCTGATTTCTTTCTACTCAGGACTGAGTGGGGAGCATATAAAAAAACTGAATGTGGAAGAAACAGAAACTGATCGATTCATTGATCCCAACCATGTCTTTCTGTGTTTAAATCTATGTCTCAGTTTACAACCACAGTCCTATTCAAGTGTTACTTACCCTGATTTTATGAGTAGAGAATGATTCACCCTCCGCTACAAGCCATTCTCACTTTCTCCCTGGGAAAAGGAGAAAAGTAGTAAGGTGCAACTAGAGTGGGCACACTAAAGCAACAGAACTTATGAAGGAGGTGACTCACCAAATAGCTGCTGATTCGCTAGGCCTATTGTAGTTTGACCTTCTACTGGATTCTCACCCTATGTGAGAAGGAATGGTGATTTTCAAGAGTTTTGGCTCCTATAGAGAGTCTAGCCACAATTAGGACCCTCTTCTCTAAAGATGCATCATTTTTATATGCAGACAGTAATAACGGAGCAACTAGGCCTATACACACCCGTTGCTTATTCTTTACAGACACCTCACCTTTCATGTGGAGTTGATAGAGGAGAAGAGATTAGGCGATCCTACATTTACCAGATGGAAAAGCAATATCCAGTGTTTTGGGCCAATGCTAATGACACCTCAGTCACTATGCCCACTTCCCTTTTATGAATGGCTCCTCCTCCTCCTCCTCCTCCTCCTCCTCCCTCCTCCTCCTCCTCCTCATCATCATCATCATCATCATCATCATCATCAACAACAACAACAACAACAACAACAACAACAACAACAACAATATGTGCTATCAAGTCAATTCTGACTTAATGGCAACCCTTTTCAGGCTTTTCCAGGCAGAAAATTCTCAGTGGTTTACCATTCCCTTCTCCTTAGGGGCCTTCAGACTGTACAATTGTACACAGGCTAGCCCTACTCATAGGAGACAAAAATGGGGAATTGAACTCCCAACTTCTACAGCTGGATACCTAACCCACTGAACGATTGAGCCACCTGTAAATGTATTTATTATGGCAAATATAATCTAAATGTGCTCTACTCTAATTTCAGAGTAGATATTCTTATTTGATTTGGCCAGTGCAGATGGATCAGACTGTTATTTCTGTTTGCTTTCAGGAAATTTATTCAAATGATCACATCACATATTTCAAGAAGAAAGAAGGGGACTTGTCTACAAAAGCTCACATTAAAATACAGAGGTTCTTTAAGCTGTCACAATATTTTTGTCTTCTTTATTTTATTATTATCTTTTTTGCTTGATACATTTACACATAGCCTTGCTCCTAGCTGTGGATGGAATGCCACAGGGTTTTTCTGTAACGCAATGCTATACAGTGGAACCTTGACTTACGTGCCGCTTGACTTATGACATATTAGACTTGGATCCAGGGGCCTGTTTGACTTACGCCACAGGCTCCGACTTACGTCTTGGAGCCCCGGCGCAAGGCCCCGGAATCTGGCGGCAGTCCTCCCCTCCTGTTTATACACAAAAAAACCCATCTTCCTCTCCCCACTCACTCACGCTCTCTCTCTGGCTGCCTCCCCGTTCTTTCTTTCTTTCTTTCTCTTTTCTTTCTCTCCAAATCTTCCCTCCCTCCCTCCCTCCCTCTCTCTCTCCCCCTCTCCCTCTTTGTAATCCCTTTTCTTCTCCAGCCTCTTGCTCTCTCTTTCCCCCTCCTTCCCTGCTTTTCTGGGTTAAAGAATTTGAGCAATGGGGTGGAGGTGGAGCTCGGCAGGGGTTTAAAAGTCACGGGTGTGTAAGAGAGCCTAAGAGATTTCTCTCTCTCTTTCTCCCCCTTCCCCTCCTTCCGTCGCTTCTGATCCTCCCCTCGAAAACTTCTCGTGAGGAGGAAGAGGAAGAAGGAGGGTGGGGTGGAAGATGAAGATGAAGAAAGGAAAAAACCCCGAGGGAACAGCCCTCCTCCGCCTGCTGTTTGCCGCCGCCCCCCAAGCTGGATTGAAGGGGGGGGAAGTGGTGTAAGGTCCTTTTCTCTCTCTCTCTCTCTCTTTCCATTCCTTCCTGGTTCCTGAGAGATTGGGGGATTTCCTAAGCAGCTCCGTTTGGGGGAATATCCTAAAAAGACATTGCTCCTCATCTGTTTTCTCTTGGTTTTTGGTGGCGATGGTGGTGGGGGATGTGTCTCTCTCTGTCTGTATGTTTATGGACAGCCTTTCGTCTGTCGGTCCTGGCTTTTAAACTCAGCTTTGGAAGAAGCTCAGGCACGTCCCGTCCCCCCCACCCCCACCCCGCTGGAAGTTGGAAAGAAAGGGAAGCTTCCATCGCGACCTGGGTCTCCCCACCCCCATTACCTGCCTGCCTTTTCTTTTCCTCTGTCTGGAATCCTGGCTTCTGACCCAGTTAAGAACTTCGGAAGGTGGTGTTAGTTACCCAAGTCAGTCTATCTAGCATCTTTCTCTCTCTGCTGGTGCTGCTGCAGCTCCTCATTCTCTTCCCTCTCGTCTGTCTTTTGAACTCCTGGGGTTGTTTGCAATTCTGACTGGTGGAGACTTCTGGTAAAGAATTTCCCTTGGTCTTTATTTCCCTCCCTTTTCCAAACCTAGGTTCACCTTGCCCACTTGGCGAGGGAAGTGTGTGTGTGTGTGTGTGTGTGTGTGTGTGTGTGTGTGTGTGTGTGTGTTAGGGGGAAATTGCCTTGGGGAGCCGCCGCCTGCAAAAGCCAAAGCTAACCTCTCCCATCCTGGGCTAGGCCCGCTTCTCTCCGCCACCTTGTTCCACCTCTCCCTGGCAGGCATAAAATTTGTTAATCCAATAAAAATTGTTAATTTTAATAAAAATTGTTAATTTTAATTAAAAATGTTAATTTAAAATTTGTTAATTTAATAAAAGTTAATGCTGTTTTCAGGGGTCTTTTTCATCATCTGGAACGGATTAATCCACTTTCCCATTACTTTCTATGGGAAACGTTTGTTTGACTTAAGTCATGTTTGACTTATGTCTAGACCTCCGGGACGGATTAATGACGTAAGTCAAGGTTCCACTGTATATACCAGCACAATATAATTTCCAGTAGGATCTTCATGCAATGAATGTATGTCAGAGTTGAGTTCTACTGTTCATTAACTTCTGCTTATTAAATCCTGAAACTGAAAGGCAGATAACAGAATGAACCGATGCATAAAATTCACTCTGAAAACAAATAATTACAACAGTTGCTATCACCTCAGTATAGCTTTAAAGACTTGGGGCCAGGGAGTGTTAATGTTCCTGAAAGAGCTCCTGGCCAAGGTGTTAGAAAATGTGTCCAAAGCTATATCTGATGGACATTAGCATCAACACAAACACTACTACATTCATATTCCCTTATCTCCTGGAAAATAGGAGCTAAGATGTATATTTTTAGAACTACAGTAACGATGAAAGAAGAGACCATCAGCCCCACAGGGGAGTGAAAGATATTACAAGGAGAAACAGTTTCTTTTTGGGCTTCATGGACTGCAACAATGAGATGTTAAAGGTAGACAGGTTATACAGGGGAAGTTAATATCCAGCAGCATTTCATATCAGTCTTGAGAGATTAATAAAACTAGGAATATTGAGCATTGACCTCTATGAATTGCTGTTACTCGAGAAACCCTCCAAATTCCCACTTCAATCTGCTCTTAGCAAGTAGGCAATAAATATGGTCTGCCTGTCCCTTGAATAAATGGACACACACTTCAGCTATATTGTCTTCTGCTGACACAAAGCCAGTGGGTTTCAGTCTATAGTTCAGTTATATACAGAAGATTATGCAGTGCCGCCTGTCCAGGGACTGCGACACAATTTCCAACTAAACCATGAGCTTTGCACATTTATTCTATTATACACAACGTTTCGCTCTGAGGAAAGAATCCTTGCAGCTATTTCAAATTCTAAACCACACAGAAAGAGCTACACGCACATCAGTGTAAACAAATCAACTTACTGAGTGCTTGGATTTGATTCTTAAGTGCCAGGTATGTGCCTTGATTCCCCACACCTCTGTGTTCAGAATGACACATCTTATATACAGATATGGGTCAGACAGAGGCTTCAAGGAAGACCTCTGGGCCATTAAAATTATATATATGAAACTGCCATATTTGTGAAACCAGTGTAGGAAATCAGATCCTACTTTATTCTGCAGCAAGATCTATCTTATCCCGATGTTGACCACTCCAGCCTTCAGGGATGCTCAACAGAGGAATAACATAGGTATCTTGTAATTGTGTTTTTCAAAACTCATCCATAGGAGACTAAAACTTATTTTCTCCCCCAGCTTAGTGGTTCACCTGTTCAACTAGTGCTGTATAGAAAAGTTGCCTACCCTCTCCATCTTGCTGCCCTGATCAGCTGGAAAGTAAAGGCAGCAGACACGGCTCCTGGAAGGGCAGCTAACCCTCTGTTTTTGTCAATGGTGGCAGCATCAGCGGTGGCAGTGGCAAGACTAGGTAAGGAGGGGACTGTGCCAGTGGGAGCGGGCCAGGTGGGTATCCATTTTCCTGTAGCAAAATAAAGCCCCAAGGGAATCGATTTTGTTTCAGCAAAACAGGATCCTCAAACAGGGCTGTGAATTGAACCACAAACTAGCCCAATTAATTTGTTTTGGGGGTTTGTAGATTGGATCGTTCCCATCTCTAGTCTTAATTGAACCCCCAATTTAACCCCTTAAATAGAAAATACTTATTTTATTTTATTTTATAATTTAGAGTATTTTACTCCACATTTCTCCTTGGAAAAGGCACCAAGGTGGCTTACAGTAATGAGGGACAATATACTGTCCAATACACTTAAGACATATTCTTGTAATTGGGACCAGGGAATTGAGGAACATCTTACAGCATTGAAAGACAACGTTACATTAAAGCTACCAGAGAACAAAGCAGTTAAAAAGAGACTGAAAAATTCCATAAAAAGTTATGAGTGAGGGAAACTAACTAAACTCTGCAAGTTTGGAATCTCTATATGCCTGGGGAGAACTTTCCTGGGGAGGGGCTATTTGTGGGTGTAATAACTCAGACATCAAAAGTCCAATCTCCACCAAATGTGAAGGGATTATAGAAGAGAGATGGGGGATGCCTCCCTATAATGTTGGTGACTCTGGGTGCCAGTCTATAGCCCAACATATCAATGAATCAAAAATTGCTAAAAATTCATCAATTCACATTTGTCAGTGACTCCATTTAGGTGACTAAGAATCAACAAATTTTGACAGATCAGCCAAATTTGTCAGAAAACATGATTTGTTTTTCAATTCATCCCTATCTCTACTCTGTACTAATTTCACTTTCAAAGTACTTCATGCACTACCTGTTAGTGATGTGATCTCCTGGTGAGGGGAGGGTGTGTGTGTGTGTGTGGGGGAGATAGGATAAAATAAAAAATAAAATACTCCTGCAGATTGCCACCAGTACCCTTCTGACCTGATGGGACCATTCAACATATAACTGGATGCCTTGCTTGTTGCTCGCATTTCCATGTTTACAGGAATATTTATGGAGAATTAGAAACATGTGAGTTAGGGATGGGCACAAAATGGAAAAATTGAGATTTGTTTCATTTCATTTCCCCTTGATTCATTTTGTTTCATTATAAACATATTTTAAATTGTACAAAACAAACCAGTAATTAGCCAATTTGTTACTCTAAAAACAACTCCCTTGGGTCCTAGAAGCACTACATTTGGTGTGAATCTTACTTGGGCTTTCCCCAATAAGCCCTCCAAATTTGGAGAGATTTGTGGTTCAGGAAGATGAGTTATTCAATTTCAAACTGGGTGCCTCACAGAAAAAAAATTCTTATTGCAATGTTATGTGCCTGGAAATAGTGATCCCAGACAGCAAGCAGCATGGAAATTTACAGTGGAGCTTCCTCAAGCTATCCCCTTGATGCACTCCCAATTTGGAGAGGTTTGGAGTACAGGGGACCAAGTTATTCAACTCCAAAGGCAGTGTCCCAGGAAAAAACATTTGTAAATTAAAAATATCTGAAAAAACTAATCCTAGGCATCTAGCAGCATGGAAATAGCAGGAGAGTTTCCCCAAGGGATTTTAGAGGATCCTTTGAAATTTGGAAAGTTTTGGATTTCAGAGAACAGAATTATTAAGCTCCAAAATGTCTGGGTGTACTTAACTGAAAGAGCATGGATCAGCGCACTGAAAGGAAGCTGTCAATTAACCCTATAATAGGCAACGTGCACTGCACACACTTCTTCCATTAAGCACCCCCACCTCCTTTGGAACTTATTATCTCTGCCCCCAGAGACTCTAACTTTTCCAAATTTCATAGGGTCTCCTAAAATTGCTTGGGGAAGTGAAGCCTGCCATTTGCATGCATGAAATAAGTAGTTTTCCATTGAATATTTCTGAAAATAATTATAAATATTTTTTAAAAAACAATTCAATGGGAAATTAATCATCCCAGGTATGCAAATGGCAGACTTCACCTCCCTAAGAAATTTTTGGAGACACTTTGAAACCCAAAACTTTCCAAATTTTAAAGGGTTCCCTAAAATCACTTGAGGAGCTCCCCTGCCATTTTACAGAGAAACAAATTAGTTCATTTTAAACTAAAACACAGCCATTTGTTTTGTTACTAACAAACAGCTACTTCCCCACTTCATTTCATTTTATTACATGACAAACCAAAAAATATATATATCAGCATTTTGTTTTTCATTTGGTGCCCAAACCTAGTGTGTGTACCATCATGGTCCTAAATAAGGACTGTGTTGGACTGTTGAGACTGTAGTAGCATGGGTTTTAGTGATTTCAGCAGTGATTTCAGCTCTTAGACATAGCAGGCTGGAGACAGCTTCTAGTGTAACAGCTCTTTATTCAGGGACAGAACAAGAGACAGCTTGGGTTGGCTTTCACAAGAAGCTACAAAATTATTTCACAGATACTAGAAATTGGTATCAGTAAGCAGAAAAGTGCAGAATGACACAGGCATAATACATCTCCGTATGAGTCTGGCCAACTTTTAAGATGTGTAGGACAGGCCTTTCTTTCAACCCCACCACTCCTTCAGAGATGCTTGGTGAAGACAAGCAGGAAGATGTTCTCAGGATCTTCTGCCAGGCTGTGGAACCATTTTGAAGGCAGCCAGCCTATCTTATTGCAGGCAAACACTTTTCAGCTTAAGCATACCTTTGGTGCCTGAACAGGGCATCTTGATGACAGGTGTTTCAGCATCTGAGTTGCTATTAAATGGTATAAATTGTTTCAAACATTGTATTATATCACTTTGAATATATTTCTTAGTTTCTTTGATGGCCTAGTGTCAGATCCCTTCGACATCCGAAGCAGAGTGAAGCAGGGCTGTGTCCTTGCGCCAACCTTGTTTGGGATCTTCTTTGCTATCATGCTGAAGTATGCTTTTGGAACTTCAACAGAGGGCATCTCTCTCCGGATCAGATCAGATGGAAAACTCTTCAACCTCTCTAGATTGAGAGCAAAGTCTAAGGTCCAGGTGAAATGTTTGTGGGATCTCCTCTTCGCTGATGACGCCGCCATTACTGCTCACTCTGCCGAAGATCTCCAACAACCCATGGATCATTTTAGTAAAGCTTGCAAAGATTTTGGGCTAGAAATCAGCCTAGAAAAAAAACACAAATAATGGGCCAGAATGTGGATTCTACTCCTCACATTACAATTTCTGCAAAAGAACTGGAAGTTGTCCATGATTTTGTGTATCTTGGCTCAACTATCTCAGATACACTCTCACTAGAGTCTGAGCTGAATAAACGTATAAGTAAAGCAGCTACTATGTTTTCCAGACTAACAAAGAGAGTATGGCTCAATAAGAAGCTGACAGAACATACAAAGATACAAGTCTATAAAGCATATGTACTGAGCACACTTTTGTATTGCAGCGAGTCTTGGACTATCCACGCCCGACAGGAAAGAAAGCTTAATACCTTCCATATGCGCTGTCTTAGGCGAATATTCAACATTACCTGGCACGACAAAGTTCCAAATAGCATAGTCCTGAATCGAGCTGGAATCCCTAGCATGTACACTTTATTGAAACAGTGATGCCTACGCTGGCTTGGACACGTTGTGAGAATGGATGACAGCCAGATCCCAAAAGATCTTCTATACAGAGAACTAGTGCAGGGAAAGCGCCCCAGAGGGAGACCAGAGCTGCGGTATAAGGATATCTGTAAGAGGGACCTGAAGGCCTTGGGAATGGATCTCAACAGATGGGAAACCCTGACCTCCGATCGCACTGTCTGGAGGCAAGAGATACAGCATGGTCTACACAAATTTGAAGAGGCATTTGTCCAACAGGCAGAGGAAAAGAGGCAGGCACAGAAAGAACGAAACTTGAGGACTGGGCAAGAAACAGAATACATCTGTCCCCAGTGCGGTAAAGACTGCCATTCCCCAATTGGTCTATTTAGTCACACTAGGTGTTGTTCTTAGGATCTCTACTCCAGGCATGATACCATAGTCTTTTGAGACTGAAGGATGCCAATGCCAATATTTCTTAGTTTATAAACTATCCTAATGTTTTGTGAGTTTGAGCTGTATCTTTTAAATATGTGTTATCCTGGGGTCCTGAAAGGTTAAAAGGTGGGGTATAAATTAAATGAATTAATACATAAATAGTCATGTTTGATTACCATCTGCCATTATGGAAGGCAAATCAGGACAATTTAAATGAAAGGGGTACAGAAAACTCCACACACTTTTAGGTATTTTTGGGTACTGTCAGAATATATATATATAGTCAAAAAAAGAAACACAAATACACTCTTTAGTTTCCCTTAAAAGTAAAACTGCAATGGATGTCAGGAGAAGGATCCTGATTCAACAAAATCAGATACTCCCACATCTTTTCCACCAAGCTCTTACCCCCCCGCCGACACCTTTAAATGCATTTACATCACCAATGACACCAAGGGCAGATGACTCTCCCCAGGCAGTTCCTTGACAGCCCTTTTCCAAGCAGTTCTGACAGCTGTGAGGAAATCAAAGAAGCTGCGGCCTGGCAAGTGTAATTTGAAGTGTTAATTGGGGAACACCTCACTGACCTTGGCAGTCGTCTTCTCCTACAGCAAATGGCAGGCAGCACAGTCAAAAGATGTTCTCGTAGAAGACAGGGGAGGCAGAGGAAGGAATGGTATGATTGAGTACTACTAGGAAGGCTTATCTATTACTCATGTATAGAAAAGTAATATATCGTATATAGCTGTCTTGTTTGACAATGTTTCAGATTGCCCAGGTCCAACAATTTCTCATAGGATCCATGGCTGCACAGATAAAGTGAATTCAAGGTAAAACAGAGAATTTGAATTCAGGAACAATACTTGTTAAATATGTGTTTTTTAAGATTAGCACCCTAGCCATCTTTTAGGGTTCCAACCTCTATATCATGCAGGGTTTGTCTATTTTTATACTTTGTAGGGATTCAAGGCTATGCGCACACACATGTGCACGTGCGCACACACAAATAAATAAATATTCAAAGCAAATTTATTAAAATTAAAAACAGTGGTACACAAAAGCACTATAAGTTGTCTCTGTGTACCCCTCTGTCCCCTCAGAGATTAAAGAGGTTTCCTTCTTCCATTCTTTATTCCATAAACAAATCAGCCACTATGGCCAAAGAACTGGGAATTATTAAACTTGGAGTCGGGGGAGGTGGGTATTATGAAGGGACACACTTAAGTGGGTTGCAAATTTTAGAAAGGTCCAGCTTAGAGGAGCCAGCCCAGGAGTGTCACTGCCATCATGTTTGGTTGTTTAGTTTTAAGGAGGCTGGTGCAGACAATTGTGCAGCACGTGGCTGAAGACAAATTTGGGGTGTGATAGTTTGTCTATTGAAATTAAAAGCTGTGGTGGGGGGGAGGGGGAGAAGCAGCCATTGTTTGTGGGGACCCAATGTACAGGTGCTTTTACACCAATGCTTCAAGCCTCCCAACAAAGATGGGAGAACTTGAACATTTGGCAGCTAGGGATAACATTGATATAATGGCCATAACAGAAACCTGGTGGAATGTGGAGAACCAGTGGGATACCACAATCCCAGGCAATGAACTCTATAGAAGGGATAGAGAGGGACGGGTTGGAGGTGGAGTGGCCATCTATGTCAAAGAAGGGGTAAAATCCAGCAGAATGGAGATTGATGGTAGGTCTGACTCCACCATAGGATCGCTGTGGGTTAAACTACCTGGTCCAAGGAGCAATGTGACAGTGGTGGGTGTGCTATCAACCACCAGATCAAAAACTTGAGAGGGACCTTGAAATGAGGGGACAAATCATGGAGGTGTCTAAGAGGGACAGAATAGTAATCATGAGCGACTTCAATTATCCCCACATTGACTGGGCCAATGTGAGCTCGGTCCAAGAAAGTGAAACCAGGTTTCTCGACATGCTGTGTGACTGTGCCTTAGAGCAACTTGTCATGGAGCCAACCCGAAAACAGTAAACGCTGGATCTAATACTGTGTGATAGTCATTACCTGGTCAGGGATGTGAATGTCACTGAGCCTCTGGGGAACAGTGACCATGGTGCAACCTCCTTTGCCATGCATGTTGGGGAAAGAATATCAAGCAAATCAGACACAAAAACCCTTGATTTCCGAATGGTGGACTTCCCTCACATGAGGTAACTAGTTAGAAAGAAATTGAATGGGAAGGTAAAAAGAATCCAATCTCTCCAGAGTGCATGGAGCTTGTTTAAAACAATGGTAGTAGAGGCCCAGCACAAGTGCATACTACAAAGACGGAAGAGCTCATCTAAGTCTAAGGGTCCGGTCCCACGTCCCTTTAAACACAGTTTAAATAACCAGATAAACTGTGTCTAAAAATGCCGTCCCCACGGCCACCCGGCTTTTTGAAAAAAAGGAAAAAAGAAAACCCAGTAATGCCCCTTGAAGCGAGGTTTCTGTGACTCACCAAAGAGGTAGGGAAATTTTTGTCTCACTTTGAAAATCCAGCTTTTAAGGAGGCAGACGCCGTGGGACCATGCAGATGATCCGGGTTTCTTTTTCTTTCTTTTTTCATAGCACCGACCGGCTGTTCCTGGGGCCGATGGGCTATGTTTTTTTTAAATTCCTTTTCACCTTCAGAGAAACTGGAAGCTCTATCCAGTCCTACAAGTTTTCATTTCCCCCAGCCAAGTGGTCCATTTTTTTTCAAATGCTAGCACCACCTACTGGCCAACGGGGGCTGAACTGCACTTTAAAATAAATAAAAAAAGCTTTTGACTTGTGAACTCCTGTCCCACTTATTCAATCACGTGATGGGACGAAGAGGAAAAGCTGGACCTTCAGAAGATCAGGATCGAAACCCAGGTGTGATCACGGCCTAAGAGGGTGCTGGCATGGTTAATGGGTGGAGTTAGAGAGGCTCTAAAGCAAAAGGAGAGGTCTTTCCATGAATGGAAATCCTCCCCAAATGAGGAAAATAAAAAGGAACACAAACTCTGGCAAAAGAAATGTAAGAAGATGATAAGAGAGGCAAGGAAAGACTTTGAGGAACGCATGGCTAGCAATATAAAGGGCAATAATAAAAGTTTCTTTAAATATTTTAGAAGTAGAAAACCTGCCAGAGATCCAATTGGCCCTCTGGATGGTGAGGGATGTTAAAGGGAGGTAAAGGAGGACTTGGAAATTGCAGAGAAATTAAATGAGTTCTGCATCTGTCTTCATGACAGAAGACCTTGGGCAGATTCTGCTGCCAGAATGGCCCCTATTGACTAAAGAATTGAATCAAATACAGGTTAAAAGAGAGGTTGTTTTAGGTTTATTTGATAAATTGAAGATCAACAAGTCACCAGGCCCAGATGGCATCCACCCAAGGGTTATTAAGGAACTGAGAAATGAAATTACAGATTTCTTAATGGTAATCTGCAACTTGTCTTTTAAAATGGCCACAGTGCCGGAGGACTGGAGGATAGTGGATGTCACACCAATTTTTAAAAAATGAAGACTGTCAAGAGAAAATCTTAAAAAAAAACATAGTACAGGAACCAACCTTGCTGAGGGAAAATTATCATGGATTCTGTAAGAGTAAGTCTTGCCTGACAAACCTTTTTGAATTTTTTGAAAAGGTCAACAGGCATGTGAATTTGGGTGAACCGGTGGATATTGTTTATCTTGATTTTCAGAAGGCCTTTGACATAGTCCCTCACCAGAGGTTGCTAAGAAAATTGCATAGTCAGGGGATAAGAGGAAGATCCTCTTATGGAATGAGAACTGGTTGAGATCCAGGAAACAAACAGTAGGAATTGTTTAGCAATTTTCAAAATGGAGAGTGGTTAAAAGAAGTATGTCCTGGGGATCTGTCCTGGGACTGGTGCTTTTCAATCTGTTCATAAATGACCTGGAGACGGGGATAAGCAGTGAGGTGGCCAAGTTTACAGATGACACAAAACTTTTATGTGTGGTAAAAACTAGAGGACATTGTGAAGAGCTCCAGGAAGATATTTCCAAACTGGGGGAGTGTGCTCTGAAATGACAAATGTGTTTTAATGTAGGAAAATGTAAAGTAATGCATATTGGGGCAAAAACTCAAAAGTTTTATCTATCAATCAACTCATGGGCTCTGAGCTATCCATGACGGATCCCGAAAGAGATCTTGGTGTGGTGGTGGACAGCTCCATGAAGGTGTCTCCCCAATATATGGAAGCGGTGAAGAAGGCCAATTCCATGCTACGGGTTAATAAAAAGGGGATTGAAAATAAAACAGCCAATATTATAATGCCATTATACAAAACAATAGTAAGGCCGCACGTGCAGTATTGTGTACAATTGTAGTCACCACATCTCAAAAAAGACATAGTGGAACTGGAAAAGGTGCAGAAGAGAGTGACTAAAATGATTACTGTCCTGGGGGACCTCTCTTATGAGGAAAGGCTAAAACATTTGGGTCTCTTTAGTCTGAAAAAGGCGCCTGAGGGGGGATATGACTGAGACGTACAAAATAATGCAGGGCATGAGTAAAGTGGATATAGGGTCACTCTTCTCCCTCTCACAACTAGAGATGGGCACGACTTAGCGGTATTCCCGTTTCCGTTTCCGTTACTCAGTTCCGTTACTCTACGGAAACGGTAACGGGAATTACTCCGCCAGACTTCGAGCTCGAACCGACGAACGAACAATTTTGGTCTGATTTGTCGTGCTCGTTCCTTGCATTGCACGATTGCGCGATGCCACGCGACACAGAAAAAAAGTTTTTAAAAGTTAAAAAAACCCGGTTCCCGGCTGAAAAGCAGGCGGAAAAATGCCTGCCGTGCCTCAGGGCACCTACCAGAGGGGTTGTTTCTGGAGGTCCCCGGCCTCCCCCCTCATCCCCCGTCCTGGGCTGCTCTGGTGGGACTCGCCGCAGGCTCGCAGCCACCAAAAAGCCCAGTCTCGCCGCCGGCCGCCCACAATTAAAGCGCAAGCAAGCGGCACGGACGGCACAGGAAAAAACTTTTAAACTCTCCCCCCACCCATTCCCGGGCCAAAAAAGCAGGCGGAAAAATGCCTGCTTGACTAAGGGCGCAGGGCACCTACCGGAGGGGTGGTTTCTGGAGGGGGGGTCCCACTTCCCCCCCGTCCTGGGCAGCCGGACTCGAGTTGCCATTTCGCCATGCCATGCGGTGCGGGCGGGGGATCCAAAATGGTGCGGCAAACGCAATATTGTTTTTGAAATCGTGGTCCAAAAACACACAAGCACAACAGAAACACGCGAAAATTTATAAACTGCCAGATTTTTCATAGTAGCAGTGGGTTTTTTCTTGCAACAAAATGTCTCTCCTCTCCTCCTCTGTCCTCCACTGATTTTATTTTATTTTATTTTATTTACACCTGCGCAATGATGGGCTGGCCGAGTGGCCAGCCATGTGGGAGTGGACAACCATGCAAATTTTTGGAGCCATCCCACCAGTCGCATGGCCACTTGGCCATGGAGACTTCTGGGATGTGCCAAAAAGCCTCCTAAAACCTGCCCTAGCCCTAACCCTAACCCTTGACTCCGTACCCATACGTCACAGACTGTCTTCTTAGTGGGTCAGAGAGGCACCCAGAGGTGCAACCCACTAGCCCACCGTAACCTTACCCGTCACTAGCCTAACCCTAGCCGTTGCACTAAGCCACCTTAAAGCCAGATCTACTTGCTTGCATTGCACTACACGCGGCAAGTACAATTCCCTTCTGTGTGAGACATGGTGGTGCGGGAGCCTTGTGCAGGGAAGGCATGACGCTATCACTCTCACACTGGTCTCACTGTCTGCACATTATGTTATGCAATATCCATATGGCTATTGCAGAGCATTTTGCAGCAGCAGCAGGTGAGGAAGGGAGACCCCCATGTAGAGGGGTCTCTCTTGGAGCCTGCTTCCCCTTCCTAGTGGCAGGAGGCACCCACGGGTGCCTCCAGGAGCCTACTTTCCCTTTATAGCGGGCCAGAGGAGGCACCCACCCCACAGAGGTGCCTCCAGGAGCCCGCTCCCCCCCCAAAACCAGTACTAACGACAACGAAAAAATGAAAAAATGAACCGACTAATTTTTGCGAATTTTCGCGAAAAATGGAAACGACCCGAAACGGGACCGGCCCGACTAACGACAACTCGAAAAAAATTTTTTTCAAGTCGTGCCCATCTCTACTCACAACATACCAGAACTAGGGGACATACACTCAAATTGAGTGTTGGGAGAGTGAGAACAGACAAAAGAATATATATTTTTTATCCAGTGTGTTGTTAGTATGTGGAACTCCCTGCCACAGGATGTAGGGATGGCATCTGGCCTGGATGCCTTCAAAAGGGGATTGGACAGATTCCTGAAGGAGAAGTTCATTACAGGTTACAAACCATGATGGAGATGTGTAATGTCCAGTCTTAAAACCAGGGTACTTCAAGGGCCAAATGCGGAGGAGTGGTATCAGGAGACAGATATCTAGCCTGATGTGCTCCCAAACGCATCTGGTGGGGCCACTGTGAGATACAGGAAGCTGGACTAGATGGGCTTTTGGCCTGATCCAGCATGGCTCTTCTTATCTTCTTATGTTCTTAAAGGATGTAAGTTCTTGCTTCTTTTCTCTTCAATTAAGGGGAGAAGAAATTACAACTTTTTCCTCCTTGATAGCAAGGACTATGGGGAATTTCTGAGTGGTTTCGGGGGTCTTGCATTAGCAAAAGGAATAATATGTTGTGTCTAAGTTGCCCTTTTTGGTCCTAGAAATATTTCAAGAGAACAGGACAAAGCAAACTTTCCTCAATTGTCACTTTAAATGGGATTTTCATCTACCAACAGTGCAAAATCCAAATATAGGGTAAGTCTCCCACCCCCACCCCGTTTTTATGAGGAAGCCAAATAAGAAAGGCTAGCTCTGCTGCTGGCACTCTCTGGTGCTGGGGTTGCATCCCTCTCCCAGGCAAATTGGCATGAGACGTGTACTTCTGGGGAGTGGACAGAGTGAAGCCCTACATAATGGGGCTTCGCCCACCCCCTCGGCCTCTTTCAGAACACGTGATGACCAATGAAATTGTGCATATATTTTGAAAATATTTTTTGCCAATGAGCATACTCTTAATTTTTTTTAAATTAAGATGCATTTCTTCATGTTGGGGGTTTGGACTGAAAGGCCCTTGAGGTCTCTTCCAACTCTATGATTCTATGATTCTATGAATCTATGTACACTTATAACCCATTCCCCTTCTACTAGATGTGTTCAAAATTTAAAGAAAGAAAGAATCTGAACTCATCCCAGCAACTGAAAACACAAAGAAGTAGTCATGGTTTTGTTCAATCTCAAAAATGATGAGTTAGAATCAGTTACTACCCTGACTTCCTCCCTTCCTCCCTCCCTTCCTTCCTTCCTAGTTGAGGGTACAGGTTTTCCAATGCCAATTTCCTCTCAGACCAATAAAAGATGGCTACTGATAGAACAGCATCTGCCTTTCATTTTGTTTGCTGTATATATTTGTGTAACCTTTCTTTGGCACTGCAGTGGATCGACAGGCTGCAAGAGAAATGTCAGCTAAAATAGCGAATAAAGTGTTAAGTGGGAAATCCATTTCCCTCTCTCCCTCACCCTCATTTCACAAATTATTAATGTAAGACATGTCAAGGCACACTTTTACTAAAATCTGTCTCCAAGGTACTCTGACAGCATGCTTTGACTGATAAGTCAACAGAGCTGTTCCTTGCACTGGTGATGTTGCCACAGTGGCTTATGATGTATCTATATGTGGTCTTATCTTGATGGTTCATCATCAGTAGCTTTGGGCAAAATGATTATAAATGAGCTACAGGTTAAATGATAATCCATCATGTGAGCAATGCTTAATTTTTTAAGAGCTTCTGTGCTCTATAGAGTTGTTTATTTTCTATCAGGGAAACCTCTTATGTGCATGTAATGGCTAGCAGGAACCAGATTATAAAATTTATTTACACACATTTTTCATGTGGGATCATAAGAGCATAGTTTCCATGTTTCCATTTTATGTGTGAAATATGCACAGTATATGAATACAAGTGTATTTTTACCATTAAGAATATATAAAGATTCTAGAAGTCAGTAAATGTACCAGAAGCTTTTGTAGAAAATGGCATTTCCTTTGAAATTGGTCTTCAGCAAAGAGGACTCTTTAAAAGCTCATATTGAGATTTTGATGACTGTGTTTTTCAAAGCACCTTTTCATACTCATGAAAATTATTTGATCTTTGGATTACAGTTCCCAGAATCCCTATGGCATTAGGTCATGGTATCATAGAGCTCTAGATTTGGAAGAGGATACAAGGGTCATGTAACTCAACCCCAAGGCAGTTCATGAAATCCAACATTTGAAGTTTCTCCTAGGGCTGGGCACCTTACGAAAAACAAAACACTGTTTTATGTGCCACGTATCTTACAATATGATGTTATAAATTTCCTCTTGCTATGATGTAGCTGGTTTATAACAGTACTTAACCTTGGGAAGTTGAGCAGTGTCATCTCATGGTGAAGGAACATAGCCTGGTATTGAATACATGCTTTGCTTACAAACACCTAAAAGAATAGTTTGTGAGTTTTTTGGGTGGTTTGGCCATGATCTGGAAGTTTTTCTTCCTGACGTTTTGCCAGATTCTGTGGCTGGCATCTTCAGAGGGCAAGGAGTTTCTCTCTGTGCTCTTGGGTATAGAGTGAGTGAGACTGGGGTTCTTAAAGTCTTAAAGTTACTGGAAGCCAGGCTTTGTTGATTTTTAGACTTTCACATTTTTTGTTGAAAAAGTGTTTATGTTTGTGGACCTACAAACAGTATTTAAACCCACCACAAAATACAACAGATGCTACAGTTAGCAAAGTACAGGAGGAACCCACTCATCACTGCAGGAGTATACCGGATACCTTGTAGCTGTGGCCAGGTATATATTGGGACCACAAAGTGCAGCAGCATCCAGATGAGAATCAAAGATCATGAAAGACACTGCAGGCTAAAACAACCAGAAAAATCAGCAGTAGCTGCACATACCCTGAAACAATCTGGTCATGAAATCCTCTTCCAGGACACACAAGTACTGGACAACACTACCAATCACTATCTCAGACTCCACAGGGATGCCATTGAAATCCTCAAACATAAGCACAGTTTCAACAAAAAAGAAGAAAGTCTAAAAATCAACAAAGCCTGGCTTCCAGTACAAACGGCTGCAGAGTGCAAAAATGTCAAAGCTCAGTTATTCCCATCCAGCCATAAGCAGAGGTGATCAGTTCACACAATAGAAAACCTAGCAATAGAGATGGGCACGACTTAGCGGTATTCCCGTTTCCGTTTCCGTTACTCGGTTCCGTTACTCTACGGAAACGGTAACGGGAATTATTCCCCCAGACTTCGAGCTCGAACCGACGAACGAACAATTTTGGTCTGATTTGTCGTGCTCGTTCCTTGCATCGCGCGATTGTGCGATGCCACGCGGCACAGAAAAACAGTTTTTAAAAGTTAAAAAAACCCGGTTCCCGGCCAAAAAGCAAGCAGAAAAATGCCTGCCGTGCCTCAGGGCACCTACCAGAGGGGTTGTTTCTGGAGGTCCCCGGCCTCCCCCCTCATCCCCCGTCCTGGGCTGCTCTGGTGGGACTCGCCGCAGGCTCGCAGCCAGCAAAAAGCCCAGTCTCGCCGCCGGCCGCCCGCAATTAAAGCGCAAGCAAGCGGCACGGACGGCACAGGAAAAAACTTTTAAACTCTCCCCCCACCCATTCCCGGGCCAAAAAAGCAGGCGGAAAAATGCCTTGACTAAGGGCGCAGGGCACCTACCGGAGGGGTGGTTTCTGGAGGGGGGGTCCCGCCTCCCCCCCGTCCTGGGCAGCCGGACTCGAGTTGCCATTTCGCCATGCCATGCGGTGCAGGCGGGGGATCCAAAATGGGGCGGCAAACGCAATATTGTTTTTGAAATCGTGGTCCAAAAACACACAAGCACAACAGAAACACGCGAAAATTTATAAACTGCCAGATTTTTCACAGTAGCAGTGGGTTTTTTCTTCCAACAAAATGTCTCTCCTCTCCTCCTCTGTCCTCCATTGATTTTATTTTATTTTATTTTATTTTACACCTGTGCAGTGCGCAATGATGGGCTGGCCGAGTGGCCAGCCATGTGGGAGAGGACAACCATGCAAATTTTTGGAGCCATCCCACCAGTCGCATGGCCACTTGGCCATGGAGACTTCTGGGATGTGCCAAAAAGCCCCCTAAAACCTGCCCTAGCCCTAACCCTAACCCTTGACTCCGTACCCATACGTCACAGACTGTCTTCTTAGTGGGTCAGAGAGGCACCCACGGGTGCCTCCAGGAGCCCACTTTCCCTTTATAGCGGGCCAGAGGAGGCACCCACCCCAGAGAGGTGCCTCCAGGAGCCCGCTCCCCCCCCAAAACCAGTACTAACGACAACAAAAAAATGAAAAAACAAACCGACTAATTTTTGCGAATTTTCACGAAAACCGGAAACGACCCGAAACGGGACCGGCCCTACTAACGACAACTCGAAAAAAATTTTTTTCAAGTCGTGCCCATCTCTACCTAGCAACACCCATCAACTACATATTAGGATTGTTGCTACCCCTGATTACGTTGAAACTTCTTAATCTCTCCATCACAGTACAATGACTAACACCTATTGTCCTGCATAGGACAAGCTTCCTCTTTCCCACAACTTTAAGAACCCCAGGCTCACTCACTCTATACCCCAGAGCTCAGAGAGAAACTCCTTGTTTCCTGACCTCCTTGCCCTCTGAAGATGCCAGCCACAGAGTCTGGGAAAATGTCAGGTAGAAAAACTCACACAACTATCAGATCCCAGCTGTGAATGCCTTCGAGAATACAAAAAAGAGGCCTAGGTGTAGTCTCCAGGTCTTCAGTGATGATGAAGGATCTCAAGGAACAAAATGACAAAAGACCTCTGATGAATACCCTGTGAAATCATACCTCATCTAGAAATATGGAAAGGGGCAGCATCATAAAGGTTTCTCATCCAGCCTAATAGCTTGCTCTGTTAGTCTAACAAAAGCCAAGACATTAATTTAAAACCAATGAAGCTTTTGTATGGAATCGGGCTGTGATTTGCAGCCTGGGGCATTTCTGTATAGGCTTAATTCATGATTTGCAGTTGAGAATATAGTCTCATGGAACTCTGCTTTGCAGTTTAGGAAGCTGTTTCATAACAATTCTGCATAAAATTAAGGTGTGCTTTTAGCACTAAACTGTGGCATTAGGGCTTTCTCCTGAGTCAAAATGTACAGAGTGGCACAGTGCTTTGTGCATTTGAAGCATGTTGTATGAGGGTTGAACAATGCGTAGACACAGAATTGAGCTATTTTCTGCATGCTGAGTAGGAATATGCTGAAACTAGTGAGAATTACTTGCCTTGTCTACTTAATGATGTCTTGCTTTGCACCATTAGACCTGCCCACTGATGAAATACTGGTCTTGAGGTTCTTTCCAAGGTAGAATTTGACCCTGAGGCCAGAAGAAAATATCTCCATCTCTGAAATACCCACAGGATTCAGTAGGCTCTGTACACCACAATTTTATATAATAATAATAGTTGTTGCTGTGTGCTATCAAGTCTGGGATTGCTCAGGCTTCACAGGCATAATGGGGATTCAAACTCCCAACCCTGGCTCATCAATCTGGTATTCCAACTCACTAAGCTAGCCAGCCAGTGACTATTTTATGCAGTTGGGAAATGGCTGCAGTAGGTTCAGTTATGTTTGCCAATAGTATGGTGTTAGAGAGGCCACATGTCCTGTTTTACAGTAGACAGTTCTCTATTTGATGGAATGCCTAGCTCAGGGCTAGTTCAAATATAAAGCACCATGGGAGACAGTAAGAATTCTCATACATAGTTAGCATCTAGACTGTAGTATGATCCTTGCTGGTACTGAAACAGCCTATAACACCACTATCAATATATTTGCACAGCTGTCATTGTAGCAGCTTCCTTGCTTCCATTCCTGTTTCCTCCTCTCACTTCATGAAGGAAACACTCTGGTCTGCGGTAGTGCATGGTTGTTTGGTGCACAATGACATCTAGAACCTTAAGGTACCATAATGATCCACCACATTTTCCAATAAATTTTGATGGCAATCATTAGCCTCCAATTCAGTGCTGGTTTGGTCTATTTTGGCACTCCAGATGTTTTGGACCACAACTACAACAGTCCTTTGTCATTGGCATTAAGGCATGGAATTCTGGGAGGAGTTGTCCAAAACATCTGGAGTGCCCAAGGTTCATAAGCACTAGTCTGTACTAAATGGTACCTCAAAAGTTGTGCATTCCACACTTAATTATGCAGTAGATGTTTTCCTTCACTGATTGTTGACAATACATAAGTGGAAATAGACCCATGGAAGAAAAGCAGAATAAAATATGGGTCTATGTAAAAATTAACATGGTGATATAAATTCATCAGCCACTGATACATTTTAATACCTTTTACAAAATGACTATGATATCTTCATATCAATTATATTTTTAATCCTTAATTATTTCAAATGTAAGTATCAAAATATCTCTACCCCAGAAAGGAATTGCGGGTCTGAAGGAATTAATACCAGCTCCTAGAGAGATCAGACATGAGTATTCCAGAGTTTCAGAGCTTCCCAGGAGAACTTATCTCATGTTGAGTCATCAGTTGCTTCTTTTAATCATGTTCATTTTTCTTTGCATATACACTTTTCAACAGTGTGCAGGGCCTATTTGAATCTTTGTTAGACTTTTTATATTTAAAAAAATCATTTTAACTGCTGGCAAATCATGATTTCTGGTCCTCTCTAGGTCATTTCTTTAACCCACTCTTGTGCTTTCCAGGGAGAAAAATCTTTAATCATGGTGCTCCCAAGGTGGTAGATACTTTATGAAAAAATCTTTTACCTGTGCAGTTCAAATTAAGCTTTTCTTTCTCCCACAGTAGAAAAATTGAGAATGGCTGGTATCTTTTGTCTCTGAAAGTAATAGAAGTTTGGAATCCATTATTGTGTGGAAGGACACACTAATGGTGAAAAAGATGTACTGGATAAAGGTGCAATATTGAGGGAAAGGCTGGAATGCATCAAAGAAAGAAAGTTTGGTTTCAAACTCCAGTGTCATTGAAAAGTTTACTATGGGAACTCCTGCAGTAAAGACACAAGGCCATCATCTATTGGATCCTGCATTAATGATGCTGAAAAGCTTCAAATTAAATTAAGGCTAACCTATTGAAACCAATGGTTTCTACATGTTTGTGCACACCCTGCAGAAATGACCTCACCAATGGTGGTAGATTGCCACTAGCAAAATCATAACACAAATGACAAATGGCTAAAAGTTATTTTAAACATTGTGCGCCACTTCTCCTGACCCACCCATCCTGCGTTGCAGGGGAGTGGTGTGCAATGTTTAAAATGACTTTTAGCCACCAAGGCAAGTTCTTGGGTTGATGACATTGTGCACTACTCCCCCGTGATGCAGAGGGGAAGTGGGCAGGATGTTTTAAATGGCTCTTAACCACCAACTCAAGCACTTGCCTCGGTGGCTAAAAGTCATTGTAAACATTTCACACCGCTCCCAAGCAAGGGGGGGGGGTCAGGAGAAGCGGCACACAATGTTTAAAATGACTTTTAGCCACCGACCCAAGCACTTGCCTCAGTGGCTAAACGTATTGACCCGAATATAAGTTGAGGGGGCCCTTTTTCAGCCCAAAATTAGGGCTGAAAAACTAGAGTTATATTCAAGTATATACAGTAAATAATCACTGAAGAAGCATGCAGCCAGGTGGATGGCCATGCTTTCGCTTATTTGCTCTTAGACCAAGGAGAACTCAAGATGTACAAAGCTCTGAATAGAGCATCCAGGATATTTCACTTTGGAAACTGGAGATAAAAACTATAGTTGTATAAGCAGGGAAGTTTTCATTCAATGTACCTTAACCTTGGGCCATCAGATGGATTAAAATGCCCAGAGGTCTTCACCATCAGGTGTGCAGGTCAGGATTTCTGGGAGCTATGGTCCAAGAACATCTGGGGACTCAAGATTGGGAAGCATTGTGTTAGCATCTGTCAGGAACACGGTGATGGGGGTTCCTCCATGACAGGGGGTTGGACGAAATGGCCCTTGAGGTCTCTTCCAACTCTATGATTCTATGATTCTAGGTCAAGGGGGTCAAGATGCAGCCTTATTTTCTTTTTTGATCTTCTATATATCACAAAAAACCAATTACTTTGCATTCAAATTTTGCCTCAGGACTAGATCCTTGTGAAATGTGCTGTGATTATAACCTACCACAAAACATATTATTTTTTGTTCTTTCTTTTTTTCCTGTGTTTAGTGCCCTGGCTTTTTATATCACTACCCCCCCCCCAAAAAAAAAAAACATCCCATTCTTTGTGAAGCATTACAAGCATGTTCTAGTGCTTGGCAAGTTGATCCCTGGATCTTCATGCCCCCTCCCATTCTATCCACCTCCCCAAGAGGGGTAAAAGGTTGGAAAGTAATCTAATGGAAAAGAGTGTGGCAGCAGTTTGGGGAGTTAGTGGAGAGTGGATGGGCAGAAAACCCAACAAAGCTAAAAAAAAGATGTTTGAAGGAAAAGGGATAAACTTTTAGGTACCAAGTGGTTGGAGAGATATTTGGCTGCTCCATATGTACTCAGAATATGGAGTAGGGAAATGGGCTTGGTGATGTAGATGGAAAAGAAATTTAGGTGGTTGGACAATTTTGGACGAATTACAGAGGGAAATTCCCATGTGACCTCAAAAAACGTGTGAACAAAATTTGAATCTCAAACCAAGGTTAGATGTGCTAATGCTGCATTCAGTTGTGATTTGAGTGAGGTAGTGCCTGGCATTAAATACTGTACATGGTTTTCCAGACCCTATCCATCTGCACAGAAAAACTTTGTCCATCCATTTATGGAAATAAGGAGATGAGACACAGGTAAATGGGTTAATTTCATTAACTATCAATTAACTTTATTAAGTCATTGACTAGTAATGTATCAACAACTACAGAGGGTCCTACCATACTGTGGATACCCAGGACAGAATCCCGGGGTATACCTACACCTCACCCAAGCTCCAGGTCTGTGCAGTCCTGTAGACAGCCCATTCCCAACCAGCCAAAATCCAGACATTAATCACTTGATCGTTGTGACTGTAGGCAAGCAACTGTCATGGCTAGCCACCTTTGCATCCCTCCCCCATCCTGGAAACTTCATCTTGGGAACCACGGTGCAGAGAGATTGGCTACCACAGCAACCCCCGTGTTGGTGAGAACACATCGAAACCTACATCCCAGTCTGCACTACATACCTTGACAAGCAGCTATCCTACATAGAATCTCTGGACCCATGCCTGCAGGTTCTGCTACAAGTACTGTAGGAAAATGCTAGTTACTAGGGATGGGCATGAAATGGAAAAAATAGTGTTTTGTTTCATTCATTCCATTAATCTGTGCATTTTGTTTTTTTACAAAATGCATGTTAAAGTCATTTTGTTACAAAACAAAAAACATGAAATGAAACATTATGCTCCCCCCGGTTTCAATTTTAGGTCAGCCCCCCAAATTCAGAAATGTTTGGGGGTTAGGGGCCTGAGAAATTAAGGTCCAAAGGGGGGTACATCTAGGATAAATTCTTTCCAATTGGAATCGGAAGTCAATTGGGTGAGCGATAGTGCTGCCGCGGCTTCCTATTGATTCCAATTAGAAAGAGTTTTTCCTAGGGGCACCCCCTTTGGACCTTAATTACTCAGTCCCCTGACCCCCACACCTTTCCACCTTTCAGGGGGTTCCCTAAAATCGCTTGAGGAAGGTACCCCTGCTACTTTGGTGCTGAGCTGCCTAAACATGGCTGGGATCAGTATTTTCATATGCATTAAAATATACACATGAAAATACTGATCCCAGCCATGTTTCATCACCAAAGGGGCAGTCTTTCCTTCCCAAAGCGATTTTAGGGAACCCTTTGAAATTTGGAAAAGTTAGGGTTTCTGGGGGCAGAAATATTAAGCTCCAAAACTTAATATCCCCATATAGAGGGGAATCTGTAAATTAACCTTGTATTGGTAAAGTGTGCCAAAGACACTCATTCAATTAAGTACCCCCACCTCCTTTGGAGCTTAGTATCTCAGCCCCCACAAACACTAACTTTTCCAAATTTCAAGGGGTTCCCTAAAATTGCTAGAGGAAGCTAAGCCTCCGATTTTAGGGATAAAACATGCCTGGGATCAGTATTTCAGAATGCATATGCACTCTAAAATACTGATCCGAGACATGTTTCATCCCCAAAGTGGCAGGCTTAGCTTCCTTTAGCAATTGTAGGGAACACCTTGAAATTTGGAAAGTATTGGGTTTCAGGGAACAGAGTTATTAAGCTCCAAAGGAGGTGTGGGGGTGCTTAATGGAAGGAGTGTGTTGGGGGCACTTTATCAATTACAGGGTTAATTTACAGCTTCCCCTCATTGCTCTGATCCACACTCCTTCAATTAAGTACCCCAACAGCCCCTTTGGAGCTTAATATCTCCATTCCCTGAAATCCAAAACTTTCCAAATTTCAAGGGGTTACAGGGGAAAGCTTGACGAAGCGCCCCTGCAATTTCCCCTAGAATAAATTGTTTAGAGGGGGAAATTGCATTTTATTTCATTTCATAACAAAACACTGGCTGGCATTTCATTTCATTTCAAAATGTTTCACAATCTTACAACATGACAAAACAGTGTGTGGAGCTTTATTTAATTTACAGATTTTTGGGGGGAGGAAACATTTTTAAGCAGCTTGGGAGAGCTGACAGAAATTAAATGGATATGAGTCAAGTTCAATGAAAGCAATAGCCTTTTAAAATACGCATATTCAGCCTGCTGTTCAAAAGTGCAGCTATCTTTAGACGGCCTCACAGATTTTTTAAAAAGACAAATAAGGAAATATAAATTTGAACATCGAGAAGAGTTTTTCAAAGCTTTTAGTCACTCAGTGAAAACTTTTCCACCTTAAGTAGGACTGAAGTGGTCATTCAAGTGGCATTTAGTGGGAAGTGACAACATAATGTTTGCAGTACAGAGCTCCGTGTGATAAGGCCTTCCTGGCACCTCTAAAGTCAGGAATAGACATGGGCACGACTTGGCGAAATTCTCATTTCCGTTTCGGTTCCTCGTTTCCGTTACGCAACGGAAACGGAAACGACAATTACTCCGCCAGAACTCGAACTCGAACCGAAAAAAGAAAAATTGGGTCTGATTTGTTGTTGTCGTTCCTGGCATCGCGCGGTGATCGCGCGAGCGCAAGCGGCACAGAAAAAAAGTTTTAAAAATTAAAAAAATTAAAAAAAAAACCGATTCCTGGCCAAAAAAGCAGGCGAAAATATGCCTGCCTGAGTGAGGGCACCTACCAGAGGGGTGGTTTCTGGGGGGGGGTCCCCGGCCTCCCCCCTCTTCTGTCCTGGGCTGCTCTGGTGGGGGGCATCCTCGTCATCTCGCCAACTCGCCATGCCATGCGGTCCGGGCGGGGGATCCAAAATGGGGCGAGGCGACCGCAATATTTATTTTGAAATCGTGGTCCAAAAACACACCAAATCACCACAGAAACATGCGAAAATAGCTATTTTAAAACTGCCTGAATTTTTACAGTAGCAGCAGTGGGTTTTTCTTGCAACAAAACATCTCCATTGATTTTATTTTATTTTATTTTTATTTTTTTACACCTGCGCAATGATGGGCTGGCCATGGGAGTGGACCATGCAAATTTTTGGAGCCATATCCAACAATTGCATGGCCACTTGGCCAGGTTTTGACTGAGACTTCTGGGATGTGCCAGTCGGGCATAAAAAGCCCACTAACCTTAGCCCAAGCCCAAACCCGAACCCTAACCCTAACCCATACGCCAGTACACTGTCCTTCTTAGTGGGTCAGAGAGGCACCCAGAGGTGCACCCCACTAACTCACCCTAACCTTACCCGTAACCCTAAGCCTAGCCCTTGCGCTAACCGTAACCCTAAGCCAGATCTGTTTACTCGCATTGCACTACAGCAAGTACACTTCCCTTCTTAGTGGGCCAGAGGGCGCCCATAGGGGTCCTCTCTCACTTTGTTCCTCGCTCCTCCCCATCCCCAGCCCAAGTGCACCGTATGCCAGGCAGTGAGTCACAGAGGCACCCGAAAGAGAGGTGCCTCTGCCTGCCACTGCAACTTGGTATGCATATCCAATTGGCTATGTATGCGTACCCTTTTGTAGGGGGCCAGAGGAGGCACCCACCCCAGAGAGGTGCCTCCAGGAGCCCGCTTTCCCTTCATAGCGGGCCAGAGGAGGCACCCACCCCAGAGAGGTGCCTCCAGGAGCCCGCCGCTACCCCCCCTAAAGTAGTACTAACGACAGACAAAAAAACGACAAACGAAACAACAAATTTTTGAAAAATTTCATGACAAATGGAAACGAGCCAAAACGGGCCGGCTCCGACACACGACAACTCGAAACGTAATTTTTCCTGGTCGTGCCCATCTCTAGTCAGGAAGTTTCCTTCAAGTCTGCTGGAGGAAAGAAGGAATCAATTATCACAGCTTGTCTAATTGACATTCGTATAAGGAATGGGTGCCATATAGTGTTGTACAGTAGTTGTTTTTAGCTCAGAACTCCTATTTTTTCCTTTGGGGTTTTTTATCCCTACCACCAAAAGCCCCTATCTCCTGAAAGTATGCTGGACCTTTCCACACCAATATAAAGTTTCCCATCAAAAGAGCTCCATAAGCACATTTAGGCAAATGTGCATTGCCCTCTTCAGTTCTTCATGTTCAATGCACAAACCTGTCTATTGTTTCCAGATGCATGAGGACATAGGGGTGTATGTGCACATGTGCTTGTTCAACTCACTAACACAAATTTAATCTTCCATACATTCACATGAATGCAAATATAATGAATGCTATTGTCTCACCTGGGATTAAGTAAATGAAGCCAAGCATTTAATACAGCATTATGTTACCATGGTGTCCTCTTTTGTCCTGGAATAGCCTTTGCTTTTAGTTTTGTTCATTTGATCTACCATTTAACAATCATGGATTCAAATCTGAATCTATGGAAAGTGCACTGTAGTTTGGGAAGTGGCATTCTCCCCCTTTCTCTTTCTATCTTCAGCTTCAATACAAATTCCATCAAGTATTAGAAAAAAGGAGCACACTTTACTAGATGCATGGAGCAGAGGTTTCCTGTGATGGCGAAAAAGAGAAAGCACCACAGGTGAATTAGGCAGAGAAAGTGGATATTTTATGGATCCAAGACTTAGTGTAACTGTAAATATTTTCAACTGAATACTAAAACAAAAAATGACCTCATATGTTTGTATTGTTTGCATGACAAATGTCCAGATATAAGAAGGAAAACAATTTTTCAAAGCATTAAAATCTAACCATTCACCTTCTTAGGGCCTTTTCACACGACCCCTAAGATCCTCTGGCCACTTAAATTCGGACCAGAGATCTTAGGGGTTTGTCGCTCTTCCTCTGTCCCCACCCCCCTCCACACTTCCTGGTTGCTGGCTGTATGAGGGAGGGAGAAAAAAGAAAGAAAAGAATGCCGGTTTACCTCCGTTCTGTTCCCGGCAGCATTCAGATCTCTTAAAGGGGCGGGGGGCAGAAAAACAACAAACAGAAGCCAGGAGAGCCCCGCACTCACTATCCTTACACCGGATCAAATATTTTTCACATCCAAAAAGCAGGTACCTGAAAGCTGCGCTGGGACGCGCTAAAGTGGGCGGGGTCGCACTTAATTTCCTGTTAACTCAGGAGCTGGTGGGTAAACATTTTTAATCTCCAGAGCTGGGAGCCATTTGCCCCGGAGTTTAGGGGTCGTGTATAAATGCCCTTAAATTACATACTAAAAACTTTCACACAGAAACACACACACACACACACACACACACACAGAGAGAGAGAGAGAGAGAGAGAGAGAGAGAGAGAGAGAGAGAGAGAGAGAGAGAGAGAGAGAGAGAGAGAGAGAGAGAGAGAGGGATGCGTGCGCTATCCCACATCCTAGAAGAGCTACATTTTAAAAAGGCACCTTTGCCCCTTCCGTGATCACGAGATCGAGGGAGCGCTTACATTGTCCCCACATCTGTGGCAGCAGTCTTCTCATTTGATATGTCCACACAGCAAAAGCCACTGCCGTTGTAGCCAGAGCATCAGCAGCAAGATGGAAGGAAAGTTTGGGATGGGAGGTGAGCTCAGAGAAAACAAATCTTTTTCCTTTCTCTCCCCCCTTCCTTCCTCGGTTCCTCTCTCTCACTCGCTCTCTCACTCACTCCCCCTCTCTCTGTCACACACACAGATGCTCACTCATGCTCTCTCTCTCTCACACACACACACACACACACACACACACACACACACACACACACATCATATTTCTCCTTCTCTCCTTCTCCCTCTCCCTCTGATTTGCGCTCTCTCTCTCTCTCTCTCTCTCTCTCTCTCTCTCTCTCTCTCTCTCTCTCTCTCTCTCTCTCTCTCTCCTCTCGTTTGTTTTCGCCCTTACACTGTCTGGGTCTCAACTTTTTTTTTAATACATTGAACAAGGAAGATCCCTGTTGGTTCATTTTAAGCTGCCTGACACGATTCAAAATGCCACCTGGAGTGCTGGATTGATGGATGCATGCAGTTTTATCGATGGACCCTAAACCTAAGAATATTTTAAAAAGAGGACCAAGGTAGTGCCTCATCTTGTTGGACTTTATTTTTGTGTTTGTGGTGTGGATGCGGTCCTCTGTTTTATTGTTATTTTTGTTGTTACTTTATTGGTTCTTAGTGTTGTCTGGATAGGGTTTTTTTGTGTTATAATTTTGTGTAAACCGCCTAGATTTCCCACGGGAAAGTCAGACGGTCAATAAGCGCAAATATAAATAAATAATGAATAAATAAATAGAAAATAAGTAGATAAGAAGCAGCTTTTCAGATCCCAACCTTAATTTGATTTGTTTCAAAAGGCACCTCCTAACCAATGCAAAAAAAGAGAACCCCCAGTGATGGTTCCATGAAAATGCGTTTCAGGGGGCATGGTCAAAGCTTTTTTCCAGAAAAGCTGGCCGATCATGAGGGCATGTTTTTAGAGGCAGCTTTTCTTTTAGTAAAAGGCAGGTTTTAGCTGTCATGGGATAGTGCTCAGAGAGAGAGAGAGAGAGAGAGAGAGAGAGAGAGAGAGAGAGAGAGAATCTGTTGGGATTCTTATATCCTGTCAACTTTTTACTTCATTTCTTTGTTTATTTCCTTTGGCTTTCCTCGTTAACTTTTAATTAAAATACGCAGGCCAGAAATAAAAAACTAAATATTACGCCATTCTGACAGCATAACTCCATTCCCTATAAAAACAGACCTCAAGCTCTGTCTCCTCCCTTCATTTTTTTAAAAGCCTATGCAAGTTTGAATGTTCGCATAATTGTGAGTAATATCAAGGTGTACTTTCACAACATATATCCTGTGACAGCATTTTAAAAGACTGAAAGTTGCTCAGTGTCACACTAGAGCAGGTCCATTGAATCAATAACTAGAGCAGGCCCAATTGAATTTATTGAGAAGTTGGCTCACCAAATCAAGACTGTTTCAATGATCTTACCCTAGTTATTATGTTAAGCAGCAGAACTTCAGCCACTGTGTTCATAATAGCACGGCCTGATCTCTACCCATAAACAAGTCCCAGGATGGCTATGGTGGCTGGAATATTCCGAGAGCTATTGATTTTTCCCCAAGCTTTAATTAGTTTCCTAATAGCACAATTCTGCAGCCTAATAAACGATCCGGGGACTTTGTGTTAGTTTTCTTCAAATGTGTATTACTTTATGCTTGTGTGGGTAGTGTGAGCTGCATAGACATCTAAAAACAATTGAAAAGACCAGTGTGCTTCCCTAGAAAGGGAATATGGGCTGAACAGCCATCTATTGGGATTAGAGATGGGGATTTTTTAAAAAAAGGTGATTTGTCATCATTTGTGATTCATCAGTCCTGAGAAATCCATGATTTAAAGAACTGAAGAATTTTCAGTGACAAATTGACATGTGTCTATGTAAAAAAATGATATAAAATGGTCCCCAAGGCACATAGAGATGAAAGATTTGTAGTGAAGCATCCCCTGACTCTCCTCTACAAAGCCTGTGATAAATTGATAAAACTATTTATTGCATAATAATCAGATCATTGCAAACAAGCAAACATATTATCATGCCATATTAATCAGTATTTATACAATAAAATAAACATTTTAATATTAATGCTTTTTAAAATATAGTATAAAATATTGTTTATTTAAACCAATTTAACTAAAATCCCCTAAAAGTATTTACTTTCCAATTTTAAAACCTTTACATAAAACATTTAATTTGCATTCTAAGTGGTTATCTTCAAACCTCTGAATCTTTTTAGCACTTTACACCTATACCATCCAAATACTTAGCTCTGCATATAGCAGCTTTAAAAGCAAATATTGCAACTCTGTGTATTATATCTAGGTTAGATGTTTGTAATAAAAAAACTCAGTTTCTCTGAGATGCTTCTGTTTTCCACTTTCTTTAAAATGTGCTGTAAATATTTTTCTCTTATATTGCTATATAGTGGACAGTCTAATACATAATGGGCTAAGTCCTTGAGGGCAGGGTTTCCACAAACACATAAACGATTATCTATAGGGATACCCTGAAACCTACCCCATTTCATCATAGTATCCATTTGTTCAAATCGCAAGCGAGTATATGCTTTCCTATATTGCATTTTCATGGGGACAGTTAACTATTTTTCATAATGATGCAGTTGTTTTGTATTAGCCAACCATTTTGTTGTTGTTGTGGATGCAACAGCAGATATATCCATCTGTGCCTCAACATCAAAAACTCTTTGCTTAAAAATATGAATTGTATCTTCACGTAAAGGATTTAACGCTTGAGTTGAAAAACCAAATTTTGGAAAGAGCTTAAACAGTTCTTTAATCATGAATGTTCATACCTAGAAACACTCTGCTCCTCCAAACAAATCTTGGGCAATCTGGCAGAGCAGCAGAGAGGAAGCAGGTGGTGAGAGGAGCACACGGCCAAAGGGCAGAGAGCTAACTTCCTGTTCTTGCAGGAGCAAGGGGCGGAGTTTTAGCTTTAAATACTTGCTCCCAGCAGCACGCGCCTGATGGCGCGTGCAAACTACAAAAAAAAAAAAACACCTTATAATTTCTTCTGGGTATAATTGAGTTCCTAAAGCCAAGCTACTCCTGAGGAAGTCCTACACACATTAGCAAGTGAGCACTGGAAACTTCCTGACGTGATTGCAGTTGGAGTAGAGGTGCTTTAGCAGCCCCTACACAGTTAGATTTTCAATAAACAACAAAAGAAGTAAAGAGTTTTACTAGATTAAAAAAGAATTAGTGCAAGTTTACATTTTTGAGACCTTCAATACATTTTATTGCACTTGTTATAATGGAGTTGCAGGGAGCAGCTGTAGTTACCTGCAGTACTTGTGCCATGTTTGTTATCTTGACAGAGCGTGTGCAGAACTACATCTGCTGCAAGTGCAAGCTGGTGGTGCTATTGGAAGAGAAGGTCCAGCAGCTGGAGGCTCGCATATCCGACCAGCAACATAATAAGGAGCTTGAGCGGTTCCTGGACAGAGCGGAACAGACTACTCAGGTCCAAGAGGAGACAGGGCAAACTTCAGAGGAGGAAGTCACTCCCGCAACTCAGGAGGTGGATGGGTGGAGGAATGTGACTCAAAAGAGTAGAAGGCCAAGGCATCGCTCAGAGAGTCTCATCTTGCACAATCAGTTTGAAGCTCTTTCCCTCAGCACACCTCATGAGGCACACATAGAGGAAGAATTGGTTCCACCAGAGGATCTCTCCCTCATCACTATTGATGAGATACAAGATCAGGTACATGTTGATGACCAGGCTGCAGGAGAGAAGCTCATTGTACTAGGGGATTCTATAATTAGAAATACGGAGGGATGGATTTGTGAGGAGCATGATAACCGTATGGTCACTTGCCTGCCGGGTGCAAAGGTTACAGACATCACCAGAAATATAGATAGCTTGTTAGAGAGAACTGGGAAGGAGCCAGTGGTCATGGTACACGTCGGTACCAATGATGTCGGGAAGGCCAAGCATTCAGTCTTGGAAGCCAAATTCAGGTTGCTAGGTAGAAGATTGAAGACCCGGGCTTCCAAGGTAGCATTTTCAGAAGTGCTACCTGTTCCTCGTGCAGGACCCGCCAGACAGGCAGAACTCAGAAGCCTCAATGCGTGGATGAGGCGATGGTGTCGAGAGGAGGGCTTTAGATTTGTCAGGAACTGGAGAACATTTTGGGACAAGCCAAACCTGTTCAGGAGGGATGGGTTGCACTTGAATCATGATGGGACCAGAATGCTGGCACTCAACCTCAAAAAGGCAGCAGAGCAGCTTTTAAACTGATAACTGGGGGAAAGCCGACAGGAGCTGAGTGGCATCCGGTTTGGAACACCTCATCCTCGGGGAATGAGGTTGGAGGATTAACAAGTCATCTGGCCCAGATGGCATCCATCCAAGGGTTATTAGGGAACTGAGAAATGAAATTGCAGATCTCTTAACGGTTATATGCAACTTGTCTCTTAAAACGGCCACAGTGCCGGAGGACTGGAGGATAGCAGATGTCACACCAATTTTTAAAAAAGGAAGGAGGGGGGACCCAGGAAACTACAGGCCGGTTAGCCTTACATCTGTCCCAGGGAAGATGGTGGAAAGCCTCATCCAAGAGAAAATCTTAAAACACATAAAAGAACAAACCTTGCTGAGAGAAAATCAGCATGGCTTCTGTAAGGGTAAATCTTGTCTGACAAACCTCTTAGAATTTTTTGAAAAGGTCAACAGGCACGTGGATTTGGGTGAACCGGTTGATATAGTCTATCTGGATTTTCAAAAGGCTTTTGACACAGTCCCTCACCAAAGGCTGCTGAGAAAATTGCACAGTCAGGGGATAAGAGGGCAGGTCCTCTTATGGATTGAGAACTGGTTGAGATCCCGGAAACAAAGAGTAGGTGTCAATGGGAAATTTTCACAATGGAGAGAAGTGAAAAGCGGTGTACCCCAGGGCTCTGTCCTGGGACCGGTGCTTTTCAATCTGTTCATAAATGACCTGGAGACAGGGATAAACAGTGAGGTGGCCAAGTTTGCCGATGACACAAAACTTTTCCGTGTGGTAAAAACCAGAGAAGATTGTGAAGAGCTCCAGAAGGATCTCTCCAAACTGGGGGAATGGGCTGAGAAATGGCAAATGCGTTTTAATGTAACCAAATGTAAAGTAATGCATATTGGGGCAAAAAATCCAAACTTCATCTATCAACTCATGGGCTCTGAGTTATCCGTGACGGATCAGGAAAGAGATCTTGGTGTGTTGGTGGACAGCTTCATGAAGGTGTCTCCCCAATGTGTGGCAGCGGTGAAGAAGGCCAATTCCATGCTAGGGATTATCAAAAAGGGGATTGAAAATAAAACAGCCAACATTATAATGCCATTATACAAAACAATAGTAAGGCCCCACCTGGAGTATTGTGTACAATTCTGGTCACCGCATCTCAAGAAAGACATAGTGGAACTCGAAAAGGTGCAGAAGAGAGCGACTAAAATGATTACTGGGCTGGGGCACCTCCCTTATGAAGAAAGGCTAAAACATTTGGGCCTCTTTAGTCTGGAAAAAAGGCGATTGAGGGGGGATATGATTGAGACATAGAAAATAATGCAGGGTATGAGTAAAGTGGATAGAGGGAAGCTCTTCTCCCTCTCCCAAAATACCAGAACTAGGGGACATACACTCAAATTGAGGGCTGGGAGAGTAAGAACTGACAAAAGAAAATATTTTTTCACCCAGCGCGTTGTAAGTCTATGGAACTCCCTGCCACACAATGTGGTGATGGCATCTGACCTGGATGCCTTCAAAAGGGGATTGGACAGATTCCTGGAGGAAAAGTCCATCACAGGTTACAAACCATGATGGAGATGTGTAACCTCCAGGGTTTAAACCAGGGTACTTCAAGGGCCAGATGCAGGAGAGTGGTATCAGGAGACAGATATCATGCACTCCCAAACACATCTGGTGGGGCCGCTGTGAGATACAGGAAGCTGGACTAGATGGGCCTTTGGCCTGATCCAGCATGGCTCTTCTTATGTTCTTATGTTTCTTCAATTAAGCTACTTATTCTGCACCAATACATTACTATTCATACAAGAATCAGACCCAAAATTGTTTTTGCACCAAGTTCTGCTCTTATTACATGTGCTGGGATAGAACTCAAAACTCCCATGATAGCCCTGTAAAATTGTGTTTTATTCTGTTCAATTTTCTTGAGGTTTGCAAAACCCCATATTTCAGCACCATAAATTAACATAGGAATTATCTTAACTTTAAAAAAAATTAAAATTGGGTTTAAAGTGCCTGGGTAACTGTAGTTTAAGAGTTTGTTAACCGATTGTAAACTGGCCCGTACTTTTAATGTATTTTTCTTTATTTGCGATGCCCAGGATCCTGATGCCTCAAAGTTAATGCCCAGATAGCAGTAACATTTAACCTGCTGTAAATCTTTAGAATTTATAGACCACTTATGAGTTTTTCTATTTTTTCCGAATACCACCACTTTGGATTTATCATTATTAATGCATAAATCATTTTCTTGGCAATAAATATTAAACCTTTTCAAGTCTCCTCATACCCACTTGGGTTGTTGATAACAATATCATATCATCAGCATATAATAATATATTTACTTCTCTATTTAGAATCTTAGGCATATGATAACTCTAATTGTATATAAATGGCACCACATCATTTATATAAAAATTAAATAAAAATGGAGATAGGATGCATCCTTGGCGGACACCCTTATATGTTGGAACAGAGTCTGTCAATGCAAAATTTAAACCTGTTCTCACCTTCAGTGTGGTTTCTGTATACAGTGCTTTGAGCAATAGCAATAATCTTGGATCTATATTTCTCATTGCCAATTTTTCCCAGAGGCGTCCTCTATTTATCGAATCAAATGCTCCACTTAGATCGATAAAGGCTGCAAAAAGCTGCCCCCCCTTAAAGGTATATTTATTTATTAGGTATTGTAATATAAAGCAATTGTCTAGGGTTGAGCATCCCTTCCTAAAACCTGACTGTTCCTCAGCAAAGATGGAGTTTTATGGTGATTTCATGTGTGGGGTATACACCCGCAAATAGCCCACCCCAGGAAAATTCTTCCCAGGCACCTAGAGAATCCAAACATGCAGAGAAGCATCCTCTGACTGTCCTCTTTCATCTTTCCAAGTTTGGTGGATTTAACAGCCCAGTTGCTAAAGGATATTTTCCGGGGGCTGCACTTTGTGGCTGAATAACTCAGATGTCTGAAAACCAATTTTTACCAGACTTAGAAGGATTGTAGAGGAAAGTCGGAAGAAGCCTTTCTGCACATTTGACGTGCCTCTGAGCTGTAAACCCAAAAATAACCTCCTCAGGAAGGTGCTCCTAAGACACCTAAAGACACCAAATTTGTAGGGAGGTGTCCCCCTGACTCTCATCCTGACTCTCCTACTCTCCTCTCATATCTCTGAAATACTACAGGTTGAAAAGCTTCCTTTAAAGAGTCAAGAAACAAGTTTGTTTTAAATAATGGAAAGAAAATGACAGTTTCCCAGCAAGGGAGCATTTTGCCATGTATTCTGATGCATTTAGCATACAATTTTGTAAGACATATGCAACGGGTTCAGTGATAGACAGCATGTGGTTGACTCGGCCTTCCATCGTTCCAAGGTCAGTTAAATGAGTACTCAGCTTGTTTGGGGTGACAATGTGTAGCCTGCACAAATGCATTGCACACTGCCTGTGGAGTGCTTTAAGCATTGGGGGTGGGAAGGTATATAAGCAGAAGACTTTGGGACCATATGAAGTTTTTGACCCTAATTGAATCAGGACCCAATTAAATTACTCTTTAGCTAACCTTTTGATTCTTTCCTAGACAAAACGTTTCACACAATCATGTTTACAAGGGGATTCTGTGTCTGGCTGTAAAAATAGAGACACAAAAATAATATTAATTTTTTTAAATATTGAAAATATAGGAAATATTTTTAATGTAAAAATGCAGAACAAATATTCAGTGGTTAACCAAGGAAAAAACAAGTCAGGTTCTGGGATTTTCCCCTGCTTGATTTCTCTTTATAAATGGTAGTGATTCAAGAGGCTATTTCACTATTGCCTTTGGTGTCATCAATGTTCCGGGTGCCCTTTCCTATGTAACCTTGGGATCCTTTTTCACACTGGTATTGTGGGCATGAGGGCTGGGAGAGTAAGTATAGACAAAAGAAAATATTTTTTTCCGCCCATCGCATTGTTAGTCTGTGGAACTCCCTGCCACAGGATGTGGTGATGGCATCTGGCCCAGATGCCTTCAAAAGGGGATTGAACAGATTCCTAGAGGAAAAGTCCATCACAGGTTACAAACCATGATGGAGATGTGTAATCTCCAGGCTTAAAACCAGGGTATTCAAGGGCCAGATGCAGGGGAGTGGTATCAGGAGAGAGATATCTAGTCTGATGCGCTCCCAGAGGCATTTGGTGAGGCCACTGTGAGATACAGGAAGCTAGACTAGATGGTCCTTTGGCCTGATCCAGCATGGCTCTTCTTATGTTCTTATGTATAAGAATATTGTGCAGCAATATTGGTCCATTTATTTATTTATTTATTTATTTATTTATTTTATTTATTTATTTATTTATTTATTTCTATACCGCCCATCTTCCCGAAGGAACTGCAGGCAGTGTAGAGCAATTTAACAATAAAAACAAATATCAAACAAATCATCCTATAAAAAAACAAAGACAAATAATAATACTCGGCAAGATGGCGGAACAGAGGGAAAAAAACACCCTAATGGTCACCCAATGCGTCTTTGAAAAGCAGGGTCTTAAGCGCTTTTTTGAAGGCGGGCAGGTTCTGCACAAGGCAAATCTCACTTGACAAGTTGTTTTCCAGATGTTTTGAATCATGAATACTGAAACAATATCCCACATTCATAAACCAGAAGCTTTTTTTTTGAAGAGTTGATTCCTTCACATACTCGATTGATGCATCTTCCTTAGGGAGAAGCCTGAATGAAGCATGAAAAATAGGGACACACAGTGGAGATAAACACAAAGATAATTCAAACTCTCCAAAACAAAAGATATTTTATTAAGAACAGATGAGGGAAAGCTTCTATACCTTAGGCTCATTTTTTAAAAGTACCACCACCAGATTCCACTGTAATCATTTATGATTCTTTTAATTGTTCTTTGCAACGATTTCTAAAAGTATGTGGGGAATGTGCAAGATAAATCTTTGTTTCAGATTTCACTGCACTGATGAACAAACATCAGTTAATTATTTCCAAGGAACTGCTATCTGAAGCTCTATAAATAATGGAGAGGCTCTATATTCCTCTTCCCTCCTTGCCACTTCTGTTAAGTGGTTTGCAGTTTAGTTTTATTATCATTTAAAATGATAAGAAGAAGAACTCTTAATTCCCACCTTCCATCCAACAAAGGATTTTGTCTGTTTTATGATGAACAATGTATTAAAAATCAACATTTCCTCTCTCTTTCTTTATTTTAACAGCCTCGGGCATAATTCAGGAACTCCAAACTGTAGAATTTAGGCAAATAGTGATGCATGAGGCTTCCCCTCGACCCCATATTATTCACAAGATATTGGTGCACAGCTTGACAAAGATTAGTAGTTTTTTTTAAAAAAAAAAACCTAACATTTCAAAATGTGGTCTAATAAAAGTATTATACCTGGTCTGGTGTAGTGGGTAAAGTGATGGACTAGGATTTGGATACTTAGGCTTGATTCATTGTTTTTGCAAAAGAAACTCACTGGGTGGTGGGGCTGGATGGAACTGGTAAAACCACTCCTTAAATATGTCACTTCCCTTAAAAGTCATATTAAAGTCATTGTAAATCAGTTCTGACTAGAGATGGGCAAGAAACAAAAAAATAAAATGCTGTTTCATTGTTTTGTTATGTAACAGACCATTTTGTTCTGTAACAAAACAGTAGGACATGTTTCATTACTAAATGAAAACAAACACCATTTTCCCTCTAGGAATGAAACAATTTGTCCCAGAGGAACCAAAATGGCAGGGTAGCTCCTTTGGACTCTTCCCTGTAAGCTCTCCAAATTTGTACAGGTTTGGGGTTCAGGGGGTGTAATGGAACCCAGGGATAGGAGAGTCTCTGGCTGAGAATTCCCTGAGTCCCTGTGGGTTCTTTTAAAGAGAAAAATGATCTGAGAGCATCAATTTAGTGAAATCGCTTTATTCACTATTCTAAGTTACAAAAATGAAAAAAAAGCTTATAAAAATCAATGAAAAATATAAAAATGCTTATCAGATACAATAATATAATATTGCCTAAAATCAATAAAATCTAAGATATTCTTACTAGCCTAATACTATGTAAGTTTCATTTCCTAGGCTGGCTAGGACTAGCATTAGCTAACTACATCTTGAAGCCAGATTCTAAGCCAATCTCTCTCTCATAGTCTAAGTATAAACTTTCCCAGCTCTGCGCAGTTTCCAGAGGTAACGTGAAACAATAGTCCAATGATAGCTGCCCAATTTCCATCTAACTTAGCTTGTTTATACTAAAGAAATGCATACCTTAGATAAGCGTTTGGAGAAAGCAGAAAATGTACCATTAATACTGAGCCTTAAAAATCACACAATGTCCCATCATGCTAATTTCCTTTCATGCTATGTCTTATCATCCTAATTCTGTTACAGGGGACTTTGTTATCCTAATTCCGTTACAGGCTCCTGGGTCCCCCAGGAGAAAATCATTCTAGTTGAGTCAGGAAGCCACTAACAGCCCCCCCACACACACACACACACATACACAGGCGAGCAATTAGTGGTGGCTCTAGGACTCCGGGGAGCCATTATATAGCATTTTGTTTTGTTTCATCTTGTTACAAAATTCTTTTAAAATTTCATTAGTAACGGATGAAATGAAACTACTAAAGAAACGAAACACCATATTTTCATTTCGTGCCCATCTCTAGTTCCGACTTGATGGCACATACCAACAACAGTAAAAGTATCACCTGACTTTACTTCTAATCATAGCACGTTAATATCAAATTCAATAGAAAGGATCAATGGCTATGCCATTCATTAGTGACTTTCTGTTCTTGGCTTCCCCCATGGTAGGCAAAAGTACCCTTGGTTGGGTTCATTTTTGCACATTTCTCCAAAGGTAGTGCACATTCTCAGCCTCATCCTAACTCTACTCATAAGATCGATGTGAGGCAAAAATGGCATGGAGCACATGGCCCTGCTTCTGCGTCATAACGGCCAACCGGCTTTACCGAAGCTGGTAGCTTATAATAAGGCTTCGAGGAGCAAGTTGATATACAACCTGGGCAGAGAGCCAAACAAGCCTTACTGAAAGCATCTGTATAATTGGGCATTTCCATGCCAAGGTCAGCAGTCTGACACCAGCAACCAACAGAAACGAACAAGAGTGGGACAAGGAGAAAGCAAGAGCCACTCTGGAGTCATAAACAGCAAGAGAGCAAGAATTCCAATCACAAGGTGCAGAAAACATTTGGTTCCCAGCATTGCGCCTAAGGGAGACAGCTACAGATATGTTGCTGCTGAGCCTGCTGCTGCTGCTGCTGCTGCTGCTGCTGGGATCATGTCCAAGGGGGGATATATAAGTCATGTGACTTTAGATCATCCTGTGAACAGGGACAGACTCCCAGAGCAAAAAACCTCTTTCAGATTTGGTGGTGGTGGTGGTGGGGAGAATCAGCCCAAGAAATCATTGCAGACATTATCAGTTCCATTCTGAGTCACACAGGTTTTGTGTAATCCCCTACCTATCCCAGCCAATGAGTAACATACCTTTTTGGTCCAAAGGCCAAATAGAGAGGTGGGGTAGGCACATGGCCCTTGCTTTCTTTGGTGGTTACTTCACATCCTTCCTCGAGCCGAGGTGAGCTTGCCTCCGTGTTGAAATCGGTGTTCAACACAGATCGAGAAGTGGATTGAAAAGATTCCCAAGCTCCATGATGGGAATCTCTCACCCTGCTTGGAGCGCAGTTCAGGGGGCGTGGTCGGGGTGAACTCAGATTGACCCCACAAGGACGTGAGGTTCTGTTCCTTCGAACTCGGATTGACCCCACAAGGATGTGAGGTTCTGTTCCGTCGCCGGTCTCCAGCAGGGCCGCGAACTGCAGCGAGAGGGATGTGAAGTATCAGTGTTTGCTTGTAAAAGTCATTCAACAGCTGCCTAAGTTTCTGTAAACAAGAAACCAGACTCCTGACTTCCATCTAAGAGACAAGCCTGCCTGGTAAAACCCATCATGTCAAGAACTGCTGGATTTAACAACTAAGAGCAACTTGTCTCGCTATATCCATATTGGTACGTACATTTGACTTTGTGTTTTGAACTTTACATTCTTCCCAAACCTGATGGAGTGGTGTTTAATCTATGAAAGCTTGCTTATTGTGCAATTTTTAAATGGTCTATAAAGGTATAAGTTTCAGTTTCAGCAGGCTAGAGCGCTGAAACTCTCGGCTTGGCGGTTCAAATCCTGGATGCCTCGCAGTGGAGTGAGCTCCAGCTGTTAACCTAGCAGTTTGAAAGAATGTAAATACAAGTAGTTAAATAGATACTGCCATAAAAAGTGGGAAGGTAAACAGTGTTCCATGTGCAGAAATGCATGCATTCAGCCATGCTGTCCACATGGCCACAGACTTGCACAACACGGGCTCTTTGGCTTGAAAACGGAGATGAACACTGCCCCTAGAGTCAGACACGACTAGCACAGATTTGCAGGGGGTACCTTAAAAGTATAAGTGCTATTTTAGCATTTACAGTTTAGTGTGCAACTGAAAATGTCTATGATGATTCCTTAGTGACAGTGCAGTTTGATTCCAGAATAGACATGGGCACGACTCAGTGAAATTGTCATTTCCGTTTTCGGTTATCGTTTCTGTTACGTAACGGAAACGGTAACGATAATTAAGCCGTCAAAAGAACTCAAACTAGAACCAAAAAAAGAAAAATTTGGTCAGGGTTTCCGTTTCCGTTTGTGGCATCGTGGGGATCGCGCAATGTGAAGCACAGAAAAAGTTTTTAAAAGTTTTTTTTTAAAAAACCCGACTCCCGGCCAAAAAAGCAGGCGAAAATATGCCTGCCTGAGGCTTTGCCACCTACCAGAGGGGTGGTTTCTGGGGGGTCCCCGGCCTCCCCCCCTCTTCTCCTGTCCTGGGCTGCTTGCACCAGGCTGGGGGGGGTCATCCTCGTAGTCTCGCCATGCCATGCGGTGGGGGAGATCCAAAATGGCGACCACAATTTTTCTTTTGTAATCATGGTCAAAAAACACACCAAATCACCACAGAAACATGTGAAATTTATTTTAAATGGCTGAATTTTAATAGTAGCAACAGTGGGTTTCTTTATAGCAATAAAATGTCGTATTGATTTTATTTTATTTTTTTATTTTTTATTTTTTTAGACCTGCCCATTTGGGCTGGGAATGGGATGGGCCCATGCAAATTGTTTGAACCATTCCACCAATGGCATCGCCAGGTTTTTGACTGACACTTCTGGATGACTCGGAGGGCATTAAAAGCCGAGGCACCTTCCAGAAATCGCAGTCAGGTGTATGGATGTGGTTGAGGGAGGAGGGCTGGCTGCTGGTGCTGCTGGTGTGATCCGATCAAGATTGAGGAGGGAGGCTGGAGGCTTTAGGATTTAAGTTAGGCAGGCAGGGAGGGAATTGAATTTAGAAAATAATTTCTTTGATTCCCTGCAGCTTTGTCTGCTGAAGGGAATAGTAGTTTATTCTTTATTTCTTCTCTGGCAATTTGTGAGGATTTGTTTCTGATATTGGATAAAGGGGGAGGTTCGACTGGGAGTGGGAAGTGTGGATTTATTTTAAAAATATATTATATACTACCATTTATTTTCTATTTTCCCAACTTCAATTTGCTTGCACACACACACACATTTGGGGTGGAAGCCAAGAACAGAACCTCTATCCTAAGTGATATCCTAACTGCTCACTCGCCCTTCCGCCCATGCCGCCACCCGCCTGCGGCCCGCGCCACCGCTCGCCCACTCGCCCGCCCGCGGCCGCCGCCCACCCGCTCACCCGCCCCTGCCCCCCCTTTACCTAGGGCACAAAAACACCGAGCGCTGGCCCTGATTGCGGGACACCCCTATGCTCTGGGAAGTCAAATCGCGCTAAATCGCGGTGGAAATGACAAACGGAAACGACAAATTTTTGAAAAATTTTGCGACAAACGGAAATGACCCAAAACAGAACCGTTCTGACAAATGAAAACTCGAAACGTCATTTTTTCTGGTTGTGCCCATGCCTACTCCAGAATATACAGTTTGTGCTATGCCAGTAATTTCATCTCAGAGTAAGCACTTTTTCCTGAGTCCCTACTCCCTATTCAATGTTCCTTTCCTTTATCTCAAGCTGGGCCCTTAATTTTTCTCAGAATTCCCTCTCTAGTTTGGAAGAGAATCAAGGGTCCTTTACTGAGTCTGAGCCTCCTTCATCTGGGGACGTTATCTCTTTCAACCTTCAGGGCCTTGGGTCAATAGGAACATCCACCTCTTCCCCCTTTCCAGAGGCCTAGGATTAGGATTCAAGCTTCTCTTCACTGGAAGATTCATATCACCTTGATCAAGTGGATCTAGTTCTATGCCCTGTCCAACCCACTAAGGGAAATGGTTTCCAAATGAGTTCTTATATGCACACACAAGCACACACTCTGTCTTAATGTTTAAATTGTGGTTTATCTTATGGGTGCCAGTTAAAGTCATGAACGAGGCCAGTAAAAAAGTTTTTTTTCAAATAAAAAAATGAAGCACTTGGTTTCATAACTGCTCACCAAAACCACTAGGGAACAATCCAATTTTTTTTTTTTTGCTTAGGGAACTTCAAAGCTTGGTGGGAAATTACATGTCATTCATTATCCGTTCCTAGTTCAGGGGTGAGGGCACTGGTGTGAGCATTGTCTTTGAAACAAGTACAAAATTACATGTTTTGGAGATTACACGAGAAACGGTTTGGGCTTGTGCCACTTGCTTTTCCTGTTATAGCCTTAGTGACAGGAATGGAGTTGCATGCTGCTATTTTCTGGTCTTGCTACAATTTCTCATCAAGAGATTCAGGTGCCAAATGTGTGAGAACAAAGACAACATTTTAGGCATTGGAAAAGGCCAAGACGCATGACATGTCTGCCCTTTAAAATGCAATGATCAGTAAAGTGTGTGCAAGACAAGGCTCCTCTTTTCATCTCACACTCTCATTTGCTGACTATCTATTGGATCACTCAGATGAAAATTGGAATGTGGTATCTTTTAGCTACTCTTTCTAGCCCTGTAAGTGTCCTGCTTGGTAAATTTGGTAAATAGGTGGCAGGTACTCCCAGCTCAAACTTGGAGTTACTTTATTTTAATTTGAGTTATGTTATGATTAGACATGGGCACGACTCGGCGAAATCCTCGGTTTCGTTTCCGTTCCTCGTTTCCGTTATGTAACGAAATGAAGAACAGCAATTACTCCGCCAGAACTCAAACTCGAACCGACTAAAGAAAAATTGGGTCTGATTTGTCGTGGTCATTCCTGGCGGCATTGCAGCGATCGCGCGATGCCAACTGGCACAGGAAAAAAGTTTTAAAAATAAAAAAAAACCCAATTCCCGGCCAAAAAAGTTGGCGAAAATATGCCTGCCTGAGGGCACCTACCAGAGAAGTGGTTTCTGGGGGGGAAGGTCCCCAGCCTCCCCCCTCCTCTCCTGGGCTGCACATCCTCGTCATCGCCAACGCGCTGCCAAGCGGCGCGGCACAGAAAAAAAGTTTTTAAAAAACACGATTCCCGGCCAAAAAAGCAGGCGAAAATATGCCTGCCTGAGTGAGGGCACCTACCAGAAGGGTGGTTTCTGGGGGGGGGGGGTCCCCGGCCTCCCCCCTCTCCTCTCCTGGGCTGCGCATCCTCGTCGTCTCGCCAACTCACCATGACATGCGGTGCGGGCGGGGGATCCAAAATGGGGCGACCGCAAGCAATATTTATATATTTTGAAATTGTGGTGGTCCAAAAACACACCAAAGCACCACAGAAACATGCGAAAATAGCATTTTAAAACTGCCTGAATTTTTACAGTAGCAGCAGTGGGTTTTTCTTGCAACAAAACGTCTCCATTGATTTTATTTTATTTTATTTTTATTTTTATTTTTTTACACCTGTGCAATGATGGGCTGGCCATGGGAGTGGACCATGCAAATTTTTGGAGCCATTCCACCAATTGCATGGCCACTTGGCCAGGTTTTGACCGAGACTTCTGGGATGTGCCAGTCGGGCATAAAAAGCCCACTAACCCTAGCCTGAACCCAAACCCTAACCCGAACCCGAACCCATATGCCAGTACACTGTCCTTCTTAGTGGGTCAGAGAGGCACCCAGAGGTGCACCCCACTAACTCACCCTAACCTTATCCGTAACCCTAAGCCTAGCCCTTGTGCTAACCCTAACCCTAAGCCAGATCTGTTTACTTGCATTGCACTACAGCAAGTACACTTCCCTTCTTAGTGAGCCAGAGGGCGCCCATAGGGGTCCTCTCTCACTTTGTTCCTCGCTCCTCCCCATCCCCAGCGCAAGTGCACCGTATGCCAGGCAGTGAGTCACAGAGGCACCCGAAAGAGAGGTGCCTCTGCCTGCCACTGCAACTTGGTATGCATATCCAATTGGCTATATATGCATACCCTTTTGTAGTGGGCCAGAGGAGGCACCCACCCCAGAGAGGTGCCTCCAGGAGCCCGCTTTCCCTTCATAGCGGGCCAGAGGAGGCACCCACCCCAGAGAGGTGCCTCCAGGAGCCCGCTCCCCCCCAAACCAGTACTAACGACAGATGAAAAAACGACAAACGAAACGACAAATTTTTGGAAAATTTCACGAAAAACGGAAACGAGCCGAAACGGGCCGGCTCCGACACACGACAACTCGCAAACGTCATTTTCCCTGGTCGTGCCCATCTCTAGTTATGACTAGTAAATACATCCATATTAAGCGATTTACCTCTTTCTTTCGTTGTGCATATAATTAATGGAATCCATTAGAAAATACATTCCTACAGTGAGACCTTGGTTTATGAAAATAATTCATTCCGGAAACATACTTGTCAACCAAAACACTCTTGTATCAAAGCAAATTTCCCCATAAGAAATAACGGAAGATCCGATGATTCATTCTGGGGGCCCATAGACCACATACTGTACACAAAAAATGCCAAAACTCGCAAAAGAAGTTGGCTAGAAGTCCATGTCCACACCATGGTTTTAGGGAGCTGCCTGCAGAACCCACTCTGCTTCGGACTAACAACTGGATTTTACTCTGTGTTTTTAATGAGACAATAATACAATCCAATTTGTATCCCTATATACACTTGACTAGAAATGGTTTGAAAAATAAGAAAGGAAGTAGAAAACAAATTAAATAGAAATAGAAATAGAAAGAAATTGCTTGTTAATCAAGGCAAAATTTAGAAGAAATATTTGCTTGTCTTGCAAAACACCCTTAAATCAAGTTACTCTTAAACAAAGACATTACTTTTGTCTTTTTCCTTTTTACTTCACTGTGAGTCAGCACTGAACATCTGAATCTGCCCCCCCACACACACACACACACCATTTCTTTCTTTAATTATTCACAAGGAAATTGGTACATCTAAAAATGCATATATTTGAAAACATACACAGCATACCAATATTAGTAAGGAAAATGCATAAAAATATTTCTGTTATCGATCATGTGTAACATCTCGAATTTTCCTGCAGAACTCAAGAATTCTCATGAAACCTAAAGAAGCACAACAACAGGATCTGAAGTCGTGTTCTTGCCAAGCTGTCCCCACTGTGAGTTCACTATCTGTTAAGAAGAGGGCCAAGTCTAAAGCACTGACTGTACAGTGCTAGAGTTCATCTCACCAAATAGAATCAACTAATTTGAATTGACTTTGGACCCAATTGTGTAGAGGCTATTTCTTTTTATATATCTAGCTGTGCAAAGCCTGTATGGAGAACGTCTCCCACATATTTGTGGGAAACAGCGATAACACTGCTAGAATTGAACTCCTTTTTTGTGACAAGAAAATTATTCTGCTGAAGGAAAAATCTCTCCTAAAAGATGTTTAACAGTATCAATTGAAGGATTATCTACTTTGATTCAATGTGGGTGCATTTCTCAGAGAAGCAACGGGCAATGTATCAACAGCGGACCTTGAAGAACTCCCTCATGCTGTTTGGAAAGACCCATTTTTAAACCATTTATCAAATGTATTGGAAGTTCTTATTCCCTTGACAGGTGAAGGAATAAGAAATAGCAAGTCAGGGAAGTTAATTCCCTTCTAAGTAACTCTTGAGTAACATTAAATGATTTTCATACATACTCTATCTCAACATTCCATATTTGTGTCAATTAGTTCTGAATTGTATGAAATTGGATCATAAGGTTCTGAAGTTATTTGTTCATAAGTGCATTATAAAGTGTTGTATGTGGGTTGAGTGGGATGAGAGGCATGAGACAAGGCAGAAGGTAGGATGTGTGACCTGAAAGCCAACCCTACATCCTACTGAACTGTCGCCATCTATAAGAACAGAAGAGCAATGTTTGATCAGACAGCATATATATCTAGTCTCCTATTAATTCAAAGTGGCCAAACTGATACAGGATGTGGAAACAATATGTGCCCATTCTTATCCTCCATTAATGTGTCTATTTCCTTTTAAGCTGCACACACTTGTTTCTCTGATTGCACCATGTATAGTAAGTTTCCCAGTTTGACTGGAAGTAAGAAGTAAAGTATTAACCACTGAGCTTGTGGCGCAGTGGTTGAACATATCTACAGCAGCCGTAACTGTGCTCATGACCTGGGGTTCAATCCCAGGAAGCCGGCTTATGGTTGACTCGACCTTCTATTCTTCTGAGGTTGGTAAAAGGAGTAAGGATTAGAGAGAGAAGAGATAGGACTTTAGAACTTCTGTGAGGAAAACTGAATGTTGAGTGTCTGTAAACTTAAGAACTGGGTGTGCAAGTGATCAGCTTTGTTTGTAATATAACTTTAGTGTGTTTGAGCTATATTCCTCCTTTTTGTTTGTACCTAAACATGCTATTCTTTATGCTTTTAATTCTACCCTGTAATAAATAAACTTCTTTTATCTTTATTCGATTTAAAACAGTCTGAAAGCATTAATTTACTAGAGAAGCTAGTTGGTAGCAGCAAAAGAGCAAAATTATAGGTGGTGCTTGTCAATAGCCTGTGAAAGGGCTGGGAGCAAAGCACGGTGATGCTACACCTACCAATCTAGATTACTTTTATTTTATGACCATTTGTGTGCTCCCTATATAGCTACATACTATCTTTGGCTCTGTAGACTGCCTTCTGGGCTGTGTCTATTGGTCAGTGTGGAATAAAGTGCTTTCCTCACCCTGTAATAGCCTCCTTACACATTTTTTTTGCAGCTTCCAAGTTATTATTATTTTTCATATCATCGGAGTCCCTACATAGGATGGGGATGGGTGTGGTGGAAATTCTAAGGATAAAAGCAGGAAAGTTCAAGTGGTATATTTACAATATTTTTCTATATATTAATACACAGACTATATTTTAATTTCCCAATAGTGTTGGAGTTTTTTTTTTTAGCTATTTAGTTCTTTTTCATAAAAAGTATATAGTGGTTTCCAGCAGACTCTTGTCTTCTGTAACTCTTTGTCCTTTATCAGTTCTGATGTTATGTCCATTTCAGCTGCTTTGAATAATTTTTCCAAAAGTTCTTGTCTAGTTGGTGTTTCTGCAACTTTCCAAAATTTGGCATATAAAATTCCTGCTATTGTGACTAGAGATGGGCACGACCAGAAAAAATGACGTTTCGAGTTGTTGTTTGTCGGGGCGAGTCCGTTTTGGGTCGTTTCTGTTTGTCGCAATAATTTTCAAAAAATTGTCATTTCTGTTTGTCATTTGTCATTTGGGTTGGGGTTGGGGTTGGGGTAAGTGGGCTCTGGGAGGCACCTCTCTGGGTGCCTCTGACATCTGACCCACTAAGAAGGGAAGGGAAGGGAAGCGTAACGCGAAGCCGCCGCCTACCATACATTACATTACATTATGTTAGGGTGGGGGGTAAGTGGCAGAGACACCTCTCTCTCTGGGTGCCTCTGACTCACTAAGAAGGGGAGCGTACTAGCGTACTGACGTACAGGTTAGGGAATGGGATAGGGGTAGGGGATAGTGGGCTGTGGGAGGCACCTCTCTGGGTGCCTGTGACCCACTAAGAAGGAAAGTGTACTTGCGTACGAATCTGGGTTAGGGTTGGGGTTAGGGTATGGGCTAGGCTTAGGGGTACGGTTAAGGTTAGGGTGGGTTAGTGGGCTGCACCCCTGGGTGCCTCTGACCCACTAAGAAGGACAGTGTACTGACATATGGGTTAGGGTTAGGGTTAGGGTTAGGGTTAGGTTTAGTGGGCTTTTTATGCCCTCTGGCACATCCAGAAGTCTCAGTCAAAACCTGGCCATGCGATTGGTGGAATGGGTCCAAAAATTTGCATGGTCCCATCCCATGGCCAGCCCATCATTGCGCAGGTGTAAAAAAATAAAAATAAAAATAAAATAAAATAAAATCAATGGATACGTTTTATTGCAAGAAAAGCCCACTGCTGCTACTATAAAAAATCAGGCATTTAAAATACCTAATTTTCAAATGTTTCTGTGGTGCTTTGGTGGGTTTTTGGACCACGATTTCAAAAAAAATATTGCGGTCGCCATTTTGGATCCCCCCCACCGCATGGCAAATGGAGACGACGAGGATGCCCCCCCAAGCCTGGTACCAGCAGCCCAGGACAGGAGAGGGGGGAAGGCTGGGGACCCCCCCAGAAACCACCCCTCTCTGGTAGCTGCCCTCACTGAGGCAGGCATATTTTCGCCTGCTTTTTGGCCGGGAATCGGGTTTTTTAAAAAACTTTTTTTCTGTGCTGCTTGGCATCGCGCGATCACCACGATGCCATGAACGACAACGAAAAATCAGACCCAATTTTCCTTTTTCGGTTCGGGTTCGAGCTGGAGTGGAGTAATTCTCGTTACCGTTACCCATTACGTAACAACAAGAACCGAAAACGGAAACGAGGTTTTCGCCGCTCCGTGCCCATGTCTAATTGTGACAGTATACAATAACAAATGCTTTATCTTAACATCCTTAATTTCTGTCATAATATTCAATAGAAATATTTCCGGATTAAATGGAACTGTATAGCACAGCATTTTTTGTAAAATCTCATATACCATTTTCCAATATCTCTTTGCTATATCACAAGTCCACCACATATGATAAAATGGCCCTTCTTTGTTGTTACATTTCCAGCATTTATCTGAGGTATTTCTATATATTTTTGCCATTTTTTGTGGTGTCATGTACCATCTATAAAACATCTTATATATGTTTTCTTTTAAATGTATTGCCTTAGTAAATTTTACATTACACTCCCATAACTGGCTCCATTGTGCTAATTCAATATTATGTCCTAGATTTTATGCCCATAGTATCATACAATCTTTCACAATTTCATCCTGCATTTTCAACTCTAGCATGTATTTATAAATTTTCTGAATCAGCTTTCCCTCTGTTCCCAAGAGCAGTTTATCCAGTTCAGTTCTCTCTATATAAAAACCCTCTTTCTTATCTTTAACAAACCTCGAGGTCAATTGTGATTTTGTCCACCAATCTAATGTCACTTTTGGATTTTGGAGTTCTTCCTCTGACTTTAGTTCCTCTTCATTTTTCAGTATCTCACAGTATCTCACTAATTTGTTTTCATTTGATAGAAACGAGTGAGCACGTCTCAAAATCAAAATATATTATAAGTAGACCCAAATGTGCTCAAAGGGTACAAGGTCAGGTTGACCCAGCAAACTTGGCATCACAGCTGGGAACTTGGCACAATATCTCACACCCGTGGGCGCCAATCTCTTACAGTACGTAAGGCACCAGAGTACAGGAGACAAGATGGCCCATCATCTGGGATTGTTGACATTATCTCATGGCACCAAAAGAGTCAGCTAAGAATAACATATGGCAGTTAGCCAGTAATAAGGAACCAACTTGAAATCAAACAAAATAGGGTTAAGTCATTCTAATGTTTGTAAGCCAGATGGCCATAGACCAAGAACATGATGCGTACTAAATACGTCAGTACACCATGCAAAAGAGTATAAAAACCATGGAGAAGCCATTACTCCTTTGTCCAGGACAGCAGGGCCCTCTGGCCTGTGCTGTGCCTTGGATCCTTTGTTCCTTAAGCTAACCCATTTTCTGTACTGCCTATGTCCTGTGCTGTATCTCTATCTGTCTTTAATAAACCTTTTGCTATATAACTAACTCAGCGTGGCAATTTTGATGAACCACCAATGGTGCATTGACAATTTATAATGGTGCACTGGCAACTTATAAAAAAAACCACCAATACCAATTTTTAGATCAAAGATTTTATTCTTATCAGATGGCGCAGTTGGGCGGGAACCTAAGCTACGCTGGAGAGTCTTCTGCCAGTGGCGAGGGTGAACGGGTCTCAGCTTGCGTCCCACGTAAGAGTTTTTTTTCCTTGGACTGTCCTTGTTTCCAGCTATTGGCAATCTCTAACCTCTGCCCTCGCCTTCCCCCTTTCCCTTCTTCTTGGACTGTCTCGGTTCCAGCTATGGTAAGTCAAAAAAAATTTCTTCCTTGGTTAATAGGGGAGAAATAGGTTTTTTTTTGGCTGCAGAACTTGACTCCCTGACTTGTTTTTCTTCTTGCCCAGAAAAAAAATTATGGCCATTTATCTCTGTTTTTATATTGATTGGCTCAAAAGTCCCAAGTAGCGGCCACATTGCCTTGTGTGGCAGAATCAGTTAACAAATCAAGTTTCTGCCTTATTCTGCACTGCTAAACGCTCATTTTTAAAAGGGGAACGGCCCCCACCCTTTTTCTCTAAGAAAGCAAACTTGGCAGTGAAAGTCCTTTCTTATCAGGCAGCAATTCCTCAAGGACTTATTGCGGCGTATTGTTTTCAATTGGAGTAAAGCTTGTATTTTGCCATTCCTCTTGTATATTGTTTAGTTAAAGCCTGAAACCGCAGGCTGGATTTTTACAAAACAGAAGCAATTCTTGTCAGTTCATGATTTGTCAGACATGGCTCAAAATCCTTATCAAACACTATTTGATGCCATGCAGAATCTGTCTGTAGCCCTCCGAGACCTTTCATCACCAGAACTCCAGCTTTCGTTTCCTTCACAACAGCCTTCCACATCTCATGCCCATGTCTAATTGTGACAGTATACAATAACAAATGCTTTATCTTAACATCCTTAATTTCTGTCATAATATTCAATAGAAATATTTCCGGATTAAATGGAACTGTATAGCACAGCATTTTTTGTAAAATCTCATATACCATTTTCCAATATCTCTTTGCTATATCACAAGTCCACCACATATGATAAAATGGCCCTTCTTTGTTGTTACATTTCCAGCATTTATCTGAGGTATTTCTATATATTTTTGCCATTTTTTGTGGTGTCATGTACCATCTATAAAACATCTTATATATGTTTTCTTTTAAATGTATTGCCTTAGTAAATTTTACATTACACTCCCATAACTGGCTCCATTGTGCTAATTCAATATTATGTCCTAGATTTTATGCCCATAGTATCATACAATCTTTCACAATTTCATCCTGCATTTTCAACTCTAGCATGTATTTATAAATTTTCTGAATCAGCTTTCCCTCTGTTCCCAAGAGCAGTTTATCCAGTTCAGTTCTCTCTATATAAAAACCCTCTTTCTTATCTTTAACAAACCTCGAGGTCAATTGTGATTTTGTCCACCAATCTAATGTCACTTTTGGATTTTGGAGTTCTTCCTCTGACTTTAGTTCCTCTTCATTTTTCAGTATCTCACAGTATCTCACTAATTTGTTTTCATTTGATAGAAACGAGTGAGCACGTCTCAAAATCAAAATATATTATAAGTAGACCCAAATGTGCTCAAAGGGTACAAGGTCAGGTTGACCCAGCAAACTTGGCATCACAGCTGGGAACTTGGCACAATATCTCACACCCGTGGGCGCCAATCTCTTACAGTACGTAAGGCACCAGAGTACAGGAGACAAGATGGCCCATCATCTGGGATTGTTGACATTATCTCATGGCACCAAAAGAGTCAGCTAAGAATAACATATGGCAGTTAGCCAGTAATAAGGAACCAACTTGAAATCAAACAAAATAGGGTTAAGTCATTCTAATGTTTGTAGCCAGATGGCCATAGACCAAGAACATGATGCGTACTAAATACGTCAGTACACCATGCAAAAGAGTATAAAAACCATGGAGAAGCCATTACTCCTTTGTCCAGGACAGCAGGGCCCTCTGGCCTGTGCTGTGCCTTGGATCCTTTGTTCCTTAAGCTAACCCATTTTCTGTACTGCCTATGTCCTGTGCTGTATCTCTATCTGTCTTTAATAAACCTTTTGCTATATAACTAACTCAGCGTGGCAATTTTGATGAACCACCAATGGTGCATTGACAATTTATAATGGTGCACTGGCAACTTATAAAAAAAACCACCAATACCAATTTTTAGATCAAAGATTTTATTCTTATCAGATGGCGCAGTTGGGCGGGAACCTAAGCTACGCTGGAGAGTCTTCTGCCAGTGGCGAGGGTGAACGGGTCTCAGCTTGCGTCCCACGTAAGAGTTTTTTTTCCTTGGACTGTCCTTGTTTCCAGCTATTGGCAATCTCTAACCTCTGCCCTCGCCTTCCCCCTTTCCCTTCTTCTTGGACTGTCTTGGTTCCAGCTATGGTAAGTCAAAAAAAATTTCTTCCTTGGTTAATAGGGGAGAAATAGGTTTTTTTTGGCTGCAGAACTTGACTCCCTGACTTGTTTTTTCTTCTTGCCCAGAAAAAAAATTATGGCCATTTATCTCTGTTTTTATATTGATTGGCTCAAAAGTCCCAAGTAGCGGCCACATTGCCTTGTGTGGCAGAATCAGTTAACAAATCAAGTTTCTGCCTTATTCTGCACTGCTAAACGCTCATTTTTAAAAGGGGAACGGCCCCCACCCTTTTTCTCTAAGAAAGCAAACTTGGCAGTGAAAGTCCTTTCTTATCAGGCAGCAATTCCTCAAGGCCTTATTGCGGCGTATTGTTTTCAATTGGAGTAAAGCTTGTATTTTGCCATTCCTCTTGTATATTGTTTAGTTAAAGCCTGAAACCGCAGGCTGGATTTTTACAAAACAGAAGCAATTCTTGTCAGTTCATGATTTGTCAGACATGGCTCAAAATCCTTATCAAACACTATTTGATGCCATGCAGAATCTGTCTGTAGCCCTCCGAGACCTTTCATCACCAGAACTCCAGCTTTCGTTTCCTTCACAACAGCCTTCCACATCTCAATCTTCCATGTCTAAACCTTCAAGATCAAAGAGATCCCCACGTAGATTGTGCTACTCCTGCCGAAGCCCCCAACATAAAGCCCAAGAATGCTCCTTTAATCTGCATAATGATTGCGGCCCAACTTGGCCATCTCCTCATGAATTTTGAACTCACAATAGCAGGGGCATTCCTTTTCTACAGCAGAATGTGTTTTTCTTTTTAGATGTTGTTTAAAATATAAGCTGAGAATAGACCCTGAGTGCGTTCCACGCTCCCCTCCCTTCTATGCGTGTGCAAAAATAAAGGTCTGGAAATGGGCTTGTGTAGCCGGGAGAAGGCTTGTGTAGCCGGGAGAAGAACTTGGCTTGTGTAGCCTGGAATATGAGATTTTTGTTATGAGATTTTATGGGGAAAAGTTCAGGGACATTTTTATAGAAATTTTTAATTTTTAGGGAATTTTGCTTTGTTTTGGGTTTAATTGAAGTATTGTAATAGAGAAGTCTGTGTGACATTTTATTAGGTAATTAAGGACAGGAACTTCGTTCCTGCTCCTGCATAGAGTTTCATAATTCTGCTGTGGAAGCTGGATATTTCTGCTTGGCTAATTTTTTACAGCACCAAACCAATATAATGTGATTTTTCAGGTTAGCAGTGACTATCTTACTCCAAATTGACCATTTTACTCCAAAGTCTGATCTATGGAATTCTTCCCTTCTAACAACTTAAACTTAGAACTATTTTTCTTCTGCATCTTATTCTAAACTCTCTCTCTCATTCCTTCTTCTGCACACGTATATTTTTCCTCAATCTCTGCTGTGTGTTGTCTAAGGCTGTCATTCATGTCGTGTCTAAATGTCCTGTGTGTCTTTTCCAAATATCTGTCATTGTGTTGTCTGACATTTGTGTTGTCTCTTGTTTTAATTATTTTAGCCATAAGTGGGATGAATAAAATTGGATGTCACTGAAATTTAAACCCATGACAATTTAACTCTTGAATGAATACTGATCCATAATTTAGAAATATTGTACTGTAATGACTTAGATCTTGATATTTAACAATGATGCTATGTTGCTAATTTGAATTTAGACTGTGAAAAGCCAATGTAAAGGAGAAAAAGTGGTTACTATGAATTAAGGAAAAATGGAAAGAGATAAAATATATTTCATGGAAAAATATATGAAGGGAGGTTGTATAAAGAAAAGTGTTTATTGTTGCTTTAAAAAGGCATGATGGATTTATAGGAAGAAAAAAATATAGGGCACATGTAAAGTTGCAGTAGGTCTGAGTAAGTGAAAATGATTGTGTTGTGAAATGTTGTTTTTTTGATAAACTTTTAAGTAGGAAGACAAGTTGGCAAGATACCATGAATTGTTAATATATATATATATAGCCCAAACCAGCTTTCAATTTGTTTAAAGTGATCAAAAATGTTTAAGATTAAACAAAAGCTCCTGCTTGTTTCTGTTTTGTGTCCACAGACTGATGTGTTCATGTTTAGACATGAGACATATCTGAATGCCACCAAAAATGTTAATTCACTTAGAAAATATGTTAAGTTAAAATACTATTTAGTAGATTTGAAATTTAGCACCCCTTCATCTTGTCTGTTGCTTGTCTGTTTTGCTCTGTTCTTTGAATCTGTCTTAGCTAGCTCACTGTAATTTTAATCAATTGCCCTATGCTCATCAATTAGTGTTGTTCTATCAAAAATATATTTGATGTGTGAATTTGTGTACTCAAATTTGTATAAAAGAAAATTTGCTTAACATAATTCCATTTGGAACAAATTGATTCCTTTGTGCAAGGTACCACTGCAATTTCAAAAGGGTCACTCTTTGTTATATCCTGAGACCAACTTCCTCTGACTGCTAAAGGAAATAGTTGTAAAAAAATGGTTTTGATAAATGAGTCAAGTAAATTTAATTTGTATAAGGCTTCAGTTGTGAGATGCCCTGGAAATGGAAGAAATTCATTTGAGTATTAACTTTTAGTAGAAACCTTTGTTAGGATGTCATCCTGAAGATTTAAAACTTAGTGGTCTATTATTAATAACAATATGAAAATCACCTATTGACATCTTGAGGAAAAATGAGGAATAGCTATGTTAATGTCCTGTCTTTGTGTTTCAAATAAGGTTTCAGAAATTATGTTTCAGAGAATTTTAAAGTGTAAATCTTGCTTTGGCCCCCACTGTGCACTGCCTCATCCACGGTGGAAAGATCTGTTTAAGATACAGCTGTCTCTGTGCTAGCTATCTTTCCTAGGTCCACACCTTTCATTGCAAAGCTGTACCTGCAGAAACACCTTTGGTTTTTGGCTGCTCCAAAAGTCCTGCCTACTCCAGCTAATCCTGCCATCCTGTCTCTTCTGATGTGCCGCTTCCCCTAATCAACGACCTTCCAAGGAACATCAAGTCTGACAGCTGCTTCGTTGTGGGCTCCCCCTCGCATTGACAGTTCCAGCCTTATCGTTCCTGCTTTTGGGTCGCGGTGGCCGTACCAGCTTCATCATCAAGTGGAGTGGTACTGCATGCCTTTGTTATCACCTGCAGCCATCTAGCTATCTCAGCTGAAGCAAAACAATGGACTGGTTGCATAGTCATGGAAGCAAACAAGGCACCATAAAGAGACTGTCTTAATCTGCAATTGTTTTGTTCCAATTACGGCAGTGTTTCTCCTTTTAAGAATCATCCTGAACTGTTATAATAGCAGCAAACTTCACCACCATTACCACAGACTGCCAGCGTGTCTTTTAGCACATCTACCTGTTTAATTTTGCAGTCAACACAACTCAACACCTTTGCAGTCATCTACAGCTGATGTTTAGAAGCAATTACTGTTTATGATGTCTTTGAAGAATACTGTATGTTCTGTAATTCTAGTAGCCTTACTGAATTCTGTTATGTGCTACCTTTGCTATCATATCCCTTACCTTACCTTTGTATTGTATAAGATACTTTCATGTGTCAACTGAACTTCTGTCATTCACAAGAAGGGTATCCACATATTTGTTCATTTTGTTTAGCAGTCAAAGGAACAGAAAGCACTAGTTTTTTCCAATTGTTTTTCCAAACCCAATGAGCCCTATAACCCAGCATATAATCAATGGTGTCAATCAACATATTTTACAGAATAGTTGTCCTCCAAATTCAATTTGTCAAAGCTTCATAGCTCTCCTATCCAGCCTTATGATATGTATGTATTGTCCATGCCCTCCTGATTCCCTTATGCCAATCTATTATACAGTTTAAAATGGTTTTCAGAAATAAGCCACTCCAGTTATTGAATACACAATAGTTTGATTTATGCCCCTGGTTTGATCCCAATACAGAATACCTTTGATACTATCCTGGGTCTCTGCTTCACCTTACAGTTCAAACAGCAGAGCATCCCACTGTCGACCAAATGCCACCCTCTAAAGAGACTTTAAATGTATTTTGTGTCATGATTTCAATGTATGCTGTGTAAAAAAAAATGGGGGAAGTTGTGATTATACAAATTGCAATTTCACAGAATCTTAGGTCCTAAGCAAACAAGACCTCCTTACTGTTAACAAAAAGCACTATGTCACCTCTAGTAAATCAGTTATTAGATTACACCTACCCACAAAGAAAATAGATACACCTAGATACAAGTCAGAATAGTAAGGTCCCTTCACTTACTCATTCATGAACGTAGACAATACCTATACTGTTATAACTATACAAGAGACATACAATCAATCAAGACCATAACAAATAAAATATAATAAAGCAACGCAGTTAAAGTAAAATGGCCGCTGGAAGGTCTTAAATCATCCAGCAGACAAAAGGCTTAAGCTATTGAATATTATACTTCTTAGCATTAATTTCAGAAATAGTTTTTATTCAAGTTTTTTAACTATCACAAAAAAAGGAGGACTGATAGAAACGACTGAGCACGTCTCAAAATCAAAATATATTATAAGTAGACCCAAATGTGCTCACAGGGTACAAGGTCAGGTTGACCCAGCAAACTTGGCATCACAGCTGGGAACTTGGCACAATATCTCACACCCGTGGGCGCCAATCTCTTACAGTACGTAAGGCACCAGAGTACAGGAGACAAGATGACCCATCATCTGGGATTGTTGACATTATCTCATGGCACCAAAAGAGTCAGTTAGCTAAGAATAACATATGGCAGTTAGCCAGTAATAAGGAACCAACTTGAAATCAAACAAAATAGGGTTAAGTCATTCTAATGTTTGTAGCCAGATGGCCATAGACCAAGAACATGATGCGTACTAAATACGTCAGTACACCATGCAAAAGAGTATAAAAACCATGGAGAAGCCATTACTCCTTTGTCCAGGACAGCAGGGCCCTCTGGCCTGTGCTGTGCCTTGGATCCTTTGTTCCTTAAGCTAACCCATTTTCTGTACTGCCTATGTCCTGTGCTGTATCTCTATCTGTCTTTAATAAACCTTTTGCTATATAACTAACTCAGCGTGGCAATTTTGATGAACCACCAATGGTGCATTGACAATTTATAATGGTGCATTGGCAACTTATAAAGAAAACCACAAATAACAATTTTTAGATTAAATTTATTCTTATCACATTCATCAGTGTCGGTTGTGTAAATGCTTCAATTGGTGGCACACATCCAGGTATTTTTCTATACACTTGTTTATGAATATTTTCCCACATCCAACAAAGTGCTTTTCTCACTATATGATTTCCAAAATATTTCTGTTCCTTAGCCTTATACCAAAAAAATGCATGCCACCCCAACCTTAAATCATGGCCTTCTAATTTCAAGATTCTCTGGTTTTCTAACGTGATCCACTCCTTTATCCACACCAGTATACAAGTTTTGTAATACAATTCCCAGTTTGATAGGCCACAACCTGCTCTAGAAGTATCATCTTGTAGGGCTTTTTTCCTGATCCTTGTTTTTTCCCCTTGCCATATGAATTTCATTATTACTTTTTCAATCTCCTTGAAAAATGTTTTTTTAATAGCAATGGAATCATTTGAAATAAAAATAATAATTTTGGAAGTATCATCATTTTAATTGCGGCTATTCGTCCCAGTAATGATAAATGCAGTTTGTTCCATTTTTCCAGATCTATTTGTATATCCTTTAAAACTTTTAGGTAATTATCTTGCCATATCATACTTGCTTTTTTGGTTATCTTTATTCCCAGATATGTAATAGTCTTTTCATCTTTAAAATGTGTTTGCTCCACTAATTCTCTAATTTCTTTTGCTGTCATATTCTTTGTTAAGGTTTTAGTATTTTCTTGATTTATCTTCAAACCAGCCGTTTCTCCAAAGCTCTTTATAGTTTTCAACAGGCATTCCACTGAGTCATTGGGGTCTTCTAATATGAAAACTTCATCATCAGCATATGCCTGCAACTTGTATTCTTCTTCTTCTTTTCTTAGCCCTTTTATCACCTTCTGATCTCTTACTTGTTGATTTAATACTTCTAATGTCTCAAGTAGAGATGGGCACGACTTAGCGGTATTCCCGTTTCCGTTTCCGTTACTCGGTTCCATTACTCTACGGAAACGGTAACGGGAATTACTCCCCCAGACTTCGAGCTCGAACCGACGAACGAACAATTTTGGTCTGATTTGTCGTGCTCGTTACTTGCATCGCGAGATCGCGCGATGCCACACGCGGCACAGAAAAAAAGTTTTTAAAAGTTAAAAAAACCCGGTTCCCGGCCGAAAAGCAGGCGGGAAAATGCCTGCCGTGCCTCAGGGCACCTACCAGAGGGGTTGTTTCTGGAGGTCCCCGGCCTCCCCCCTCATCCCCCGTCCTCGGCTGCTCTGGTGGGACTCGCCGCAGGCTCGCAGCCAGCAAAAAGCCCAGTCTCGCCGGCCGCCGGCCGCCGCAATTAAAGCGCAAGCAAGCGGCACGGACGGCACAGGAAAAAACTTTTAAACTCTCCCCCCAACCATTCCCGGGCCAAAAAAGCAGGCGGAAAAATGCCTGCTTGACTAAGGGCGCAGGGCACCTACCGGAGGGGTGGTTTCTGGAGGGGGGGTCCCGCCCCCCCCCGTCCTGGGCAGCCGGTCTCGCGAGTCGCCATCGCCATGCCATGCGGTGCGGGCGGGGGATCCAAAATGGGGCGGCGAACGCAATATTGTTTTTGAAATCGTGGTCCAAAAACACACAAGCACAACAGAAACACGCGAAAATTTATAAACTGCCAGATTTTTCACAGTAGCAGTGGGTTTTTTCTTGCAACAAAATGTCTCTCCTCTCCTCCTCTGTCCTCCATTGATTTTATTTTATTTTATTTTATTTACACCTGCGCAGTGCGCAATGATGGGCTGGCCATGTAGAGGGGTCTCTTGGAGCCTGCTTCGATAGGAGGCACCCACGGGTGCCTCCAGGAGCCCACTTTCCCTTTATAGCGGGCCAGAGGAGGCACCCACCCCACAAAGGTGCCTCCAGGAGCCCGCTACCCCCCAAAAAAAACCAGTACTAACGACAACGAAAAAACGAAAAAACGAACCGACTAATTTTTGCAAATTTTCGCGAAAACCGGAAACGACCCGAAATGGGACTGGCCCGACTAACGACAACTCGAAAAATTTTTTTTTCAAGTCGTGCCCATCTCTAGCATCGGAGAGAGTGGACAGCCCTGATGTGTTCCCTTCTCTATCTCTATCCTCTCCGTCATATCCATATTAATTTTCACCTTAGCTTCTTGTTTTGTGTATATAGCTTCAATGTTGTTCCTAAATCTTTGGCCTACTCCTATGTGTTTTAAGTGGCTTAGCATAAAATTCCAATTAATATTGTCTTTTGTGGACGTGCCTCTTAGTACTCTACGGTGTTGAGAATTATCCTCATGTTATTCCTCATCTGTCGCTTTGGCAGGAAACCCATCTGATCTTGATGTATCACTTTCACTAGAAGTTTTTTTAATCGTGTGGCCAGAATTGATGCATAAATTTTATAATCTACATTTAACAAAGATATAGGTCTATACTTTTTTATCTCTTTAGGGTCAGTATCCTCTTTATGTATCAGTGATATTGTTACTTGAGTCCATGTAAGTGTTGCCTCTCTGTGTGTTTGTGGTTTGGGACAGAAGAATCTATGGGACTGGAAGAATTGAGTTGCCTGGACTGCACAGGGAACAAGAATATGACCAGAAAAGTTTTTTTAAAAAGCAAATAATGGGAGAAGCAGAAAGAAAGAAAGAAAGAAAGAAAGAAAGAAAGAAAGAAAGAAAGAAAAAGAAAGAAAGAAAGAAAGAAAGAAAGAAAGAAAGAAAGAAAGAAAGAAAGAAAGAAAATTGCACAGTCCATTTTCAATCCAGTGGCTTTACTGCTTTTGGTTATATGGGGTGCTTTTTCACCTCTACAATAGTCTTCAGAGAGATACAACCATATACAATTCTAAAAACAACTTCATGCAGGTTTTACTTACTCCTATAAAAGCCAGCACTCAAATACTACAAAATAAAATGCTTTTACCTTGACTCTTTTGTGTTTTTCCTGGAGATTTATATTCCATCAAGTGGAGTCTCTTTTTCATCTACAAAGGTATTGCCCAATTTTGAATCTATAGTAAAGGCAGATTTAGAACTTCTAAGGTTTCTGTTTTCTCCTGTACTGCCTACAACAGAGAGGCCAACAACAATTCACACCTGGCATAAGCTGATAAGAAAGGAACCACAGTGTCAAGGGCCATGCCAGATTCCATCTCCCCCCCCAGCCCGTGGTTAATCTCTTCATTTTCAAGCTAAACTGTTTTGATTTGTGTGGACACTGTACTTCACTTTACTACTACGTTTGGATTTGTTACCTGTAAATATCCTTGTAATTGAGCCTCCTCCTCCTCCCCCTCTTCCTCCTTCCACAAAACAAAACTGAATCCTTTCTAGGGTTACTACTTATTAGCAGTGGGTTACACACTCTTGGGTCTATAGGGCTTTCTAAATAGATATTGCAAACCTGACAAGATTGCAAGGATTTGATATTTTGAGTCAGGGAGGAAAACAGTAGTAGTACTACCAACTCAGCTCAGATTGGCTACTATTGAATCTATATCCCCTGGCATCCATGCATCAGTGATGTACCAGAGCAGGAACTGCTCACAAGAGCATCCTACAAAGTCTCCTCATCCTACAGCAGGAGGGCCCTGTCTAGTGGAGTTTTCTTGGTAAAACAATCCAAGGTACAAAGATATGTAGCTCAGAAGACAAATAAACTAAACACCACAAAGAATAGAACCCAATTGCCTATAGATTTCCTGTTTTCTAAATCAAAGTAATGAGACACTAATTCCAATTACCTGGTAAATTGAAGCTTCTTTCCTCTTCAGGATATATTTCCCTCCCCAAATGCAGACTTCATAAGTACAGCCCCTTCCAAAGGGGTGCCTCACTCAGTGCGTTAAGCTGAACACTCCCTAGAATTTACATTTAATCCTTTAAAAATATATTACAAATATATTTGTCATAGGATTTGACATTATTTACCTCTCTAAACCTAGAAGATAAGAGTCTATATACTCCTCATGGTTGTTTGTTTAATTTAACAAATGAGTCTCAAAATTAGGAAACTTCTGAGCATCAAATTTGGAATAATTTCCTCTTTATTTTCCAAGCCAGATACCTTGTTGACTCCATAAAGACTCGAGTTTACAAGAAGAGATGGGCACGAAACAAAAACAAAAATTGTTTCATTTGTCATTTTTCATTTTGTTCCCTAACAAAACACAAAACACAGTGACCACCAAAGAAAAACAAAACAAAAAGAAACAGAAATTTTCCTTTCGTTCTGTTCCGTTTTTCATTTTCCCATTGGAATGCATTGAAGCAATGCATTCCTATGGGAAACTGATCAGGTGTGGGGAAACTGTGGGCTTTCCCCCTTCCCTAGCACTGATCAGCTGGCATGCGGGGGGGGGGAGTTTTAAAAGCCCCAGGCTCCAGCGCTCAATGACTAACTTAAAAAAAAAGAACTGTACAGATTTTGACCATTCTAGGAAGAACATTCATGAGAAACATTTCCCCACACCTCCAGAAGAATCAGGTGAATATCAGGCGATAAGCCAATCACAAATCACTTCCTGTTATGATACCTCCAAAAAATATAAGCTGTTCTTCATTGGGGGTAGACATTTGGTCTTCAAAATTCTCCTGCAAGCAACCAATATATATCAGGCTAGAGGTGAGAGATATATTGTATTTCTCCTTTCATCTGAAATTCCTGGAAGCCCATAGCCAACATAGCCATGCTGGCTGTGAGATTCTGGAAGCTGTAGTTTAAAACAAACAAGCAAACAAAAAACACCCAACACTCCCTCCCCTTTTGTATCTAGCAGGAGTGATTTGCTCATTCCTCTGGAAGCTCATAAGAAGTGGGCAAGACGTAGGAAAGGAGACAATGAAGAGGTGATGGTAGAAAAGAGGGAGATAGGTAGAATGTGGGCATATTTAGGTTCTAATTTACCACTGCTTTTGGCCTAACGTGTTGTTGATATGCAGCTCCCAATGTTTGTTTCTTCAGATGAAAAAGCAATCCCACTCTTCACTGACCTATCCTGTGTGTTCTCTTGGATCATAGGGTCCACATGCCTTGTTGATAGTCAGTCCAGTGCAGGGTTGAATGATTCAGGAGACCTGTGTGTTAAAATCCTCCATTGTCCATAGAAACTCACAAGGGTAATATAGTCTGAATATCTCCCGTAGCTTGAAACCCCCGTTAGTGCTGCCACACATTGACATGCAGCAGTCATAATGTTCTTCCCGACTGCCTTTATTTCCCTTCCTTTCTCCTTTGTCGTATCTTGCCTTCCCCTTTGGTTGACTGCTAGGACTCTGGATCTAGCAAATTCAAATACATGAGGCATATTTTAATGTGTGTTGGTGATAAACCTTTAATCCAATGGTGTAATATAAAAAAAAGAAAATAAAGCTCAACCTCAGCATGCGTTAACCAGAAGTGCCAATTAAAACATGTTCATTGGAAGATTAAAACTTTGGCACCCTTGAAAATGAGAAGCACTTAACTGCAGCACAGCCATTATTTTCTTAAGGACTCTTAATTTTGATTGTAGAGTTTGGACAAATACCCAGATTTTTAAATGCAGTCAATTTATTGCAGGTTCTTTATTAATGGGAAATGAAGAGACTGTTTTTCAGCTTCTGTTGCACTCTCTACTTCTGTTGGCTGTTTGGTGTTCAAAGACTACAAGTATATGTGTGTTTGTTTTGAAAAGGGAATTATGTTCCAGGGTCAGAAAATCAGAGTTGTTCCACTGACACCTCTGGATAAAAATAGTGCATAGGCAACTACTAACAATTATTCATCTGTATCCATTCATAACCCTGAATTCAGTTTTTCATATCCCAAGCCTACCATTCTACCAAGAGTGTAACTCTATGTCTTGACGAGATAAAAGGAATTATGTTTTTGATTACTATTGATGTTTGTAGTTGTAACTTATAGGCCTTTTTGTGGTATTGGGATGGATCCAACAGTGGTTAAGCAGCAGATGAGGACCTGCACGTCCTGGTGCGAGGAAATCCCTTTTGGGTGCCAAGGGGGGCTTAGTCTGATCCAGCTTGGTGAGTGGACATTTGCTTCCTACCCAGGATGATAGAGGAGCCATGGAGTGGCATACATCTGTATGGTCTCCAAAAAAACTGCAAACCAAGGGGTCTCTCGGGGAGATGGTAGTATGCACTGAAAGGCACCGAGGACCTTCAATGAGTTGGATCCAACCCAATGCTTAACCAGAATAACTGCTGTGACAATCAATAAAAGTTGCCACCTCTTTTACTCTAAACTTCTATGTGTGTCAGTTATTTATGTAAAAATGCATCAGAATGATGCAAAGATGAGTTGACTCATAATGGCAAAAATCATTTTGAAAATATAAATAAAGGTTCACAGCTGAAGCAGCACCACAGGACTCCACCAGGGGGTGAAGGTGACATCAGTAAAATACAGTATATATTCAGAGACAACGGGGTCACACATCAAAGTGGTATGATAATGCGGAATATAGTGTGGAACAAAAACAAAATAGTAGGTCTCTAATTTCTCAGATTTGTTATGAATTCAGCGTGATGGAGAGGTGGGAGTACCAGATCCACTGTGAGTCGTCTGAATAAAAATGATTGATGGGGGACACTTGAGAAATATTTAGGACATCGGACACAGCTTGAGACAGGCCAGTGCTCTGAAGAATGATTGCAAAACACTAATGGGATGATCGGTAGGAAACTGTTGACTGAGCAGAGATTGCTTGGGGAGTTGTAGTCAAACATCTGGAAGGTTCTAGGTTTCACATGCTAACAAGGAAATATGCCATATTTATTATACTGTACATGCATTCAGGAAGTGTACATTTTTGTGGATGAAGCTGAAGGGCCTGAGAGCAGCACAGATACAATTATGCAGAAATGAATGCCATATTAAACCAGTGGCAGGCAGGTGGCATCATAACTTGCAAGGACATTTTTGTTTGGCTTGAAACTTGTAACTTAAATTATTTTTGTACATGGTCAAGGAACATATTTTCAGGGTGCCTGAGTTTCCATCTTCCAATGAGCATATTTTAATTAGCACTGTCTAAAGCCGTCACTTATGTGCTTTACCCTGGAGGGCCTTTTGTTCAAGTAGGCAGTTGGCCATGTTTGTCAAAGTCAGAACACAGAGGCCTTGGATCTCGGTGTCCTCAAAAGGCTAATCAAAACCTAAGGCTGCAAGGCTGCTACTACTAGAGCTGTGAGCATCTGTGTTTGTGTGTTATGATTCTGAGTGCCTGTTTAAAGCAAAATCATTTCATTAACCTAAGGCTTGCCTTAGAGGTCTAGGATCAATGTCAATAATGTAGTTGAATTACACAGCTATTTAATACAAGCACAGTGAATGCATGATAATATCAGATGCAGATGCTGGCCATGTGTGAGAAGCATATGGCTTATTGTCCTTCCTGCTGTTAGACACTCAGATGCCACAATGGTGAGTCTTATATGCATGCAAGGAACATTTGCTTTGCTTAAGCAGAGGGACTCCCAGTTCCATAATTCTTAAAGATCACCCTTTGAATGTGAGCTGAAGGTGAGCCAAAACTAACCACTCACCACAGAGTTTTCTTTCCATCAGGATTTCACCTTACATGGAATGCTTACACTGACAGAAGCCATGTGCATGAAGTTTATTCTGCAGAACCCCATTTCTTACATGTGAATGTTGGAGAATGGCCACTGGTAAGTTTTCATAACCCCTTTCTATGTATATTGCCCACCCACACATGGGCAGCTCAATGCCTGACTATCTCATTGCTGAGGGGTGCCTTGTCAACACAAACAGCAGGAACACTCAAGGAAGCTGAGGAAAAATAAAGACATTATATTTCATAAGCCAATAATTACCAAATGTTTTTGACACATGGCTAACATTAAATATAAAATAATAAATTATCTACTGGCAACTGGTCACAGCTCTCCAGTACAGTAGGATGGCCATATCCACAGGAAAACAATTCAATTTCACTCACCCCCTAGACAGAACTGCCTAGTGTGCTATATTGTATAGGATGCTGAATGGAAATGCCCTTGTGGCCTGACATCTCTGAAAGAAGTAGATTCTGGAAAAATGGAGAAGCTGCATTTTTGTGCCTATGGGGCATGCACAGGGAAGTCACTTCCAAACAGAAGGGCAGGAAAACCAGTCCTGGTTCAAGCTTCCCCCTCTCAACCATGCACAGAAAGCAGAGAAGCTGCGAGTGAGTACTGTGTACAATACATTTGGTGAGACAGGGAGAAGGAAACGGGAAGGACAAGGGGATACTATTGCAACTTCAGGTGGATTTCCCAGCACCAGGTGGAGCCATGGTGTACACTTTGGGGAAACACTGCATTTTAAAGCCAGAACATCCTCATAGACTATTTTAATACTGTATACATAAGAGCATAAGAGCTTAAGAACAACCTTGCTGGAACAGGCCACAGCCCATCCAGTCCAGCATTCTGTCTCACACAGTGGCTCACCATTTGCTTCAGAGTATTCCTAAGCAGATGTCTTCACCTGCTTAGGATTCTCTGCAAATGGCATTGAGAGATATCATGCCTATCTCTCCAACCTGGAGGTTGTCCTTAGGCATCCAGAATGATAGCCATTGATACGCTTGTTCTCCATGAACTTGTCTAATTCTTTCATAAAGCTGTCAAGGCTGACAGCTGTCCCTACTTCTTCTGGCAGGGAGCTCCATAGAGCAGTGATTCCCTGGGTGAAAAAGTACTTTCTCTTATTTGTTTGAGATCTAGCACCAAAAAGTTTCACAGAGTGCCCCCTAGTTCTAGTATTATGTGATAGGGAAAACAGTTTTTCCTGATCTACTTTGTCCACACCGTGTATGATTTTGTAGACTTAGACACCATTGTTCAAGAGCGAAGAGGCCCAGCTGTTTCAGCCTCAGATGGTATAGCTCAACATCACACTGATATTGTGAAAAAGATCTGTGATGCGATTTTCCAATCAGTTTCCCTGCAATTATAAAGACCTTGAAGAATCAGCAAGAGTCTGTGAAGATCAATGATAATGTACATGTTACTATGGGAAACTCTGACATTGCTTTGGCATAAAGCCAAACGAGTTCTAAGCTAACTATCCCATATGGCTCTACAAAAGATACTCAAATGACTAGAGGCAATAACTGTTTCTTTCTCTCTGTAGTCCAATCCTTTCCCTCCATTTCTTCTGTCATGCACCTGATGGAGAGACGGCAGTCTTTGAAAACCTTGTGACTATAAATTAGCTACGATTCTTCTGGATGGAAGCTTTTTCCTTTGTGTCTTCTGTGGGCTTTTGCAGTGCACCTGCCACATGTACTTAAAAATCAGGACCATGATGATTCATGCGAGAATTCTAACTGATCCAATGAAGGTAACTTGTATGGCATCAATACTCATAATGTAATTGGACAACAGCAATCATGAGGCCTGCACTCTTGTAGCAACAGTTGTGGTATTAAAAATGCACAGAAATGTGACACTCCGGTCTATAAAATTTTCTGAGAACAGGGCTGGCCCCAAGATTTTTTTGATGTCTCAGGAGTAGATGGCACATTCCCCTTCTTTCTTCAGAAGCTATTTTATAGCTCTGCACAGTAAATATTTCCTTTCACCACCATTTCAGAGTCAAGGGATAAGAGACTGGACCCTTGTGAAGTCACAGGAGATGAGCCCTTGTATAAGAATTTAATAATATCATAGATGTGTCTTTGTGGTTATGTATGATGGGGGATGTCAACCTCCTGCAGCATCTTGTAAATCAATATTATTTGTACAACATATATACAGTTGTGTTGATGCTGAGACAATGAACCTTGGGGCCGAGCAAGGGGGAAATGGATACCCAGGCATTTAAATCACTAGATGCAGCTCATCCAGAGTCCCCTGCCCTGAGAGATACCTCCTTGCATAGCACCACTGAGACTCCTGGTTGGCCAGAGATGGGTTAGAACAGGCATGTCCAAATTTTGGCCCTCCTGATGTTTTGGACCACACCTCCCAGGATTCTAAGCTTAGATTGACAATAGCAAAGGACTATGGGAGTTGTGGTCCAAAATATCTGGAGGGCCGAAGTTTGGAATGCCTTGGTTAGAAGTAGGAAGTTAATGCAAAAACACATGCTCTCTACTAGGGGATGGGGAAGAAAGTTTTTTTGGGGGTAGAATTTTTTAAAAAATGTTCCACTAGGTAGATCCAATTAAGACCCAATTGAGGAGAAATGATATCACAGTACCTAGTGTTAATGTCCTGTTGCTGTAGATGTTAGAGATGGGCACGACTCAGCGAAATTTTCATTTTCGTTTTTGTTTTTTCATTTCGTTTCGTAACGAAAACGAAAACAAATTTTTTTCAAAAACCAAAACAGAAACGGAAACGAAACGACCAATTTTGCTGTGTTTTTCGTTTTCATTGCAGCAAATCCATTGAACTGAAAAGAATGCTAACGAAACAGCAATTTTTCATTTTCATTTTCATTTTTTCATTTTGTTATGAACCGAAAACGAAATGAAAATTTTTTCAAAAACAAAACAAAAAACGAAAACGAACCGAAACGGACCCGCAAACGACCAAACGAAAAATGAAACACAATTTTTTGAGTCGTGCCCATCTCTAGTAGATGTTTCTTTCGCCTTCTTCATGGTGGAAGCGGCTCTGTTGTGGTATCTTCTTCCACTGCAGTAAAAAGAGGTTTGGAGCGATGCAGCCATTAAAACAAACAAAATCAAAACTAGACCATGGGGGATACCTTCATAGGCTTTGAAAAGCCAGTAGATAGATGATGATTGCAAGCAAGAGGTAGGTGCCCATACCATACAGCTGTTTGTCTGAATTGGCCTGTAAAGTCCAGCCCCTTCGAACCATGCTGTTCTGTGCCTTCCAAGAAGAAGCCTGGCATCCATCTTGCCAGTGAACTTTTAAGAACTCTCTCCTGGCAAATTACATGCCTTGCCATGTTTGGACTTTTATACCTGCTTTGAAAAAGAGGGCTTGCTCTCGAAAGCTCAGCAATTTTTTCTATTTTTCTGTTTTGTTTTGTTTTGTACTAGAAGCCTACAAGGGTATTACCCATAGTCTAGTTTTGATTTTGTTTTTTTTAACGGCTGCACAGCTCCAAACCTCTTAAGGAAAGATTGATTTTAAATTTACTGCAGCATGAACTTTCAAATACTGGAGTAGCTTTTTAAGACAGCAAACAAAATAAGATTTTTCCTTATTCTGTCTCAGGATGGTGTGCGTGCTTTTTTAAAAAAAAATGCTACTTGTTTTTGCAGATCAACATCCTGTGCTTAAAGAAAAAAAGAATAAGAAGTTCCTATTATAACCATGCTGGAGTAATAACCTGGAACCTTTTCTTTGGCTCATTAAACTTTAATCTCAAGCAAACTACTATGTGTGTCATGAAAGCAGATATTAAAAGCACTTCTTGCTTGTTTTCTCTGAATTACAGGTGATTGATTGTGTCTTCTGTTTAGTTTATGGAAGCAGTGCATTTGCCCACCCCTACAATAAGGAAGGCATTTGCACTGATATACCGAATAAGATTAGGCTATCTAGAAGCTGAACATTTTGTGTAAGTAGAAAGTGAGTTTCACCACAATCACGGGTGGTTCCCATTGAAGGCATTTCATACCAGTTTGGTTCCAACTCAGCCTTTGGTGTATTTTATCATGGTGAAAAAAATTTCTATTAATATGTCCTGACCTTCTGATATCTGTCCTCATTAACTGTTTCCAGCTGTTTTGTCTATATTGCCTGCCTTTTCATCTCATCTGCAGGTCTGCTTGGCTGTGGGATATGTGCATCGCAGTGATCACAGTATGGTTACAGCATTTGGATGCAAGAAGATGTTTATATCTAGTTAAATAAAGGAACGGCAGTTTTCAGTCAAAGAAGAAGAGTGAGTGTGTGGCTAAATCAGAACTTGTGCTGGTCTTGCTGTATTAAAGAACCTGGATAAAATGAAGATTTACAGAACATCTAGGTAGGCTTATAACACCACTAGTGAATGAGAGAATTATGGAATTTCTTTATACACATTGCAAAGGTTTGAATAAAGAGAAGAATCATCATATGGTCCAGTATTAATCTGATCTAAGAAGCTAATCAGAATCAGGGCTGGATAATTCATGTAATAGATGACCACCAAGGGATAACAAGTCAGGGTAGAGAAGAATTCTGCCCAAGAAAGCTGGACAGAACTGACAATACTGAATGAGCTTGACCACAGCAATATGACTCAATATAGTCTAGCTTCCTAACAGCCCTCTGTGTGAACAGGATAAAAGTAATTTTCTCTGGTCTCTCTATTTGAGAGGTTTCTCCTTCAGAACAAATATGTTGGGATACAGGAAGGATCCATCTTTTGCCAGTGGGGTTGCCTCAAAAACAGAATTATGTGAAAAAGATACTTATTCCAATGAATATTTTCTTTTTGAATGCAAACCACAGAATTTGTCCACTTATATACACTGTATATGTTAAATATGGTGCCTGGGAGGCACCCAATACAGTCATAAGAACATAAGAACAGCCTTGCTGGAACAGGCCACAGGCCATCCAATCCAGCATTCTGTCTCACATAGTGGCTCACCATTTGCTTCAGGGTATTCCAAAGCAGATGTCTTCACCTGCTTATGATTCCCTGCAAATGGCATTGAGAGATATCCTGCCTGTCCTTAGGCATCCAGAATGATAGCCATTGATACCCTTGTTCTCCATGAATTTGTCCAATCCTTTCTTAAACCTGTCAAGGCTGACAGCTTTCACCACTTCTTCTGGCAGGGAGTTCCATAGACCAGTGATCCTCTGGTTGAAAAAAGTACTTTCTCTTATTTATTTGAGATCTAGCACCCAAAAGTTTCATGGAGTGCCTCTTAGTTCTAGTGTTGTGCAATATGGAAAACAGTTTTTTCCTTATCTACTTTGTCCACACCCTGTATGATTTTATAAACTTCAACCAGGTCACCTCTTAGTTTGATATGACTTAGTATGATATGTCTTAATGTAATTTCTCTCTCTTTTCCTCATAACTTGACTAGAGTTATCAGTGCTGGATCTTTGTTCTAGGAACCTGAACACTTATGAGCAAAAACTCCCACATATACTCACCTGGAGGAACATAGGTGATAGAAGTTGCATATCTCAGTTTAGTAGTTTTAATACTGTTCATAAGGAAATATTTGGTATCCATGCTACTTTACTTTCTGGACAACATTTAGATGTTCATCTCTACGCATGTGTGTACATACCTTGTGTGCATGCAAGAATGCACAGAGAGAGAGAGAGAGAGAGAGAGAGAGAGAGAGAGAGAGAGAGAGAGAGAGTTGAAATCTCTCTCTTTTGCTGCTATAAGCGACTCTGTGTCAAGAAGAAAAATAAGTCCCTATAAAAATTTCAGAATAAACTTGGTGTTTATTCTGTGTTTACTTGTATTGGGCTAAATATCCTCCCGAGGGACTATAAATGCCAAGGCGGTTTATATGGTAATAAATAAAACTCAAGGTGAAGTCAATGCATTTTCTCCATTGCAATGTAGAGCACCCTCTTGCCTAGGTTGTTTCCAAAGAGGTAGCCAACATAGCCGTGTTTGTCTCTTTCAACATGAATGATCAAACTAAAACCAGAAACAAAACCAAAAACGTAGTGTGTGATATTCTGTTGTATTTTATTCTCTTATGGTTGTATTGCATGTTTTGTTCCTTTTCTGCTATACAGGAAAAGTACTTAAAACACATGAGAGAGCTTTTACTGCCATATCACCATATCATCTGTGAGATGCCCTCCCTTTAGAGGTTTGATTGGCACCTACATTGGCATCATGTTCGTGTCAAGTGAAGACGTACATCACCCTTTAGGAGTTGGAGCATTAAGGACTGCACAAGTTTGAGGACTACATTTTTAATGTTTGATTTTGTGCTGTTTGGTCTGAAACTGTTTTGAATAGCTTATTCAAAACTATTATAGTTTTGAATAAGCTATTGTAGGTGTTATACAGTTTTGTAATCCTTCCTATGATATAGGATGGGCTATAAATGTTTAAATAAGCCAGTAGTATTAAGGTAAACCTTCATGTCTGTCCTTTAAAACTCTGCCCATTCCTTTGATTTTCCCTACTTTTCAGCTACTTGTGAGGAGATAAATGTTAGTGTTGTGTCCTTTTGAAATATGGTTTGGGAATTGATATTTGAATCCTTTTTTTAAAATGAGATGAATTCTACCCAGTGTGGAACTGGAAAGAAACTAAGAAGTTTGAGGAACATGGAATCCATCTTGGAATATGAGACTAGGATCAGTATTTTCAAATACTTTTAAATTACAAGTGATCTTTTTCCTGGGGACACCATTTTGGAGTTGAAGAACCTGGCCCCCTATACCTCAATCCTCTCCAAATTGGGAGTGCTTAAAGGGGAGAGCTTGGGGAAGCTCCACTGTAATTCCCATGCTGCTAGCACATAACATTGCAATTAAAATGTTTTTTTTTCTGTTGGACACTCCCTTTGAAGTTGAATAGCTTGGCCCCCTGAACCCCAAATCTCTCCAAATTTAAGGGCTTAATGGGGAGAGTCCAAGGAAGGTACCCACCAAATTTGGTGCCTCTAGGACCCTGGGGAGCCATTTTACAGAGAGATAAAACAGTTCATTTTAAACGAAAAACTGCCAGTTCGTTTTGCTACTAACTAACCTCTGTTTCCTCATTTTGTTTCATTTTTATTAGTTAACAAAATGATGAATCAGCAATTCATTTTTCATTTGGTGCCCATCCCTACTCTGAACTATGCATGCAACCTAAATCTTAAGCAGAGTACCTCTATATGCTAAGCATTTGTTTGTTTTCTTGTGTCTTCTGCTTTAATGTAAAGATGCTCAAGGTGAGGTATAGCTGAAAGTATTGCTTTAAACATATATCTTGTGGGATGGGCAAAAACATGTTGCCACTCAGAGCCAATTCGAGTGGCAGTCAACAATTCCCATCCGGCCCCGAAGCGACCAGCAAAGCATCACCATCACATTGAAAACACTGGCGGGAGGGCGGGGGAACCGGCGACTGCGCAGGCAGCGACCTTATATAGGTGTGGTCCACTGCGTGGGCTATGCCAATTGCGCAACCCAACCACCGCCTCTTCAGCCAGCTGGCAAAGACGCCCCTGCTCCACATAAGGTGGAGCGGAGCGACCATTCTCATTACAGAGTTAGGAAGGTTTTCACCATCACTAATCTGGTTGCAACAGCAGGTAGTACAAGGCAGCTGGTTTATCTGAGTTCCATGATACAGTCCCAAGTCCTTGGACAGGGCAGCCTTGTAATTAAATATCATAGAGTTTAGGTTAAGCTTAGTTAAAATTAATAAGATAATTGTCTGTGTTAAAGTTCTCTATGGCTGTCTTTGGGGAGCTAATCTCCCTCAGTTGGAAAATGTCCAGAATAAGAAAATTAGCACATTTTCAGGAAGAACTCACCAGCTGATTTTGGTCTTGAGATCAAGATGGTCAAGGCCATAGCTTTACTTGCACTATGGCAGGCCATAATGTGTCCTCTAATTTCCAAAACTAGAGATGAGCACGACTTAGCGGTATTTCCGTTTCCGTTTCCGTTACTCGGTTCCGTTACTCTACGGAAACGGTAACGGGAATTACTCCCCCAGACTTCGAGCTCGAACCGACGAATGAACAATTTTGGTCTGATTTGTCGTGCTCGTTACTTGCATCGCGAGATCGCGCGATGCCACACGCGGCACAGAAAAAAGTTTTTAAAAGTTAAAAAAACCCGGTTCCCGGCCAAAAAGCAGGCGGGAAAATGCCTGCCGTGCCTCAGGGCACCTACCAGAGGGGTTGTTTCTGGAGCTCCCCAGCCTCCCCCCTCATCCCCCGTCCTGGGCTGCTCTGGTGGGACTCGCCGCAGGCTCGCAGCCAGCAAAAAGCCCAGTCTCGCCTCCGGCCGCCGCAATTAAAGTGCAAGCAAGCGGCACGGACGGCACAGGAAAAAACTTTTAAACTCTCCCCCCACCCGTTCCCGGGCCAAAAAAGCAGGCGGAAAAATGCCTGCTTGACTAAGGGCGCAGGGAACCTACCGGAGGGGTGGTTTCTGGAGGGGGGGGTCCCGCCTCCCCCCCGTCCTGGGCAGCCGGACTCGCGAGTCACCATCACCATGCCATGCGGTGCGGGTGGGGGATCCAAAATGGGGCGGCGAATGCAATATTGTTTTTGAAATCGTGGTCCAAAAACACACAAGCACAACAGAAACACGTGAAAATTTATAAACTGCCAGATTTTTCACAGTAGCAGTGGGTTTTTTCTTGCAACAAAATGTCTCTCCTCTCCTCCTCTGTCCTCCATTGATTTTATTTTATTTTATTTTATTTACACCTGCGCAATGATGGGCTGGCCAAGTGGCCAGCCATGTGGGAGTGGACAACCATGCAAATTTTTGGAGCCATCCCACCAGTCGCATGGCCACTTGGCCATGGAGACTTCTGGGATGTGCCAAAAAGCCCCCTAAAACCTGCCCTAGCCCTAACCCTAACCCTTGACTCCGTACCCATACGTCACAGACTGTCTTCTTAGTGGGTCAGAGAGGCACCCAGAGGTGCAACCCACTAGCCCACCGTAACCTTACCCGTCACTAGCCTAACCCTAGCTCTTGCACTAAGGCACCTTAAAGCCAGATCTACTTGCTTGCATTGCACTACACGCAGCAAGTACAATTCCCTTCTGTGTGAGACATGGTGGTGCGGGAGCCTTGTGAAGGGAAGGTATGACCCTATCACTCTCACACTGGTCTCACTCTGCACATTATGTTATGCAATATCCATATGGCTATTGCATAGCATTTTGCAGCAGCAGCAGGTGAGGAAGGGAGACCCCCATGTAGAGGGGTCTCTTGGAGCCTGCTTCCCCTTCCTAGTGGCAGGAGGCACCCACGGGTGCCTCCAGGAGCCCACTTTCCCTTTATAGCGGGCCAGAGGAGGCACCCACCCCACAGAGGTGCCTCCAGGAGCCCGCTCCCCCCCAAAAAAAACCCAGTACTAATGAAAACGAAAAAACGAAAAAACGAACCGACTAATTTTTGCAAATTTTCGCGAAAACCGGAAACAACCCGAAACGGGACTGGCCCGACTAACGACAACTCGAAAAAAATTTTTTTCAAGTCGTGCCCATCTCTATCCACAACATTTTGTTCATGGTAGAAAAGGCTCCCATTTTTTTTCTGCTTCAGTTTCAGTTTCCTTTAGCACTCCTGGTTTTTGAGGTGTATCACTGTAATGCTGCATGTTGACCAAGGAAGTTACATTTAATTCCCTATTCTTTTTTATATATTTTTAATATACCTCTTATCATCGCTCAGCTGCTTCCTTGGCTTCCCATTATCTCCCAATTTGGGGGAAAACATAGAAAGAACTATGATACAACACCTCCTTTAATGGAAATATTGGCAGCAGGAAAAGGTGCCAGTTACCATATAGATCAGTGGAGGTGAACTTTCAACACTCCAGATGTTTTGGGCCACAATTCCCAGAATTCCAAGCCTCCAGTAGATTGCCAATGACAAAAGACTGTGGGAGTTGTGGTACAAAACATTTGCAGTGCCAAAGGTTTGCCACCACTGACATAGATGGTTGTGAAGTAAAAGGTAAGCCGTCTATTTATTTATTTATTTATTTATTTATTTATTTATTTATTTATTTATTTATTTATTTATTTATTATTGCATTTATATCCCGCCCATCTTCCCAGAGGAACTCTACACACATTCCACTGACATTTCAAGGATCCTAAACTTCGCCCATGAGATTGACTCCAAATTTCTCCTCCTTTGGATTTCTCCATACTCCTGTTTGTTCTCAGAAACCCTTTGAACCAATTGGGTGCTTCACTATCTCCCCCTCCCTCCCCACAACCTTTAAGGAAGCAAAGATGCAGAGAATCCCAGTTGCCCCCCCCCCAAGAAAAATCCCTGCCGTGGCTTTTTTGCAAGCAAAACACACAGCATAGTGGAATACATCTATTTCTGGAGGGAACAAGATATCTTGACAGCAGGAATGTAAGAAAATATTTAACATTTGGAGTCTGCAAAAACCTCTCAGCTTCCCATTTAGCCCAAGCACATATAGATTCCCAAAGAGGCAAAAATAGAAATAATATTTCTTTGTCACACATCCTTTCGCTTTGCATCCACTGGAACATTAAGAGTCAGGGGACAGCGCTGATTTTTTAATTTATTTTTTTTGCTTTTAAACGGTGTCTCTCCATAATGCTTGCTCTCAATTGTGCTCCTACTGCACCATAACTGAGAATGCATTTTAATTACACAAAACAAAAAATCAGTGTCACTTGTCCCGGAAATAGCATCACACGGTCATTTGCTGCCAATGTCAGAGAGTTTTCAAACTGACTTCTGTATCATTTGGTGATGCCAGATGCATATCAAGTAACCCAACGCTTTGACTCCATGTTGCTTCAGGTAAGTGGTGATCATACACCAAGTGTGCCAGTGGCAAGACCATAAATGACAAGTTTTTAAGCAGAAAGCAACAGCTGCCTCTGCAAGAGACTTCCTCTGCAAGTTCTGTCAGCAGGAACTAAATTGGTCTCATCTCACAGTTCTCTTCATCCTCGCTGCTGGCTTTTCCTCAAAGAGCACTTTGTTTTCTCAAAATACTATTTAAAATAAGTCTACAGCTCTTCGTCTCACTTGAAGAGTACTTTGTTGAAAATTCCTTGTATATTTTAAGAATATTTGCCCAAAATTCTCCAAAGAGTCTCCCAATACTCTCCCAGTACTGACTACTAGGCCTGTATGTGTAGAGTAGCTACCATTTTGTTTCTCAGCAAAGTCACTGAGACTAGGACTGGCTCTGGGGCTGCTTCATAAACAGTGGCCAGAGTGCCAACATAGTTGCTGATGCACCAGCACCACTTGAAATTTCAGGAAAACAAACTTAGCAAAAAAAGTACTATGCTAATTGAGTGGGCTGAGAGAAAACTCCACTCCTGGAACAAAAAGAAATGTTATTTCCCTCCATCTCTTTTCTCTCCCCCTCCCCACCCAATACACTTGAAATAAACTTATTGTAAACTTATTGTAGGTAGAGAAGTTTATTTCAAGTGTATTGGGTGGGGAGGGGGAGAGAAGAGAGACAGAGAGAAATAACATTTCTTTTTGTTCCAGGAGTGGAGTTTTCTCTCAGCCCACTCAGTTAGGATAGTACATTTTTTTAAACTTCTCTACCTACATTAAGGTGCCTCAGTCTAGAATATCTTATAAATGGGGCACATTTGTACTTTTGTGTCCCAGTTGATCAGTGAGGCTACAAAATAAAACAGGCTGAACTGTGCTTTCATCATTGTAAGGCTAATTACACTGGTGACAATGAGGCCTGTAATAAGACTTCCTGGGGTAGGAACTGGCAAGCCACCGCAGTATCCCTGCCAAGAACATTCCATGGACAGAGACAAAAGGCTAAAAGATATGACGCTGGAAGATCAGACCCTCAGGTCAGAAGCGGTCCAACATGCTACTGAGGAAGAGCGGAGGACAAGTACAAGTAACTCCAGAGCTAATGAAGTGGCTGGGCCAAAACCGAAAGGACACTCAGCTGCAGACGTGCCTGGAAGAGAAAGGAAAGTCCAATGCTGCAAAGAAATATACTGTATAGGAACCTGGAATGTGAGATCTATGAACCAGGGTAAGCTGGATGTGGTCAAATGTGAGATGGAAAGAATAAACATTGACATCTTGGGCATCAGCAAACTTAAATGGACAGGAATGGGTGAATTCAGTTCAGATGACTATCACATCTACTACTGTGGGCAAGAATCCCATAGAAGAAATGGAGTAGCCCTCATAGTCAACAATAGAGTGAGAAAAGCAGTGCTGGGATACAACCTAAAAAATGATAGAATGATTTCAGTACGATTCCAAGGCAGTCCTTTCAACATCACAGTAATCCAAGTTTATGCACCAACTACCGGTGCTGAAGAGTCTGAGACTGACCACTTGTATGAAGACTTACAACTCCTTCTAGAACTGAAACCAAAGAAAGATGTTCTTCTCATCATAGGGGATTGGAATGCTAAAGTAGGGAGTAGAGATGGGCACGACTTGAAATTTTTTTTCCGAGTTGTCGTTAGTTGGGCCGGTTCCGTTTCGGGTCGTCTCCGTTTTTTTTGCGAAACTTCGCAAAAATTAGTCGGTTTGTTTTTTCATTTTTGTTAGTACTGGTTTTTTGGGGGGAGAGCGGGCTCCTGGAGGCACCTCTGTGGGTGCCTCCTATCCTCACCCACTAGCAAAGGGGAAGCAGGCTCCAAGAGACCCCTCAACATGGGGGTCTCCCCTCCTCACCTGCTGCTGCTGCAAAATGCTATGCAATAGTCATATGGATATTGCAGAACAGAATGTGCAGACAGTGACTGTGAAGACTAGTGGATGGCACTGAACCCAGAGCCATAGTGAGATGCCTAACTAAGGCTCTCGCACCACCATGTCTCACACAAAAGGGAATTGTACTTGTGTGTAGTGCAATGCAAGTACATCTGGCTTAGGGTTAAGGTGGGTTAGGGTTAGGGCTAGGGTTGGGCTAGTTACGGGTAAGGTTACGGTGGGCTAGTGGGTTGCACCTCTGGGTGCCTCTCTGACCCACTAAGAAGACAGTCTGTGACGTATGGGTACGGAGTCAAGGGTTAGGGTTAGGGTTAGAGGGCTAGGGCAGGTTTTAGGGGGCTTTTTGGCACATCCCAGAAGTCTCCATGGCCAAGTGGCCATGCGATTGGTGGGATGGCTCCAAAAATTTGCATGGTCGTCCACTCCCACATGGCTGGCCACTCGGCCAGCCCATCATTGCGCAGGTGTAAAAAAAAATAAAAAAAATAAAATCAATGGAGGACAGAGGAGGAGAGGAGAGACATTTTGTTGCAAGAAAAAACCCACTGCTACTGTGAAAAATCTGGCAGTTTATAAATTTTCGCGTGTTTCTGTTGTGTTTGTGTGTTTTTGGACCACGATTTCAAAAACAATATTGCGTTCACTGCCCCCTTTTTGGATTCCCCGCCCGCACCGCATGGCATGGCGAGTCCGGCTGCCCAGGACGGGGGGGAGGCGGGACCCCCCCTCCAGAAACCACCCCTCCGGTAGGTGCCCTGCACCCTTAGTCAAGCAGGCATTTTTCCACCTGCTTTTTTGGCCCGGGAATGGGTGGGGGGAGAGTAAAAGTTTTTTCCTGTGCCATCCGTGCCGCTTGCTTGCGCTTTAATTGCGGCGGGTGGCGGCGAGACTGGACTTTTTGCTGGCTGCGAACCTGCGGCGAGACCCCCAGAGCAGCCCACTAGGAAGGGGGATGGGGGGGAGGCCAGGGACCTCCAGAAACAACCCCTCTGGTAGGTGCCCTGAGGCACGGCAGGCATTTTTCTGCCTGCTTTTCGGCCGGGAACCGGGTTTTTTTAACTTTTAAAAACTTTTTTTCTGTGCCGCGTGGCATCGCGCAATCGCGCGATGCAAGGAACAAGCACGACAAATCAGACCAAAATTGTTCGTTCGTCGGTTCGAGCTCAAAGTCTGGCAGAGTAATTCCCGTTACCGTTTCCGTAGAGTAACGGAAACGAGTAACGGAAACGGAAACGGGAATACCGCTAAGTCGTGCCCATCTCTAGTAGGGAGTCAAATGAGAAATAATTAGGTCGAATTTTGACATAGCAGCAGTGAGGTCGATTTAAAGGGTGCGCCCCTGCTGCTGTTTTTTGTTCTTTTTAATATGCTTCTTATTAATCTATGTTTACTTGCTGATTATGTTTCTTTATTGTGTTGTAGTGTATCTACTATGTGTACTTCTGGATTTGTTTTGCCATGTTCGCCGCCCAGAGTTCCCGTTGGGAAGATGGGCGGGATATAAATTCAATAATAAATAAATAAATAAATAAATAAAAGGAATAACTGGCAAGTTTGGCCTTGGAGTTTCAAATGAAGCAGGGCAAAGGCTAATTGAGTTTTGTCAAGAGAACAAGCGGGTCATTGCAAACACTCTTTTCCAACAACACAAATGGCAACTCTACACATGGACATCACCAGATGGACAATACCGGAATCAGATTTATTATGTTCTCTACAGCCAAAAATGGAGGAGTTCTATACAGTCACCAAAAACAAGATCTGGTGCTGACTGTGGCTCAGATCATCAGCTTCTTATTTCAAAATTCAAACTTAAACTGAAGAAAGTAGGGAAGACCACTGGGTCAGTCAGGTATAACCTAAGTCAAATCCCTCATGAATACACAGTGGAAGTGAAGAATAGATTTAAGGAACTAGATTTGGTGGACAGAACACCTGAAGAACTATGGATGGAGGCTTGTAACATTGTACAGGAGGCTGCAATGAAAACTATTCCAAAGAAAAGAAAATGCAAGAAAGCAAAGTGGTTGTCCAACGAGGCCCTACAAATAGAGGAGGAGAGAAGGGACACAAAATGCAAGGGAGAAAGGGAAAGATACAGAAAATTGAATGCAGACTTCCAAAGAATAGCAAGGAGAGACAGGGAGGCCTTCTTGAACGGACAGTGGAAAGAAATAGAGGAAAACAACAGAAAAGGAAATACCAGAGATCTATTCAAGATAATTGGAGATATTAAAGGGGCATTTCATGCAAAGATGGATATAATAAAGGACAAAAATGGTAGGGACCTAACTGAAGCAGAGGAGATCAAGAAGAGATGGCAAGAATATACAGAGAAATTATATCAGAAAGATCTGGATGTCCCTGATAACCAAGATAGCATAGTTGCTGACCTGGAGCCAGACATCCTGGAAAGTGAAGTCAAGTGGGCCTTAGAAAGCATTGCAAACAACAAGGCCAGTGTAGGTGATGACATTTCAATTGAACTCTTTAAAATCTTAAAAGAGGATGCTGTAAAGGTGCTGCACACTATATGCCAGCAAATTTGGAAAACCCAGCAGTGGCCAGAGGACTGGAAAAGATTGGTCTACATCCCAATCCCAAAGAAAGGAAATGCCAAAGAATGCTCCATCTATTGCACAATTGCACTGATTTCACACACTAGCAAGGTTATGCTCAAAATTCTACAAGGCAGGCTTCAGCAGTATGTGGAAAGAGAACTTCCAGAAGTGCAAGCTGGATTTCGAAGGGGCAGAGGAACTAGAGATCAAATCACCAACATGTGCTGGATTATGGAGAAAGCCAGAGTTCCAGAAAAACTTCTACTTCTGCTTCATTGACTATGCCAAAGCCTTTGACTGTGTGGACCACAACAAACTATGGCAAGTTCTTAAAGGAATGGGAGTGCCTGACCACCTTATCTGTCTCCTGAGAAATGTATATGTGGGACAAGCAGCAACCATTAGAACTGGATATGGAACAACTGACTGGTTTAAAATTGGGAAAGGAGTACAACAAGGCTGTATACTGTCACCTTGCCTATTTAACTTATATGCAGAGTACATCATGCCAAAGACAGGTCTGGATGAATCACAAGCCGGAATTAAGATTGCCGGAAGAAATATCAACAACCTTAGATATGCAGATGATACTACTCTGATTGCAGAAAGTGAGGAGGAATTAAAGAACCTCTTAATGAGGGTGAAAGACGAGAGTGAAAAAAATGGGCTTGAAGCTCAACATCAAAAAAACTAAGATCATGGTCACTGGTCCCATCACCTCCTGGCAAATAGAAGGGGAAGAAATGGAGGCAATGACAGAGTTTATTTTCTTGGGCTCCTTGATCACTGCAGATGGCTGTGATGAAATCTAGAAAATTCATCTTTTGGATCTGTCCTGTCATCTGTAGTCTGTTGATTCCTGGCCATGTTATGTCACACACTATCATTTCTTTGAAGTCTGATGTGAAGGGGATACTGGCTCCCTTGGTCAGTTCACAGGTGAATGCTAAGGAAAGGGGAGCAGAAATGTTACTTTTCCCATCACCCAAAAATGTTTGATGTGGTTGTAAAATAGCAAATGGAAGATACCAGGTATTACCTCTTCTGAATATCAAAGTTTATCTTCATCAAAGATGTTATAAAGGGATAGCAAACGGATAAACAAGGTTTTTACAATGCATTTCCCTTTAGATCAAAAGGTTCCCTGGGCTTGAAAGGGTTACACTCAGATGACAACAGATGACTTGTCAATTAAGGAAGCCACTTGTCAAAATACACAGGCTATTCAGATGATGGAACACTTGAGATCAATAGGCGTGTGTCGCCCTTTTGTTTACTATCAAAGAAGAAAGTATCTCTTTGTAATTATGCTAATGGGTGAAAGGGAGCTATACCTGCCTGAGTTCATTTGCATTCCTGAAGAACAAAGGGGACTCCTAAACGCTGTTAAGTCTATAAGAATTGGCTGGTTTTATCCAGATAGAGAGCTTCTTGGGGAAACAGTTTTGCAGCCATGTAAATCCTGTGTCAGGCCTGGCTTCTCGAAGCCAGGAGAAAGTCAAGTGATCTTTCCGAGTGTGAGTATATTAGCCAGAATTAGAAAGCGTTATTATTTTATTCTGGGATGCAAAATTTCACGTTATCTTCTTGAGACTGGTTTCTGTTTAAGAGTGACTTTGTAAGTTTGTTTTAGAAATCTGCTTTTGTTTGTTAAGCTCCAGAATCTGTACCTTTTGCCAAATGATGCTGGCAAGAAGAGATTTTTGTTTTGTTTTTACTCTTGTTTTTCCTTTTTAAAATAACGTTTTCTTCTTTACCTTTTTAACTGGAATTTGTGTGTGTGCCTGAGAGGAGGGAAGTCAGTGCTAAATTACCCAGTGCCTTGGCCAAGGCTGGGCGCTACTGGCTATTCTGTGAGCAAGGAAATTTCTTTTGATTGGACCCTCTGGGACTTGGAAATCCAGGGCTCCCAGGTGGAGGGGGGCATTCAGGGGAGACAATTCCCTTTTTCCTAGGGCACAATGGGACAGTTGCTCACCTTTCCCAGCATAGATTGTGTCACTAGGTAAATCGAGGAACCCTTCCTGAATAGTCCTGGGGTGTGCCTAGATCCCCAAATTATCATATTTTTGGTGGCAGCGAAGGAACGGCATGTGAGAACGCCCCGAATTCGTCACAATGGCGACTGCAGCAATGAAATAAAAAGACGACTGCTTCTTGGGAGGAAAGCAATGGCAAACGTAGATAGCATCCTAAAGAGCAGAGACATCACTTTGCCAACTAAGGTCAGGATATTTAAAGCTATGGTTTTTCCAGTAGTGATGTATGGAAGTGAAAGCTGGACTATAAAGAAGGCTGATCACCGCAGAATTGATGCTTTTGAGCTGTGGTGCTGGAGGAGAGTCTTGAGAGTCCCCTGTACTTAAATTAAACCAGAAAGATACCTGATTTCAGCAAAAGTGTCACTTAGCACTAGAGCTGGGCATGAAATGAACTTTTAGTCCATTTTGTTATTCATTATTCATTTTGTTATGTAACAAAATGAATAACAAACCTAGGGATAAATGTAAAACAAAATGAAACTAACTGAAAAATATTGGTTCGGTTTGCTTCATTTCATTAATGTGGGGGCAAAGATGTCTCCTACCTGGTGCTGGTCCAGAGGTCCGGTCTTCCTGGCTTCAGGGATGGTGACAAGGAGGAAAAAAGCTTACAGCCAAGCTACAGCTATAGTGCAGCCACGTGGTCGGCAGTAAAAATAAATAAATAAAAATAATAATATTTTTTTAAAAAAAAGGAGTGCCGACCCAGCCCCAGGGGTGGCCGGGTTGGCGCCCTAAAATCAAGTAAAAATTAAAACCATCACCGACCGGGACCCAGAGGCCGTATGATTGGTACTTAAAGAAAAAGAAAAAAGAAAAAGCCCGTGCTACAGTTGTAGCACGGGGCCCAAACCCAGAAGTAATAAAAATAAAATAAAAATAAAAATAAAAAAGGAGTGCCAACCTGGCCCCAGGGGCCGTGGGGTCAGCTCTTGGGGGGGGGGGAAAGAGCTCCAACCGAACCCCAGGGGTGGCCTGGTCTATGACGACAAGAAGAAGAAGAAGAAGAAGAAGAAGAAGAAGAAGAAGAAGAAGAAGAAGAAGAAGAAGAAGAAGAAGAAGAAGAAGAAGAAGAAGAAGAAGAAGAAGAAGAAGAAGAAGAAGAAGCAGCAGCTAGCTGTGCTACAGTTGTAGCGTGGCTGAAACCCGGAAGTAAAAACAATTGAATAAAATAAAATAAAGTAAAGTGAAGGAGCGTCGACCCAGCCCAAGAGGTGGCCGGGTCAGTGCTCTAAAATTAAGAGAAAAAATAAAAGAAGCACCCACCTGGCCCCAGGGGCCACGTGGTGGGTGATTTAAAAAAAGAGGCACTTGTCCCATGCCAGCACCTCAAAAATCCCCTGCCGCAGAGGTAAGAACCTGAACCCTGAACTGATTCAGGTTCATACAATTTAAAAAAAATGTGTATGAACCTGAACCCAAACCAAACCAAGGGTAGGCCCGAGCCAGATGAACCTGAACGATGTTTTTTTCAGGTTCGTGCTGACCTCTAGTCAGCATATATGATATAAAGTGTTCTGCTTCTGCTTATATACCGCCCCATACCACTTCAAGTTGTCTCTGGACAGTTTACAATTTAATTACGGTATGCAGGCTACACATTGCCCCCCCCTCCAAGCAAGCTGGGTACTCATTTTACCAACCTCTGAAGGATGGAAGGCTGAGTCAACCATTGAACCCCAGGCCGTGAACACAGTTTTACCTGCAGTACAGGCATTTAACCACTGCACCACTAAACTCATATAGGAATGAGATTAGCAAATCTGTGTTTTGTTTATCCATTGATAGACAGTAATTCAAGTTGAGCTCTCTCATGGTAGCTTGCTACATTTGAAAATGAAGCAGTTTAATAAAGGAAGAAATCTTGTTGCTTTACATTGTAAGAAGTGCTAGAATCGGCTTACTGCATCACTGGGAATTTGGTGAATCAACTTCTCCATAATTTCTATTTATTCAAATGTTTTCATGATAGTTGTGACCTACTTCACTATAGTAAGTTTCAACTTCTGCAGGTCTGTTTGAATCAGTGGAATTTATGGAGTAGTTGGCCCAACAAATCCCCAATAACTCAGTGCACCTCCTCTGGTGCAGCTTATTTCAGTTAAAATGTTATAGACAAAATCCTATTGAATATTCACAATCTCTGCAAGTCTGCCCGGTCCGTTGCACAATGCCCTTATGGCACATTAGGGATAACACATGTTTACAGTCCTTGCACAGCCTTCTGGGAATAGAAGAATCTCTTCCACAAATGCATTCAGGATACTAACTTCTGGTGGTTAGAAATCATACCGCTTTCTCTACTGCCACAGGCAATGTGGCTATGGAACACAAGATGCATAAACTATACTATTACTTTAATGGAGATTAAATGATATTAATTGATAGTCAAAGTGCTGGAATGGTGTTCTAAAAATAATAACTGCACAAAACAAAGAATGAAACCCTTTTTCATCATTTCGTTATGTTACGAATTACTTCAATATGTAATGAAATGGTAGGATGCGTTTTGTCATGAAATGAAACAAAATGCCATTTTCCTCTAGGAACAAAATGTTTAGTCCTAAAGGAACCTTAAGCTCTTCCCTGGAAGCCCCTGAAGTTTAGAAAGTGTTGGGGCTTGGGGGCCTGAGCTATTAAGCGCCAAAGGGGTTGCCCCTAGGGAAAAAATCTTTCTAATTGAATCAGGAAGCTGCAATACCCCTACCCCGTGGGTCAGCGATTAGTGGCTTTGCTTCTGAATCCCTATCAGAAAGATTTTTTTTCCTAGTGGCACCCCCTGCAGAGCTTAATAACTCAGCTCCCTGACCCCCCAAAATCTCCAAATTTTTGGCTGCTTACAGGGAAGTGTCCAGTGAAGCTGCCCTGTGAATTCCATGCAGCTACATGGCTGCAAACCCTATTCACAGTTTTTAAAATGTCCTCAAAAATAGGATTCTACAAAAAAAATCTAATTGAATCAGGATTCAGAAGTGAAGCCCTTAGCCGTTCAACTGTGAGGGAGCTATTGTGGCTGCCTGATTCAATTAGAAACTTTTTTTCCCTAGGGGCACTGCATTTGGAGCTTAGTAACTCAGCCCCCTGAGCCCCAAACCTCTTCAAATTTCGGGATCTTACAGGGAAGAGCTTGAGGAAGCTCCCCTACCATTTTGCTGCCACTAGGAACCAGGGGAGCATAGCTTTTCATTTCATTTCGTTTTGTTCCATAACAAAACTACTGTAAAATTCATTACAAATGAATTGAAATGAAACGACTAAAGAAACAAAATGAAATGAAACACTATATTTCTGTTTCGTGTCCATCTCTAGTCATGAACAAAGAACACATCATGGGCATGTAAAAACAGAATTAGACAATGTTGAATCATTTTTATTAGCTAGCTTGCACACACAAATTGGAATACTGTTTGTGTATGTGCTCCTCCAATGTTAAAAGTATGAAAAGGAAATTACATCATATTGAAATTCGACATTTCAGTCTACATGATGTTAGTTTGGGACTGCCTTGCACATTTCAGAATGCCAGTGCAGCTCACCACTGTTGTAATTCAAATTCACCAAGAGATCCACTTCCCAGCTCTAAACCAAGGGAAGGGGTAAGCAGCAAACAAAATGAGCACACTTAGAACAGAAATTTGTGAAAGATAGTTGAACTTGTCAACACAAGTATTTATCTAGGGAACTGAGAGGGTTTAATTTAATTCAGATCTACAATTGAGTGATTTCTATGGTAGGAACACACTATAATTACATTTAATTATAGATATACAACTAGCAGTAGTACAGCTGTAATTAATGAGGTATGAGTATGTCAGCAAGCTTCCATTTTATCAGTTTATAACCATTCTAACAGAAACACTCTCTGTGTCTTGAAGAAGGATGCTCGATAAAATATTTGTTTAGATCAATAGTAATTTTAACACCATTCTGACATATTTTGGGATGGTTGTATTGTGATATAAAATATAAAGATGCCCAATTCAAGTACTGTATATACTCGAGACGAGTATAAGTCGACCCGAGTATAAGCCGAGGCCCCTAATTTAACCCCCCAAAATGGGGAAACTTATTGGTTCAAGTATAAGTCAAGGGTGGGAAATGCAGCAGGGCCTGGCAGCTCCTCCTTTTTGAGCTGGACAAGCCGTGTGCGATGTTTAAAATGACTTTTAGCCACTGACCCAAGCACTTGCCTCAGTGGCTAAAAGTCATTTTAAACATTGCACGCTGCTCCCCCACAACATTGGGGGGAGGGGTCAGGAGAAGCAGTGTGCAATGTGTAAAATGATTTTTAGACATCGACCCAAGCACTTGTCTCAGTGGCTAAAATTATTGACCTGAATAGGGTCCCTTTTTTCAGCCCAAAATTAGGGCTGAAAAACTTGACTTATATTCAAGTGTATACAGTTATCTGACCATGGAGAAGGAGGTGATAAATATTCTTCATATCCTTGAATTTCACTCCCAGCCTACTCATGTTGACATGAACAATCTGCAAAATAGTTGTAACTGCACCAGGTGGGACCATGGTTGCAGACCTCCCAGTTATGGAGAATGTCAGCAAGGCAGGGGCCCCTTCCTGGGGGATGCATACACAGCTGCTATGCAAATGCCTGAACCCTCTGAACAAAGATGGTGGAGCTTGAACATTTGGTATCTAGGGGGAGAAAAATGGGAAAAATTGTTATTGTCTCACTTAGAAAAATTAAGAATCAAAGAGTGATATCTCACGTCGCATTTGAGCTGCTTCTTAGTTCATGAGAAGGCACCTCTATTTTTTGTGCTCCCACGACAAGGATGCCTTTTTAAAAATATACATCAACCATGCCCCCAGGGGTGGTTCATTTTTTGAGTCGCCTTTGTGAGGGAAATTTCCCAGTGGCAGCATTGAAGAAGGGGAGAGTCCTGGGTGGACAGTCCTTATAAAGCCAAGGGAATTTAGAGGGGGGAAGCCTGAGGGAAGTGGGGGCCAAGGAGGAAGAGGAGGAGGAATGGGGCCCCTGCTTTAGTTATGCAGGCATTCAGAAGCAGCAGGTGCTCTGACATCTCAAGCCATGGAGGGAAAGGCACATTCAGTTCCTGTGGGAAGAGTGCTGGAATGGCAGTCCCTGTGCTGTGCCTGTAAACGAATCTGAAGTCATTCAAGGAAAAGTAAAATATGAATATAAACTCAAGTAACTCCTAACAGGGAGCTGAAAGGGGGGGTGAGAGTCTTTTTTCCCTTTACCTTGCCTCCTATCACCCTTCCTCCTCCCCCCATTTCCCCTCCTCCTCCTCCTCGGCCTCCACTTCCCTCAGGCTGAGTTCATTCATGATGTCACTCAAGCCACATATGTGGGAACTGCTGAGGTGCTGTTTGCCCCACGTGATTTCGGGAAGGGAAAAGGCACCTCTAAATAAACATCAGCAACAAAGGGACGTGAGATACTGCTCAAAGTTGGAGTCCATGATGAAAACCGGGCTTCGCACTAGAGATTGAATTTACTCTACACACTGTTAAGATGATTCTGGCCTGTCAGCTTGGTGAGAAATTACTGTGCAGCTGAAATGACACACATCACCATGACATTCAGGGTATATCATCAGCTATCATGCTTTTGTAAGTGCTAGCCTAAAAATTATTATGTTTTCATGGATGTGGAAGAGAAAATATGGAAGCTGCTGCTGGTGGTTGAGGGTTGCCAAGTTGCATGTTCGGTCACATGTCTGATACATAGAATCATAGAATTGTTGGGGCATGTAAGGTCATCAAGTCCAAAACACTGACCAGTGTAAGAACCTAAATCAGGCCTGCCCGTAGTCCGGCCCGGGGGCCAAATCCAGCCCGCCAGGCCATTCTGAGTGGCCCATGGCTGGCTGGCCCACCCCTCCTCCTCCTCCTTCTCCCCATGTTTTTTTTTAAAAAAAAAACTTCTGCAAACACTGACACCGCTGGGAAGCTTCCGCCACTGGCACTGCAGGGGAAAGTGTGGGGGTGGGCAGGCCAGCGGGCCTCTGCCACTGCCAAGGAGCTTTGGGGTGGGCTAGCAGGCGAGCCATCGCCACTGCTGGGGAGCTTGGGCAGGTGCAAGATCGTACAGATCACCTCTTCCAAGGGGCGACCTGTGGCCACGGCTCCCTGTGCTTCCTTTGGTCCCCACCTTCCTTCCTTCCTCCCTTCCTTGTTCCCCAACTCCCTGCCTTCCTTGTTCCCCACCTTCCTTCATTCCTCTCTTGGTTTCCACCTTCCTCCCTCCCTCCCTTGGTCCCCGCCATCCTTCCTGCAGGTGGGGTTGCAAGCGGTCAGTGGGTGGGGCTTATGGGTCAGTGGGTGGGGCATGCAATGGGGTGGCAGAGTCGGGGAGCAACCGGCCCCTGACACATTCTCAGCCACCAAATCTGGCCCTCCTTACAAAAAGTTTGGGCACCCCTGATCAAAATCAAAGCACAGCTGACAAATGGTTGGCATTTGTTTTCTTGAATGCCTTCAGTGTTGGAGTGCTCACCACCTACTGAGGTAATTGGTTCCATTGTTACATCACTCTAACAGTTAAAATGTTTTTTCCTGATATTCAACTGGAATCTGGTTTATTGTAGCCCAAGCTGATTATTGCATACCTGGCAACTCCTTGTTAGCCAAAGCTATGGCATTTTCCAAATTCCCATAAGTATCCAAATGCAGTGGGATTCTGGGCACTTTTTATATCCAAGTGTAAATAAAAATGGCTTTGGGACTGAATCAATAAAATTACTGTACCTCTAAAATGCTGTTAAGCAAACCATGTCCAGTGACACTTGGATCAAAAATGCCTTTTTTCAGCTGTTTTCTGACTTGGTTATCTTCTGCACCTAAATTAGATTCCTATATTTTGCACCTGAAATGGCACATGGGTTTACTAGATCTTACAACCCATTCCTTTCTTCCAGCTGCCCACTCTGAATGTGTTTCACTTTTCACCCTTTTGGCTTTTTCTGCAAGCAGCACCTTCCTGACTTGTCCAGGAAATGTTCGTGTATCTTGGCCTAGTGTTTGCTTCCCTTTCACCTCCATCACACATCTTCCTCAATATTTTATACATCTTTTCTTACTCTCCTGCAAACATGGATTTGAAATAATGCCAGACATTCAAATGGTACATTCATGGCAAGCTGAGGCCCATCGTGGCTCATGCTATAATGTTGTGGACTAACTTGAGCTTTCTTAAAAGCCTGTCCTAATATGCCTGCTATAATTCTAACTTTCCCAAATACCACTTTTTAGCCACAGATGAAATGTGTGGAAAGCAGGCCTGAAACTAAAACAATATATAAAAAAGGGAATTTTGACCATGGAGGAAAAAAAGTCCTCAACAGGTAATAAACTTGAGACTTTCTGAGATATTAACCTTTATATAAAGAAGACATTAACATTTATATGGAATTGAATAAACAATTCTGCATATTGATAGTTGGGAAAGTATCAAAGCTGCAGTATGTTCCTCTTTCAGTTGCATCAACACTAAAAGCAAATGATAAAAAATTAAAATAATAGAAATAAAAAGCAATGTTGCAATATTAATAAGAAAAAGATGACTATGACTCCAACAGTAGTGGCATTCCAGAGAAAATTGGACAATCATCTATCAGATTTGCTTTGATTTGGCTTCTTGAACTGAGCAGCAGGTTGGGCTTGATGACCTTATAGGCTCCTTCCAACTCAATCATTCTTTGATACAGTGGTACCGTGTATAAAGGAATTAATTCGTTCCAAATAAAATTGTGTTAAGCAAATTTTCCTTTATACAAATTTCCCATAAGAATGCATTGAAAAAAGAGTACAGTCACTCCCCACCATTTCGTGATTCAGGTACTGCGGTCCCACTACATCACGGGATCGCAGTACCTACACCTTGGAACCACGTGGGCAATTGGGTCACTCCGCGCTGCCACCACGCTCCTCCGAGAAGCCTCAGAGCCATGCGGGGGGTGGCGGGGACGATCCGATCGTTCCACACTGCCCCCACGCTCCTCTGACAAGACTCGGAGCCATGGGGGGGATGGTGGTGGGCAATCGGGATTTTCATGCATCGCGGGTGGGGTGGGTCCCTAACCCCTGTGATCGGCGGGGGGGGGGGGGGTTGACTAATCCCTAATCACAACCATTTTTATGTTGAACGGATTCGCCCCATAGGCAATTTTGTTAAGCAAATTTCCCCTATCTCTGGAATTTTTTATGTTGTACAGATTTTGTTATACAAACTGATTGTTATACAAGGCTCCACTGTACTATTGCTCAGCTTAACTAGAATCAGTCATCCAATGGGGATACATCACAATTATCTTTCAATGAGATTTTATTCAGATTTGCAGACACAGGGCCAATTTATTCCATCAAGAGGCTGATGAAATTCTCATTATTATTTCATAGTTCTCCCCAATCTTCTGTCACCCACATGTGTCTGTCATGTTGATTTGGGAGGATCTGGACACATCTGGAGGGCACTGGGTTGGTATGTGTATGTGCATGTGGTTCAAATGTATTTTAAATTTCAAGATTAATGCTAGATTTAACTCCGTTCCATGGGCATGGTGGCGCAAGGAACGTTATTTACTCCAGTAATTCATTTATTATGCTGACTCAACAGCAAGTCTGTCGCTCTGTGTCACTTACACCCAGCAAGCACTTTCCAAAGTTCCCCTTTCCAATTGTCTTATTTCATATGCCATTTTGCCATCCCATTGAGTGATCTGAGATGGAAATTATGTAAAACATGCTTATCTCTGAGGATCAATTTATTATGGAAAATGTATAAATATTACACTCTTGGAGCAATTATAGTGCAATTATGATGTAATTCATTATGAAGTGTGTACACAAGCAACAACACCAGGCATTTTTCATATTTATGCATGTTTTTATAGATATTGAATATGATAAAATTGAATCATTTACTCCAATAATCTTTATTTCCCGCCGTAAATTGTTTGTACATTGTCTATTTAATTCATGCAATTATTCATCGTGTTCATGAAATTTTAAAAAATGAACTCGTAATCTGCTAGGACAGTTGGTACAATCTTTGTTTTGTAGTGACAAATGGGGGCTAATGATGGGCGTAGAAGCTGCTGCCACATGATTATTTCAAATTATATCGACTGGCAAGATTTGCTTATGCTGCAGGGAATCCACATGTCTATTAAAAAACACCGAATGAACAAAAAGAATAATGTTATGTAGATTTCTTGAGAATAAAAATGCCCTGTTTTTGGTTTTGGTTCTGGTTTTTTAGTTTCAATGCAAGAAACTGCAGTCTGCTGTGTGTTGCATTCCAAATGGATCCTTCCTGCAGCAAGTATGAGAAGATTAGTACTGGACTGCCAAATAATCCCCCAAAATGTCAGAATTTGACAACTGATTCACAATTGACACAACTGTATGCAATTTTCAACAACAATTCAGAGATGCACAGAGTTTGCAAAATAAGTAAATAAATAAAGAGGCCACAAACAATGAATTACTTGTTGTTAGTTCTTTCCCAAAGGGGTGTTGGGCGGGGGGACCTATGTAATCGGCCAGAGTCCAAAAAGCTAATTTATGCTTAAGTAAATTGTGATCACTGGATCACATTCTTGCTCTGGGTGGCCACCCCTAGGGAGGCCCTTAAGGTTGCAACATGCAATCCAGCCTTCTCAGTGGCCAGCCCAGCAGCATGGAGCAAATTGCCAGGCGAGACCCGCGAGGCCCCCATTCCTGGCATCCTTTAAAAAGGCTGTAAAGGCCTGTTTTTTCAAGGATGCCTTTGGCAATTGCTAGGTGTGTTCTGTTCTCCCTGCATTCGTTGTTTGTTTGTTGTGAGTTGTTTTTGCCTCTTGCTGGGTATTTCTTGTTTTGTTGCTGTTGTTGCCTTTGTATTATTGGGTCTTCTTTCTTTCTTTTTCTTTCTTTCTTTCTTTCTTTCTTTCTTTCTTTCTTTCTTCTTCTTCTTCTTCTTCTTCTTCTTCTTCTTCTTCTTCTTCTTCTTCTTCTTCTTCTTCTTCTTCTTCTTCTTCTTCTTCTTCTTCTTCTTCTTCTTCTTCGTCCTCCTCCTCCTCCTCCTCCTCCTCATCAATGTTTGGGTTGTTTCATAAGTTGTTAAACTGCCCAGAGTTCCCATTTGAGGAAAATTGGTTTGCAGTATACAAATATAAAAATAAACAAACAATATAAATATAGAGACCTTGGAATACACCCAGGACCTCATTAATTTACTGGCAGTTTGCCACCATGACTTCTGTCACCAGGCTTGTTCACATTCCCTGCATTGAGCTGAGGGTTGGACCCAATGGCCTCAGCAGCCCCTTCTGACTCAACTATTCCATGTTTCTAAGTGCAAACAGGCAGTTTGAACTTGACCAGGAAATAACTATTGCTATGTTACTGCTGCAAGGGTCTTAATTTGAGATAACTTGATTCCTTTTAAGAAACGGATGCAGTTTTAACAGTCAATTTTTATCTGCATGCCTGTTATTTTACTGAATGGTGGACCCTTGGCTCCTGTCTTTGTATTGAGAATTTTTTTTTAACCCCCCACAACCATTATTTCATTATTATTATTTTTTCTTAGCGTTGTGAAGTGGGAACATATCCTGGCAGAGAGGAGGGTTCTATATCAGTACAGAAGGGCAAACAAGCCCTTTCTCAGCTTCTTGCAAGAAGAAGATTCCGACGTCATTTTTCCTTTATTTTTGCTGACTGAATTTATTCTGCGGCCCAGGAAACCACCAAATCTGTCACAATTCAACACCCTTTTCCTCAGGTTCTGAGTAACAATTATTACAATCTGTGCTCTCTGGTGTTTCTTCTAACCTTTCTAAGTGAATCCTATAAAGGACAAATAGCATTACATGCAGGAGTTGTAATAATCTTGGACATCTTGGCAATTTTTCAGGAAGAAATGATTACAGATCTTCCAAAAATAAATTCCATGAGATTTACTGGAGGGGAGAATCACTCAGAGGAATCTTGCTACAAGAAGAGAGTCTCCCCCCCCATCCCAGAGTGACAGGCTAATAAATCTGTATCCCTTCTCCTGACAAAAGCTTTAAACATCGACTTAAGAGTAGAATTAAATTTAATTGTGAGTATAATCTAAATGGCTTTAAAGTATTGCACTATATATATCAGGCTGTTCAGAAGAACAATGAAAGAAGATAAACAAAATACCACACAAAAGATCAATACATGAAGAAAAAAGGACTAAAATCTTGTATTCATTTAAAAAAAAATACTACAAAAATAGCACATATCACTGAGGGAAATGAAACTTCATTCCTTACAGTAAGGAAGGAGGGCCAGAAATCTTGATCTTCCACATCAATCCATTCCTGATTATGTAAATATATGACACAAACAAATAAAGCCAATAATGTTTAAATTAAAATAATGGAAAACATACAATTTTAAGGATTAGAAGCATGATAAGAGTTGTTTGCAACTAAGGGGGAAAACCACAGCTGATCTTCTAGTGCTTGCTATATGTATGTATTTTTCTTCTCAAGAGAGAAAGAATACCAGTTTTGTTCGTTTCTTTGTTTTGCTTAGATCAGCCATTCCTGATAGGAGCCACAAAGACTTCTGGGGGCTCTTTGATATATGAAGGGAGCTGCAGATTGGACTAGAAACAATTATTCACACATTAGCTTATAAGATTTGTTTTGTGATTTATACAATCCTGATTTGACCTACAAATTGGCTTCCAGCTGAATGAAGACACTAAGGGCCCTTTTACACGACCCCTAAGATCCGCTGGCCACTTAAATTCGGACCAGAGATCTTAGGGGTTTGTCGCTCTTCCTCTGTCTTCCTCTGTCCCCACCCCCCTCCGCACTTCCTGGTTGCTGGCTGCCTGAGGGAGGGAGAAAAAAGAAAGAAAAGAATGCCGGTTTACCTCCGTTTTGTTCCCAGCATGATTCAGATCTCTTAAAGGGGCGGGGCGCAGAAAAAGAACAAACAGAAGCCAGGAGAGCCCCGCACTCACTATCCTTACACCGGATCAAATATTTGTCACCATCAAAGACCAGGTACAAGAAAACTGCTGTTTGGTCGCGCTAAAGTGGGCGGGGTCGCACTTAATTGTCTGCAAAGTCCGGAGCTGGTGGGTAAATATTTTTAAGGTCCGGACCTTGCAGCCATTTGCGGCGGAGCTTAGGGGTCGTGTATAAACGCCCAAAGAAAACAGATATCTTACATGTGCCCATTTCAGGAATGTTTAGCCATATTAACATGTTGACATTATTTTCTACAAGGTTGGCTGGAACCTCATTTAATGTATGCACAAGGTTTCCATAACTTGCTAAAGAACAATAGTGACTAACTGATGATATCTAGGGATGCTTCTCAGTCTTGCAGTCACATATATGACTGGGCTTGCAACCAAGATGTGCACCAGTACCTCAGTGACTAGCTGCATTTAGCGGCACTGCATTATACAAGTTATTTACAGAGAGAGATATAAGATTCTTCTTATTTATTCAGGGAATAGAAATAATAATAATTACTGGGCACAAACCAGCAAACTGGCAGTTCATCTTGGGTTATGACCGATGCAAGTCCATGATTTTTTTCCTGAACACACCACTAATTGGTTCATTGGTTCTTTCAAGAATTTATTTTAATTTAAGACAACCCACGAAAGTTTGAGTGCTCTGAGTTAGACAGACCCATACCAACATGAACCAATGAACCTGCATTTAACAGACTTTCTGGTTCAGTTTTGGTTCATTCCCATCTCTTATAATAATATGTACACTTTCAATGCACTTTGGTTATTCTTTATGTTTGTATTAATGGCCTGCATACATTGATGTCATTGTGTCATCTCATTGACTATTGAGTCATCATTGTATACAGGCCATTAATTTAACCAGTTGCAAATCTTCAAAGTTAGCACAAACATGCTATCCAGTACTGTTTTGTACAATCACTTATAAAATGCCAGCGGCAGGAAGTTGTGTGACAACAATTTGTTGCACAAGAAGGCAGAATGAAAAACCAGTTGTGGAACCACATGCCACAACATAGCTGTGATAGCAGGGATTTTTATTCCATTGGTGTTATCTTGGTCAGTCATCAAATGGAAGTTTGCTTTAGAAGATGATTTGTATTTTATTACTTCACAATATAGCATGACATCCAGCCTGCACCAGCTCTTCAATTCCTTACTGGTTTTATTGCTTAGGACCTTTGATTCTGTTCTCAATACCCCCAAACTGCAACTTAAACTGTGCTCTCTTTTTTTGTACACTTTTTACAAAACTTTTTTTTTTAAATAGCAACCCTTTGTACAATAAATAAGGTATTTTAATTTTGTACCAGAAAGACTTGAAGTGTAATCTCTAGGCTTTAAACCAGGGTACTTCAAGGGCCAGATGCAGGGGAGTGGTATCAGGAGACAGATATCTAGTCTCATGCGCTCCCAAACGCATCTGGTGGGGCCGCTGTGAGATACAGGAAGCTGGACTAGATGGGCCTTTGGCCTGATCCAGCATGGCTCTTCTTATGTTCTTATGTTCTTATGTTCTTATGACTTCTTTTTGACACAGATTTACTTGATCTGTAAAGGTCTGGCTGATATAGGGGAAATGGACATTTGTCTTCAGGAGGGGAATTAACATTTTCATCAATGGTAAAAATAAAAGCAAAAGGTGATAAAGCACTATTACTTCTATAACTTTGCCAACAAAAGGTGACCTTTTCTTGTGTCTGAAACAGGCAACAGTGCTTCTTTACATTAATGGGCCCTGGAATTACTGTTTGCTAATGGTAGCAAGAAAGGTCGGTTTTGTTTCATGATTTATTGTTAATGATGTATCATGATATTTTTATTTTTAAAGTATAGCACAACCTTTCCCTGTGAAACAAGTCAAACATGTTGTAAGCTAAACAACACAACACTGGATATAATACAGGTAAAGGATTGATATAAGTGAGGTTCAACTGTAACAAATTATCACCCTTGTAGGAAACTTGTGCATTTTGCCTTTTTAGAAAAAAAAATATTTCACTCTGGTTGAGAATTCTTTTTTAAAATACTTTCTAGGTGCTGCTGAAAGTAGGACGGAAACCATGTCTAGTTTAACTGCCAAGGTTCCATAATAAACATTTAAACAGACATTTATGCATGAGAAGCAGATAGTATTTGATTCTCCCCCTGTTCTTCCTGTCAGGTGAGCAATTGTCCCTCCCAATGCTTTGGATTACCATGGCCATAATTCCCTGCCTAGGAAAAAAGTTGAAAACACTGGCACCCCTGCCCTAGGTAATGCTGGAGCCGGCATGCCTTTGCTTATTAATCCAGAAGGTATGAACAAGTGTGTTGATGCAGTAACTTGTCAAACTTGAACAGTTGCGAGAATGGTGAGTTGTAAAAGAGTTGCCTTGAATGCTGTTCAAATTAGCAACTTCTTAAACCTTAATTTATCTCTGACGTAAAAAGAATACAGGAAAATATTCTTACTGAAAGGCCAGTTTAAAAAGAAAAGGATTGTGCATGTCATTAAGCTGCTCTCATGGATATTTAGCATCATGAAATTCATGGAAACAAGGCATTTATTTATATAAATAAAAAAAATACTTGTTTGCTTCTGTTTTAACCTATTTTTTTAATTGTAAGCCGCCCAGAGTTCCCTTTTGGGAAGATGGGCAGGGTATAAGACTAACAAATAAATAAATAAATAAATAAATAAATAAATAAATAAATAAATAAATAAAAAGTAAGTGAGTGTTATAACCATAGTTTTTCATATTGTTTATGCATTTGCCATGTTGATTTTAAGCAATGGATTCTGTACGAACAGAAATGAGAATTTTGAAGAATAATATATTAAAGCCAGGGCTTCCCCCCATTGCTTGTGTTTCACCTTGGCAACATGTCCAGGCAATTTTGCCTTCATTTTAAATTTCAACAACCAAATAAAGACATGAAGAAATAAATACCAATGGCCTCAGCTTGGCTTGTAGTCTACAATCCTGGACAGTGATGTGATAAAAAGCACTCTTATTGATTGGACTGTAGATGTACAGCTTGTGTACAAGGCATCTATTTTTTCCTGTTTTAGCTGGAGAAAAACACTTTTTATACTTTATTTAGTCCATGTAGAAATTATTAATGAATTCATGTTCCCTCAGAAAAGGCCTTTTGCTCATCAACAACATCTTTGTAGGTGTTTGGTAGTGACATTGGAGATGACATTCTCTGTCACTCACCCAAAATCTGGAACTGTGTGGAAAGCTCAATGAAGAAAGGGTTCCTTGTAATTTATTTACACTGGAGACAGTTTAAAATGAGCAATTCTGTACCCTTAACCTAGACACGTTGCCCATTATGTAAGATTTCAGGCTCCATGACAGATCAAATTACTACTGGCTGCAATCTTTCTTTTCTTGGCTAATTCTAATATTTAAGAAGTCAATTATATTATGGAAATTTATTTATAGTCCAGAATTCTCTCTCTCTCTCTCTCTCTCTCTCTCTCTCTGTGTGTGTGTGTGTGTGTGTGTGTGTGTGTGTGTGTGTGTGTCTGTCTGTCTGTCTGTCTGTCTGTCTGTCTGTCTGTCTGTGTGTATACTGTAAGTATTTGGAGGGGAGTAGTAGGAATCAGCCATTTTGATCAAGCACAGTTCTGTCTGTGCCTTTCCAAAATTAGTCCAAGATGGATGGAAAATTGAACCATTTGTCATCTGCACAGTTTAATTTTTGTGAAATGTACTGGAACTTTCCTTTGACTAATTTTAAATCTGCAATTCACATTATTATTGGAAGGAACTTCTTTCTATTTCAAATTTGGATTTATATCAGGCATGTTCAGCATCAAATCTCTACTCAGTTATGAAAACAGAGCTTAGTAAAAGTTACCATTTTAAACTACAAATGTCATAACTTTACCCAGCAGTGTCAGTGATCATGATTAGAGATGGGCACGAAATGCCAAAATGGCATTTCGTGGTTGTTATTCGGGCCCTGGGGTCCACTTCATTCCATTTCCGTTTTTTGGGCCTCCAGGGCCCACCTTGTTTCCATTTCTTCGTTTTTTGGCTGTGGCAAGCTGCGGCTGCAGGGAGCCTTCCCAGGGCCAGCCCCACTGGAGCCGGTGGCATGCAGGCCGGGAGAGTGTTCCCGTACCCATGGGGAGCCCTCCTGGGACCGGGGCAAGTCTCCTGGGCGAGCCATCCCGCAGCCACAGGAAGCCCTCCTGGGGCCGGGCGCCACCGGAGCCGGTGGCAAGCCTGCCAGCAGGAGAGCAATTCTGTGGCCACGGGGAGTCCTCCTGGAGGCGGGCGCTGCTCCGGTCACCACCCCAACAGGCTGCCACCCCTGGAGCACCGCCAAGCACCACCCTCCATTGGGCCCCCTCCCCAAGGACCAATCTGCCATGCCATCCACCACACTGTTGGGTCGCTATCCCCAGATCCCCGCACAGCACCGCCCTAACTGGTTCCCTTCTCCCTGGGAACCACTCCGCCCTGGGAACCACAGCCCCAGCAGACCGCTGCCCCACAACCCCCCGGGCTAGACCCAGGAAACCTGTGTGGGGTGCTGCTGCACTCCCCCCATGCTCCAACGACACCCTCCGCTCCGGCTTCCAAGCCAGCTGCACCGTTGCCACTTTGCCACATGGCCGAGATCCCGGAGCCCAGCCCATAAGGGCTCGGATCCCGCCTCTTCTTGCGAGATCGGCAGAGTCTTGTGTCGTCGGCTCCAGCGGGGAGGGGGCAAAGAGGCTCCATCAGGCCCAACCCCCTTTCGCCGCCCTCCGCTGCTCCATTCTTCATTGTGCGAGCGGCGCGATGGTAATAATGGAAATGAACAGAACTGAAGAAAAATTTATTGGTTCTGTTCGGTTCGAGCCTGCCTCATCGCAACGGTCATTATTCGTACCATTATGTAATGGAACGAAAAACGGAGAACGGTAACAAAAAATGGTCGTTTCATGCCCATCTCTAATCATGATAGCTACTGGGAGGTTCTGGGAGTTACAATATTGAAAAGCAACTTTCCCTTGCTCTTCATGAAACTCACAAAATGCCTTTGTCTCTCACTACTAATAATGTTGCTCTGCATGCTGTGGATGTTATTTATAAGCTGTGTGGTTGTTTAAAATATTAGTATTGAAATGTGAATATAAAATTACAGAAGATAAGTATTGCCATGTTGAATATTATTCTATAAACATCTCAGAATTAATGGAATCCAGGCTTACTACCAAGTAAGTGGGTATAAAATTGCAGCCTTAATCAATAAAAGCACAGTATTTTAAAAGCCAGTTAAAAGAGCACAGTGGAGTAAAACTGAATCCCAGTGTTGAAAATACATTTATTATCAGCTAGTATAATACACATCCTAACTTCAAGCTCTACTTACTGATTTAGTTTCAGTTGTCTTGGATACCCACTTGAGAAGTCAAGTGAAGTAAAGGGATCTGACCCAAATTTCACCTTTAGGGAGGCAAAACATTCAACTGGTATCAAAGACAAAAGATTAGTGTACTTCATGCTTTTAACATCTGGCAAGGGAATTTCAGAGAAAAGAAAGAAAGATACCGGGCTTTATTTTCCTTTGGGCTGTTTCAGATCCAGAGGCTTTGAAATATGTGTATGAAGTCATAGATTTCATAATGTAAAAATTAGTTAAAGCTTCTGCTTTTACAGATAATTTAAGAAATCTTCCTCAACTGCAAATCATTTTATATGTGCCAATTACTGGATTTCCCTGAAACTTCTATGATTTCCAGAAATCCTCCACAATTTTAATATTGTAGAAGCCACCAATGTAGACCTGTAAAACACAGATTTGGCTCACAAAATGAAACATATATAAAAGTTGTTCAAAAGCAGTTTTTAACTCCATGGTGACTCAAGACTAAGAGTCAGGGAATCCTGCCAAATGAAAAATCACGTGAAGGCAACTTCATTCTGCATGGGAAAACATTGATGATGTCACATAATTCATTCCATTTCAACAGGGTCTGTCCATCCTAACAGGCGTTTGGCATTTAATCTAGGATGCTTGCTGTATCCATTCAGTCTTTTCTGATTTTTGCTTTTATCTGCCTTTGGGGACCAACAAGTATAAAGGACTCTAGGAAAATCAATTCTGAGATCTCCTCAATACTCTTACTTAAGTTAAGAGATCAGTAGCATCCATTCAAAATATCGCATTGCTAGCTCTTACTGTTTTGGAGATTGTTCAGGAGAAACAAACATATCGACCCACCCCCAAAGGGTTCTAGGGAAACCAATTTTGAGATATAACCTTTCAAGTAATTTAAGTTAGGAGATAAACTGTATCAGTACAAAATTTTTGTGTTTCTAGCTTTAACTACTTTGGAAGTCTTTCAGAAGAAATAAACAACCAAAAACATTTGTCAAACTATCGCAGCTGTGAATGGTTATGAACATCAAGGGGTTTCAACTGTATTTATGCTTTAACTAGATTTCTTTAGATCCTGTTAGCCACCATAAATTCCACAGATTGGCAAAAACATCAACTCCCAAAAGAATGTTTTTCTGGGGTGAGAGTTAGTATGTGAGGATGGGCAAGGAAAACAGTTTCTATTATCATAGATGAGAGTGACACAGAAAGAACATGGTATAAATTATTGCTAAAGATTTAAAATATCTTATGTGCATGACAAATGTTGGTGAACTTTCATGAATTGATTCAATCAGATGTACACTCCACCACCAATTTAATTTTCAGAATTTGCCCCCTGGACATGACTGTATTCTTTCCCTATAACTGTTAGATTATTTTAGTGATCACATGGTATTCCTACATTTTTCAGATGGTGGTTATTGAAGATAACATAGTGAGTTGCTTGAGTCTATGTTCACTACATGTCTTTAAGAGGTCAACTCTGAGAAGAAACTGTCTGAAACAGGATGGTCAAAACTCAAGCAATGATGGTAAATAGAAGATGATGTGGAAACAACAAGCCACAGCTGTCATGGCTGACCTCACTAGAATAAATTGTTAGTTCCATCCATGGAGGCTTGGTGTATAGTTTGACGGAAAAATGTCCAGAAAAGTAGGGAAACTACAATTGCCTTTTCATGATGATCCTTATCCTGTGCTAATTCAGATTGGAACTACACAGAAGGGAAAATAGAAATAAATTTCTGTGACTGCAACATATCGAATCAGATTTCCCCTTTATGCATTATTGTATCTATCCAGACAATAAGTTTAATGAGTCAGCAGGGCAGAGACTGATTGCTTGGTTTGTATGGAGTTTCAGCAACAGAAGCTCCATTAACTAAGGTGCCAATAGGGTGCTAATTGACAACTTCATTCACTCCTGCACAGAGTTGAAAGCAGATTGTTGTTGTTGTTGTTGTTGTTGTTGTTGTTGTTGTTGATGCTGATGCTGCTGCTGCTGTTGCTGTTGCTGATGATGATGATGATGATGATGTGTTTTAAGTGTACATTTACTAGGTTATCACTACAAGCACACCTTTGCATTGGATAAAGTGGCCACACTGGCAGAATGTGGTGGTAAACCTAACTGGAACATAGTTAAACTACCCCTGCCACCTGAACCAAAACAAATGATTCCCTGCTCAAAAAAGGTAGTTCTACAATGGGCTTCCCCACATTGGTATTTACATAGTGTCGTCACTGGGTTTTAATTTGAATTAATCTGGGCCCAATTCAGTGTAAATTTTGGGACAAATGAGCAGTGTAGTCACCCTCTTAGCATGTTGGCAAATAAAGTGCAGCTCTCTAATCTCAACCATCTGGGAATGACATGCTTTTCAATAAAATAAAATAAAAATGCATATGAAAAACAAGTAAGTAGAACCCCAAGAGAAGAGTCAACTGTTCCTAACTCACAGAAAAAATAATTTAGTAAAGTAATACAATCCATATGTATGGGGTAAGCATAGTGGTCAAGGTAGTTGCAGAGCTTATCTGGTCATATGCGATTGATCTTTCTTAGTGGCTGATCACCGGAAACCTCTAGCACTTCCTGTCCCTGTTTTCCTCTTTGCATTCACACAGGAATACAATTTTCTCCTCCAAGTAGGATTTCACAGTCACTGAATCTTGAAGCTGAACCAATTATATGTATACATTTCTCATAATTTCAGAGTTAATCCAGCAAAGTGCTTTCTTAATAGAAACACATTTTGATACTTAGCAGCAGCACACAGCACCCACTCAACCTTAGTTTGTCATTGAAGCTCCTACTAGAGATAAAAATTGCTCAACATTCAATATTCAAAAAGAAAAAAATGGCAATAGCTCATTCTTGAGATTTCATTCCCTCACCTCTCTGTTTGGCCACCAGAGTAATGCTTTGATATCTAAATGTTTCACTATCCATTAGGATGTTCAACAGTAACATTTAAAATGCTGGCTAGGTGTTCTTCTGAGAAGGAGTCATCTTGAATTGAAAACAAAGCCCTAAGTTATAATTTTCTGCTTCATGGCAACCTGGAGTGGCTGACTGAACCACACAGCAGGTTTACAAGTTTGCCTATGTGCTAGAGCCGTCATGGTCTCAACCATTATCCCAAAAATAACCCGGATTTGAGACTGCCTCTATGACCATAGAACTACTGTTAGCACAAACTGATTAAATATTGCTGGCTCACAAAATACACTGATTGAACAAAGTGTTTTAGAAGCACACAACATGAGATGATGAATGAACATGGATGAAACAGAGGGCATCCTCTAAATTCACGTTCCAGTGCTATCAACGTCAGATCCCAGAACAACGGCAGAGCTCTCCACTCTTGCCTACATTCATTTCAGATTCTGGATATTTCAAGGTGAATAATGTGCCTTTTGCCTGATAACTTGAAATAGGATCAGAGCAGACTTCAGAAGTAACTGGTCATATGAAGTTATAACAAATAACTGCCTACTGTAAGCAAACTAGTAGTTACATATGGCTTAGGTGAAATGGGCAACTGCAATTTGCATGCCAAAGCTACATTTGAAGGGCATTGTAAGACATTTCAAGAGGGATTTGGATGGCGATTCCTCAGATTTTATGCCACTTTTTAATTAGACCTAAGTGCAAGGAACTTATTTCTTGATTTTTTTATCTTTCATGCTTTTATTAGTCACTAAAGGAAACCAGAGATCATTTCATTATATTTTTCAACTCATTTGACAGTCATTATGCAATGCGCTAGTAACATGCAGCATACTGAATTACTTGTGTGTTTGGAGCAATGACATCTCTGCTGTCTTTCTGGAAACAGGCAAAGACCTTTCTCTTCAAGCAAGCTTTCTCTGAATGATGGACTACCTATTGTGTCTTTTATATGAATCAATCATACATAACTACACAGACTTTTGTGTTTATAACCACTTATAACTTCATGTTTATATCTCTACTTGTGTGATCACCTTCACACTATGTTTTCAATATTAACTTCCATCCCTCATAACTTTTATGTGGACTACCGTACATGATTACATGGAATTTATGCTCTTTTCTTTTACTGCGCATGTTCTCTTTTAGCTTTAATGTCGCCTTTTAATGCTGTAAGATACCCCTCAGGTCCCTGTTCTCAAACTTTATTTATTTATTTATTTATTTATTTATTTATTTATTTATTTATTTATTTATTTATTTATATAACTTATACAGACTTGAATATGTCTTAATTGTACTGGACTGTATATTATCCCTCATTACTGCAAGCCGCCTTGCATCCATTTCCAAGGAGAAAGGCAGGGTAAAAATACTCTAAAATAAAAATAATAATAATGGATGGATGATGTAATGTGGAGAACCAGTGGGATACCACAATCCCAGGCCATACATTCTATAGGAGTGATGGCAAGGGGTGTGTTGAAAGTGGGTTAGCCATCTATGTTGAAGAAGGGATAAAATACAGCAGAAGGGAGTTGGGCAGTGGGTCTGATTCCATTATAGATTCACCATGGGTCAAACTACTATGGCCAAGGTGTGATGCAGCAGCACGCGTACACACACAAATGCATACACGCACACATGCCCACATACATGTCTGTGCCCACCCCACGAATGCAGTATTGGGGGCCCCTTGCTGGGTGGGTGCGGTGCAGTTTGGGGGGCAGGAGGGATGCAAAAAAGGAATTTGCCCCCAAGCGCTCCAAAGCCTTGCTATGCCTCTGTCATCCATCCAGCCCCAGGGCTTTCAGTGTTTAGCTCTTAAGATTTTGAATCTGAAGCCCTATGTCTTCAAGGGAATCCCTTTGCGTTAGCAGGTCCGCGACGATGGTGTGTTCTGGGGTGGAATGCCTCCATCTATCTGTGGGTCAGCGAGATAAGTTTGGCATTGTGCTGGTGTACCGTGCTCCCCGAAACCCAGCGCAATCCCTACCAGAGATCGCTGAGTTCATCTCGGCTGCTTTGTTGAGATCCCCCGCCTTTTGGTGGTAAGGGACCTCAACTTGCATGCCCGAGGGGGAACTCTCTGGTGCGGCTCTGGAATTCATGGAATCCATGACTTCCATGAACTTATCTCAGCATGTTCTATGCCCCACCCATAGAGCTGGCCACACCCTAGACCTGGTCTTTCCCTCCATGTTGCCAGATTCGTGTCTCCCTGTCGATCGCCCCCCCACCCCGCGGGGGAGCGCCCTTCTTACATCTGGGCTCGCCCCCGTAGGCTCCTGGACCCTGCCAGGTTTATGGAGGCCTTCGGGGAGCTTTCTGGCGGTCTGGCAGACGATCCGGTTGATGCCCTGGTGGAAAGGTGGTATGTGGGTTCCGCCGGGGCGATAGACCGGATCGCCCCTAAGCGTGTCCTACGATGTCGAGGCCGCTCCTCCCCATGGTTCATGGAGGAGCTGCAGTCGATGAAGCAAGAACGTAGGAGACTGGAGGTCATATGGAGGGCAAACCGGACGGAAGTAAATAGGGCTGCCCTTAAACAGCTGACTGGCTGCTATCTTCGCGCGATCAGGGATGCTAGAAGATCATATGCCTCCCTGAGAATTGGCGAGGCCTTGAACCGCCAGGTGGAGTTATTCCGGGTGGTTCGGGACCTCTCCAATCCCAGTCAGCTGTGGCCTCCTCCTAGTGATTTCACTAGTGAGCAATTTGCAGCCCATTTTAGATCAAAAATTGAGGCCATCCATTCCGACTTGCCGCCCAGTTGCTCTAGTCCATCCTTTGGGTCCTCCGGTGCCTCACCCCTCCGTTCTCTCCCTCCTGGATGAGTTTCGGGCCGGTTTCTTCTGCGGAGGCCTCCAGAGCTATGGCTCGTTGCTGGCCGGTGGCCACTCCCTTTGACCCTTGCCCAGCTTGGCTTATAATATCTGCCGAAGGGAACATGCCAGAGTGGGTTTCTTCTATCGCCACGGCCTCCTTTCGGGAGGGTCGTTTCCCTTCCCGTCTGAAGGAGACCATGGGTGAAACCCACTCTTAAGAAACCTGGCTTGGTGACGGACAATCTTTCCAACTTTCGTCCGATCGCCATTGTTCCCTTCCTGGGCAAGGTTGTCGAGGGGGTGGCCGCTGCCCGGCTCCAGTCATACCTGGAGGTAAATCATATCCTGGATCCCTTCCAGTCTGGATTCAGGCCTCTTCGCGGGATCAAGACCGCCCTGGTCGCTCTGCAGGATGACCTCCTCAGGGAGCCCAACAGGGGGAGTTCCTTCCTGCTCGTCCTCCTTGATCTCTCAGCAGCCTTTGATACCGTCGACCACGGTAACCTTCTGGCCCGGCTCGCTGAGGCGGGAATTGGTGGTCAGGCCTTGGCCTGGCTCCGTTCCTTCCTCCGCGGCCGGACTCAGCGGGTACAGCTGAGGGATGCTTTGTCGGCTCCTTGGACTCTCCCTTGTGGGGTGCCCCAGGGGTCGGCAATCTCCCCCGTGCTGTTCAATGTTTACATGAGGCCGCTGGGGGAGGTCATCAGGAGATATGGAGTTCGCTGTCATCAGTACACTGATGACACGCAGCTCTATATCTCCTTTTCTACGTCTGCAGAGGAGGCGGTTCACTCCCTTGATCTGTGCCTGGAGGCCGTACTGGAATGGACCAGAGAGATAACCGGCTCAAGTTTAATCCGGAGAAGACGGAGGTTCTGTTCTTCGGGGCGCCCTCGTCTTGGTACAATGGCCCCCTCCCTAGTCTGGGGGGTATTTCCCTCCAGCCTACAGACAGGGCCAGGAATCTGGGCATGGTCCTGGATTTGGCCCTCTCCCTGGAAGCCCAGGTGACGGCCGTCTCCAGGGCCGCTTTTTTCCATCTCCGCAGGATCGCCCTGATCCGCCAGTACCTTGATGAGTCCTCCCTGAGGACAGTCGTGCAGGCCCTGGTGGTCTCGAGGATCGACTATTGCAATGCCCTCTACGTGGGGTTGCCCTTGACCCTGGTCCGGAGGTTACAGCAGGTGCAAAATGCGGCAGCCAGGCTGGTGGTGGGTGCTCGTAGATACGAGCACATCACCCCAGTCCTGGTCCGCCTGCATTGGCTTCCCGTTGTCTTCCGGATCAGGTTCAAGGTCCTGGTTTTGATTTTCAAAGCCCTCCACGGCTTGGGACCAGGATACCTGGCGGAGCGCATCTCCCAGAGGGCATCCGGATCCAGACCCACGAGATCATCGCAGGCGCGCTCATTGAGAGTGGCCACACCCAGAGAGGCGTGGAAAACGCTTACGCGGAACTGTGCCTTCTCTGTGGTGGGGCCCTCGCTCTGGAACCATCTTCCTTCTGAGCTGCGCCTGCTGGAGTCCCTGCCCGCCTTTAAGAGGGCTCTGAAGACCTTTCTCTTCAAAGAAGCATATGGTGACCTTATTAGTTAGTTTTTTTCCCCTTCCCTTTTCCCCTGGTCCTAATCGTCTGCCGCCATCTTGCCCTCCGCTGCCCTTGCCTGGAGGTTTTGCTATTTTTAGCTTTCAAGCCTTTTATGCTTTTTACGTTGTTAGCCGCCCAGAGTTCCCGTTGGGGAAGATGGTGTGGGATATAAGTCCTCAAATAAATAAATAAATAATAAATAAACTATGTTCATGGTTCTCAATCAAGCTTGCCAATCCTGAGAGGCTTTCACATCTACAACAGCTGTAGCACAGGCAGGTGCACACTGATACCTTGTCCCAGAAAGAAAGGTAGAAACAAACATAAGACTTCTGCAAATTCTGCAAATTTATTTATTTATTTATTTATTTATTTATTTATTTATTTATTTATTTATTTATTGACCGCCCGATTTTCCCAAAGGGAACTCTGGGCAGTGTACAACATGTCACTCAACAGCGACTGCCCAACACAACCACAAAACAAATCCCAACAGAAAAAACAGTGAGGGTTAACAAATACAAATCAACATCCAAATACCATATAAAATACTAAACAGAAATAACAGGTAAAATAAACATAGCACCACTGACCAAGACAGGTCAAAGTCAAAGTCAAAACCGGCAAGAAAACTGGGAAAACTAGTGCCAGCAGTAAGGAAAAAATGCAGAGTGCTCAGGGGGGCCCAAAGCATTGCCTGAAGAGCCAGGTCTTTAAGGCCCTTCTAAAGGCCAGCAACGTCTCCATCTGCCTAATATCAGCTGTCTTATATTTCTAGGGTATCACGAAGATAACATCTCAATATGTTGCTCAGAAAAACTGATTTCTGAGACGTTTTGGCTCAGCACTGGATCTTCAGTGCCTTTCCAATGACTGCCAAACATTGCAATTTGGAGGGAGCCTTGTAGAGATATTTTATCTCTATGTCAGATGCTTACAATGCAGCTTCTTCCCTGTAATCCCTTCAATGGGTATGAGTTAATGAAGTGCTAAATTCATCTAGCCTAAGAAGAAAATCTACTGCTTTGCCAGTTGCTCATACACTCGTACCTCGTATAACGGAGGGTTTGTATAACTGAAAATCCGTACAACGAAAAAAAATCCAGAGGTAGGGAATTAGTGCCACCTCCATTCACCAGATGGAGCTAAGAGCGCACCTGAGCGAGGTGTGTGTGTGTGTGTGTGTGAGAGAGAGAGAGAGAGAGAGAGAGAGGAGGTGGTTGCGAAGGCAGCGGCAGCAGGGCGAGGAGCCCAATGGCCAGGGTGGCGGCGGGGTGGGGTGGGGTGGGGGCGGGTAGTCCATGGAGGCCCGTCCTGGTGGCGGACGTCATGGGGGGGTAGGGGTGTGAAGGGGGCGCTGCCGCCTCAAGTCAACCTGCCCAGGAGCCCAGGAAAGCGACCCGCCCGCAAGCTCAGCCCCCAAGGGTGGGGTGGGGAGGGGAGGGGAGGGGTGCTGATGCTGCTGTCGACGCCACCGGACCCACCCTGGATGGCCACCGGCTCAGACCACCGCGGTGGCAGGCGAGAGCATGCAGCGATCGGGCTGGGCTGGGCGGGCGCCGGGCTTGGGGCTGGGATCGGGCGCTTCCCTTTCTCTCTCCATCAGAGGGGTGGGAAAGCCCTCCTGGCCAGCCCCCCTGGCCAGCACCGTTCCCTTCTCCCCGCACAGTTGGAAGGCATTTCCCTTACACACACACACACACACACACACACACACACACACACACACACACACACACACACACACACACTTCTGCGGCCACCCCCACCCCCTGCACTGCCGTCTCTGCATGCTGCTGCTGCGTCTTTGCGCGGCAGGGTCTGCAGCCTCTGGCTCTGAGAAGGAGGAGAGGGAGGCGGCGGAAGAGAGTGAGAGCGAGAGCGCCCGAGCGAGAGAGAGAGAGGGAAGGTGAGTGGGCCGCCGGGATCGGGCGCTCCCTTTCTCTCTCCATCATGGCTGAGCCGCTGGGTGGCTCTGGCCGGGTTGCCCCGGGAGGTCCGCGAGCAGCTGGCCGAGTTGGAGCTGGAGCTCTCCGAAGGTGAGCGGCGCTGGGCCGGAAAGCCACCGCCCCGGAGAGGTCTCCTTCCCAAGCCCCACCACCCGCCCCACCACTTCTGCAGAGGGGTGGAAAGCCCTCCTGGCCAGCCCCGTTCCCTTCTCCCCGCACAGTTGGAAGGCATTTCTCTCTCTCTCTCTCTCTCTCTCTCTCTCTCTCTCTCTCTCTCTCTCTCACACACACACACACACACACACACACACACACACACACACACACACACACACACACACACACTTCCGCGGCCATGGGGGGCGGGAATCAGAGGCCGGGGAGAGGGACGGCGCGGGGGTCCCCTCTCTGCCTCTCCCCTCCCCCCGCCGATGTTGTCGGAGGAAGAGGAACAGCCACTCCCCCCCAAGCCTGGCGGCGGCGCACCCACTCATTCCCCACCCAGCCTGGCAGTGGCGGCACGCCCATTCGCTCCACACCCGCCAAGCTCCCCAGCACTAATGTTGTCGGTGTTGGAGGAGGAACGCCCACTCGCCTCCCCAAACTTGGTGGCCATTCACCTCCCCCCACCCTCCAAGCTCCCGGCAGTAGCATTGGAGGAACTCCCGCTCCCCCCCCCACAAGCTTCATGGCAGTGGCACATTGGACAGCCCTGGTCTTGGGTATGCATTGGAACGGATTAAATCTGTTTTCAATGCATTCCTATGGGAAATTTCAATCTGTACAACGGAAATTTTGTACAACGTAATTTAACTTGGAATGAATTAATTACGTTATACAAGGTACTACTGTATAGTTATATTTTCTGTGAAGGGGGCTTCAACTTTTCCCCTCCTACTTCTCAAATCCATGTACATTTTTTTTCAAGTTCCACCTTTGAAGTTACCATAATAGTTCAAGATGGCAAAGGTGTACATTTTTTTTAAAAAAATCTTCCTACTACATAGATGGTGTGAGCTGAACCTCAGAGCTGCTTGACTTGTCACCCGAAAGGTCTGCAGTGCAATTGTACGTGATAAGGTGCACGCCTGTTGCTTGTCCCAGCTCCTGCCAACCTAGCAGTTTGAAAGTGCATAAAATGTGAGTAGATAAATAGGTACCATTTGGTAGGAAGGTAATGGTGTTCTGTGCACTTGAGCATTTAGTCATGCTAGCCACATGACCATGGAAAGATATGTATGCACAATCACCAGCTTTTCACCTTATAAACAGAGATGAGCACCCTAGAGTTGAAAATGACTGGACTTACAGCCCCCCCACCCCAAATTCTACTACATATTTCATTATTGCCCTGCCCCTTTCGTGACTGCTTACATTTCCAGATTCCAGGAAAAGTCTGTAGGAAGAATTGTTCTATGTGGCATATTTGCCAGCTTTAAGAAAAGTGTCAAAAGTGGAAAGGGGGTTGCTGGCTGCCACACACAGGTGATTCCACAGTGAAAGACAAGTCACACAGGCACCCAAAGCTCCTTTCTAGTAAAGTAAGGGCAAGAGAAATTCTTCAAAATTTCCTTCTGGTCGAACAGACTTTGTTTCCTATCAAACAGCGAAAATTCTTGTGGGATTTTTTTTCCTGTCATACCACTAATATTTCATTTTGATCACAGTTAAATTGGTGTGACCTAAATAGACTCCCTCTGGCAGCTATAATCACTGCCTGTGTTTAAAAAAAAAAAACATATGAAGTGAACAACATTGTAGAAAATATATGTGTGATTGTTCTTTTTTAAAGGTAATGTCTACAATGGTTGAGCTACACATTAAAAACAAAGATCCAAACTTGTCATTTCCTGTAGGTAAAGATAGCTGAGGAGCTGCCTAGATGTCCCGAGTAAAGACGGGCACGACTTGAAAAAAAAATTTTTTCGAGTTGTCGTTAGTCGGGCCGGTTCCATTTCAGGTCGTTTCCGTTTTTCGCGAAAATTCGCAAAAATTAGTTGTTTGTTTTTTCGTTTTTTCATTTTCGTTAGTACTGGTTTTTTTGGGGGGGGAGCGGGCTCCTGGAGGCACCTCTGTGGGGTGGGTGCCTCCTCTGGCCCGCTATAAAGGGAAAGCGGGCTCCTGGAGGCACCCGTGGGTGCCTCCTATCCTCACCCACTAGGAAAGGGAAGCAGGCTCCAAGAGACCCCTCAACATGGGGGTCTCCCCTCCTCACCTGCTGCTGCTGCAAAATGGTATGCAATAGTCATATGGATATGCATACCAGTTGCAGACAGTGAGACTAGTGATGGCAGTGAACCCAGAGCCATAGGTGATGCCTAAGGCTCTCGCACCACCATGTCTCACACAGAAGGGAATTGTACTTGCGTGTAGTGCAATGCAAGTAGATCTGGCTTAGGGTTAAGGTGGGTTAGGGTTAGGGCTAGGGTTAGGCTAGTGACGGGGTAAGGTTACAGTGGGCTAGTGGGTTGCACCTCTGGGTGCCTCTCTGACCCACTAAGAAGACAGTCTGTGACGTATGGGTACGGAGTCAAGGGTTAGGGTTAGGGTTAGGGGGCTAGGGCAGGTTTAAGGGGGCTTTTTGGCACATCCCAGAAGTCTCCATGGCCAAGTGGCCACGCGATTGGTGGAATGGCTCCAAAAATTTGCATATGGTCGTCCACTCCCACATGGCTGGCCACTCGGCCAGCCCATCATTGCGCAGGTGTAAAATAAAATAAAATAAAAATAAAATCAATGGAGGACAGAGGAGGAGAGGAGAGACATTTTGTTGCAAGAAAAAACCCACTGCTACTGTGGAAAAATCTGGCAGTTTATAAATTTTCGCGTGTTTCTGTTGTGCTTGTGTGTTTTTGGACCACGATTTCAAAAACAATATTGCGTTTCGCCGCCCCATTTTGGATCCCCCGCCCGCACCGCATGGCATGGCGACTCGAGTCCGGCTGCCCAGGACAGGGGGGAGGCGGGACCCCCCTCCAGAAACCACCCCTCTGGTAGGTGCCCTGCGCCCTTAGTCAAGCAGGCATTTTTCCGCCTGCTTTTTTGGCCCGGGAATGGGTGGGGGGAGAGTTTAAAAGTTTTTTCCTGTGCCGTCCGTGCCGCTTGCTTGCGCTTTAATTGCGGCGGCGGCGGCCGGCGAGACTGGGCTTTTTGCTGGCTGGCTGCGAGCCTGCGGCGACTGGCGAGTTCCCACCAGAGCAGCCCAGGATGGGGGATGGGGGGGGAGGCCGGGGACCTCCAGAAAACTACCCCTCCTGGTAGGTGCCCTGAGGCACGGCAGGCATTTTTCCGCCTGCTTTTCGGCCGGAAACCGGGTTTTTTTAACTTTTAAAACTTTTTTTCTGTGCCGCGTTGGCATCGCGCGATCGCACGATGCAAGGAACGAGCACGACAAATCAGACCAAAATTGTTCATTCGTCGGTTCGAGCTCGAAGTCTGGCGGAGTAATTCCCGTTACCGTTTCCGTAGAGTAACGGAAACGAGTAACAGAAACGGAAACGGGAATACCGCTAAGTCGTGCCCATCTCTAGTCCCGAGCACATTCAATCTCACCTGATTTTGGAAACTAAGCAGAGTCGCGCATGGTTAGTACTTGGATGGGCGACCAACACCAAGTGCTGTAGGTGCCTGAAGTAGGAACTGGAAAGCCACTCCACTATTCCTGCCAAGAAAACTCCACGGAAATGGGGTCACAAAGAGTGGGTCAGGACTGTTCTGACACAAAAACACACACACACACACACACACACACACACACACACACACAAGAAAGCTGAATACCACACAGTGGATAGAGAAAAAAGCGAGGAAAGACACATCACAATGCCTTTTTCTGTCAAATGAGACATTTGATTTCAGCACTCAGGGTAGGATCCCAGTATCTGGGGGCATCTTTTCTACATTTCACCACAAATGCCTTGTAACCACAGAGAGTAAACAAATGCTATAAATAACATACAAGGAGGCTGGACAAGGTCAAAATTGGGGGGGGGGCAGGTCACAAGGGCCCACTCCAATGTCTGTTTTATATAGGGCTGTGATAAATTGTGGGTAACTAAAACTGTGGCCAATGATATTGTGGATATCATATGGATATATGCGTGTCCTGCTAAACACATATAGGTGAGATCTCTTTTAAATTGGAAATTACCCAACTCTATAAAGGGAATGTGTAGTTAGGACCAAAGATACCACTTGAGAATTATATCTCCCAGTATCCTTAACCAATATGACCAATGACCACGGAGGCTGCAGAGATAGAAACAAGCCATATTAAAAAAATGAAACATTTCAACATTATGGTTACCATTTGAGGTGGACATGAAACAGAAAATCGATGGTTCGGTTCATTCTGTTTCGGGCCTGCCCTTGGTTCGGTTTGATTCAGGTTTGTACAATTTTTAAAAAAACAATTTGTACCAACCCGAGCAAAGCTGAACTGGTTGAAGACTGACTTACAGGAATGGCGGCGCGGTGGTGATCCTGGCAGCAGCAGGCAGTGGCGGCAGTGGCTTTTTGAGGTGTTGCCTTGAGGCCAGCCACCTCATTTTTTTGTGTTTATTTTTTGTTTGTTTTAGAGTACCAACTGCGCAGCTTCTGGGGCCGGGTCAGCACTTGATTTTTTTATTTTTATTTTTAAAAAATGCTGCTTTTTATTTTAGAGTGCCGACCTCACACCTCTGGGGGCGGGATCAGAGCTCTCTCTTTTGTTTTATTTTTTTTTGTTTTGTTTTTGATCGCCTTGTTTTATTTTTATTTTTTATTTTTTTGTTTGTTTTAGAGCACCGACCGTGGAGCTCGGTCAGTGCTTGTTTTTTAAATATATATATATTTTTTAGAGCACCGACCGCCCAGCCCTGGTGGGCCGGGTCGGTGCTTGGGTGTTTTTTATTATTTTGATATTTTTTATTTAAATTTTATTACAGTTTCAGTTTGCATGGCCAACAAGTACCTTGATTATTCCTCTTTTTTTGTCATGGGTGATGTTTGGAATTTTTATGTAGGTACCAATCTGTGTGTGTGGGTTTTCTGTAGATCTTGTGTCCTAATTGGAGGTCTTGGTTTTCATTTGACCATGACTTCTAAGAATGGAATGTCCCCTCTAATTTCTTTTTCCATTGTGAATTGTATATTTTGGTGGATATTGTTCAGGTAGTTTAGAAATTCTTCCAGTTTATCTTTCACTGTGGTTCCAAATTATGAATGTGTCATCCCATGTATCAGAACCAGACTGTGGGTGCAACAACACTGCAAAGGGTGCTGCATTCAGAGCTTGTTTTTTTTTTTTCAAAATGGTCCATGTAAAAATTTGCTATTACTGGACTGAGGGGGCTCCCCATGGCAATTCTATCTGTCTGTTCATAATAGTCATTATCCCACTGGAAGTAGCTGGTCATTAGGCAATGTTGGAATAGGGCCTTAATGTCTTCTGGGAAGATCTGCTGGATATTAAAATATAAAAATAGATTGTTACTACCCTGATTGCATTGAAACTTCTTAATCCTTCATCACAATTAGAGATGGGCACAAAACAAGCAATTTTTTGTTTTCGTTTTAATTTTTTCGTTTCGTTACGTAACGAAACGAAAAAATGAATTTTGTCTCCAAAAATGGAAACGAAACGAAACGAAAACAACAGAAATTTTGTTGTGTGTTTCGTTTTTCGTTGTATGCAGCAAATACATTGAACTGTAATGAATGGCTAACGAAAACAGCAATTTTTCATTTTCGTTTTTGTTTTTTCATTTTGTTACATAACGAATCGAAAATGAATTTTTTTTTCAAAACATTCATGAAAAAACGAAAACGAACCGGACCCCCTAAAACGGACAAACGAAAAAAACGACAAACGAAACACCCATTTTTGAGTCGTGCCCATCTCTAATCACAATACAACGCCTAACTCCTATTGTCCTGCATAGGACAAGATTCCTCTTTTCCACAACTTTAAGAACCCCAGTTTCACTCACTCTATACCCCAGAGCACATGAGGAGAAGCCTCTAGTTCCTCTGATGCTCCTTGCCCTTCTCTGAAGATGCCAGCCACAGTGTCTTGTGAATTTGTCAGGTAGGAAAATAACTTCCAGTGCCCGACCACAACAGCACCCAAAATACTCTCATTACTGGCGTGGAAGGCATTCGGGGTTTGATACTATAATTTATGAGTATTCTCTGTAATATAAGTTAAATATCACAGACTCATTTGGTGAGTAAAATATAAGAATGTGAATGTTTCAAATGCATTCTAAAAAATAAATTTTAGGGTACTAATAGTTATAGGCCTATTAATAACTGACAATAATACTGATAATAGGATGTAATATAAGTGACCTGATATTCTGAACGTTTAAAAATAGATAAAGGTTAAAGAAAATTCTTGATTATGCAAAATAGCATATTAAAGACACATCAAAAAACATTTCTAAAGAGAGGTCACCCATACTTAACTTTTACAGCTTAGGTTATATTCCATTGTTTTATTCTCTGGAGCCACTTCCATATCTATCTACTTGGATTGGTGTTCTGTAACAGCATGTTTCTCACTAATTATTTTCATGGGAATGTACTTCAGGGGGGGGGGAGGAGGCTGGAGGATGTATTTTTATTTACATTTATTGCATATCTGTTTTGTGACTGCTGCTAGTGGCTAGCTCCAAATTGTTAGACTCTATGATTTTATAGCAGTGAATATTTTTACCATTCCCATGGACATCTAATACAGGAAGAGATATAAAAAAATCATACACACAATCTGCTTCAATTATTAACTGCCTGTTTGACACGAATTACCCATCAGATGTCTTGATTTATTGTTTCATATATATTATGTATACATTGGAATCAAGCAAAACAAGGGTTGCAAAGAAATGTTATTGAATTCAAGGTTTGCGCTCTGACCTGACCACATTGTTTAAAAAACACTTGTAGTAAACCCATATTTTATCATGTTATAAGTTTAAAGTTTAGAGACTGCAGCAACACAAAGCTCTGGGTAGAAGCTGCTATTGTAGAGGATTGTGCTCATGCTTGGACAACTATCACATTGTTCAAAAGCAAGCATTCGATTTCTAACTTCTGCAATGGCCACCCTACTGTGATTGTAATAAACAAAAGTCTATACTATAAGTCTTTTTTTCCTAACAACATGCAAATAATCTGTTTGGGGGGCCCTGAAAGTAATGGGGGCCAAAATTGTGGTGTGTCAAGAACCCCCATGGTCCGCACTAAAATGCACAGCACACATTTATGGGATCCTTATGACTGATTTAATTCACTGCCATAGAAAAGTGGTTTTTGGGAGCTCGATGCTGCCTGGGGGGGGAAACAAACACTAGATACGCCTAAATTACAAATTGTTTCATAAAACCGATAAGAAAAAACCACAACCTGCTAGAAGAAATTTCCCAAGCAAGTATGTCTGTGAAGATT